>OY740772.1:40982265-41715869 GCA_963513935.1 Aphrophora alni | reverse complement strand
TTCTTTTAGTCAATTTTACTGCACGAAGTTTATCCATATCATTTCTCTAACTTAATAATATTTTATTTCTATCTCTGTTTTGTATTCTCTATAGTTTAATTGTCAACCAGAATACAAATACGTGAGTTTGTGAATTTTTTAATATCTCATAATAACAAAACTGATTGTCTTAAAACCTGATTGGCGTTATTTACTATATTTTTATTACTATATTTTTAAATATACCATCGCTAGTTTCACATATAAACAAAATACAGAAAAAATTTGTGATAAAAAAAAAAAAGTTGATGTTGATGTTGAGTAAACTATATATAATTTTCCTTTGTTCTGGTTCAATTTGTTGAAAGTTGTGGCAAGTTGTTTTGAAGGAAGTAGAAATAGCCAACATTTCTCCATTCAAATTTTAATGAAAGGCATGAGGTTAGGTTAGTTTAAATGGCATTTTACTGGCTACTTTGGGATTTTCTGACATTCAAGGTGCATGTTATGCAAGTTGAAACCACTTGTACGGTAAAATATGTTTTGTTAGTTCATAAAATCTTTTAGAAAGATGATAACTGCTGAATGTTACGATTTAGTAGCCAACAGCAAAATTCGATTCTTCTCGCAGAATGACTACCCGTTTCGAATCTTTGAATTCTGGTGAGATGAAATGGAAGGAAATCATTTTCGTGCAAAAACTCCTAATGGGATCTGCATAGATTCAACAGCGAGTTACATACTACTAATTTCAGGATTTTCCTCTACACAAATAAAGGAGATATTGGTAAAAAAGACATACTGAAAACAGAACGTTAGATCAAAAATCTGTAATTACTCTTCTTATATTTGGAACTGCAGTTAGACATTAGTCAACAATTAAATAATATTTCCTTTTAATTATGGCAAATTTTTGTGTTTGTTTAAAGTCTATTTCAACTATACAAATATCGTATCTATGTTAAGGTTTTCTGAGACAGGAAATGCAAGTTGTGTCTATTTTGAATAACTCAACATTTCTGAGAACCTTTCATTGGAATAAAACACAAAAATTTGATTTTTCAAAACCTATTTTAACGCTTTATTTCAATTTTGCTCCAATCTTTCCTTGGAAAGACGTAAAAAAAATTTTATACTAATAAATATTTGAAACTTTAAGCTTTTGCTTTATTTTATCCTTGAATATGGAGTTTCAACAAGAAATATCTGCTATTACATTAAAGTCGTAAAAAAGATATTTGTCGGCACCTCCTCAACATACCAGTTTGGGGTTATCGGTCAAGTAAAATTGAAAAATGTACTCCGTTTTAAATTCAGTAATAAAAGTATTGATTAAATTTGTGTCAAATTGGAAAATGTATGATCTAAACTTAAAGTACGATGGCCCAGAATTTTTATAAAATTTGGGGGAGGGAGAATGAACACGGATGATAACGTTGGACACGTTTCGATTTTTCCACAATACACACTAACCTTTATTTTACTTTTACAATTGTACACATAAGTTTTGGTTATAAAGCTTCACATTTTTTAAAATTCAAAAGTCATAATAAAGATAAGTTAAATTTAATACTAGTTTTTGACTCATTTACTTAGCTCTTCAATATTTTTTTGGTTTTTATATGTGTGAATTCTAGAATATACAGAGTTTCTTTTTACAAGGTTGGCAATATTTGAAAGTTAGATATAATAATGATTTTTTTTTGTTCTTCGTTATAATTTAGTGATGAAATAAAGAACTAGTAAATGATTAGACAAGCAAGTTGATATACTGTTGTTTATTATCATTTAATACAGCTAGGTAACATTTCTTATTAATATTATCTCCGGCAATACAAAACAAGACATAAATTTTTTGAACAAAGAAAATAATCTCTGCCTAAACATTGATATTACATCTCTCTCCCCCATTTCTTTGTACCCTGAATGTCGTAAACAACATGCCGAGTGCTGATGATAGTGAAGAATGACAAAAAGAAAAGACCATTATCCATGAAGAAAAGTCTTTAAAAGTTTTTTATTTTACTTTTATTACCCGTACACAACCTTATATTTTTAAAATGCTCATAATTTTAAATAATTTACAACCGCTGTGTATCCTAGTTTAAATTCCAGACATTAGAAGTCGTAACTTTATCATGTATAAAAAGTCATGTGATAACCCAGACAGTGTTGGATTTTTCGCCAAAATCTCCGGTTAGTGGTTTAAAATTCTGTAACGGTTACAACTGGTAACTAAAGAGTGGTGTTTTAGAATAGTGTTCTAGTCTGACGTCAGTCTAGTGTTCAACAACCCAAATAATTTTGATAAAATTAGGTATGTCGGTATATTTGGACATATCTGAAAACTCGTTTAATTGTTTTGGATAACTCAAACTGTTTAATATTATGATCTCTAACGTGTTTTTTAAATTTCTTAAAATTCTATTTTTATTTTAAGCTGTAAGATTATTTCATATGAGTTATGGGTTATAAAACTACATATTTGAGTAAACTCCCTTTAATACCAGTTTGGCCGATTTTGAAGTATTCCATTTTCTAAGACAACATGTAAATTGCATTTTTACTGTTTGACAAGTAAACTATCAAACTAGAATTTTTAGGAAATGTCGAGGAATACTTTTGTAACATTAGGCCTATGTATTTGTGTAAATTGTGTAAGTTAGAGTAATTTTTGTGCACCTTTTATTCGTAAAGTTTTTATTAAACCATATGACACTATAATGTAATTTAGAGTGTACTTTTTGACAGAGGAGATTGATAAAAGGAGGAGTGTACTTTTACATTATGATAAAAGAAAAAGGTATTCAAATTCCCTAAACCCAAAGTCAACATTTAATTATGAAATTCTGTCTTTCAAAACTTTCTTTTGGAATACAAAAAATTAATACTTCATTTTTAATTCAAATTAAACATTCAACTATAAACAAGAGAAAAAAATTCATTTATATTATTATCCTGACATCACACTCATTTAACTTTGCCTCATTATATTTTGTATACTTCCAAAACTTGCGCTTCTCCCTGAACGGTAATATTTGGGATCTTCTTCATAACTTCCCCTTCCTTATTTACAACCCTCTAGTGTCTAGATCAGAATAAGTTACATGTAAGCTTATTGAAGTTTATTCACATTAAAATGTAAATGAGGTAAATACCTCAGTTACCAGCGCAATACATTAACTTGATTTTACTTTCAGTTGTTCAACAAGTTTCCGTCATCCAATCTGCATACAATCTCATCTTACACACACATACAACACATGAATTTATTATTTTATTTTTTTCTTTCTTCCTCTAATTGAGAAAATATTAAATATATATATATATAGAGAGAGAGAGAGAGAGAGAGAGAGAGAGAGAGAGAGAGAGAGAGAGAGAGAGAGAGAGAGAGAGAGAGAGAGAGAGAGAGAGAGAGAGAGAGAGAGAGAGAGAGAGAGAGAGAGAGAGAGAGAGAGAGAGAGAGAGAGAGAGAGAGAGAGAGAGAGAGAGAGAGAGAGAGAGAGAGAGAGAGAGAGAGAGAGACCTAAAAATTACTTTACCGATTTACAACATTCGGTTTTTTATTTTGTTAATAAAGAATATTATTAATTATTATCATTGCTTGAAATCGCAATGAAACACCGTTTTCTGTTAAATTTGATTGTTTCGGTGTAACAAGGAGAATAGTCATATAGAAAAAGTGTTGCGATTTTTTATCAAAAAATGTTTCCAGTAGCATGATAACACCCCTAACTTTATATTATATTTAGAAGGCTGGTTATGAGAAAATTTCATTTTTAGTATAAAAAATCATTTTAATTACATTTTACGAGTATTGTCCTTGTTCCCGAATATACACTCGTTACAGGGTTAACAAGTATGAGTATGTTTGCACAGGTTAAGAAATGCTCACTATCAAGATCTATACAGTTCCCCATGACCTTTAAGTTGGTACTAGGAACTATTTACAGACAACATGTGAATAAAAATATTATGATGTGAGTGTTTAAGGCTAAGACAGAAGTGACTAACTTAAACTTTAACCATGACTTGATAGTGTGGATTATTAAAAGGAAACACGTATCGCTAAACGTTCCATACTGTCGGAAGAAATGGTTTAGTAAGAACGAGATAAATGAGGCAGAACTCATATTTTCTTGAACGGTCGGTATTGTTTAGCATTTTTCTCAATATCTGAGGGAAAAGTGGAAGTTTAGATCTACTTTAGTTGTTGAATTTAATTTTTAATGACAATATTAAACAATTTTGCGTTAATAAAAGAAAGTTTGATAATAATTATATATATATATATATATGGTGATTTTTGGTATAAATTTTCTGTGTGTTGGATAAGGTTTCACTTTACCAATTATCTCTACTATGTGTTTCTGTACATACGTAAGAGTTAGATAATTGATTTAATATTCGTGTAACATTTTTGTAAAGTTATGAATTATTACTTTGATTGCTGTAAGCTATTTTATTTAAGTGATTATCACACAAGAAAATGTAACAATTTATGTTATCTAAAATAATAAAACAACTAATTAAATATATTATAAGACTTACCGTCACAATAGTCTATGTATGTCTGTAGTTATTTCACTACGGCCGTTTCGGCTATTCAGCCATTTTCAAGTGCTATGCGGGTATTACCGTTGTCTTAGTTTAAAATAGAAATTACGAACACACGACACATAACAAACACACAAGTTCTTTAAACATTTAAAGGTACGCGTTGTGACAGTGGGCCTACTACATCATGTTTTAAATGTTTAAAGAACTTGTGTGTTTGTTATGTGTCGTGTGTTCGTAATTTCTATTTTAAACTAAGACAACGGTAATACCCGCATAACACTTGAAAATGGCTTAATAGCCGAAACGGCCGTAGTGAAATAACTACAGACAAACATAGACTATTGTGACGGTAAGTCTTATAATATATTTAATTATTAATCAGTAGTCGGAATGGCGAAAACAAATATGTATGAATAAAACAACATTTAATAAATAGTTTATACTCTCTTAGATTTATCTGAATACATATACGTGTTCTAATAGCAATAATTTATTTGCTTCTGAACTCCTCTCTCTCTCTCTCTCTCTCTCTCTCTCTCTCTCTCTCTCTCTCTCTCTCTCTCTCTCTCTCTCTCTCTCTCTCTCTCTCTCTCTCTCTCTCTCTCTCTCTCTCTCTCGTAGATATACTCTCGGAGAGAGTAGATATACATTTTCAAACTTTATATTTTTTAATTTATTGCAGTATTGTGTCTATACAATTTTATACCAGGTACTTTAAACACATAATTATATTATTTAAATGATTAGGAGACAGGTACCTCACATTATTAAAAATATATCATTCCAGCTTAAAAATAAAATTTTAAACTTTTAATAAAACAACATAAAACATCATACAAAATATATTACTAAAGGAATTTAATAATTACTTTTTACAATTAAAGTTTTGATTTTATTGTTTTTTGAAAATGAACCCACAAAATTAGTTTGTTCAAATTGGATTTTATTTTTCCATTTTTTTTAAAACTAGTGTTTAGTTTTCGTTGATGAGATAAACATCTAATATTCCATAAACGCATTTGAGAAACCCATATAATAAACCTTCGTATATTTATTAAAGATTCAGAAAATTTAATTAAGTCTGTTTAAAATTCAATTTTTTTATTCAATACCTTAGTAAAATGTTGGTATTTTATTTGCAAATTCGGACTTAAACTCAAGCCACTTGGAGGCTTCCTCTTGAACGAGGAAAGTTAATTTGCATGCCAATAGGTGTAGTTCCACTGACTGAATAAGGGTCAGTAGTTTCCTTTGAACAATAGGTGCCCATAAGTAGGCTAACGGTGTGAGTGAATGTGTAGATTAATAACTTACTTCAAGTTTCATCTCTGCCTTCCATTGATAAAGAAAATAAATTTGTATTTAGTTTAATAATTAATCTATCTTTCATTTTGACTTATATATTGCAATAATTGTCAAATATAGAAATAGTCAATATATTTTCAAATATATTCGACAGAAATTAATCGAGTATTCTTATGTTAAATATACAAACTGTACATTTTATTATTTTTCTTTGCGACTATTAGAATAACAAATTTGTTATGCTAAATTAAAAATAATCCAACTTTACAATGATTTATTAGTTACACTTTTTATCTTTGTTGTCCTAGTTTTACTGCATCGTCATTATTGTTAGGAATGTATAGTATTTGCCAAATCAGTCAACAATATTAATATGAGTCAACAGACTGTGTTATACATCAGCATTTAATTGTCCCGTCGATTAGCCAAATCACTAGTCTTGCAAAGATTTTTCAGCTCTTTATCTATCTATCCTTTCTGCCTACTCTTGGGTCAATTCAATTCTTTACTCTTTAAATCCCACATCATTCTCTCTTTTTTACTAATAAGTAAAAAAATATATCTTTTTTTTAGAAATATAATAAAATTTTTCTGCCCTCATTTACTTTGCATGATTTACAAATCTATCATATTTAATAATTGTTTATATTTTATATGTAGCTTGTAATTATTCATACAGGTTAAAATTCGTAGATACAATAAACTTATTTGTCGATTATAACAAATTCCTCTTTTTTTACTTTTACACAGTTAAATTTCAAATTTCAAAATAATAATTTAATCTGTTCTAGATAAATAATTTGTATATATTTTTCTATTATTATATACACAGAAAATATTGCTACAACTAATTCGTACTTTTCTCCCTTCCACACTCCCACTGTGGAATCCTTGACGCTCTTATCATCTTCTTGAAAGCTATTTACGTTAAACAAATAAAAGGAAAAGCATTAAGTAATTAGATTAAACTACACACTAAGGGTTCCATCTGACAGATATCATACTTTCTTGTACAGGAGAAAGCTTCTAACTAAATGTATATAAATCCAACATGTCATCCTCTCAAATAAACTATCTTCAGTTGAAGCTAAAATAAAACAATGTTTCAGAACATTATAGTGTTTAACATGTTATCGTAGAAAAAATTTTAAAATGGAAACAATAATTATGATCGTATGACACAATATATTTATTTTATGAATCGTAACAAAATTATACGGAAGAGAAAATGATCCACTCCCTAAAAAAGCAAAACAAATACTAAGTAATAGAAATGATAGGTTTTATATAATAGACTTGTACTAATTTAAATTATTCATGTTTATTTTCTTACCAAGAGACACGTATAGTCACTCACACATAGCAAGCACGTAAAGTCCCTCACGTATAGCACATATATGTAGTGTCTCACGTATAGCAGACATGTATAGTTTCTTACGTATTGCAAGAACGTATAGTGTCTCCACGTATATCAGACATGTTTAGTGTCTCTCACATATCAGACAAGTATATCAGCTTACTTACAGCACAATGTATCTCACGTATATCAGACACGTATAGTCCCACATATATCAAACAAGTATAGTGTGTCACACATAGCAAACACTTATTGCGCCTCACGTAAAACAGACACATTTAGTGCCTCACGTACAGTAGGCACATATAGTGTCTCACGTATAGTAGGCTGTATAGTGCATCACGTATATCAGACAAGTATAGGTCTCGCACATAGCAGACACTTTAATGTCTCACGTACAGTAGGCACATATAGTGCCTCAAGTATAGTAGGCTGTATAGTGCATCACATATAGCAGATAAGATTAGTGCCTCACGTAAAGTAGGCTGTATAGTGCATCACATATAGCAGACAAGAATAGTGCATCACGTATATCAGACAAGTATAGTGTCTCGCACATAGCAGACACTTTAGTCTCTCACGTATATCAGATACATATAATGTCTCAAATTTATTATACAGAAATAATGTATCACGTATTCCAGATATCTATAGTGTCTCGCACATATCAGACAAGCACAGTGTCTCACCTATAGTAGACACGTATAGTATCTCACGTATAGAGTCTAACATATAACAGTGTAGAGAAAAATGGGGTAGACGGCGACGAATATTGTTGTTGTTAATATTTGCTTAATTTTAATAGTTTGAAAGAAACTTGTGAAAAGTTTTGCAATGGTTATTCATTTTGTTTGTTCTAAAAATATTAAAATGTACGTCATCTTTATTCACCAAAATGTAATACAACAACTGTAAAAGATATCCTCTGGTAGGTCAGTTGGTAGAATGTTGATATATAGTGGCTAAAACATACCAGTGATTCATAGGTCGCTGATTCAAACCCGGGGCGAAGTAAATATTTTTGATCTTACTTTCACCAATCACCAATACTTATATACTTATATTATACTTGTAATATTAAAAAAAAAAAAAAAAAAAAAGAAAAAGAAAGAAAGAAAAAAAGGACTTAAGCTACTCTGTTTGAATGAAAAAACAAGTGAATTCCGTTTGAATTTGGACACAAATAGAAATAAGAATTTGGACGCCTATTCAGAAAGAAAGAAAGGTAGTTGAAAATCATTATTTAGGCCTACTTTTTACCGGAATGTCAAATATAATATATATATTTTTATTATATAGAAAAACGGATTGTTTCCAAATATTAAGTCAAAAAGGCGTAGTTTCTCGTTCAACCAGAATGAGGAACTCAAAGGTGGCTTTAAATTCTTGAACTGTAAACTTATATCAATTATTATGTAACACCAATTATTATTTTAAAAATAGAATTTATACATATTATATTCTACGTATAAATATTATTTTAAACATTTTATTTGTAAAATTCTCACAATTATTTATAATATGAAATAGGCTTTTAAATAGCAACAACTCTCAATGCGATTCTGAAATTGCAAATTCATTACATGAGGTTAATTATTGTCGTGTCGATTTAATATCCCATGAATTCAAGTGTAGATTACGTTTTCTATTGGTAAATACAAGTTGTTGTGTTTTTCACGAAATGTCCAATTAAAAGTCCTTTGAGTTATTTTTTCATTCTTTTGTGTTTGTAGTTTGTCTGTCTTTTATGCCGTCTTGCAGTGCCCTACAGTCCCAAATAGTTAAACATATTTTTTTATCTCATTTGCTCGAGTTTTATTTTACGGGTCTGACCAAAAAACCAAAACTTATTTTTCTCAAAATTGGCTCTACGTTTTTATCAAATTTTTATTAAATGTATCTTTGAAGATCATAACAAAACAAATTGACCTCCAGCTCTCCAAAAGTGCGGTTCTGTACGTAATGGTAAAAACTGGTAATGAACACTATTCACCTATATAAAAGGTAGAATACTAAAAAAAAACATCTGTCTATTTCTATAAAATACAAATCCGGTTCAAGATTAAATTTTAAAATACTAAAATAAACCTGACCTGCCATTGAATTCAGTTACCTTTTCCCAAAATTATTTGTGAACTGTATTTATGTGTGACAGTTTATAAATGTTTTCTTAATATAAGAAGATAGAGGATTGGTTATCGAGCACTCGGCACAAATTTTAGTTTAAGCAAAACATATAGGCCTAGGTCTATTAAATAAATATTGAAATTCTGTTATTTCAAAACAATTAACAGTTAATCACTTGAAGCATTAAACCTAATGACCATGTTATTAGTTGAAGCTGCTTCAACAATTAAGGTTACACAGTAGATTATGTTTCACGTGCGCCTACAAACATTTGTATATACTCTTCATTAGATATTATAAACATCTGCAAACACCTCAAATAATTAAAATATTATGTTTATTTTATCTAAATTCTCTACCTAATGTAATATGTATAAATGCCACAGAGACTTTTCCTGTATTAACATGCACTATAAGAAACCACGATTAGAATGTTGAACCACAGTAAAATGCAAACCATTTAACCTGACGACCTCAAAAGATAAAAGTTGTAATGGAACGGACTTCGAGACAAGGGAAAGATCATATCTTTCTTTGTGTTAGAGGCTAACCAATCGCGAACTGTGTTTAGTGTTACTTTATGGGGGGGGATTGTTTTTATTACAAATATAAATATTGACTAAAACTTACCGGACTACTTCTACCCAGAAGCAAATTATCTATGCAATATCTTCTACAATTTGTTGTTATTGGTTGGCATTCACAACACAAAACAATGATTAGTTTTCCATTTTTTTGGAATTTACTTCTATATAAAAAACTATGGGCTCAAAATAAATCATTCACAGAAACCTTTTTAATATAGATTTTATTTATTTTTGTTTGTATTTGTTTGAATTAGAATTTTTGAACCAAGTTCAACATGAAAAATGATAAACCGGTTTCTAAGATAAACAACTTTCGTTAATATATTTGGATTCCACCATAAGACCCATACTTTTGTAATATCATTGTTAAAAAAATACGATTTTTTTATTTAAAATGAAATTTACCTCCTTTTAAATCGTGTTTTACAAGATAATATTGGTTTTACAAATGAAATTGAGATAATAACGAAACATTTTTTTTTTTTAATATGCACAACAAAGTGGATTTTTATCTTAGCTTTTATAGTAAAGTTAAAATTTACTTTATTAAAACATTTTTGTAATTACTGATTTGCATTAATTTTTGTGGAAACGAATTAAAATTAAACAAATTACAATTTAAATCCTTTTTCTAAACAAATTAACAATTAAATTATTTTTTTATTTAATGTTTATGTAAATTGCACAAATTATACAATCAAAAATAATGCAAAATACACATCTGGTTATCATAACATGTAAATGTTACAATTTTCAACCTAAGTTTAAGTTTAAGATTAAATTGTTTCTTGAACTGATCTTGTAAAATTACAGTAGATACCCGTATTGGAATTTGTAAATAAATGTTTCTTGTGAGAAGTATATGTTTTCTCGGCTTTGTTCTTGGAAATTAATGAACCATTTATATTTACAAACCTGTTTGTGAACCCAAAGAAAATATACTGCAGTACAATTTTTGTTAATTAATTATATTATAAATAATGATTTCCGAACGAATGAGCCCGACTCGCAAATTAATATTGAAACTAATTCCATTTTTCCTAATAATCTGATATTATAAAGCGGGTAAGTTAATGAGTAGTAGCCTAATAAATACAGTGTCTGGAAACAGATGTTCCTGCAATTTATTCAGAATATGACTCGTTAGCTATTTGTTACATTCTCCTTTCTTATACACTATTTTTCTATAAATACAGAATAAAGGAAACCCGTATTGTAAAGAACTTGAATATCTCTTACAGTAAAGAAAGTTTTTATCTCGTATTTATAATAAAATTATGTCGGTAAAATCAAATATTAAAAAAATAATAAAAATTTCCTTCGGGCCGGATTTGAACCAGCGACCTATGGATTTCTGTTATTTCTACCACTACAGTCCACCGCTCTACCAACTGAGCTACCGAAGGACAAAGTAATCAGTATTACAGGTATCATATACGCTAAGTAGAATTAAGAGATTTATATTTGGATTCAGTCTATTGTTACTAACTTTTCCTTTGACAATACATCTTATTATTTCTCACTGTATTTAGACTCGTTGATAAAAAATAACTATACAAATAATTGTAATACATTACATTAGGAAGGTGTACCTACCGCATTTAGTATTTTAATAACTACAAAAAAAAAATTCCTTCGGGCCGGATTTGAACCAGCGACCTATGGATTTCTGTTACTATTACCACTACAGTCCACCGCTCTACCAACTGAGCTACCGAAGGACAAAGTAATCGATATTGCAGGTATCATATACGCTAAGTAGAATTAAAAGATTTATATTTGGATTCAGTCTATTGTTACTAACTTTTGCTTTGACAATACATCTTATTATTTCTCACTGTATTTAGACTCGTTGATAAAAAATAACTATACAAATAATTGTAATACATTACATTAGGAAGGTGTACCTACCGCATTTAGTATTTTAATAACTACAAAAAAAAAATTCCTTCGGGCCGGATTTGAACCAGCGACCTATGGATTTCTGTTATTTCTACCACTACAGTCCACCGCTCTACCAACTGAGCTACCGAAGGACAAAGTAATCGATATTGCAGGTATCTTATACGCTAAGTAAAATTAAGAGATTTATATTTGGATTCAGTCTATTGTTACTAACTTTTGCTTTGACAATACATGTTATTATTTCTCAATGTATTTAGAGTCGTTGATAAATAATAACTATACAAATAATTGTAATACATTACATTAGGAAGGTGTACCTACCGCATTTAATATTTTAATAACTTTAAAAAAAAAAAATCTCCTTCGGACCGAATTTGAACCAGCGACTTATGGATTTCTGTTACATGTACCACTACACTCCACCGCTCTACCAAATGAGCTACCAAAAGCAGCATAATCAGTAATCTTATAAACTAATTGAAGTTGAATTCCGTCTATTCTTTCTTACTTTTTCTTCTTTTATATCTTATTATGTTTTAGACTTATCGTTTAAAAATAAAAATTGCATTTAAAATAAAAACAATGAAATAAACGCGAAAAAAAGGAGGTAATAGTATTTACAATAAAAGTGTAGTCAACAAAATTAGTATTTTAATAATTTTAAAAAATATTTCCTTTGTGCCGATTAAACCAGTTACTTTTATCATTAACAGTCCACCGCTCTACCAACTGAGCTACCAAAGGACAAGATAATCAATATTAACGTAATCTCGTAAACTAATGAATGCAAAGCACTTGTATTAACATTCCGTTTATTAGTACTTACTTCTTATTAAGGGCATCTTTATATAATCACAATTAAAATAATTGTAACAACAAACAAATAGTATTTACCATTTACAATGAAAGCCCAGCTATAAGAACTAATTTTGTAATAATAAAAAAAAATTCCTTCGGGCCGGATTTGAACCAGCGACCTATGGATTTCTGCTACTATTAACCACTACAGTCCACCGCTCTACCAACTGAGCTACCGAAGGACAAGAATATTACTTTCGTTGTAGCATGATAACCTAAGTGAAAGTAGAACAATTGATCTGTGTTGGATTGAAACAACGACTTTCATATTATCAGAAAACTGAATACAAAACCAGTATATATATGCATTTACATTATATCAAGCTGAATATATATAATGTATAATGTATTATATTATATATAATATATATAAAGTTTAATTTATAACGTGAAGTGTAGACCTTCATGTATTTTAGAAGGAAGTACCTTCAACTGAATGAAATCGTGTTTCCGTGCACTCAATTGCAATTACTTGAGTTAAGAATTTCGTGCTATTATATTTCATTTGTTAAGAGCAATACATAATACTTACTCTGTCTCTGTACAATAAATTATTTAATAACTTCATGACATGTACACAACTGTATTTATAAAGAGATTTTATTTATTGATTTGTTTGTAGTAAGCAAGCTTAAACGACCTCCATGGCAATATCTTGGACAAATACAACTTACACATTATTATTACTTATATCTTAAAACCATCATAACTTAAAAAATATAAAGATATACATAAACTGGTTATGTAACAATATTTAGTATTCTGTATTTCTTTTCGAAAAAATGTCCGGTTTATTTCCAAATTAGGTGGAAAAATTTATAAAGGTTTCTCTAGCTCATGGAAGTTTCAGATATGTTCAATATATTAGGGCAACACATCACAAATTTCGCTATCTATAAGTTTCACAAGGCGGCAGTTCAAATTCTTCACAAATATGACCTTTCCGTTTTTTTTTTTTTTTAACTTTTAAATAAATTTTATTTCTCCGCATGAAACGTAGTAATAAAAAATTTATAAAAGTTCAAATACTTTCATTTTTTAGAGTAAAAATAAACAGAATAGTTCTGCAATGCTTTTGTTATGAAGTAGCCTATTATAACTTATTCATTCAGAGAATATTATTTTTTTATAAATCTAAAACTACAAAAAATACAGAATTAAAACTATAAATTTGTACAATTGGCAAAGAATTATCAAAATGTATTTAACATTTTTTTATATATTCTAAAGTAATTGACGAATCCATTCAATATAATTTATTTATTGTTAATTAATCAATCTATTAATGCTAATAATAATATAAAAAAGGTAATTTTCGATTTGTAGTCAATTACCAAGAAATTACTTCTTCGAGTTCCTTCACCATAACTCAATTAGCATTTAAGCTAAAAAAAATGTTTCTTTACATTGGGATCATAGTTAAAAAAGGAATATGATTGTCACTTTTGTAATGTAATGTATTGTTTTTTTTGTAAATTTATTTGTTTTTTAAATATTTGATTTCACAAAAATTTATCAGCCGCCATTTTGAAACTGTTGTAGCGGTCTTGGCAATACTGTGTGAGTCTCACGTTTTAACTCTGTAGGTTTAAAAATATAAAACTTTAAAATATAATATTATGTATTATATTAATAATTTTTTGTTTTAATTTTATTAATATTATAAATGTTTATTTCTTTAATTTTATTATATAATTTAAATTTATAGCAACCAACATTTTAATATGAACGTTTTATAAATAAGAAAACGATGAATATAAACGAGGACATGTTTATAATGAATCTTTGCTCAGAATCATTTCTTGTAGTGATGAAGAAATGATAAAAACTCAACCGGAAAAGTTCCGACTGTTTCAACATAGCATTTGATAACACCGCAAAATGCATAAACAACGAGATTGGCACAAGTTCACCAGAATTGTTGAAATATTGTTATTATTATTACTTTTATAAAATGAACTAAGAAAATCTTGTCTTTTATAAAGAAAATTGTTCTTTTAATCATTCCCTTTTCCCTTATAAACTTTAAGGAAAATACTTATTATATTATTTAATAAAAACTTAAACCGTGTATTTATATTGCAATTAAAACTCATTTATTAAAATTAAGTGATATACGCTTAACAACTATCCGAGAAGTGATACAAATAAACCGCCCAATCATCAATCAATCCTCCGCTAACTCCCAGTGTGACAACGCTGTTGAGTCATCAAACATTTTTTCTATTCTAGTAAATTTATCTTTTGATCTCTCTTAGATTATTATGTTCTTTACTAGTTTACAAAAAAAACTTTTATCTCAATGTTTTAAAGTTGTAAACCTTTTCATCTTCAAGTGTTATATTATCTAAGTTGATATAGCTACGGAGTGTAATAAATTATAGGTTGTTTTTGTAATAATTATAATAAAAAGTTTATTTGTAAACGTCTCTGTCCAATCACCTTCGGGCATAGAGATTATTCATACAATCTTACTGTAAAACCTAGTTCTCGATTAGTCAAATAAATTCAAAATAAACGTCAAAAATTGCATGCAGAGTTTTTAATAGTGTTTGTAAATTCTCCTAATGTATTTAGGAAAATTTATTATATTATTATATTCTTTTAAGAATTTTTCCTACATGGTACATATTTATTGCTTCTATCTATTTGTGACTGCTCTTTTTTTATGAGTCATCGTTCTGCTCAATAGCTTATTTTTGAACTGAATCAAAACATTTTCTGAATGAAAAGGGTAAAACAATAGAAAATAGCGTTCATTGTGAAGGATTTAAAATATTTTTTCTGGAAGAGAATTTGGTGTATTGGTCCAAATTAGGAAACGCTTAAAATATTCTTGATCAATATTTTCAAACCTAGAAGCAAAAAATATTTTTCTATCGCATTTTTATCTGAACCACAGTTTTAAATCAAGATATATTTTTTTAAATCTTCTCTGTTAAATTATTCAAGTTCATTCATTAAAGAACAGGTACCTCGAATACACCCTCTAAATAGTAGTTCCTTTTTATTGCCAATCTAATATTTAAAGAGCTTTCTTCGCTTTAAAAAATAGATAACCCTTTTCCACATTGACGAGGTTAAATACAAAACAAATATATACAATTATTATTTAAATAAAACATAAAATACATAACTATAGTATAATGTTAAACATTATGGTTTTAAAGTTTATACAGTAAACATACAACAAACATTTGCTTTGTTCCACTTCAATAAAAGTCAACGCCAAAACATAAGGAACGAAACAAAGCAAGAGAAAAAGATTTGTTTTAGAAACTCAAAGAAGAGAGGATGGAGGTGCTTCTTTTGGTTTTTATTCAGATGACTGTACTTCTGATAATGTTGTAGACACTAGTCAGATAAAACGTAACAAACGAAGCGTTTTTATTTTTCAAAAAGTCAAATTTTTAACTTCTTGTTTAGATTTTTGACAGCCTCTGTTTTAACTTTGATTTAACATTACAACATTTTTGATCAAGTACAGGTTTCTTTTTTTTTTTTTTTTTCGTTTAATGTAACTGGATTTATGACTAGGTACATCTTTTAAGAATTAATAATAGAATACAGATTCTCGTTAAAAAAATTAATGATCAAATACTTTAACAACAATTTCGTCATCCTGATTAGTAGTTACATTAGTTACAACAAACAAATTAAACTCAATTAGAAAGATGACATTGTTAAAACATGTTTAATCACTAAACTTTGTGTGTGGTGTGGTGTGTGGTGTGGTGTGTGGTGTGGTGTGTGGTGTGGTGTGTGGTGTGGTGTGTGTGTGGGGGGGGGTGTTCTTTTTCTTTTGAATCAACAGCAAACAGGTTGAGGAGATTCATGGTATCTACCCAGCCCCTCCCCCATCATGCAATGGAATGCAAACAGATCCTTTAAATCAGCCTTAAAGTTTATTTTTTAGGCTTTCTAGGGAATTTTAATTGTGTTTGTCACTACTTTCTTGACGTCGGTTAAGCCCTAACGGACCTTGTAACTGAAAACCTATAGTGACTTATGTCACAATCCGGAGGGAATCTAGCTGGATTCTTCACGTTTTTTCATAGTCTTGGCTTATACCCCTCTCTCTCATCCTTAGTCTCTCTTGACTAACTTGTTTTCTTATAGGGTAAGGCGTCTTTATTTCATAATATTTTCTTCTACAAGACGTAACTGCATCTCGTAACTGTATAAACATTGAAACGTTTCCAATCGCTTAGCTCGTATGAGTGTTTTGACTACCGGATTCCATACATGAATATCACTTTTTTTTAGGATGTCAAGATTCGAAAATACATTTTTGACAATAACTTCACTATTTCGGGTGGATACCCTGCAGAATTGAAATCTGCAAATTCGTATCTAATGTTAGAGTGTTTTAAGTTGAATATCACAAGAAACATGAACAGTTATTTTAATATTTTTAATTCGATTAGTTTCAATAGGGTTATATATGATTACACTGTAGTACCCTATACCGAATTTGATGTTTCCATCTGAAACTGCTATCATGGTTACGTGCAGACAACAACGACAACGGACGAACGGCGAACGGCGAAAATCACTTTTTGGTTTCCTAAAGCTATGAAACGTGAAGATCAGCCAAAAAACGGAGGTTGAATTTTTTGCGATACCAAACTTACCCTATACGTAGTTGCGTATATAAACCGTAATTTACTATTTATTACCCCCCACACACACACACATATCCATTAGTCTTCTAATTGACAATAATTCTGACTGCAATAATTTACCATAATACATATTATGTATTCCTTTTTATGAATGAATTCCCTCCAATTATACAAATTACACGTTTTGATAGAGCTATACTCAGATCGATGAGAGATATGAAATCATATGCATGATTAGGTTTATTGATTACGTCATTAAACGAAATACACGAGAGTGTGCGACAGAGATGACAAGTAAGATAAAACTTATTGCTCTGACTGTATCTATATAATTGTGTATTTCATATTCAATTTTATCAGCAAAGTGCTTTTATTTAACTCCATAAATGTACCACAACTAACATTACGGTCTGTATTAAATTACAATTATTGTGAACCATCAAATAATTACAAAACCTTCATTTTATCTACAAAACAATATTATTTATTGATTCTATATGGCTCACAAAATTTTAGACTTTTTATATTAAATAAAAAAAATGTATATATATATATATATATATATATATATATATTTACGATGTTTTAAATTAAAATTAAAGAATTACATTGATTTAACCTCACAATGTACGAATGCATGAAACCGACGCTACCGACTAGATTTCACACTTCAGAACAATCGGCCTCGTTAACCTACCCTGCTTTATCACACTTAACCACTCTTCACACACGTGATCTATCATCTGATGTGATCTACATCCCTTATCTCGACCAACATCTATATTGTTACCCTATACTTAATTGCGTACTATTTTTGTCAAATTATTTGTGTGGCTAACTTCTGAAAGAACTGAAAGCTAGCTTACAGCAATGTATCAGAATAATTCCTCTTGCCTAGCTTTAGCTTCCTAGGCTATTAGGCTATGTTGGAGTTTTTCACTTTTTACATGTTCTAGGTTTATCACTTGAAAACAGGAGTTGATTTATATTATCGAAACGTCGTGTATTAGTTTTTATTTACAGACATTATGGCAAATATCCGATTAAAATAAATTAATAATATAAAACTCTCAAAATTATCAAATAACTTTGAAATCATAAAAGAAGAATAAACTATACATGATTTGTTTAAAACATTAGGTTAGGTTAGGTTGCAGAAAAACTGGAATGGTGAAATTATAAAATATCTGACTTTTATTTTTCCATAGCTTATTCGCTTATTCTACTATCTTGTAGATTACTTTCGGACATAGCGGGATAATATATTATTATGGACTTCACTCACTTCACCTGAGTTGGTTGTTTCCGTCTGGTTTATTATTAATGAATATCAAACTCATGGTAAATTATCATACAAATAAGATAAAACAAACAAAGTATTAATTAGTCCTGCTTTGTTATTAGAAATGGAACAAAATTAAAACAAAGCCTTCGTTTGAATGTAAGAATTACTAAATAACTAAAATTCCTTATGCGTAGAAATATTGTTTTTTTTTTTCTTTTTAATTATAAGAATAAACACACTATTAATGTAACAATTTTATTACATTTTATAGTAAAAAAACTTAAATTTTTATTACTTATGTAAACAAACGAAAAATATTATAGGTCTAAATAAATGAACCTACTAATACAGTTCAAACTATCATTTTTAGGCTTAATATGAGACTATTCAGATAACATAATTATGAAATACGTGATACAATTAATAATTTATTTATATATATATATATATATATATATATATATATATATATATATATATATATCCCTTATATATATTCATATAATGTAAATGAAATGTGTATTTTTCAATTGTTAACCACAAAATCTCATTGTTACATTGTCAATAATTTTCAGCATCTGAACTCTAAAAATACGAACAATTATTTCATACGAGAAGGGTTCTCAAAAATAGTCCTTTCAAAATTATGTATGTGGATGTGTATTTAGTTACATTTATATATGTTAAATGAATTATTTATAGATTATTTTGTCAATAACTTCATAAATTTGACAATATTAAAATAATAATATACCGAAAAAATTGTTTTAAATACGGTCTATTTTCGTGTTGTTATAAATATTGAATGTAGTTTTAATAACAATTAATTGTGTTTATTGTTATACCATGTTGCTTAAAGAAGCCAAAGTTATTATGAAATTGTAATAGTACTTCCTAAAATTAATGTGAAAAGACACACATACAAACTCACATAATGACCATTTACACATTTCAGTTCTTACAGAATATACACTATTTTGGTCTTAAAGAAATTTGATAACGATGGATTGCTCATATTATTATATGGTTTAATCGGACATTTCCCATCCTTTGTATATACTAATATATGATCTTTAGAGAGTATAAATCAACTCCCATTATCAAGGAATAAACTTAAAATATAAAAATGTTACTTACTATTTTTTGTTTAGTGTAGTCTTTTGTCTTGTGATTTTTTATTATTGTTTATTACGTTTGTATTTAGTCTTAGTTGTGACTGCTCAGGTCTGGCTTCAGTTTCTTTCATAAGTTAATTTTTTTAAAGATTTATCTCTTTATAATGGAAGTTGATTTATATTTTGTAATAGTTTTTAAATACACAAATGATGGCACATGTCTGAATAAACCATATTAATAATAAGAAAATACACCTTTGTGGTGATTACCACCACTCGTCCCTCCCCTTCGTGAATCTGGATATCCGCCCGAGAGCTGATAAGCCTCCAGTGGTGCTCGAGATAGCTGTGAGTCAAGACGTCTGACAGCCTTGTTCTTAAATTCATTATAGTGCCGTAATTTACCAAACATGCCTTGCTAAACCCAAAGGAACCGGGCCGTTACGGCCCTAGGGTTTATATCTGGGCGCATCACGATTTTGGGATATCGTAAAATTATTAGTCGAACTATACGTGGCCATGAAAGGCCCAGCTATAGACCGACATGTTGTTGCAATACAGTGTAGTTAATATTAATATTGGTATTAGTGTAATTCTCTTATTTTTAGTTAATTAGTTTGTAGTAATACTCGTCAAAAATGGCTGGCCTAAGTTGAGATTCGCCCAGGGTACGTTTACCACACGATCGGGACCCGGAAATACATTATCAAAGTAGATCCACGTACCACCCAAAATAGTACCCCCCATGCAATAGCACCTTTCTCGTTACCGTTGCAGAATGGTAGCAGAGCGTGGTTACGATCCACGGACCTCTGGGTTATGGGCCCAGCACGCTTCCAACTTACTATATCGTTACCGTTGCACCTTCTAGATGACGTGTTGTACAAAAAGACAAGTTTATAAACTATCTAAGTTTCACAAAGGAAAGTAAGGAATTCATAATATAACTACCGAGGATGATGTGCATAATGGTAATATAATAAACATAAATGGATTTATTCCAGTCTTAGTTTTGTTTCTTGTTTTTTGGTTCGGTAAATCCTTGTTTTTCTTATAAGTTACTGGTTGAATATTCAACTTAACAACTGTTTTCTGATCGACTCAAATACACAGAGATACCGATGGGACAGCGACAAAAAGTCCTTAAATGGCATATTGAGATCATCTGATAAGAATAATGTTCCGGATTTAAGATATATAGATTTATATCTTTTATTATACTTTTTTTTTAATTTAAACAAATACAAATTAGTAAGTATACCGGTATTAAAAGTTGCAATAAAGAATTATTCAAAATAAAGTTTATCAATACAGATGATATTGAAAGAAAAGACGGTTTTAAAATGATGTGCATATTTGTTAATAATGTATTGTATCAAACAAAGTGAACTACAACAGGTGTTGGCCACAGTAATAGTGCTAGAAGGTGTCGCATGATTAATGAAATGGAGATGTCAGCTGTTTGCTTAATGTTAGTGCTTGCAATCAGCTGGAATATTAACGCAATACTAAGTAATCTGCTTTCAAATACAGTTACGTTACGAACACATATATGTTAACAAAAAGTATGTCTTAATATTTGACATATTGTAAATAGACTGTGTGTGTACATGTACAAAATTAATGAGTAAGTCGACAAATGTATTCATATTCATTGATTTGATTTAATCGCATGTTTACCATAATTTGTGTGTATAAAAACTAATACACGACGTTTCGAGAATAGAAGTCAACTTCCGTTATCAAGTGATAAACCTATGGGGTAAAATGGTAAACGCTAACATATCCTATTAGCTTTGTACGATGTAAAGGTGTCAGACAACCCAAACGACTAAACCTGTGTAGAAATGCGGCTATTATGGCATCCGTTAATAGAAACTGAATTAAAACATAAAATAAAAATTATTCTACTTTAAATAAAGTTGAAATTAAAGGATTACTTTAATATAATTATTAGAATGTTAGTATATTTTTTTTTTTTTAATGATTGGCTAGTCGTTTCAGCAATTCTTTCGTTTCTATAATCTACATAGCTCATTTTTACAGGTTGGCGATTTCCAAATATTAAACTCGAGTTGTAAATAAGTGCATATATAAAAATAGAATAATCAATTCGTGTTCAGCAATTTAATTACACGCCGAATATATTTGTATAATTGTTTAATTGAACTTTTCATTCTACATTGATCCATGAACTAGATCTATGAATGGGTTTGTATATAATAAGCAAGAGTAGCTTCATTTAAGCCTAATTTTTGTATAATTTGCGTTTTGTTTGTTTATTTATTCCCCCTTATGGTTATGTTTAAAAATTATAAGTAATGTATTTTAAATTGGGATGTAATAGGTAAGTATTTTATTTCATATTTTAAAGAACAAATTTTACTGTTTATTGTTTATTAATATTGTACTTAAAAAAATATAGTTTTATAATGAAAAAAAAAATTGTTTTAAACCTGCAATAAACTTTCAACAGTTTAGTATTGCAAATTTCAAACGTTTAAAATAATTGGAATCATAATTATATTCTCTCTTTATCAACATCAACAATAAAACGAATGAAATATGTATAGTAATAAAGTACAAAAAAAATGTGTACGCTGAATGTAAACTATACAATTAGATACATTATGGGTTTTAAGATATAGTTGTAATATTCTCTTCTTCTTCTTAAAATATCTTATTATTTTTAAATCTATCAAATTGTTAATAATTTAACTAAATCATCTTCAAAAAACCGATAAAATTGGTGGAGCAAGTTTAAATTTAAAATACATACGTTCGTCATGAACCCCATTCAAACACCATAATTATATTTGTTAATTAAAATAATTTCTTGTGAGAATTTGTGTAAACAAGTTTGTCTTGTTTTCTAAAAGAAGAAAATAAACTATTAGGATAATATGGGGTTCTACAGATGATATAAACAATATATTATATTGAAAATCTTTCGTTGATCTGGCTGGTTAGATTAATTTCGAATGTATTTTAGAATTATTGTAATAAATTAACTGTTACTAAATGTGTGAAATTATTTCAAAGCTTTCCCGCGTCCCTAGTATATTTGAAGGTTTTGGTCAATGAGACATTTAGACTTGGTTTAAAAGTGTAAAATCCACTTTCGTTGCGACCGAAGCGACGCGACGTCTTGTCGAGTTTTAATTACGTATAAAATTATAACAACCTATCAATTAGTTTTTGAAATTTAACATTTTAAAAATTACAATTTCAACCTTTTATCAAGGGAATTCCATTTGAATGATAAAGTTATTTTAACTTTAATTTATGATACTCTCATAAAATTAATATTTGGAGATCGTGTTTACGAAAGTTTAATAATCTCTCTTACAAGGTTTTGATATTTAAGTTAGCTATACTATAATAGAGCTTAAGAAACTATCAACAAATCCTTGATTTTGTACAGTTTAAAAATAATTTAAACCTCAGGGTATTATGTAAAGTTTTATTAAAGTAGTCTTGAGTTAGACGACTCTCTTTCATCTTTCATATGAGATCCCTCTTGATTAACCCTGCCACTTTCTCTTCCAACACTACTACTTTCTCTTCCTACCCTACCACTTTCTCTTCCAACCCTACCACTTTCTCTTCCTACCCTACCACTTTCTCTTCCAACCTACCACTTTATATTCCTACCCCTACCACTTTCTCTTCCAACCTACCACTTTATATTCCTACCCCTACCACTTTCTCTTCCAACCTACCACTTTATATTCCTACCCCTACCACTTTCTCTTCCAACCTACCACTTTATATTCCTACCCCTACCACTTTCTCTTCCAACCTACCACTTTATATTCCTACCCCTACCACTTTCTCTTCCAACCTACCACTTTATATTCCTACCCCTACCACTTTCTCTTCTGACCCTACCACTTTTAAAGAGTATTCAAGGGTTATAAATCTTTATTTTGTGTTTTACCTTTTTTTAAGGCGATGATCACCGAGACTTTCTTTACCTTTTAAAAAACGTGAAAAAAGTTATAGAATTAATTGTAAAATATATGTAAATATTATATATGTTTTCGACAAATGGAGATAAAAAATTTAAATTACCACAACATTAAAAAATTTCTTAGAGAAGTTTCTATTATTTAGGATTTCATAATATATATCAGCTCCATACTAATGGTTACCCCTACTAAACAAAGTTTTGCGAGTAGATGATCAAAGGTATATTCATAAAATATTTAATCCATCCGCTACTGAACTATTGTAAGATAGCTTCATTGTATTTAACATCATTAGTACGCTGAGGTAACTATATGCAACATAAGATGCACGTTTTGATATCACTTCAGTAACACGTTGTTCCGACGTGTCTCGGTTTCATCAAGAGAAGGCACGTCTTTGGTTTCAAGAAAGTTCTCCAATTATAGCATTTCTGTGACCACTTAAGTGTCAAGAACAGTAAAATATATAATCCAAAATTACAGTTAATTAAATTAGTTTAACTGAAGTCTTGCTCATAAGCTTACTTTCACTATAAACTAATTCAATAAAATAAATTGTACTTTTAAAAAAATTCCGTTTGCATTGTTAAAATTAATAATTTCTTATTCATATGTTTTCATAAACAACTAAATTGGAATTTTATATAGAAAGGGGTTCAAAGAATCAAGGTTTTCTAACATACTGCACACCTCTTGTTTGTTAAATGTTGTATTTTTCTTCTAAGGGGGAAGTAAACTAAAAGAATAGTAAATCTATTTCAGATAAAATGAAACACACGAAGGCGCCCTTTGTCTCTATCAACCCCTCAACAAAAGAAAAAACGTGACGTGTATTACAGAAAAGCTTTTCTAACCTAGATATAGTATTTCATATTCCATTAGTTACCACGTTCGTATGATAGAAAGCAAGTAAATCCTTCTACCATAAACTGTTCAATTATACGGATATTTAATTAACGCCTTTCTGTTTCTAAAACTGGGGATATTTTGTAATGGTCTCATCTATGATAATCACTTATTTTTAAAAGTGCATTATTATTATTATTATTATTATTTTGTTACTACATTTATAACCGTCTTTTTTGCACTCGAAATTATGGTTATATTTGTTTCTTAATATTTACTGTTGTTTTAGAGGTTTTTAAGAACACATTTTGAAAAGTATATTTATTGTTTGTGGGGGAAAATGGATTGTGCATTTAAATATGTCATCTTTAAAAGTAGTAATTACTTTTAAACCTGGAAACAAATTTACTTCATTATCAAACTTAAAATATCAAAAGTTGTCAATTAATATAAAAATTATAAGTGGTAATTTTTACAATTGTTTATTTAAAAAACGATAATGTATAACTTACAATCTTAGTAAACAAATCTACAAACAATTATAATTTGTAGAAATGGTGTAAATTTAGTTAAAATATATTGTTAAAATTCTATTTTAATTATAGAAAAAACAAACTTCTACGGATAAAGGAATATTATAGTCAGCAAATTTAAACCAATTATATTTCCTTCAAACTCTTACCAACAATAATAATACAAATACTTACAATTAAACAATAAAAGCACTTTAATTCTACAAACAACGTAGAAATAAGTATTTACACGTATATAACAGTACAGTATTATGTTCTCTCGGCTTTTAGGAAGTTATAAAAAAAGCAGATGTTCTCAACAAAATTGCACGTACTTTACAACAACAGTGCGGGTGTTTTATCTCATCGCTACTCCTTTTAGCTCTTAATAAATCACCTTTAAATTGAATCAATGAAATCCGTTTTATGCCTGCTTCATTTCCTTTAAACATTTTGACTGGATAATATGATTTTATGTGTGAGGCTTACCAATCAATGCTGAGGCTTGTAATTGATTCAAAAGGAAATAATAATCAGGGACTAAAATTTCTCATCTCTGAAATAAAAAAGTAAGAGGGTAATAACTCCTCTTTATTGACCTTCTGATGAAAATTTTATTCTTTTTCAGCAGTTGTTTTATAGTTGTATAATAAATATAATGCTTATTATTTATTGTTAGTTGTTTTATATGAAATAATTGTTGTTTAAAAATTCAAAAATAAATAAAACAACTTGATGGGCGCCATCATAGTATTTCCCCAGCCCATCGTACAATTTAATACAAGTAAATTAACCAAATGTAATTCCTAGAATTTGCTTTCTTGGACCTTATAAGATATGTTAAAATGTAGTAGCAGATCAGGTGGTCTTATGCATTATGGTAATTTAGTTGTTGCAGCCCACACCCTAATCACTACTTTCTTTGAATCATGTAGGACCTAACGGGTCTCACAGATGTACATATATTAAGAAGTACCCACTCGCTTCGCTCGTGTCCTTGTCCCTGATCTGGCAACCTCGACACTGTACGTTTGTGAAGAAACCTCCTCACGCTACACTCCTCTCGGTGAATCGGCCTTGGCGAATTTTGTAACTCTATCATTTTGTTGGAAGATCGTGGTTCAAAATTAAATTTTTGACCAAAACTTCGCTATTATGGGGGGTGTTGGCACCATTATATGCAGAATTGAAATCTGCAAATGTTTAATTAATGCAATGTGTTAAGTTGAATAACCCAGAAATATAACATAAAACTGTTTAAAATGGCCGCCATTTTGACATTTTCGATTCGATTTTTATATCAAATAAGATTCTGTAAGAGCACAAAATTTTAATTTTTGTCCCACTATCACTCCTAAGTACAGACGACTACAGCGAGATTGACGACAACGACGGATGGACGACATGTGTATTTTTTTTTTTTTTTTTCAGTTTCTTGAAACCATTTAAAGTGATTATCAATAAAAAAAGGAGGTAGAAATTTGTTCGATTAACAAACTTATCGTAAACGTATTATATTAAATGTTGAGCTTGACTTATGAGAAAAACTATACAGTATAACAAACACACAGAACACAATTCTCATAAACAAAATACGCCTAAGTATCAGACGCGTTTCAACGACAAGGTCGTCCTCTTTAGTGATACACCAACTACACCAACCAAATCACAACTGATTGTGGTTTGGTTGGTGTAGCTGGTGTATCACTGAAGAGGACGACCTTGTCGTTGAAACGCGACTGATACTTAGGCGTTTTTTTTATGAGAATTGTGTTCTGTGTGTTTGTTATACTGTAAACTTATTATGACAGGATAAGTGATGTCCAAAAATAATCACACTGTATGGACAATCTTATTTATATGAACGTTAACTCGAAACACAGAGAATGAATATTTATTTTGGAATGGACAGGAAAATAAATCTACAAATTGAGATTGAAAATTTTTAAAAATCGGAAAAACTTGACATGAAATTTAAAAATCTGGGAGTTTTAAAGGTATACACGGTCCCTTAAAAGTAAAAAGAAAGATGAGACTATTGATTATAAGAAATCGTGTTGAGACTTCTGTTTAAGAACCACAGATTAGTCAATCTATCACTGTCTATCTCTCGTCTATAACATTGGTTACAGTGCAACAGAAACCAGGAAATTGGTAAAAGCAATACTAATTTGAACTTGAAGAGCGTTTAATAGGTAACTCTTTCTGTTTGTTTTTGCTCAATTTTTTATCATTAACCTTTCTTCGGGACTTTAAAATTTTCATATTTTGCTGTTAATTCCAAAAACTCCTATACTAGGTTAAATTAATTTTTAAAAAACTGGTAATATTATAGTAATAACTTTTGAAACAAAATTACATTCTTTTCGACAGAAAATATAATAATGAGAAATTGTACATTCAACACTGGACTGATATATTCCGGTTATGATTGGAAGCGTTAACAAAATTACTACATTACACGTAAAAACGCACGTAATAAGAATTAAGAATAATAATTTTTCTACCCCTAGAAAGCCATATTATTTTCAAACTTTACATTCTGCCTGGAATAACAGGTAGGTATAACTTTTTTAACATTTGCACAGTGGGTGGTCTAAATAGTTTCAAAATTGAAGCACATGGTAGACGGTCGAGGGTGTATACATATTCTTCTATTACAACATCGTAAATCCCTTATTTGTTGGCGTTGTAAATATGCTAATTAGAGTTATTCTATTGTTACTAGAAATAATTTAACGTGAATCGTTGAGCTGATTTTTTTATATTTAACTTTGTAAATTTAATACATATAATGAGTTTTCCCAAAGTCCACCCAGCTATATTACTTTCTTACCCAAAATTATACTTTGACCCTCTTCCGTCTGTTTTTTTTTTCAATTAATATTTAAAAACCTAAAAGAATTGTCAGTTTTTAGTAGTATATATTTAAAAAAATAATTTATTGAAAAAGAACAAAGATTATTGGGATAATTTTTTCCCGCATGCGGGTGGTGTGTGTAGAAAATTTGTATGAACAATAAGATAATTTTGTAGTGAGTGGATAATTTCACAAATTCACATCGAAATAATATGGAATGAATTTGTATTAGCAAACTTTCAAAATTCAAGTCAACATTTGTGGAATCCAGCCCCAAAAATTAGCTCTATATGGTGTCATAAATAGATTAAATATTCACATTAGAAAGTATTGGAGGTGGAGAATTAAATACAATTTAAATAATATGTGGAGTTTGTCGTTATAAACAGATGTAAAGTATTTAATTGTGAAACACGATTTAAAAACTGTTTTTAAAATTTGGTTCCCTTTTGTTTTTTTTTAATTTGTTGCACTAGTAACCACATTTATAAAATACTGTAATTGCTTACTAATATATAGTTACATCATATCAAATATCTTGTATTTATAATTACAATTTCCACAACTAAGAATATTTTTCTAACCACATCGATGACAACATTGAATGTTTAAGACTCATACGTGTAACGTTCCAAAGATCGATTTTAAAATATCAATTTTCAGTTTCGGACTACTATCGGTCAATTTTTCTATATTTTTCAACTTTAGATATATTAACTTTACCTTTCAAAACCCATCTTTTTTATCCGTGGAGATATGACTTCAACATTTTTGTAAAAGGATGTTTGTTCAATATATTTTTTGTAAAAACTTGATTTTTTTTTTTTAAGATTAATACTTGATACAAAAAAATCACGTAACTAAAGAAACTAATTTTTGAGAAAAATATATTATATTAACTTGTTTTTACATTTAACCAAAAATAAAAATTTAAGCAAAATAAAAATAATTTGTGTTTATGATTTTAATAATAGCAAGATTGAGGGTCGTTAAAATTACTTCACATAAAAATGATTAATTGATTAAAGGAATAAATTAAAATTTTATTGCATTCTGTTCGAGAAGATCAGCAATGAATTCTTTACCGGATTTTTCCCTTGAGTAGATCTTGCTAAAATAGCGTAACGATTGTGTTTTCATAACAAAATAGCGTCCATTTATATTTAACTAAGCTGACTTAACAAAATAATACAAACTTAACCTTTTAACCCTATTTCAAATATAACTTAAAGTTAAGGGTTACTGTTGTCAGGTAAAAAGAAGTTATTGTTGTTATCTTTGCATTCATCTATCAGTAAACGCACTGCAGATAGAGTTTGTGTAGTATCTCTTTTATTTGCGTTGTTGTTTTATACCCTGGCTTTATGAGGTACTGTTATTGCTTTTTTTCTGTGAATTCAGCACTCTCTCCAGCATGCGCAGTTTTACAGGCAAACAAATTAGTTTCAATTTTTTGTGTGGGCTACTCTTTACATTAGTTAAACAAAGTGTTAGTGTTATACAAAAGAGAAAATAATAAGCTTACAACTGGTACCTGTGTAACGATAACTATTTAATATTAGAAATTTTGAAACTTTTAAGAAAATTATTGTGTTTTTGTTTTTAGTGATTATGATTACTAAACAATCTTAATTAAATTTTACATAATTTGCCTTCTTCCTATGGTTATTTTTCCTCTTGAATTTATAGATTTTGATCAAGAGTAACATATATCCTGTATTGAAGTGATTAGTAAGGGCAGGCGTTATTTATAGCGGCCCATTTCCACTTTCAACTTCATCCATGGAAAAATCACTTTCCATTTCCAAGTGTGCCTTTTCTTTTAATACACCTTAACAAATTAGGAAAATGGATACCTTGCACAAAACCCCTTTACACACGAAATATACAACTAATCATATCTTGTTCTGCTATACCCCCCCCCCCCTCTGTAGCAGCCAACAAAGGACTCGACTGTCTCCTTAAGTCCACATAAATGGCAGGCGGGTCCAAATTCTAAAAACCATAAAATTAAATGCACAACTTTAATATTTACCAGAACATTACGATATTTTCTTCTTATTCTTGTAAATCATTTCCTTGACGTTATTCGTTAGTTAAGCCCCGAAAATCTTTCTACCTGCAGTTGACAATGTTTTTTTCTTTTAAGAAAATATTATTTCATATTCTCTACTTGTATGCCTTCTCAACGCTAGACTCAGGACTTGTAACAAAATAAATCTAGCCAGTTCATTTGATCTTTAATTGCTAACATCTCTGCAACTCCCCAGTCTGTAAGTTTCAGATCAGCTTGACCTCTCAGTCTTGTTTATCAGAGCACATGCACACTCACCTGTTACTACTGACTTGAATTAGGAGACATCAATACTCTCATTATCGTCTGCCTTCCAGAATGGGTCTCTACCTAACAAATGGTTAATGTAAGCATCCCCTCCTGATCAACATGCCTCTAGTTGGAATACTGAGGGATACGTCACTTTCGGATTGAATCTACCGAGCTCCATGAACGTATGGGTATAGGTTATAAACTTTTAATCAGGTTTTTAAGATCTCTACCCACTCATTTCTGTTCAGTTAAGAACCTCCGCTTAGGACTGGAATTGATTTATTATTATATTTCATATTTTGTACCATGCTTGTATTTCATGTTTTCATTATTTCAAAATCCGGAAATTCTTTCCCCTGTTTAAAGCTTTTTGTTTTATTTAAGGATAATGACAATTAAAACATTTCATTACTAATTCTTTAGTTTATTTATACATTATTATCCTTAATGCGAATTGGAAATTATAATTCTTTTGAGTTATTAAACGATTAATAATTAACCGAAATTACACAATTTAATTATCTATTAATATTCGATTTACCAGTTGAAATTGTGGTATCCAAAATAATGGTTGCAAAATATCCAAAGCTCACAAGAAATACTCTCTTTGACACCTGAAATATTTGTAAAGTATCAAATCTTCGAAATACATAAGAGTTACGCAAATACATTACATCAGTAGACACGTTTTAAACACAATCATTTCTTTCAAGGAGTTGTTGATAAGACAGTTTCATTCAGAGATTTAACAGCCTATTAAGAAGAGACTTTATTAATTAAATAAACCTTAAGTAAAATTACTCTCTAATCGTAGGGTGTAGAATACAGAAATATTTTGTAAACATTATGATATTTATTATCGCTTATACAATTAAGTCATAAGTTCACCTCCAGTGTTCAGAATTTATTGAATTTAACAATTTGATTTATTGGTGCTTTAAGGTGATAAAACTCTGGGTCATCATACCTCTAGCCCTCAAATACTCTAATAGCATCAGGGTCAGATGGTAACAAGAATTATTCAAAAGAAATGTGATAGGAAATATTAAAGATGAGATCTAACCCAAGACTACACGCGGTGTAGATCCAGCACAGCCTCTTGGGATTGACTCACCCGTACTCTCAATAATGAGCCTCTGAATTCAAAAATTTTCTGCCTGCTTTTCGTTTATAATCCAAGACGTAATATATAACCGAACAAGTGAACCAATTTTAAAACAAAAATTGGTATTTGAGAATATTTTAGCCATATCTCGAGGTATTATTTCTATAAAGCAAAATTTGAGATAAAAAAATCAAAATTAAAATTTTCTTTAAAAGATTAAAAAAACAACGACAGAAACTAAACGTATTTATTGCTCGCCACCCTCCAAAAATGGTTCTTGAATTACAAGTAAAGATCATGTAGCTGTTATAAAAACTTAATTTCTCAAATTTGTCTGTGCCGGTTTCGTTCGAATTTTTGGTGAAATATGAATATTAAAACCCCAAATTAGTGTGCAGTGTTACAAAAATATATGGCTCAAGAATAATTTACAAAAAATAATAATTAACAATACCTTGATCAAGGAGGAATCTGTTTGGGTTATGTTTTTGAAGAAACGCACTCTACAAACTTATCTCCATGAAAAACATTACATTACATTCTACACTTAATAATTGTCACAAGTACAAATAAACAATTTTACTTAACACTTATAATACAATAAGAGGGTAAAACTCTATCTCATGTAGTCAATCATGATTTACATTAGTAGGCCAAATTCCATTGGTCACCTCAAAGGATCCATTGTACTCACTCGGAAGCCATTTAGAGGCGAATGTCGACACAAAGGAAGACGTGAAATCTTCACTCTTGTGTAATAATCTTGCTTTTGGTCAAAGAACATTTTGAAACAACGAATTCCAAAATCGAATAAAACAATTAGATGATGCTTTTCTCTTCAATCTTGCGAAACAATCTTTCTTTGTAACAAAGAATATTATATAACAAAAAATACATAAACTGTATACAAATTTAAATGATGTCTTCTTGTGGAAGTATTAAAAGTTTGTAAATGTTATTTCCTATATAATATAGTGGTTTAGAATTGCAAGCAAAATTCGTAAAGCAGCAGTTATATTAGCATCATTTATAATAATAGCAATGTTAGGTTTTTAAACTGTGCAAAATATTGCACAAACTTTACCACTCCCCCAAAATCAAATAAAAACTAATCCTCACTAAAAATATCATTTCGGTAGTTGTCATTCTAAAAGTAAAAAAATTCTTCGACACAGTTTTTGAAAAAATATTTATATATAAATTTGCTTCGTTTCTGCCATAAACACAAAAGTAGTAATTATTACAAATAGTATTGCCATACCCTTCTGCGACAGTAGAGTATTTGATTAAAATCAAGCTATTACTAACAACGTTCAAGGTTCATTTTGTTTTTCCCAATTATTCCTGAATAAAAAACTTTTAAAGTTCAGGTCATTAATCTTTACATTTCATAAATATTTTAACAAAATCAGTAGAACCAATTTTTATAACTTAATTATTTATATCACCTCCAAGGACGATGTTTTAGGTTTTTTAAATAGCTCATTCAACTGAATTTTGGAAAAGATGGCGACCAGTACATTTTGACTGCGTCTAAAGCTCCACTTGAGCAAAATTTGATTAAAATCATTAAAGCTGATTTTGAGAAAAAATCTATATTTTTCCCTTATTACAGTTACCCACAAATGTTTAGTTGACAGAAGAAAAAACATCCTGACATCCTGACCAAATTACACCAACAAACCAAGTTTTATTAAAATCGGTTCGGATTGTAGAGCACTGTGCAAATGACAGACATCATTCCACAAAGTACTTTTTTGACTCTGAGAGGCCTCGAAAGTGATTAAGTTTGTATTGTAAAAACTTTTTAATTTTCAATCTTTAGAAGGTAAACTTAAATAACTAACTACACTTTACTATACTTTCATAAATTTTCGCCACTTATTCGTGATAAATCAGAAATGGTAATTTGCCTAACATTTTATTTATAACATATTATTTAGCTATTTATACCCACAGTAAACCAAATTACAAGAGGTTAACATTTAAACGATATAAATAAATAAGACTAGTGTTAGTTAATTCATCATTGATTTTTTCAAATGTAATGTAAATGTTTCATTTTGCATAAATTATAAAAGTCTTTGGTCGTTTAATTTTGTACACGTGTGTACTTAAAGAGGAGAGGGTTTGGTTTAACTCTAAAATGCATCAGGTAGCCTCGCAGATTGTTGAGATGATACGAGTCTTTGTGTTGGCTAAATCGAAAAACCACCCACTTGAACTTTCCATAACAGCTTCTCATGTAAATTTTTAAAGAGAGAAGATTGAACAAGATAAGCCTGTGGTACAAGGAAGAATATCTCGCAAAGCATCAAGTTGTGCTTAACTCGCAAAATTAATAATTGTCCTTCCCTTAATTATTAAGTGTCATTGATTTGTTTCGTGTGACTCAAGGACTGTACATGGTTATCACACTATGTTCTGCTTTAATTTTTTTAATTCTTTCACAAAATTCTCTTCTTTCAAAAATTCAGATATATTTTTCATTTATTTATTACAACTATATCTATTTCCCTTTGAACGTATTTATTTATTTATTATTTATGCCCCTCTCTTTTTTTAACCAGCTTTCCAAAGAGTAGTTTCTATATTATATATATTTGTTAAACTTCCTCAATTTTCAACAAAATTGTAAGACAATAATCATAATTCCAAACAAACACGTAATCATGTTAACCTTTCACCTTTCACTATCAAATCTTTGGTTGGATTCTTATCTTTCATTTTCCTTATTAGGTCTCTCTTGACCAATATTTGTTCTTTTTAAACCCTGACGCTATTAGAGTATTTGAGGGCTAGAAGTGTCTTTTCCTTTACCTTATCTTCTGTTTTTTCGGCACTGATGACTGCAATGGTTCTTCACTTTTAAAATACACAAACTCAGTTTCTTGTTCTGTGATCACCTTTAAAGCATTGATAGCTGAAACAAATTGTTGCCAGTATCTTTAATATCATTTTCCTTCCATTAGTTACAATATTGGCTTTACGATTTTTCGTTTCAAACATATAATAATATCATAGGATAATTTAAATGTAAAAGTAATATATGTCCGAATACGTTAACGGGTACTAAAATAAGTTACTAAATTATTGACATAATTTTAAGAATTTACTTTAATAATACAAATGGGTGAACAGTTGTTTTAAAGCATTCTCTAACAGAAATTGATTTCAATCGAATAGGAAAAACATTTTATTTCCCCTTTAAATAATGTAATATTTTTTCTATACGTCAAAATATATATTCAAAATATTTTACGATTGGTAGTAAAAAAGCACGGTAAATAATCACGTTTCATACAATCGTTGTTTATAGTCTATTCAAAAACATGAGTGAAAGTTTTATTGGTGATTGCAATGCCGTATTGATTTTACAACACAGTCTTTATGTCGTTTTTAGACCCATTTTTTCTACCCTTTCCCTTCCACAATCACGAAATAAATCAAAACTTTAACTTCATTATTTATGTTATAAATATTCCTCAAAATATAATATATTTTTAATCTATGTTTAAATTAAAATTATGAATAACTATTAAGTTTTAGTTATTCCTGATAGAAAATATTACATAGAGGAGTAAATTCCCTTTAATAGAAGTTTTTATTTCATATTTATGTTTGATCACAATCTAAGTTTTTGTAAAAATGGGAGTTTTAAATTGTTAGCAAAGATAGATTGGCTGCTAACAAAGATTGTTTGTGTCTGAACAGCTTGACACGATTGTCTTGAATTTTGTGTTGTTTTAATTTTAAAGGTTTAGATCACCATAGAATGTCTGAAATAAAAACAGATGAAAAGATGAGCAGAAACATAATACAGTGATTTACAAAACATCACAATAAAATTATAAAAGTTATATTTTTTTATCACTAAAGATTTCCCAAAAATTGATATATGTTTAATATAACTAAATTGTCTTTTCACTCGTATTTCTGTGAAAAAATAATTATAACTTGAAATATTTCTGTTTTCAGATTAAAAGGGGATAACAGTCGTAAATTTGAAGTTTTACTAAATTCTCTCTTATTATGTTGTCCTCTTTTATATTATATCCAATTTACCACTGACAGAAAAGCATTGAATTGTATCTGACACAGAGAAAAACTAAATTAGATAGCATTTACACGTAAAAACTACAAACTGAATAGACCCAGCTTAATTTATTGTTTATTCCTCGATACTTTTTTTTTTATTTATTTTTTTTTTATGTTTGTTCTGCTTAATAGCCGTAATTTATGCCGACAACAAAGATAAAATAAATATTTATAAAAATTGTTGTATGCATGTATTAGAATACAGTATTATGTATTATTTAATCTTGCAAAAACAATTACTATTGATATTATATAGTGAAAGCTCTTAAAATAAAAACTAAATACTAAAATAAACGTAACAAACCCGTCTATAACTAATATTTAAACAAAAACGTTCCTTTAAATTATTTTCTGCAAAATATTTAGGGCAACCAAGGCAATGCCTTTGTGGGAGACACCCTCATTTAACAATAGAAAGACAAAACTCTACTTAAGCGAACAAATTATATATATACAAAACGTAACAGCTGCCTAGAATATGTACAAAAATAATACTATTTATTAAAATTATATATATATATATATATATATATATATATATATATATATATATATATATCTTTGACAAAGTAAATTAAACAAATAGTAGCACTTCTATCATACATACACACACAAACACACACACACACACACACACACACACACACACATATATATATATATATATATATATATATATATACATATATTCCCAATTTACACTTAAATAAGATATAAACATTTCCCTAAAACCAATCCATTATGATTGGATACCCATTACAAAATTTCCAAATATTATAATTTAAATAACCAATCTCTTAATTTTTGTATCCGTTACGTTTTTTTATTCTGTGAATATTATATCCGGGGTCCTATAAAATCATATATTTTTCTAAAGTTTGTAGTTGTCGATTTTTGGACTGAAAAAAAATATCTGCGTTACGTAGCATGGCTCTAAACTTAATATTGCTTTTGAGTTTCTACTTCTATTGTAAAATAATTTTAAATCTTTGGATATGAAAAAGTACTTTAAATGAAAGTTTTAATATTTATAAATAGAGGATGTTAAAATCTTATATCAATTTTATTTATTACTAAAATGTATTTTATTATCGGTTACTGAACTTGTTTATAATACCTTTCAAAATAATACGTAAATTTATCGTTGAAATTACATATAAAGAACATCCTATATTTCTAATGTCATTAATGCTTGTATTTATTCTACGTAATCCCCAAGGACAATCTTTCAATAGGAAAAATGAAACTAAATCTGTATGTATTTAAAAAATATTATGTCCATCAATATTTGACAGATTTCTCATAACAAAATATAAGACAAAGAATTTAATTTACCATACAATAAATACTGAAGCGCCCATACCTTCGAAATTAGAATGTTATAATTAAATTAGCATAAACACTGTTTGAATTATGCGATTATTTTATGTTACAATTCTAACATACAACATTTATACTAAACTTATATGCGTTATAAAATAAGTCTATAACAATAATTTCAAAATTAAAGGATAGAGTATCGTATAGGGATGCTTTTAAGGATTATAAAATCCTCACACTCCTAAACATAAGAGCATGTTTAAGAGTAATACATCTCATAATAGTGACTTCTAGTCTTATGACACAAGGGGAGTTTTAATGTGATCAGCATATATTAAACAATTACAAAGGACTTTATAGACAAATGGGAATTAATAAATTTAGTTGATTGACAGAGTCTATAAAATTAAAAGACAATAAAACAAACTTAAATTATAATTAAAATTTGCTTATTTGGTGGTTGAGGTTTGTTCATAGCCGTTGTGGAGTTTGTTTCTCTCTCTTCACTTTGTCCAACTTATGATTAAAATATATGTGTTTCGACTGTATATTTAACTGTATTATTGTAATAGTCATGTTTTTATTGTTTGTTAAATTGTTAAATAACTACGCTTACATTGAAATAAAATTCATTGTAATACGCATGTTGTTCTTGAATAATTGTATACTGTATTTATATGACGCTGATATACAAATGTATATTTATCAAAAGTAAAAAAATAATAAAACTAAAATTGTTTTATTTTGCAGAACTAATAGTCAAGCACATACGACAAGATGGAATAACATCCAGGATGAAGTAAACAGAACAGGAACTTATCAACTGACTGAAACAGAACTAATTTATGGATGTAAACTAGCGTGGAGGAACGCTGCAAGATGTATTGGTCGCATACAATGGTCCAAACTTCAGGTAGATACACTGAATTGTTTTAATAATCTTTTTACGTAAAATAAATCAAATAATATTTCCGGCTGAACGAATCAATCCATATGATAGATAGCGTGTCTTTAAATTCAAATATATAGTATGAAAACTGATGCCAGGTTGGAAAATTTGAAACCAACTTTAGCTATTCGTTTTATTTTTAACTCATTTAATTAATTTAATGGTGTGTATAATGTGTGGGTAGCTGAGGAAGGAAGCTGTGCCTCTCCTGCAACACTTGGCAACTGTTCAAGCATTTATATGAATAGGTTATAAGTAAGGATAGAATGTGCAATTATAGAACAAGTAGATCTGTAATATTGTTAATAGATAGAAGTCCGATTTTATCTAAGCTAAATATGTCAAAACCAAACCAAAGTATAAATTTTTGTAAATTATGTAAAGTACAACCGTTTAAGGGACTCTAAAAACTAATTTTTTTTAAATATAGTACAATGTTAAATATTCTTTAATTACACTCAAGCTAGTAAGTTCATATATATTTAGTTTTAAAGAAAAGTTAATTTTTATTTAAATTGAAACTGTTGACGAGATCGGTTCTCGGACAAAATTATCAAACGTGTTGTTGATTTTAATTATTAACTTAATCTTCTCCAAAATTTAATTATTTGCCGATTTACACAATATTATTCTGGCTAGAAAATAACATCTTAAGTAACAATTTGAAGGCTGTGAATTTTCAAAGCAGTGGATAGTGTCCGAAATTTTGTGCCAAATAATAGATGTTTCAATTGAATTATAATTCAGAGGTTTTATCTAAATCTTAAGCCGGATTTTTTATAATTTAGATTGTAATTTTTTTTAATAAGTGTAAAAAATTTAAATAACTGTTATAAATAAATAATATGGCTTAAGTAGCTCACATTCTAAATCTTTTCCAGTCACTTGGCTACAAAGCTGCAAAATCAGAGATACTTTTTGAGTGATAGATTTAACGTTTTAACAAAACTAATAGTCATATCTAACTCATTTTCTCTTCATTTTACTTATAATATATTAAAAGAAGAAAGTATGGTTACCGTGGAATAAAATAAATTCAAACTCCGCTTTTAGACTGATTTTTATTTTTCTTGGTTAAAAGCATCAAAAGGTGATTCTCTAAAATCCATCCAACTGTCATTGTTTTTGTTGAGTGTACTTGAGCGCAATAAGTCATCACACGCACCTGAACTTGATATGAACTATATTTTTTTGGCTCCACTGAAATTCAAAAAAATCGTTAAACCGTTTCATCACGTGCTTTGAGTACTTCAACTTTCAACATTACAAATTTTAAAAAAAAAGTACTCATAAAAATTCTGCAAGACATTCATCTCATCTAGGATAAAATAAAGATGGTGTTAATAAATTTGTATTTTGAACGGTATATCTTGATTTTTGCATAATTACTGCAGTCTTCAGGCTCGAAGCGAGTAGATGATTGATAGTGACAACAAATTTAGATACAAAAAAGTAATGAATTGAACAATTACAAGATTTAGTTAGGTTTCAATGCAGACCTGGGTAAGTACCATAATGATATCCAATATTTTTTTTTGGAACTGTCGACTTGGAATTATAAATACTACTACTTTGTTATCATGTTGGTTTAACATATTTAAAATCAAGAGAGGCTATTTTGAAAAAGTAAATTTTGACAAAATATGTGGATAATTTGCTGTTTATAATAAGTGTTCTAAAATTATAAAATTTTAATTTTAATTCTTTGCCGTTCAGAAAGGAATGTTTTTAAATTCACTTATTTTACACACATATCCTTTAAATTGTATGAATAACTAAACTTTATTGTATGAATAACTAACAACTAAACTTTATTATATGTTTGGATAAAACGATGTTAGTTGTGTAATTCCAATAGAATAAAAAAAGATATGAATAAACAGATTAATTTGCTCAACATGTGAAATGAAAGGTTGATGGATGCATTTCAACATAAAATCACTTACGTAAACATGTTGAATATTCATACAACTGATTGTTGAGCGAAGCAAAAACAAAGCAAGTATTTAAACTTCTTAAAGATAACATTACGTAATAAGTGTTCTAATATGATACAAAACACATTCCAGCTTTACGAAAGAAATCTCTACATTTTAAATATTAACATATTAAATTATAAATTTATTTTATTTTTCAAAACAGAAATTAAACCTTAACTAAATTACACTTCTACATTAAAGCTCGGCTAAGGTATGTCACAGGTTTATGATGATTATACCTGAGACGCTCCCTTACGACTGGTCTCTATAAACGAAGTGAAATGTCTTGTACTAGTCGTCTACGACTCTTTAAATACGTGACGTCATTAGCCGCAAAATATTTGTTACAAGTAAAAAATCCAATTGTTTAATTAATGCACGACTTGTAAATGTTTTTCTCACAATAAAAAGTTTATTTCAGTAATTATACTTTATATTTTTTAAGTAATTGTAACATTTGAGTAAGGTGCTAGTCCTTAATAATAAACCAAACAAAAGTTTTTAACATTTACCTCCTAATTTATGGGAAAAAAACTAATTTTAAAGGTGTAAAATTTGTCGAAACATTGAAAGATTATGTCAGTTTAAAAAAATCATAAATGAACTACAAATTGATCATAATATTATACTACAAAACAAGAAAAGAAACTAAAAAATTTTAAAAAACTATTCAAATGAGTTTCGTTATGCTATGCAAGCTTAAAGATAATATTTTTTTGTAAAATGTCTGAAGTAATAAAGAATATACTGAGTATAATAAATAATAATCACTTTCGTTATAGTTTACTGCTGTAATATTCAAAGTGAATATTTTGTTGAGAAACGGTTCCGAAAAAAACAAGTGGAATCATAACCATAATTTAGACGAGCTCCAAAGGTTCGGTTAGCTTATACAACAGGGCGAGTGAAGATGGAAATGAAATGGAGAAAAAACCCTAAAGGCTTAAACTGAGTTCAATCTAAAGGGATAGTAGCCGAAACGTAAACATGGGGATGGGAGGGGGCTAAATAAAATGAACACAAGTCAGTGAAGAGTTTTTAAAAGAAAACTAACCTGTACTCGTGTATAGTCTATTTTGTTATTATTTCTCCTAAAATAATATTATGAAAATTATGTAACATATTTTCTTAGAGGCTGAATTAAAAATCTTAAACTGAAATAATTTGTTTTAAATCGTTGTCATATCAAGAAATATTTTCCAGTTTTAAATAAAAACTGGCGCCATCATAATACTTACGTAGCCTAATCATACAATCAGATCTAAATGTAATACCCAATATTTGTCCTCTTAGCTCTTATAGGAATGTTAAATTGTAATGGTATATCGAGAGTATAGTGTTTGTTTTAAAACATTTGTTACAAAGGTTTTCTAAATCTCGTAATTGTGAATAACACTACTTTCTAACGTCGAGTGAATTTTAACTGGAATCGTAGATGTGTATATATTAAAATACCAGTTCTCGCTTCGCTCGTTGGTGTCTCGAAACCTTCACTTGCTACGCTCGTGTCGGTGGCGAATCTTGTAATTAACCGAATATCACATTGTCTTTAGAGACCAGAGTTTTAAATTACATTTTTAACAAAAGCCTAACTGTTTGTCATCGAATAAGAGGTAGGGTTACATTCTTAATTGAAATATGAAATTTTGTATCTAAATTAGTGTATTATAAGTTGTGTAACACACGAGATATGAAGAAAACTCTATTTAAAATGGCGGCCATTTTGACCTTCACAATTTTATTTTTAATCACTTCAATAGGGTTCTATATGAGCACCCTTATACCGAATTTTACGTCATAATTTTTGTGACCACTGTCGCTTACAGACTACAATATCGACGGGCGAGCAGGATGTCGAAAACCACTTTTTCGATTTTCAAAGACCATGAAAACAAAAGATCAGTCAAAAAACGGTGGTTGAAATGTATTGTGATAAACAAACTTACCCTACGTATACTGGGTAAATACTGCAAGAAGAATATACAGGAAGTCGTAAATGATTAAATATGCTTCAATAATTCATCTAAAGACAATTGTAGGACTGCATTAGTATTCATAGTTGGTTGGAAGCTTATCTTGTAACTCATGCCTTTATCCCACTGGACCATATAATGTTCTTCATATCAATTCTACTCTGAAAACATTCATATTTACGTATCAGAATAGTGGATGTAAAATGTTAATATGTTTTTACCTATGGTTGGTTTTAATGCTGTCGGAATTAATATCTTTGGTGATTTGAGATATGTGTATTTGTTTCTGGCTGGTTTAATTACTATAACTCAATAACCAACCTAACAACATGTTCCCGTCTTTAAACATTATATTAAATTTTATGAAATTCTATTCAGTTGTTTTCCTAATGATTATGATTACGTGTTTACACCATTCTATTCGATCTGCCTCATTCGTTGATTTTATAAAAATCGATTCCTGTCATTCAATATGAACTGTTACCTTTTCGAAATAAAATTAAGTTATTTTTAGATTAGTAGGAGCTTGGCAATCCCGAGGGAGCCCAGCTGGATCTACTTCTTTTTTCATATAGTATTGGGTTAGATCACTATCCGTTCACCTTTCCTATTTAAACTCTCTTGACCAAATCTTGTTGCCTTCCGATCGTGACGCTACTACAATATTTTAGGGCTAAGAGTATATAGTATCTTCTTCTTTTCTATATAATGTCCGTGAGGATTTTCGCCTTTAAACAAGAAGAAAAAGTTTTGGTTTTAAAATTATTTAAGTATTTCGGATTTTTCATATAATTAATATTAATTAATAACTACACGACGATTCAAGAATATGGATCAACTTTCGTTGTGAAGTGCTAAACCTAAAACTTAGGAAAATAAAACTCTATCCAAGTATATGGCACCCACAATTAAACCCATGATGCCGGAATAAATCAAAGTAGCAAAGCGTAAGTGTCCATAATGATTTACACCTAAGTTATTTAAGTTTGTTACAGTGTTAAATTTAAAACATTAATTCATTTTTTGGCAACTCTGTAAATCAATCAATTTTTTCAGGTGTTTGATTGCCGATCTGTTACAACTACAAGCGGTATGTTCGAAGCTCTATGCAATCACATTAAATACGGCACGAACAAAGGAAATATTAGGTTAGTACACATAATAAAACTATGTAGTTTTTAAAAGTTGTACATTTTGCAGGATATTGGGTAAATTCAATGAAACTAGAAACAATGTATCAGAAGTTAAATATAATCTTGATTGTACCTTTGTATGTTTAACACTGGAGATTATGTTTAAAATGCTTTATTATGAATTTAAAAATTACGTAACATTAATATGACAAGAACATAATATTTAACATAAAGTTCAATCCACTTAATGTTCTGAACACAGGAATTTATGAGAAATACAAACATACACTTTTTAATCAAACAGTCAAATAGAATGTCTGGTCAATATATACGTTAGATTCCAATGTCTTTATTTAAATTTTTCAATTAGATTAGTATGCTATATTTAATTTACGTTCAATTAATGTAAGAAACCTACTAAATTGTGTCCTTACATACGGATTTGTTTGGAATCCGAAGGTATGGTAAGGTATATATATATATAAACAGTTTCTTCTTCACGTAATATCATTTTTTACAGTGAAATTTAATACTAGTTTAGTAAATATCACACAAACAGTAAAATAAGTTTTTGTATTATTTAAATAAAGAATCAGTATATTTTCATTTGGAAATACAATTTTTTAAACTAAAATATTTTGAAATATTTGAGCTATAACTAACTGCTTGTTAAGAACTTCCAACAACTTTAATGACAATTTCAAGTTGGAATGAACAGGAAGACTAGTGTTTGTAATCACCACAATTCATTAATTTTAGCTTTGAAATTTTCCTAGACTTAACTAGTAACTACAATCCAGGGTAGACATCCCTTGGCAGAAACATCCCTGTTAACAAATAGCCCCATGTAGCGGCTCAGTTACTTATAAGTTTAGAGAATACTGGACAATCGTGTAGGAGTTTTCAAAGTTACTCAAATTGATTACTTATAAAACTAGTATGTTTTAGAATGAAGCACAGAATTCAGTAAAGTAACACAAAGTTCAAAAACTTTCCATATACAATGCAGCTTCAAAATTTACATATACCAATTCTGCCAATGCGTTTTTCGTTTGACATTGAAATTGGGTTACGAAGTCGTTTTCTTATTTGCTGAACTCAGTTTTATTTCACATGCTATTTACTAAATTGCGTTAAGTTCAAAACGTGATCCAAATTGCAGCGATTTTGATAGCTACATTTACAATTAATTATTTTGCTTAATTTTTCAAAAATGTATATGATTATAACATAGAAATCTAATTTGTTTGTACTATGGGTACTATAAAATCAAATTGAAAACTATTCAATATATATATTATATTATATATATATATATATATATATATATATATATATATATATATATATATATATATATATATTTAAATTAAGGTGAGAAAAGTGTTATTGACGTAGTGAACAAGAATGTGAAAAGTCAAAAAGGAAAGACTAAAGTGAACAAAGTAAATAGGCAATATTAAGTTATTCGATTGTCCTCATCAAAAATATAGTCCCCATTCGCACTTAAACACCAACGCAGTCATGTTCCACTGATCAAAACCGTACAGCAAATCAGTTTGTCAGATATGTTGAAGCATGTTCTTCTTACTGCATCAACGGAACTCAAAACGTGTTCCTTTGAGCACAGAAAAAAAAAGTCTGATTCTGAAAAAAAAAAAAAAAAAAAAGTTAATTCGTAGTGATTCATATGAATTAACCTAAATGTATTCTCATACACTAAACCAAACACACCTAAAAGGTTAAATTACAAAAATGAATAAGTAAGTAAAATAAAAGTGATATGATTTTGATGTCCAGTTATCAATAATCAGTTGTAAAGCACGGCTGTAAACATTTCTGTACAATATTGCATGTCCACGCGCGAGCATATTTTAATAAATCTGAGGAAATTTAAACACTAACGAATTTGCTCAACATGTAAATAAATTCAGTTTGACAATGATTTCACAATCAATTAAATGTGACTGTTTGTATTCGTCATTTATTTGTCATGAATGTATAATGAAGTAATTTATTCGTTAACAACAATATATTTTTTGTTGTATAAAAGCATATGATTTTTTTTTTCGGGAATTATATTAGGAAAACATGATTTATGTTGTTAACATGTTTTTCGAATTTTAGTCTGTGATTTTTTTGAAATTTTGTCAAATTTCCCGTACAAACTGTAATTAGTTTAATTACACATTGTAACAATGTAACAATGTAATCTTCAATTTGTTAGTAAAACTTAAAGGATGATATTGCCGTTATTAGTGCTTTTTAAAATTTCTATTGGTAAAAACATAAAAATTGATTTGAGGGCCTCCAAAACGTAATTTGTATAATCATATCTGACGACTATCCGTTGTTTGTGTTTAGTTCAACAACACACAAAAATGTCGGTCATAAAGTAAAAATTGATCACGGAACTAAGTGATTTCTTTAAAATATTATTGAAATTTTAATACTTATGAAATAAACCAATATGATCAACCGTTTAGTAAATAAATTAGAAAAAATAAAAAACGAGGAGAAAAAATCTGACATTATGGCTCGTAGTCGAGGTCATTATTTTTCTCAAAACCACTGTCTAAGAATATATGTATATATAATTTTTTTTGCAAAATCAGGACGTAAATAAACACAGTTGCTCAAAATGTTATCGAAAGAACTTCAGTTTATTTTTAGATAAATAACCTTTTATCACGTTGTACAGAGTTAATTTTAACTTACTTTAACTACCATTTAGACTTTTTTTAGTATACAGTCGATATTTTTTCCACTAAGAATTTTATGTTGCTTATCAATGTGTAAGAAAATTAGTGCAACATGTTTGTAATTCGTAGGGTTTTTTGCCGATTGTTTCAATAGTTTAAGATTGTAAAAGGATTACTGTTTAGTCATTTATAACTTAATCGGATTCTAATTAATTTTGTGTTTTAAATATAAGAACATTTATTTATTGAAATTGCTTGCAAAATAAAAGTAAGGAAAGAAATTCAGTACCAGTCCTGAACCTATAACTGATACACATAATTTCAGGTTGAAAAGCGACTCGGTTACAACCTAGATTGTTCTGAAGCGCCTAATCCATACTATTGCCAACCAAACAATACAAAATGTCCCTCTTAATACATAACCCTGTAATACTCCGTTATTAATGACATAACCTATTGTTGTTTAATCTGATGAAATCTCAAGGGACTTATTGTAATAATCTTAAACTCAATGCAAACTTTATAAATCATTTAAAATTTATTGCTCACAATATTTTAAGTGCAAAGTTATACAGGTAATAAAATATTCATCGTTATGATTAAACATTCACAAAAACAAAATACTCGCTTGGATTTTAGTGGTTTACGAAAGTTTATTGAGTGAGAACACAAGTTTTTTTTTTAAATAATTGAATTGTCTATCATCTAAAATTCATTGTTTCACTTTCTTATTATATCTAGATGTGATATTTTGATAACAAAACTCTGACCACAATGTAATGATGTCGTATTGCTGATTCCACAAACTCTTGAGAACACAAAATAATAATTGTATACTCTCGAGTGGAAAAGGATATTCCCACTGAAAAATGTGTAATTTTGTTTAAGCATTGGTTTAAGGAATAAACCGTATTATTTTATAATTCATACAATTTATTAATACACTATATAAATATTAAAATATATCATTGACAAGTATAATATTTGAATAATTAATGTTTTAAACATAATTAAATATAAACACTGCGATTTACTGAATCTGTATTAACAAAATATTAATTGTTATTAAAAACTTGCTGTCTAAACATATACAATAGTTAATGTGAAACTGAGCTTCTTCTGAAACATGGAATGAAATAAATCAAAATGGAAGAAAACAAAGAACTAACGTCGCGTCGTTTGAAGTTAGAAAGGATTGTTGATAGCAAAAAACTCGAGTTACAAAGAATGGTGTTTCCTTTTCTATATCTCTAATTTGCTCCTTCTCTCCCTCTGTGTGTGTGTGTGAGTGTGAGTGTGTGTGTGTGTGTGTGTGCTTTTTGTTGTCATTGTAACATTTATAATTTTGTTATAAAGGTTAAGTATCAAAGAGTTTTAGGTTTACTCCTCGTCTTTTCAATAAAGATTTACTCAATTCAAATTAATTTTTACTATGTCTTCTATCTGGCTCCCACCTTTACATCTCAATCTTCCTCTTTCTTTTTTTTCTGTGTGTTAAAAGAATAGTTAGTATTATTTGCTTAGTTCAGATTAGGTTCATACATTAAAAAACCACCATACGAATACAGTATAACAAACACACAGAACACAATTCTCACAAAAAATACGCCTAGGTATCATACGCGTTTCAAAGACAAGGTCGTTCTCTTCAGTGATACACGAGCTACACCAGTCAAAATATAACTGAATCTAACGTTGCGCTGAACCCCTTATTTATACAAACTGAAGGAGGCGTGGCTTATTATTTTACACTGCCAAGGCAATAGTACGCGCCACGTGTCAATTTAACTACAGTACTTAAGATTTAACATATAGCTAATACAAGATAATCGAAGTAACCCTAAATTTAACATTATACATTACATTTTACATTAATATAGAATTTTGTATAGGTCCTAGTTCATTATTTACAAATAGTCCACAAACATTCCCAAAACATACACATGTCTAAACAAAAACGAGTTTTATTATTTGTTTTATCAATATTTTTTTCAACAATTACGAAACAATATTTCTAGTTGGGATTCTGCAGTTTGTTGCATTGTGTCAACTTTTCATAGTTTATCAATATTTCATCTAAATTAATTTTGAAATAAACTATCATAAATAATTCATTTTTATTTTTATTTACATTTCTTTAAAAGACTTTGGAAAATGGGACTTTTTATGGTAGGATTGTTTCACCTTTTAAAATCTGCAACTGAGGAGCGTCCATCTAATCAAAAACATTTTAGACAACAGGGGATTAGGTCGTAATTCATACTTATTTATGAAGTGTTTATAATTTCACTTTAAAAAAAATATTATATGCAATCTATTTCTATGGGAAGCACTCAATTTTTCAACAAAATAAAGGAATACCCGAATTTAATTCCTTTAATTTTAAGTAGATAGTGAGACATAAGGTAAACACTAAGAATGACACAGCCAGCATTTAGTAGTGAAATATGAAACAATGCATAATATTCAAAGATATAATGAAAGTAAGAGTTGATAATAATTGTAGTTAAAGATTAGAAGACTATTCATCGAATAATGCAACTGTAAACACACATTTACAACCCACACAATTCATTATTAAACTTAAGAACAATGGTAAACCAAAAATGTTTCTAAATCAGACGCACCAGAGGTTCAAAAAATATATTTAAAAAAATTATAATTAGGGAAACCTAACTTTTAGTCACTCGTTTTTAATTAAAGATCGTTTTCTTTTATTTTCACCCCTATATTCAATAATGTACCTTTTTTTTCCAACTATACAAAAACAACCTACAAACATTGAAATAACAAAGCTGGAATAATTTTAAAAAAGTACAATTACATAGTGGGTAAATGTGCATACTACTTAAAATAATGTACACACATTTTACAACATAATTAAATGCCTCAGGGATCAGTTGAATGCAGTATCCACATCGTTGTGTACTAGATAGAGTTATTAAAATAAACTGAAAGAAAATATTCCCTCTGTTTAAAATTAAAGTTATTCACCTGGATGCTTCATATTTGTCTGTGTGGGGAGAAGAAATGTGACATTTAATTGATATAGAAAAATGTATCACAAAGGTTAGAAAAAAAGAGAAATGATTTTATAATGATTCTGCTGAATTTCTTACTGAAATTCTGCTGTCATATTTTTAAAAACTATTATTATCAAAATATATTTTCCTTTTTTTTTTAAAGTCGATAAAAATATTTGTTTTGTTTTTGTTAAAATATAATAAACAATGTTTTTAATTAAACTATTTTAACTTTGTCCTCTTGTTTGCGATCCAACATAATTACGACCATGTTCAGGAAAAGTTGTTGTAGTTGCATTACTTAACAAGTTTACATGAATGCAATGGACGAAACTGTTCGAATGTAACAAAGGTCTGATGCTTCACTCATAATTTATAATTAATTGGTTCGTTTTTGTATGTCTCCTTTTGTTCTCCTAACAACATTTGTTTGTTTGTTACAAATTATATTTAAATAAAATTATGGCAATAGAAAACACACAAACTAATTAATTTCTATTTCTACTAATATTAATCTTTAAACGAATTCGACCGCCATTCCTTACGATTATGTCTGTAGCTTAATTATGGCTCATTAGTTTACGTATATCTATATTGTTCTGAATATTTGAATTTGGTTTCGGCACGATTCTGTCTGGCCTCGTCTTTTGTAAACGGATTTTTTTCTTAGAGTTAATATTACTATATAAACATAACGTATTTCTTTTATTTTCTGACTAGATTGAAACAAATTTTTCGAAGTGCACTTATTACATAAAGACAGGAAATATAAATAAGTGACTTGAAAATGTTTTACTAAATAGTTTTGAAGCCTTTAAAAAATATCAGCCTTTATACATTATAATATAGGAAATCAGTCATTACAAATACAATTGTAAAACGGGTATTACTAACATATTTGGTCATAATCCGACAAAATGCGAGTATTGAAGAGGTAAATCAGTACAACCTGTTAATTAAAATAACTTTCCTTTTACGATTTTTTTAAATGGAGATTTCACTCTAGCATTTTGAAAACAAAATGTTTGTGTCAAATACCTTGAAAATCGTACAATAACTCCGACCTGTATTATAGCAACACCATCGAACAAAATCCAGAGTATATTCACCCAAAAAATACTTGCTTGTATTAAAAATTATTAATCTCGCATCCTTCATATTTTCTAACCATATGATTTCGCTCCTTGACTCTTTGTCACATTCAAAAATACTTTTAAAATGTAATTTGGTTTAGGATTTTGTTGACCACATATAGATTTTGGGATAGATTGAACTGTGTCCTCCACTCTCTTCACTATAGCAAGCTTTGTAGAACATTATCGCTATTCCCTTCAGTCTTCATTAAGGCTACGTAATTTTCAACGAAAATTTTACAAAAATGTGACGTTGAAACATAAACTTCGTTTTTTTAATTAGAAAGAAATTAAAATATAACGTTCAATAATATAGTTACAAAAAAACGAAAATGTGAGAGTTAATATGATTTTAATTGAATCACATCTAATAAGTAATTATCGGCTTTTTTAACTTAAACGCTCTATTTAATTACAGAAAAAACAAATCATAACCTTACAGCAATTACCTTACAAATTATCAGCTATGTATCTATTATTACAGTAACAATATGTTGATTAAAAGTAAATAACTACCATAAAAAATATTTTAACGAATAATATTACTTTTAACTTCATATATTACAAAAATTAACAAAATTAATATATTAATTTTTAGTATATATATAATATTTAACAAATTAATATATATACTGTATAATATATATATATATATATATATATATAAAGTATTTCTCACATCATTAAACAACTATACTTACATCATTATAACTCTACTTTCATGTATGCAGCTCACAATACAGAATTTAATACCATGTTTTTAAAAGTCATTATTAACATTTTATTAGAAATAAAATGAGGTCACATTTTTTAGCTCATTGTGTCGACAGTAGTAGAGTCAAAAATAGTGGCGTAGTTCAGAAATATCTCTAGGAAAAATACAAATATTCGCGATTGCACAAAATATGTAATTATTATTATTTTTTTTTTATAATGTAATAAGCAAAAGAGAAACACATCCCTGCAATAGCTAATTTTCAGTTTCAAATATTTAATAGTGAGTTAACAGAAAGAGTAGGATGTTTTCCAAAGAGTCTCGAAAATTTAAATATATATTAATATATATATATATATATATATATATATATATATATATATTTAATTTGAGTAGAAACAAACGTAACCAACAGCTATGTATAAATAATTATTTATATTTTTTTATTTATTCATCAACAAACAAAAAAAAACACTACGTTTACTTCAGAATTTTTTTTTTTTTTCACTCATTCAAATGATAGTTTTTAAACAGCTGCGAACCCGAACTTCCGAACTAACAGGTGTTTTAAAAACCTGTAAACTCACTAACCAAGAGCTTCATGAGATATAATTCTCCACCCAGGTTTATACATACATATATGCATAGAAATATAGTGGGAAATAAATGGTCCAACCTACTTCTAATAGAATTTGTTACAATATTCAATGTATAAGTATTATTATATCAGTAAGGTACAACATTTCAAACCTCTGTATTGATTTTAGATGTTTATAACTTCTAGTCATTTCATTTCCTTTCCACACACTTAACTGGTTTCACCAATATACTGTAAATAACTATCGTCTCGGCTTCATCAATTGTTACTTGGCCGAAATTCACTTCCTGAGCTTCTTCCTTAATTGATATCTTAAATAGAAACGACAATGAACCTTTCATTCAGTAATTTTTTAAACTATTATAGGTTAATTATTTCGTGTGACATTTCATCCAAATTTGTTTCATACATGTACATGGTACACTCAAAGTACTGAATGTATTTTGTATTAATTTATCAGTTGGGATGTTGCTGTTAATTGCAGTAGGTTCATGGACATAAACACATAAATTTTTGAACCATTTTTCTTTTCAAATAATAATGCATAACTCGTGGTTTATCATTTATAAATGTAATTGTTTTCTTTAAAACCAACATAAGAACCATTTTTTGTAATCATTTTACGTGTATTGTTACTAAGGTAAGTGCTATCTTTTAAATTCAATATTACACTGCAAAATTAATTGATTCATTTATTTTTGAGTGTACGTTCAGATTCTTTGCTTCTATTAAAATTAAATGCCATAAAGTATACTTTGTGGTTTGGAAAAATAACTTAATTTTCAAGACGACCTTCAAAAAAATATTGTTAGTGATCAATTAGTTTAGTTACCTATTGTATAACTTAGAAAATAAACGCGATTTTAATTTTGTATACTGGAAAATCATTACACAAATTGGTTTACACTACTCCACATAAAAACAAAAACTGTAAAATCATTATACAAATTTCTTCCCACTACTCTACACAAAAACAACAACTGGAGAATCATTACACAAATTTCTTCCCACTACTCCACAGAAAAACAACAACTGGAAAAAATTACACAAATTTCTTCCCACTACTCTACACAAAAACAACAACTGGAAAATCATTATATAAATTTCTTCCCACTACTCCACATAAAAACAACAACTGGAAAATCATTATACAAATTTCTTCCCACTACTCTACACAAAAAAAAAGAAAATCATTATACAAATTTCTTCCCACTACTCCACAGAAAAACAACAACTGGAAAATCATTAGACAAATTTCTTCCCACTACTCTACACAAAAACAAAAACTGGAAAATCATTAGACAAATTATATGTTCTCGTCTGACCCTGACGCTATTAGAGTATTTCTAAGGAATCTTTCTATTAAGTTATTTTCTTCCTTATTCCATCTACAAGTAAATTATGACCGAATGTTTTTCCCCCTTAAACAACAACAATTAAAAAATTTTAAAAATTCTTCACGTAAAATATAAATATCATGGACGTGTATATTTACATCCTTCTAATTGTAATGAAGATGTGAACACAGAATGTTAATCTTATCTGTCCAATTATCGTTAAACTGTAGCTGTTTGAATCTTCACTTCAACAATCGCATTATATATATATGCCATACTATACTTCAGACACTGTTGCAATTTTGAAAATATGTTATCGCTTGGGGACGTAAAAGGAAATTTCATTTGGCTACAAAATTATCGTCAATGTCAACTTTAATTAATATTTACTGTCCTCGGGAACTCAATTATATTCAATAAATTCGTGGCAATCAAGAGGGATCCTAGCTGAATCTACACTTTTTTTAGATGGACTTGTGTTATATTCTTTCCTTCAGACAATCTTCCCTTATCTCTAGACCATCTCTTAATCTCTTTCGACCCTGACGCTAAGACACTTTATTTTATGTTATTTTCTTCCTGTTTTCCTATAATAATGGTGGTCAAGACATTATACCTTCTAAACAACAAGGAACATCTAAAGTTCAACAAAGAAGAAGAAGTCAAGATAAGGGAATAACGTTAGACGCTGTAGTTCAAGATATATATTTCTCAAAATTAGTTCTAGCGATGACGAAAATATTTTAGTAAAATTTGAAACTGAATGACCCAGTAACTTGATCTAAAACATCTTGAACACGAAGCTAAAATGAAACTTATTTGCTGTTATAAAACATTTAATTTGTTGTGTTATTATAAATGTATTGGTATTTTTTGCACAAAAGTGTATTACAGAAGGTAAAAAAAATGAATATTGAGCTTTACTTGTGAGATGTTTAAAAATTAAAATAAAACTCGAATACAATTTCTCACAAAATACGTTTATTAACTCAAACTCGTAGTTTCGTTATTGTTACTCGTGTATTACTGAATATGGCGACAGTGTCGTTGAAATGGGTTTAAATTAAACAAATTTTCTTTAATTGTGTTGAAGATTTATTTTAATTACTCAAAGTTTATTTAAAAATTTGTTCAACATTTACTTTCGTCATTAAAATTCTTTTAAATTTGTCTACAGCATAAACTACTGATAATATTAAATTTGGATTTCTAAAAGCCAACCAGGTTTTTCCAAAATTTGAGAATTTGTCTAAGAATTAACTTTATTACATGGCCAAAATTAGTAAATGAATTAATATCAAAACCAACCTCCGTGTCATTTACGTTACCAAAATAGCAAATCGCAGATTATCACAGACCACAGATTACAGACTAATCATTGGCCCAATTTAACATATAATTACTGTGTGGTATTTGTAAACCTCTGGCGCTGCTATAATTTGTAATTATGGTAGTACATCATTTCATTATCAACTTCTATCCGTACCCACTAAATTCATATTTGTGTGAAAAACTACTTTTTATTAAAAATATATTTGTTTAATTAACGGTAACTCCTTTAATATTACAAAATATAATTTCCCAGTTGGTACATTTTTTTTATTATTAATATTATTAGGCTATAAGCCGTACTATATTAGATAATAAATTTCGTTTTATTATAGAATTTAACTAGATTTTAACGTTCTATTTTGAGGTAAATCAAACACTACTTATTCCATATCAGTCCGTTTATATTCAAATAATTAACCATTTCTTTTCCTTAAAATTAATTAAGATTTCTCATTAAAACTCATGTTTAGGTTCTTGCGAATAAAAACTTTCTTGCTTCATAGTGTGGGTCACTGCGTAGCAAAAGCAAACAATAGTGCATCAACGGTGCAAAAATAGTGAACATTTCCAAAACCAAATTAAAAACGAAGCAAAACTAATCGTCACAAAAATGTCATTTCAGTAGTTGTCATTCAAGTGAAAATTAACAATGGAAGCCGTTTTTGAAAATATATATTATAAATAAAGGCTTCACTTCTATCGTAAACAAAATTCACTTGTTGCTAAAAATTCCTGAACAGTAATAATTTTTAACTTCCTATTAATTTTACACACGGGTGTGATTCATTAATCTTCACATTTCACTAAAACTTGAATGAAATCGGTAAAGCTGATTTTGAGAAATTAAGTTATTTTAGAACAACTTCATGACCTTTTTTTTTTTCTTTTTTTAGTGATAACTCGCAAACAGATGTGTTTGGAGAGATGGTGACCCAGTTTTGTTTAGGTCCGTACAGCTACACTGGAGCAAACATTTATCAATATCTTAACATTGCAACAAAATATTAAATAATTCAATTGTTGTTTATTGACTACAACCTCATCGGGCTTTGTCTTCTGTTGAAATAATCTTCTTTTTTTTTAAGTAATTCCTTTCTAATCAGTTACAACTAAATAATATCATCTATTAAGTTAGGCCTATTCTATAAGTTATATTTAATTTTAAATTCTGAAAGTGTCAATATTTAGTTAAGGTGTTGTTTCAATGAAATGATGTTTTTTTATGCCTCACAATGTCGTTGAGTCTAAAGCGTAATCTAGTTAATTTAAAGTCTTCAGAATTGCCACTCAGCTTAAACAATTCCACATCGTTTACTTAAGAATATAATTTGGTTTATTTCGCTGAAAATGTGTGACTTCCAGTTATACTGAATACTGTACTAAAATCTTCAAAACGTACATTCTATAACTTAAGTAGTGAACTTTTAATAATAGTAAGGGGAAATATCAATTTACCTTAATTTTATTCCACCTTAGGGGAAATACATGTTACTAAAGTTTATAATTATCATTGAAGATAAATAAAAGTAGTTTATAAAAAGGTTATGCAGTTATATTTCTATGTTTGTAGCTACACAACTTACTATGAAAACATTTAAAACTGAAGGAATGTAGATCTGGACGTATGAAGCCATAAACTGCGCGAAAATTAGTTCACTCACCCCATCCCCACAACTAAATAAAAACGAACCAAAACTAATCGTCACAATAATGTTATTCGATAGTTGTCAATCAAAAAGTGAAATGGACCATAGAAGCTGTCTTTCATAAAAATATTTATATATTTAAATACAAGTCTAAACTTACTTCGCTTGTACCAATAAACAAGTCCTGAGCGTAAACCATATTTGATTAAAATAGAGTTTTTTATGACGACTGCCAAAGTCCATTTTTGTTTGGTCAATTATTCCTTAACAGTATTATATTTTTTTAGCTGTGATTTTGCACGCAGTTTTGGAATTACAGTAATCGTCAGATTGCACTAAAATTTAAATGAAATCGATTGTAATAAATTTGAAAAATAAATGTTTTTTTTTTTTTTTTTTTGTTTTTACCGATAACTCACGAACAGGTATTTTTGGAAAGATGGGGTACAACACGTTTTCTTTGGGGTCTTTACAGGCTAAATTCTTTGCTTACCGGGTAGAGCAAAAATGTTATCAAAGTTATTAGAGCCATGTTTCAGACAATCTTAGGCTGCCCAGGATATATATTCTAAGAGCCACTTAGTGGAGGGTATTCTTTGTCCCAAATCTGTGTTGGAGTATCATTTTGCTGGATACCAGCACATTCCGGAATACATGGAAACACAGGAGCAGCAAAGGACACTAAAAGTCAGATGCCTTTCACTCAGCGACTTTCTAGCGGTGGTTAATTTAACATGTATTGTATGGTCAGTGGGAAGAATAAAGGGCAACAATTGTAAACAATAATCTGAACAAATTTACCTTCCGTCCGTTGATTCGTGTCAGACGTCGAGAGAAAGTGATGATTACCCGTGTTCGTATCGGTTATTCTATGATCACTCATCGATTTCTGAAGTAATCCCCCCGCAATTCAAGTTTGCTAGATTTGTTGTTCTATTATAAGCATATCCTTATTTATTGTGTGGTACTGAAAGGTGTGCCTAGGACCTTTGTCCCACATAATGTCATTTAGTTGGGGGTTAGTGCTGAGATCCTTGATTGGGTATTGTCATTTTTGCGTCGTCTGAAATTTTCGATAAAATTACAAAATTTTTAATTAGATTATTGCAGAACCCCTTTACAGCTCTGTCATATTAGTTTTGTTCTTTATTTTTATTTTATTCTTTTATTTTATCCTTGTTAACTTGTTGCCGACTCCTTTTTTTACAGCCATGTAACATTGATTTCTAATTGTTGTTAATTATATTTATTTATAGTTTTTCATTGTTAACTTGTTGCAGGGCCTCTATACAGCCTTTTAGCATGTTATGTTGTTGTTTACTTACAATTATTATTGTTAACTACTTTTAGTCTTGTTAATGTCGTCAAAATTTTATGATATTAATTTTATTTTAGTTATATATTTATCCCTAATAAAGTTATGTTATTATAATCTTATGTAAAGTGTTACCTATATAAAGAACAACGAATATAAAATCATGTTTTTCGGCATTTAAAGAGAGCATTTGTTTAAATTAATTGTAACTATTTAGACACTTCTAGTATTATTCTCGCTCGTAAATAAAAGTGAGGAGTGGTGTTTTAAAATCTCATCACAAAAAAAAATTATTTTGTGAATAAGTTTTTAAGGTTTATACCAAGAACAAAATCTTGAATTTCAAACGGAAATCTTATTCTTCTGTTTCAGGTCAGCTATTACAATATTCCCACAAAGAACAGATGGAAAACACGACTTTCGGGTTTGGAATCCAGAACTGATTTTGTATGCAGGTTTCAGAAACGAAGACGGTACAATTACAGGAGATCCCGGCACTGTGGAGATTACTGATGTAAGATAAAGTACAAAACATATAAATATATGATTTAGGAATTATCTTTTAAAATGTAAAGGTAATTATGGACTGTACATGCTGGTGGAATTTAGTGGCGTAAAATCATTAAATCGTTTACTAGGTACCTACCTTGAAAGAAGTAGAACATATTTGATGTCTGAAGACATTTTTAAAGTATCAAAATACATTAGTTTAGTAGAAAAAAAGAAATATAAAAGTACAAAATCTATCTCTGGTTACTCTGTACGCGATGGGACGACAATCGCGTATCTCATGACGCATGCGCATAACATCTCATCTGCCACCAGTGCCACCTTCATATTACTACGTTGTTTGATTGAAAAATCATGACAGATACGTTTGGGCAGGTAACTATATAAATATGTGTTAAAGTAAAAGGTGTTATTACTAACACCTCTTGTCCCTTCCCTGCAAATATCTTAAATAAAGAACAGCCAATTTAAAACGCTATTTTATGTATTAAAGAGAGTATTTTTTTTTAAATCCTTTTATTTTTTGACAATTAATAATATCATATTCTGGCAAAAATAAAAAATTGTGCTTATGTCTACCTTAGAGGTGTATTGTACATATTTTAATAATCCCAGGCTCTGATGTTTTCGCATTGAATTACAGAGTAATTGGTTTTCGTTATTATTCTATTACAATTTACTTAAAAGACAAATTTTAATCCTTCTGTATATTTTCAGGTATGTCTAAAACTAGGATGGAAGCCAAAAAGACTTCGGTTTGAAATTTTACCTTTAGTTCTTTCTGCCAATGGACACGATCCTGACTTCTTCGAACTGCCTCCAGATCTCGTGATGCAAGTGGACATAGTACATCCGGAGTAAGTTGTAATCCTTTTTATTTTACTAAAATCCTTCTTGTATGCGAGTACATTTTGATCTCTTAATTTCCATTTCCTAAATAACTCAAAATTAGCTTGTAAGGATATAAACAAAACATATTTTGGTATCTCTTCGAAAACGTAATTTTGAGCATTATCAATCCGTGAAAATGAACAAAGAACAGAGAGGTAAAATGTCAAAGTCAGTCAAATTTTTCATCCAATTTTGATGAAATTTAAAAGTTCATAACTAAAACTATTATCATTCTGCTGGATGTTTTTTCAAACAGTTTGGAAAATTTACAGTTTCCAACGAAACATAACGTTCAATAACCCCATCCCCTTCAAAATCAAAAAGGAAAAATTTTTGTCATAATTAAAGTTGTATTTGTTACCAATTGATTTTGCTTATTTCGATCAAATTTTGTTGACATTTAAAAGTAAATGTTCCAAACTAATTTACTAATACCCATTCAACGTTTTGTAAAAACAATACTCTTTCATGATCCCCATGAAACTATTTTAACTGCATAATCAGGAATGACTCACCATTGTATTGTAAAACTCAATATTTTTAAATATTTTATCATCATTATTATTTTTATTTATTATTTTATTTATATTTATTATTATATACATTATATTATATACTGAGTTAATAAGTATGTCTCATGATCGTATAAAATTGTTTATAAAATATACGAGCAATATTTGTGCACTATTTGTTACGTTTGGAATATTAAAAACAGTAACAAATACCAGATCTTTGGAATTATACATATTTATTGATATTGTACTTCCATGCAACAGATTCGAATGGTTCAAAGAGTTGGAACTGAAATGGTTCGTTCTTCCTGCAGTATCAGGTATGATTTTTGATTGTGGAGGCCTCCATTTCACTGCTTGTCCTTTCAACGGCTGGTACATGAGCACAGAAATTGGATGTAGAAACTTTGGTGATTCCTTCAGATACAACATGTTAGAGGTGAGATACAATATTTCTTGAGTTAATATTTTATTCCATCAGAGGTGACCTCCCTAGGACTTATTAATCAAACATTAAAACATCCATTCCTCTTAATCATTTATTCCAAAAACTTTAAAAGTCTTATGGTAATTACATTGTTTAAATACATATGATTTAGGCATATAGGGACAGTTATTTGTATGAAGTCGAAATCTTTTAAGCGACCTAGTACCAACATATTAATTATTTTGTCAAATAAACATACATATTCGTAATTAACGTCTAAATTTATTTGATACCTCCACACATCAATTTATAAAAATACAATTTTTCAACTCGATAGTTTTTCCTTTTTAATTTTTTTTATTACTGATATATTTCTATATTATTTGGGACAATACAAAGAATATAAACGCAAACTTTTAAATATGTAGGATTTATCGTCTTGTTTGTGTAAACTGGTTTGTGACATAGACAGACAGACAGACAGACACGCGTGTGAAATTATAAGGGTCCTTGCTTTTACCTGCGAACCTTAAGAAAGGATTTTTTTAAATATTTATTTATTGAAACCTCTTGACTATAATTTGTAAATACCATCTCAATAGATGTGGGTAAACTGAAAAGGGTTGAACCTATAATATAAATTAAAATTTTGAAGCAATCCCTTTCACACCTTATTGAGAAACATTGCTACTATACAAACATATCAAAAAATTATAAATTATAGATTATAATTACTGTCAAAAATTTACTTAAATCGTTGAAGGAAATTATTTAGCATAAACTTCTTAGGTAAGTTTAAGTTTACCCACACAAAAATTGTTTAGTATTTTGTTGTAAAATAGTAAATATCGTTATCTATAATATATTTAATCTACGACAATTATTATTCTTCACCTAAGAAAAAAAAATAGGATTACCAAAACTTTTTTTTAATTATTAAACAAGTTTTGATTCAATTTATTTATTTTTTAACGAGCATATTCAAGCCAGTATTCGAAGTCAAAAATATGGTTAGGGACGTGAGAAAATATATTAGTTAACCAATAATTTAATAGCTCGATTTAAATATAAATGTTATTTTTAATGAAACAGTTACATGTTGTTATTTGCTGTTCCTTACCAAACAGTGGGTGTTTGTATTGATATGCTTAAGTGTATGTGTTCATATGCGTTTATGTTGTGTGTATGTTTGTTTGTTTTTTTTTGTATTAAGAGCAAGGAAGCGTTTATGTATAAAACTATTTGACATAAATTCCAACATCTTATACAAAAAATAATTCCATGAATATATGAAATAGAAATAGTTTTAATATGCAAAATACTGAAGATTTTGCGTAAATGGAGCAGGTTAATACAGCTTCCTGATTTATTGTTGACGCTCAATTACATTCAAATTTATGTGAACTTGATCATTTCTTTCCCAATTTCCCAACTCCATTGATCATCTTTGACAGACGGCTGTCATTTATTTTGCATTCCACTTCTGTAAAATGAGGTTCAATCCCGTGCATGATGGTGTTTCTTTCATAATTAATTAGTACTTAGAACCTGTGTTATCATCTTCCTCTTCGTATGTAACAACCTGTGTTTAAAGTTAAATTTGTTCTGTTATTTTAAGTAAAGTATAATTATTTGTATGTATAAATAGATGTAATTCCAGAAATTAAATATCTAAATGTTGGTGAATTATATAAAAATTATGGCGGTATGTTAAACACCAATTAATTTTAAGTTGTAATCCAACGTCCGTGAGAAAAACTAAAAATGTTGGCAAATATTGAATTTTTTATTTATGAACTAATTCTTAAAGAATTCAATCTGTTCATACAATATCTGTCAATTATTTCAAACTAAAACTTGTTCTTGTTAAGATGCAAATATAGACACAAAAATAAGAGAAAATAAGTAAGACGGGATGCTAATTAGAGATGAGAATAAAGTTTGATTTGCAAAGTAATTACTACATGTTATTATATCTCGTAAGAATAAAATATCATTAACAAATTATAATTTCAAAATGTATACATTCTTTTTTCATCTTTTTTTTTTTTAATTACCTTTGCATGGAACATTTATACAACTTTAAGTTAGTCCTATATCCTTTATTACAATCCTCTCATATACATTGAATCTCTGTTTAAATTTACATTAAATAAATAAATTTAAAATATAAATAGTACCCAATTTTAAAACCTCTGAAGTAGAAATATTTTTTTCAATATTCATCAAATACATAAAATCAATTAGTTTGACAGTAATATAAGTGATAAACAAATATCTCACAATGTTTTATGAAATGTATTTTTATTTTAATTTCATCAAAATAGTTTAAGTGCTTAAACTTTTCCCTTAATTGTATCTTAAAGTTTCAACATTTTATTGTTTTCAGACTGTAGCAAACAGGATGCGTCTTGACACAAGAACCAGCGTCAGTTTGTGGAAAGACAAAGCCATGGTGGAGTTGAACAGCGCAGTCCTTTATTCTTTCCAGGTGGTTAATCCTTCAATCAACTAGGAATTTATATGCTTTTATTAGAAATGATCACTTGCTAGTCCAGAACAATATTTTTATTTTCATGTAATAACTCTTACAACAGTTAATAATATACATTTTGTTTTTTTAAGTGAACAAATATTTCTTAAGAGAAAGTATATTGAAGGTTTGAAAAAATGAGTCCTTATAATTAGTGAGTCACAGATTTATCCATGAGTCTATAAAATTATTTGTTTTACCAAAATATATGTTCGTATATATCTCTGTTTGTAGGTGTGTAGGTTCGTAAGAACAAAATTTCAATTTCAGTCAAACAATTTTAACCCTTTTGGTTCCTAATATTGTAAGTAAAATATAATGTTATTATACAAATTTCAAGTTACCTGTCGTAGAGTTCCACTTAGAGTTCCAAAACTTTAATAAATAAAACTTTATTTTTATAACTTTACTAAGTCGCTAACTTCCCCTCCGCTCGATGTTAATTCAGTACTACTTTTTGAAATAAAGATTATTTAAATAACACATCTTTAAAACTACTTTCCAAAACCAACTCTGTCATATATGATATGTGAAAGATATAATACAAAAACAGTGTCAAACCCCTAAAAGAATATTACAATTCCAAAGTAATAGGATAAAAGAAGAGAATAACACCATCATTCAAAACTCAATAACATTAAAAAAATCATTGTATGAAGATAAAAATTATACTTAAAAGTTTTTTTTCTTTTAAGTAAACATTTTGTACAACATTCGTGCCCTATTTATATCTTTTTTTTTATTATTATAAAGCAAGAATAAAATTATTACAGAATTTATTCTTAATTTATTTCGGTACTTTATATACACCACATATTTATTTTAATGATATATTATTTCCACAGTTGAATAATGTTACTATAGTGGACCATCACACCGCCTCAGAGTCCTTCATGAAACATTTAGAAAATGAACAGAGACTCCGCAATGGATGTCCTGCCGACTGGGTCTGGATTGTCCCTCCGATGTCTGGGTCCTCATGTCCAGTGTTTCATCAAGAAACTGCGAATTACCAGCTTTATCCTGCTTATGACTACCAGGTACGGCTTGGTTCAAAAGTATCTGAATAGATTTACTTTATTTCAAAGCAAACAATAGTTTTGTTGTTAGACTGTCTGACAATTCTTGGAACTAGGTTTTCAAACTAACATTTGTGTGTTGTGTGTAATTTTACATTAATCGATTTTACAATTTAATTTTATGTTTTTGATCTGTAGCTTAAAAAACATAAAATTTTTAAGCTACAGATCAAAAATTAATTAATTAATTTTAATTTAATTAATTTAATATTTAAATAATTACTATTTAATTAATTTACTTTTTGAACAATTTAATAAATTTATGAACTTATAACTTTCCATTGTTATAGCATATTTCAATTTTTTTATTAAAATTGTATCCAGAATTATCATGAATTATTCAAAATTATTTCTTCATAGATACGATATAGTTAGGGTAGCTACAATATATTACTTCATATAGGTTAAGTTTGGTATTAGCAAAAAATGTCCACCTCCATTCTTTGAATAATCTTCAGATTTCATGTCCTCAGAAAACTGAAAAAGTAAATTTTCACATGCAGGCCACTCATTGCTGTCGTCAGTACGTAAGCACGATAGCGGCCACAAAAATAAAATAGAAACATGAAATGTGCTATAACGGATTATAGTGTTCTCATATAACCCTATTTAAGTGCGGAAAAATCGAATTCAAATGACTACCATTTAAAAGAGTTTTTGTTTATATTATGTTCAACTTTTAACATACAAAGTTAGATAATATATACAACAGTTCTTCATATATGTTCAACTTCGAGGGCCGACACTGACTGACACGAGCGAAGCGAGTAGAGAGTATGTAACTATTATATACATCTACGAGGTACATTAGGGTTGTCGATGTACACAATTACGAGGATCAGAAAACCTGTGTAACAACTGGTGTAATCAAACTATGTATACTGGGTAAGACCCTTTAATCTACCAATACCTACACAATTCCCTTCAAGGTACAAAAAAGGAATTACATTTAGATCTGTTTTTATTACTTTGTATGATGGGCTGAGTAAGTATCATGATTAACTTGTTTTGTTTAATTTTATAAATTCTTTGTATTTATCAATAATCTTGTATTAACTCAAATTGAAATTTCTAAATTTTGTTGAAATTATAAGACCAAAACTACACTCAAAAATTAGTCTTTTAGATTTAAAGCATTATTCTAAATTATTTTGAATAAAAAACTATTCTATTTCCCAAATGTTTAATGTGTATGATAAATTATTTATTATATACTATTCTATTTGTAAATATTTATTATTAGCATATTAAAATAACATCTCACTTTCAGGAACCTGCTTGGGTGACTCATGTATGGAAATCATCACAATACAAACCCAAGAGGCCAACTCGAAAATTCCACTTTAAACAGATTGCAAGGTACTTGAAATTGAAAGAAGAAAAATTAATTCTCTGAAATATGTAACATTACAGGCTTTGATCATTGAATTAAAGTTGAATTATTTCATAAATAATTTATTATATGATAGGATTATGAACGTAAAAAGTTTAAGAAAATAATATTTTAGTTCGTTATAATTTTTAAAATACAAATCAATAAGTTTTTAAAATGTAATTGAATAACTAGATAAAATAATGGTTTTAAATTATTATTTCAACTTTTGTAAATAAAGAATTAACAATTTTTGAGAAAAACATTTAATAATTAAAATATCATTTTACTATTGAATACCCATCTTTAGTGATACTCTAGCTACAACCAACATATCAAATGTATTTAAATTAACACACTTCGCTCGTCATTAAAACGAACAAAATGTAGAGAACCCTATAATAAATTGTCTTAATATCACTTAGGTGATAACATATCGTCTAATCAAACTTGAACTATCAACACAATTTTAAGCTTAGGAAAATTTTTAATTACAAAAATAACTAAACTGTAAAATATGAGAAAAGATAATTAAAATTATAAAACACAATAATAAAATGAACAATAATTCTGAACTTCAGGATTTGGGCTTATTGATAACCACAAATTTAGTTTTTAAAGAACAAGAATTCCCCAGACTTCTTAATAGTTTAGGCCTGTTGCAGTGTTAAAAGAATAGTAATTTTTAGGCAGAACAAAAATTGTCTTCTTCCAAAAAGTATTTTGTCATGGGTATATACTATTTTGTTTATGTAATGTTAAAAAAAAAAAATCTATCATTTTTGTACATTTATTTGTAGTTTCGTTTTACATATTTCAAGGTTTTCTTATGTAATTTCTTATGTAATATTTCACAGACGTTTATAACTTTTTATATTGAGGATTTAGTTTAACATAATATAGTAACTAAAGCAAAAAACTTAGTGGAATTCAAGATGTTTATTGTGCTGTTTGCGTCTCCTTAAAATTAAAATTCAAGTTTTTTTGTTGTTGTTTAATAGCATAACTTCTCCGTTATAATTACCCTATAACAAAAATGGAAGAAAAGACCATAAAATAAAGTCCTCTCGAATACTCTAGTAGCATCACAGTCGGAAGAGAACAAAAGTTGGTTAAGAGAGACCTGATAGGAATGCCTAACTCAAGACTACATGAAACAAAAAGGTGTAGATCCAACTATGTTCCCACAGGATTGCCAAGCCAATACTCAAATAAGCCAGGGACTTACTTCGAGCACGATCTAATGCCCAGTTCCCATTATTCCAGTCCAGCGCTGGATTGCTGGATTGGAATGCTACTGGATCAATGTGAACCTCTACTGGAATGAAATTGCTCTATTCCAGTCTAGTTACTTTATTGGCGGTCACCTTTTTAATCCAATACGCCCATTCCAGTGCTACTGGAATCGTGTGAACGGCCAATCCAGTATCATTCCAGTTCAGTTAGATATGCTTGATGGTTGTTGTATTATTGTATGCTTGACATGTTGTTTTTTATTGCCATTCTATATTCAAAGGGATCTTCTGACTTAAGTTGTCATAAAAGCGTCGCTGAACCTCCTTCATCATTTCTTTCTTTTATCCAATTTCTCACCCAAATATGTTTTACTTTTTTTAGTTCCTTATCAACCTCATCAATAACTTTTTGTAGCACTATCAATTGAGCTGGTTTAAAACATTTTTGTATCTGTTATTGAAATCATTGTCACAGTAGTGTTTTCAATCCAATGGCTTCTAAACAACTGGAATAACCTAAACAAATAAAAATGATCACAATCCACACAGTACTGGACTGGGTTAATTGACTGGAATGGCTACTGACTTAATGTGAACGTAACATAAAACACTGATTTTACTCAGGTCTTCACTCCTGAGGGAGCTTTATTGAAATGAATTCCTTTTTTTTTGTAAGGTTGATTTTGATCTATTTGTAGGTATTTTGCTTAAACTAATAAACTTAAATTTAAATACTAACCAAAAATTCCTACTACTTAAACTTGTTTGACGACACTGTCATCCTAACTGTACCCTAGCCACAATAACATAGGCGTTTAACAAAATTCAAAGCATACAATTAATCTACATAATTATTAATTCTTATTATGTATAATAATTTAGAAAGTTAAGGGTAAATTTCAGGCCAATCTCCCTTTTGTTGCTAAAGAGTTTATTAGATTAGTTATAATTTTTCTGTTGTAGCTAGATAACAAAATTTTATTTGACACGCGGTGAAGGAAGTAAAAGATATATTGTGATAATATGTGTTAAAGTTAATTACTTTAAGAAACAATCTCTAGTTAACAAAGGATTATTTTTGAAAAAATGTGTGTTTTTCTTATTTTCAGGGCAGTTAAGTTCACATCAAAATTGTTTCACAACGCCCTCTCTAAAAGAATCAAAGCAACTATACTGTTTGCAACGGAAACTGGAAAGTCAGAAGCATTCGCTAAGAAATTAGGGGAAATCTTTTCACATGCATTTTATTGTCAGGTATTAAACTTTACTGGTTGTTTACTTAATTATGTACCTCTGACAATAGATTTATTTAGTCATTTTCTTGTCATGACAATGGCGTCAAAGTTCAAAACATAATGAAAACAAAATTAAAGAAGTGTAATTGTTAAAACAAGAATTTATTTTGAATAAACTATTAAATTCCGTATTATCAAAGTTTCAATGACATGGACCTAAATCATCGAAATGTATTTATTATATCAAATTACAAACGAAATCTTGTGAATATTTAGCTGAACTCCCTTTCTATCTCTCTCCCCTTTCTCTCTCTCCCTCCCCTTTTCCTCTCTCTTTTTCTCTTTCCTTATCTCTTTTTCTCTTTCCCTATCTCTATTTCTCTTTCCCTCCCTCTTTCTCACTCGCTCCCCTCCCTTTCTTCTATCTCTCACTGTGTCTCTCTCCTTTTTCGGGATTAGGTGGTAGAGTGGACTATACAGTCCTAACCTTGTCCCCTAAATAAGGACAATTCAAATTCAAATTCAACAAAGTTCTCTCCTATCCACATCATAGAACAAAAACTTTTAAAGATATAATCAGCTATGTTTCTTTCTACTCCATGAGTTTCATAAAAATTTCACCTTAGCAAATTTACACTGTCTCATTTAGAAATTAGAAATTTCTTAAATTTAGAAATTTATTAAATTGTATTTCTTTCATATAAATAAAAGGTACAGCTAAAGTAAAATGTTGAAGTTAATTTTTATTTCAACAAATATTTTAGTCATAAAAGATTTCAATAAAATCATAAAAACCTACATTTTCTTACCTATTAAGAAATTACTCTTTATTGCATAACTTAAGAAATATAACCTTAATATACTTAAAATTATATACCAATGCGCAGAATAAACCTCCAGTCGCTTTTATAGTTCACAATAATTTTATTTTTTAAATCTTATTTATTTTATTTTATTTTATCGTGAGTTTAGTTCATAACTGGAAATTTAAGAAATATGAAACAACTTTTCCATCACCATGGTGAACATTTATCGAAATATAAAATTAATAGTCAAAGTTAATTTAATACAAAACAATTATGTAAATCAGGAAAAAACTCTTATCACTAAGAAATAAAAGTTAAAGATTTATTTACCCTTATAATTAAGATTTCAATTGAAAAGTAATTCTTTTTGTGCTTTCAAAACTTTATAAGTTTTGTTAGCAAAATTAAATTACTACAGTTATAATTAAGCCTGACATCTTTGAATATTACGTTAATTTATTTAATTTATGATTATACTTTAAAAAGCGTTCTCTCGCTTAACTTAATTTATGATTTTTTTCTAGGTACTATGCATGAGTGACTACGACATGAGCAACATAGAACATGAAGCTTTACTTTTTGTTGTGTGTTCTACTTTTGGAAATGGTGATCCTCCAGAAAATGGAAAAGTAAGTTTAATTTTATTAAAGTTTAGCTTTCATCACGGAATCAATATTTCTGTTGCATTTCAGATATAAAAATAAACAATGTTGTTCTGCATAACACCTGTAGTAAAGAGTTTGAATATTATTAATATATTGTTAATTAGCTTAGCAAAATAATTAACATACAAATAGACTTTAAATAACAAAAAAGCAAATGAAGAAGTACAAACATAATTATTCTCTTCCAATATCTTATCTACACTGAGGTCATCAGTAATACAAATTTTACATGCTACCTAATGTACATGACGTACTGATACTAGTTAATCAGCTGTAAAGAGTTAATTACGAAAACATTTGGTTCTACTGTAATTTAAAAAGAACACAAAAATAGAATCTTTATATTAGTTCAAAGTAATGCATTCTAAACAAAAGACATTTTTATTTATCAGACTAGTTTAAAAGCACAACTTAATCAGAAATTAGAAATTAGTCAGTAAAGTTTCGTTTTTTTTATTAGCCTATCACAAATTTTATTATTATATATATTTCACATTTTTTTCATGGACTACTACGCTTTAATTAAATACTTTAAAAAATTATTCTTTATTGTGATAACTTTAATAAAAAATTAATAACTTAATGTTTTCGTTAAATTTTCTAATAATTTATAATCAGTTTGTTTTTCAAAAATGTTCCTTGTTAGTCGTTTAGATTTACTTTGGAGTTAATATAATATTTATAAAAAGAAAATTAAACACTGTATTTAGAAAGTGATGTTAGAGTGTACATTTAAAATATTTTGTGGAGTAGTGATTTCAAGTATGTTAACAAGTTATATTATTTTAATATAAACAACATATGATTTGGTCATACAACTGGTGAAATTTGTATAAACTTCATTCATGAAGAAAATATTAACTGATATTACTATGCCTTATTACTATATTACTGATATATATGTAATTACACTATTTCTCATATATATATATATATATATATATATATATATATATTATTTATTTTAGTCTATAAAGTAAAAAAACAACAAATTACAAAATAATAAGTTCTTCGCTTGTTTTAGTGTTTAGATTGTTTGCGCTTTGCATCCACGAATTGTTAAAGCCATTCTGGAAAGCAGTTAATCAATTTGAAATAAGTTCTTTTTCTTTATCTATAACAAATATAACATTAACATCCACATTCAATTCATCTAAAGATGAATACTGTATTTTTCACTTCCCCCAAAATAGTTCGTAACCGTAGGATCAGTTAACGTTGGAGCCCATACAACATCTTTTCTTTCCATTACACTATTGCATCGAGAAAATGGTGAATGATATGTGGATAACATAAAAACCCCAATCATGTTGGAAGAATATTTCACTAAAATTATCACCATATTATGCATATTGCATAATATATCATCGTACCACAGACACTGATTTCAGTCAATTTTTACTTTACCATCCCAATACAACTCCTTTTTTTGTCCAGTTTTTGTATTGAAGAAGATGGCACTGGACTATATCCTGGAATAATATAATTGCATAACTATCACCAGTAACAGTTCAATAAAAAAGTAAGAAACAATTAATTACTTGAACATGATATCACAATACTATGAAGTGAACTTGGAATTTTATACTCTCCAAGTAATCTCCGGATTGATTTAGGTGGGCTCAATACCAAAGTAGTTGAAAATGTGTCCTTGATTTCTTCTGTTATTACAGTTTATTGTAAAGAGCACTACAGAATTGTAAACAGGTTTTGCACTACCAACTTAACAATATATTTCTAGTATTGTCAACATTACAAACACAAACTATTGTACAAAATAAAACTAACTTATTAATCAATGACTTGTAGGACACCTCCCTCAGGAGCTCATATATAGTAAGTACATATGTGGCAATCTTGAGCTATTTAGCTAGATATATATTTTTTGCCATCTAGTTTTGGTTTATATTCCTCTCTTTCATTTTTCTACCCTGTCGCTCTCCAGCAAACTCTTGTTTTCTTCCAATCCTGATGCTATTAGAGTATTCAAGGGCTCAAAAGATTCACTTTAGTGAATACAAGCTTGGCAATCCTATGATATTTACACCTTTTTTCATGTAGCCTTGAGTTAGATCCCTCTAATCCATGTTTCCTATCAGATGCCTGTTCAATAACCTTTGTTCTTTTCCGACCTTTAGTGGTGGTAGAGTATTCAATGACTAGGGGTCTTTATTTTATGTTCCCTTCTTTCTTTTTTTATAAAGCAATAATGACTGAGAAGTTTCTTGCCTTTAAAAAAGAAGAAAGATGTGTTTACTGTTCTTTGTTTTAAGCTGTAAATGACGGCGAAGTTTTTCAACTTTAAATTTAGAACACCTTTTATACACAGATTTTTTTACCACTTATACCTTAATAGTATAATTAATTCTGACTCTATAATTAACTGATTTAATTCGTACCCATGAAAAGATTTTATAGGTTATTTTATAAGAAAGAACTACTATGAAATCTCTTTAAGCTATAATACATGAATTTGTTTTTTAGTAAAATGTTTACTATACAAATTTCAAATTTTCCAGACCTTTGCTATGAATTTACATTCTCTAATGATGGAACACACTGGAGGAACCAACAATCGTTCAACACCACTTAAGTGAGTACACTTCAAGTTATGGATGCATAAATATAATTAATCTTTGGATCAATAGGCTGTTTAATATTAATATGATTTTATCTATGAAATATTTCCTATATGGTAACTAAAATAGACTACAGTCTACGGAATATATTCTATTCAGGTTAGTTAGTATAAATGCGATCAAAGATGTATATACCATGTTATATGTAATTTTTCCATTTTTCTATTCGATTTAAGATAAAATACTGCTTCAAAATATTCACGTCTCTAAGTTTACTAGACTTTAAAACTTGAAAAAAGAATTTTAAAATGTGTTTCTTGCAACGAATGTCTCTTTCAATGAATCATCTAAATGATTGTGTTTTTGCTTGAAGTCCACAGTTGCAATGTTAAGGTTATTTATTCCATCTGTTTAAAAAATGCAACCATTATATTACATTTTAAGGAGTGGCTTATCTAATTTTAACTAAAACACTAATCATTTTATGAGTTCTGTGTTATATTAAAATTAAAAATTGCTTCATTCATTTTTTTGTTAATGATACTATGCAACTTTTTCACTCAGCAGTTCTATTTAAAACAGCTCTACAGCTGGAATTTAAAAAACATTGATGTAATATGAATTCTTCTTGTTGAGATAAATTGCATGTCAGAGATATTTCCAATACTTATCTAAACAAGCGAAACCGGCATGGTCATGATATTGTCATAACTATTTAATTATAAAATAAAAAACTTCTATTTACTAAAATTAAATTAATATTAATACTAAATAAGCTTGATAAATTAATATTATAGACATTTAATATTATAGATGCTTCCATCTATTCATCTGGAAAATAAACCTTTATTCAAATTTCAGTGACCAAAAACACGTAATAGTGTGTGGCTGAATGTAGGGTTTACGTAGAAATATCACCAATATTAAATCATGTAATTAGGTATAACATCAATGTAAAATCTTATCTAGCCTGTGTTTTCTTACGAGGTTTAGACACAATGAAATACTAAACCAATTATACTATATTATTATAACTCATACATTAATTCATTTGTATACCAAATGACCGAGTAATTATATTCAACTGTAATGAGCTACACTTGTGGGAACCTCAATAAACAAATGAATCAAAACACAATTTTCCACAAAAAAATTACTTTATTTGTGCAACACAAATACAAGACGACGTTTCAATGACCAAGTTATCATCCTCAGCTGCTACATGCACACAAACTCTACTGACAGTGGGTTTGTGTGCATGTAGCAGCTGAGGAAACGTTGTCTTGTATATGTGATTTGTTTTTAAATTGTGTTTCCATTCATTTGGCTAGAGGTAATTATAATTTACTCATATTTTGACAGCCACATACTCCTAAAGTAACAAAATGTTCTCCAGAATATATAAGGCACTTTAGAAGCAACATCCTTATTACATATGTTTTAAAAATAGAATAAGTCTTCTGGTACTAAACGTTTTTAATGGTTCCTTTACAGCTCAGCATCATTCATCAAAACCAACAGTCAAAGTGAGATTACATTGGAAAGGACAGATTCATTCAGAAGTTCGGTAGGAGAAGCAGATACATTCGGTCCTCTAAGCAATGTTAGGTAACTACCAACACATTTATTTTGTAACCTAATATATTTATAAATGTAAGGGTTGTATACTCAGCTGTTTTTTAAATGTTTGCAACTTTTCTGCCTATGCTATGTAGTATTTTCCTTTGGGTCAGTAAACTTTCACCTTTAAACCTAATGTTTTAAACAACTTTAAACCATTTTATGAAAAAAATTATGTATGGAGAAAGTCATTAATAGTTATAATAATATGTTAGCTTATTACAGCACTTCAAAAGTATAAATACAATCCGACTAATTTGGTGTTGCAACATTTTAAAATTGTGATGTTGAACGTAGATTTGCTGTTTTCGGCTTGGGATCCAGTGCATACCCTAATTATTGTGCTTTTGGAAAATACGTAGACAGAATGCTAGAAAAACTTGGAGGTGAACGATTATTGCGACTTCACACCGGAGATGAAATGCTGGGTCAACAACAGGCTTTTGTAGAATGGGCACCTGAAATTTTCAAAGTAAGAATTTGTTTCTTCTTTAAAATTGTATATAAATTTTATAAAATTAGACTATTTAACTTGAGTGCATTCTTCTACCACTATTAGCATTGTTTTAATTTATGCTGACATGTTTCTTACAAAAGCTGAATACCTAACCTAACAGGTTTGAAAATGAAGTTAATCCGGAACGTGTCAGTAGAAGTTAAAACAATGTCAGGAATGGTAGAATAATGTACTCAAGTTAATTATGTAAGTCATAGCAGATATGTAGATTATAATAATTATTGTAAATAAACTACTGAATAGACATCAAAACAATTTATAAAATAGAAATTAAACCTAAATTCTTAATTATCAATTAGTGCATTCGAGAGGAAAAAACATATCCTGAACTTCCTTGAAATTGTTATCTATTTAATATTCTATCGGAAATCACCTTGTGATAAACAAAAACAAAACATCCTGTTCGATATTGCGGTTGGTTTGACAACTGTGGTAAAAGCGGATGGTTCAGTAATTTAATTTAAATTGGGAAGAAGACTGAATTGAAAAATGCATGAATAGGTTAATTGACATTTTGAAATTTTTAATAACTAATAAAATGGTTTTGATTAATTTGCTGTCATGTTTAGTTAAACCTAATGTCACAGTACCTTGTAGAGGCGGCGTTCCTTTCTTCGTAATGTCCTGGCGTTAAGACTGCCCGTGTGCACACGCGAGAACAGCTGCTCTAAACGCACAAAACTAAGTACAATTTAAATCATAAACAAAAACAAAAAAAAAAACACTTGAGTTCTTCTTATTAACTAAACATGACAATTGTTTCTGAGTCATAAATAATTGAATTGTGTCAAAATGCGTATAAAATAAAGAAACTGAAAATGCGGAATTGTATGCGGATGAAGAAGTACCGTTAAGCTACCTGTTTGAGGTTGAAACTTGGACTGCTGATATGAGACAAAGGATACCCCAAATCAGCTGGAGATCTCAGACTTCCGGTTGAAACGGTATAATATTGAAACTGAACTTTAAACTGTAGATATACTGAACACATCCTATAAACAGCAAAACTTGTAAAATACAAGTTTTGTTTCCAAAGTTGAACACGCCTCAATTTCCACATCGATAATCACTCATTCCATCAATGGAGATCCATAAATGAAATTCTTGGAGATCATATTCTTGATATGCCAGATAGGCTAACCCAACCATGGCTCAAAAAATAATATGAGATGACAATGTACTACGAATTTTACAATAATACATCCATGATTTAAGGCACATGGTTCTCAACAACCTAGAATTTCTCTATACATTTTCATAGAATCAAAACTATTTATGTATACACAAATAATGTCCACTTTTTTTACAAGTTTTGGTTGAATAAAGAGAATTTGTACAAATTATGGACATGGCATGAAAACAATTCATTTTTATAAAGAACAATATTGACTTGCAGCAATTATCAAATAAATTGTCTTTGGAACCCTTGAGTTCAAAAAAGGAAAGAATTTTTAGCAGTTAGATATTTAGTGGTTTTAGTTTGCCTAGGAGAATACCCAAAAATTATATTATCTAACATAATTTTTTTTTTTTAATAAGATAAAACACTAAAACTGAATTAGGTTAAATTTATCATATTAAAGGTAACAAGAAATCAATCTAAAGATATTAGTTACTATCTTCTCACAAACTGCAAATTCAGAAATTAGTGAAAAATTGAAAAACAAACACAGATTTCTTTCATTAAAAACTATACTATAATTAAACACGACTACTAGTTATAATGAAAAATATATCTATATTTAACATATTTCATTCTTGTTTTTAATATTCTTAACATTCATGGAGCACTTTTGTATATTATTATAGATTATATTCACAATCATCGTTTATGCTCACATATGAATGTGTTCTGTTTCAGACGGCTGGTGAAACTTTCTGCTTAGATCAAAGTGATCTTGCTGATGTCATAAAAACTCTGAATACTCCACCAATCACAGAGTTCACAGTTCGGTTTAAAGAAACGACTGCCGATGATCTACGTTCCTGTAAGTGTGTATAACATATACTATAATATATGAGTTTAGTACCAGTTAATTATTACTTAATTTTGATATTGGTAATATAGCTAGGACCATTATATATCTGACTAGGCTAGGATCTGTTTAGGTTACATATGAAATATGATCAGAATCATTTTATAATTTCTAGAACACATTTTATGGATTTAACATATTTTTATTTGATATATTCACCTAAGTAAACTAAAATTTCACACTCCTGATACAACCCACACCTTTACATTTTGTGATGAGGAGAGAAATAAGTAGTGATAATTGGATAACTCCAGGGGAGGAGGAGTAATTCAAAATTTTCAAATGAAGACAGTTATCAAATGACACATCACTTTAAATGTCTAGTGAAGAGAAAAATAATTTGGTGAAATCAGAATTTCCATCAATGCCCTAACATCCATTATATCAATCAATTATATTTGAATATTAAAATAATAATAATTAACTGTCATATGGGGTTCTATTCTGACTAATATTTATTCTTCAATGACTTTATTTTAATTTCTCATTTTGTAAGTGTGGCACAGATAAAAAATTTCAATATTGTTTTACATAGCATTCTTATGGAAAGGAGGTGCAAGAGGGGAGGGGAATATTAAGTGAAAAGAAAACCTGGTTTAGTTATTCTATTTTTCATTTCTACAGCTTTTTTTAAGTTAAAAATTAAATTTCTCTATTTAATTATTTAAGTAAAGGATGTGTAAATAATTTAAATTACCATGATGGACAAATTGAACTAAACTATTTTATTTTAATAATACGTTAAAACAAAAAATAATTTAATTTCACTATATCAAATAAAGTATTTTTGTGCCATAGTTTCTCCTTTGATGTGTTGCCCAATGTTTAATAATTCATTTAACTGTTTAATAGAAAATAACGTTTACAAATTTTTGATTGTAGTACACAACATCATTAATTTCATAAACTTTCTTATATTTATTCACATAATTTAAAAATTATCTTAGTGACACCTTTTTAATAAACATAGTTTACTAAAATCATTTTTTTTAAATTTTAAACAACAACCCGCCGGTGATGAAAATCAATCCTAAAGTGTTGGTGAACTTGTGTCGTTCAAGAAAATATTAAAGAAATTATTTTATGAGGAAGAACTAACTTTCTCTTAATGTATTTTTTAATTTAAATTTTTAAACATCATAATGTTTATCATAGTCATACATTTATCTAGTGTACTGAATGTCTTAATATTGATGCTACTGTTCTTTGTAGGCTATCAAAAGAACTTTAACCGTGCCATTTGGAAATGTACTCTTAGTGGCAGAAAATCTCTACATCCAATTGAATTTGGAAAAAATACATTATGGGCTTCAGTATCTTATACATATGATGAAATAAAATATAACCCTGGAGATCATATAGCTGTCCTACCTTGTAACAGAACTGAACTAGTCGAAGGGATAATTAATCGGACTAATATGGCAGGACTAGATCCTGATAAGCCAGTAGAACTACAGCAAGTTAAAGAAACTCACCACTCAACAGGTTGGTAATAGATTAGAATCAATCACAGAAAGTTTTTTTTAGAGTAATATAGGCCTACTAATGCATTTCTTTGGAATGAAAAAACTTTCTTATGAAATGAAGTTAAGAAAATATCCTCCAAACTGTGTCTCAAAGTGTCTCCCAACTGTAAGTCCTCTAATGATGAAAAATGTTTATAATAATACATTAATTTTAAATCCTATTTATTTTATAAATCATTAAGAGGTAAATTTGATTTTTAAAGTATTGCAGATTTACCCTTGTATTACAGAAAATACTTAAAATAATATATAAACAAAACAAACTAAATTTTATTTCGTTTTTTATTACTTTCATAAATATGAATATTAAAGTTTTAACAATAAGATTTTAAATAAGCTAAATACTTAACCAAATAGTTTTTAAAACTCATGCTGTGATGAAAAGGTTTCACATGTTATACAAATACCGTTTAAAATTACCCTTTACCTATGTTGAAATCTTAGCAATTTAATTTAGTACATCCTCTAGAAAATACTTTTAATTAAATGTATATTTGTTTACAATTTCTGTTTGAAATACCAGATATTTGTTTAATGTGTAATTTTATTGTAAGATGTTTAATATTTTATCTTATGCATATCAAATTTGTATTTTCAGGTATAACAAAGAGTTGGGAACCATTTGAAAGAACGCCAAGGGCTTCTTACAGAACCCTCCTAACTCGATTCTTAGACATCACTACACCTCCTACCCCAACTATTCTCAAATTCCTTGCAACTTCTGCTACGGATCCTGAAGAACAAAAACAAATTACAAAATTGGCCACTGTAAGTAAAATTAATTTAAAGTATTATATTAGTATAATATCACAAAGTTATTTAGTTCATCTCCGACACCAGTTTGTAACCAACTTCTTTTGTGAACAGAAGTCCGGACGTATTGAAAAATTTTATATTTTTTTTACATTCTACTTTAATAAGAAACTGCTGAATTTTTTTATAATTTAACGCCTGACAAATGTATTGTCTAAATATCTTTTTCCATCAAACAGTATAACTTAAACGAAATATCATGTTTTCTAATACTTACTAAAACAAAATCATTATCTTGAGTTTTTAATTAAATTTTCTATTTCATTTACCACTTAACTTTATCATGAATATTTTTTATATTTTTTAGTGAGTTGCATTCAAATCACTGTGTTAAGTTTGCGTGGATACTATTACGTTTAACTTCTATTTCAGGACTCTGCTGCATATGAAGACTGGAAATATTTTAAAAGCCCACATCTCTTAGAAGTGTTTGAAGAATTTCCGTCCATTAGTCCACTAGCACCGGTTCTGGTTGCTCATCTCATGCCTCTTCAACCACGATACTACAGTATTTCATCATCCTTAAGAATGCACCCCAAACAAATACACATGACTGTAGCTGTTGTACAATACAAGACACAAAGTATGTTTTATATTTCATTATGCAGTGTATGATCACCATATGTACCTTTTATAAAACAGAGGAAGCATATGAATTATCTGTTTTTAAAATTTATTTGCTTGTTTAATCATTTAAGTGTGTGCAATACCAGGAAAAAATTTATGCAAGCAATCTTATTTACTAAGTTTTTTCTAATCCAAATGAAATGACAGATTAATATAATAGATGAAAATTTGTTCATATACATCAAAATTATCATTTGTACTTAACACAAAATTTAAATTGCCAATATTATCTAATAATATTTATATATCAATAGTAAGGAAAACAGTACATAACTTCAACTACCTTTAGTTGAAATCAACAAATCATAGTATTAATTTTCCATTTTCAACGAATTATAAATTGAAATTTATTACAAAATTGATATTACTTACTTCTTAGCAGGTGTAATCAGTTTCATGGGGTACCGATATTTTTTTCTCAGAGGATGGGTTTGAATTATTGTATTAATTATTTTGTTGTAAATGTTAAATATGAATAAAATGGAAATATGAATGTATATGTCTGTGTATATAAGTATAGGTAATGTGTATGTGTGTAATATGAATATGTGTAAAACATATAAATGAGTGTGTGTCTCTATATACTACATTACTCAGTTATCTCAAATACTTTCTTTGTTTATTTTTTTATTACGCTAAATTGTTAAAATACTATTATTGTCTATTCTTTCATATATATACTTTATTGTTTTTGTGAATATCATGTTTAGTTTTCATTACCCCATGTTTGGCCATATTTTTTTAATAAAGGAGAAGTTAGGGGAGGATAACCTCAAAAAAGGGCAAATAAAGTCTGAATGAGATACTTACATTTTCTTTGCACTGGATTTTTGTTTTGAGTTTGTAATTTAGATCTGTTTTAGTTTTGTTTAACAATGAGGTCTGGTTTATTTTCTAATAATTTTTTGTTATATAATTATTTTCCTAAAATGTGTTTTAAAGCAGTTTTTTCCTTCATTTATGTGTTGAAAAAAAAATTTTTGTATAGCCTTGAATGATCTATGACTGATTACATACTCTCGAACATTTTGTTTTGGAGATATAAAAAATCAAACAACCAATATTATGTTGTTTTTATGTAAAAATATAATTTATCTAATAATGAGACCCTTTTGGAAGAAGGTAGCACATATTACACAATGTTGTTTCGAATGTATATTATATGTATATGTATAATGTATGTTATATGTATATGTATTATATCTTATAATAGAGATTATTTAAAATTGTCACTGTTTTGAACTTTTCATGTAATATTATTAATTTTTAACTTAATGTTACAGATAAAAAAGGCCCACTTCACTATGGAGTTTGCTCTAACTATCTAAATGACATGAATATTGGAGATGAAAATGTCTACATCTTTGTCAGAAAGTAAGACCAATTATTTCTAAAACAAACAAAACTGAACATTTAAAATGTATTATTTTTTATACAAATTTACTTAAAAGTATAATTAATAAGTGGCAGCTTGGTTTTACAAAAATATATATATATATAATGTTGAAAGTGAAATTTATAATATGATTACTATTTTATGAGTCGGAAAATTAAATCTCTAGTTGTTATAAAATATGAGAATTTAAAATAAGAAATCTGAAGATATAATATTCCTGATGTTAGTTGGCAGTGTGTAATAACTATATGCACACACAAAGTGTAGCTAAAACCTTGAGATGGTTGATGTAATATTCAAATAATATAATAAACAATTGAATCCACAACAGTTCAAAATTGGCAGATAAAACAAATACAAATAAAACATTTAGTTTTAAACATGTATATTCAGTTTCAAAAATAGACCTAAAATATAGACCAAAAAATATACCTTAGATAAAAGTTGTAGGAAATCTCTGTTCTACATATAAAACATATGAACATTATTGTTATTATTGTACTGTACTTAAATACCAGTAACTTTCGGATGTTATACTTAATTGCCCCCCCCCCCCACAAAAAAAATATATATATAGGTATTGAAGTTTTTATGTTTACAAAGTAAATATTTAGTCTAATGTGACTCTTACGTAGAGCTCCATTACATTGAGTTGAATCCATAAAGTCTCAGGTGAGAGTAAAATTCGCTTATTGTTTTCTAATGGAAAATTTTGAAATTTTTCTACTTCTCAAAAAATATCTTTCAAAAGATTTACTATTTTTACTATCCCAAAATTTGTATGATGGCCACTGGCATTTCCCACTTAATAAATATTCATTTTTGAAGAGAAATTATGCATATGTTTAAACCTTTACCACTACTGTAGCCTTATATATTAGTAAATTTTAGTTTTAATTTTACTTCATTTATTGATGTTGGAACATTTGATGCCTGGATGTAAAGTTGGGCAGTAAGATAGATAGATAGATATACCTGTGGTAAGTTGGTGTACAATAGATGGAATGGCGTGTAAAATATAATTAACTATATTAAGTCCTGTACTATTGATTAGATGGAGTTAAGAATTGGAAAAGTTGAAAATAATATACGGTGACAGAGTAAAGTAGCCACTCTGCCAAGAAACAGCAGACAAGGATGAAATCAAGCACGAATTAATTGTAACTGTACTCAAAGTGGGCTTTCTGTTTAGTTACTAGATAAAACATAGAGCCGGAGAGCTTTTGTATAAGATCTTAACATTTGTAGAGCCATGCTGGTAATGTTTAAATTACATTGTTTTATGGTATGTTGTTTTTTAGGTCAGTAATGTAAGTTTGTGAGAATGTATGTGAAAAAACTTAATGTGTGTCCATAATTTATTTGTTAATAATTTTGAAGATATTAATTTTTAAGACTAAACCTATTTTTCATTAAAGTTTTGTTTCACAAGTTATATTCTTTGTTTACCAGTGCACCAACCTTTACCCTCCCTGAAGATTCAAAGAGACCCGTCATTATGGTTGGTCCTGGCACAGGTGTTGCTCCTTTCCGAGGATTCTGGGAAGAAAGATATATTCAGACAAAGGAGAAAGGTATAAACATAACTTGTTAATGTTTTTAATCTTAACTTCTTTATTGGCTTCTAAGTTTGTTTGTATTTGAACAATAAGTGCTATGTTATTAATGTTACACAAAAGCTTTATAATATATTACATAGGCCTATATCACTACAAGAAAATTAATTGGTATATCTCACAATAACCTTCTTTCAAAACTTTTAAATACAACATAATATAAGCATGTAATATCTATTACAGGCCATGGAGCTTTCGGACCTATGGTTCTGTACTATGGAACTCAAACAAAAGCACATAATGTGTATGCTGAAGAAAAACAACATATGCATAAGGAAGGCATTTTAACCGAAACAAATTTAGCTCTTTCCCGAGAACCAGGAACTCCTAAAGTAAGTCAAAACATTTTTATATACTTTAGTTACAATAAATCATAAAAAAAACTTTGATTTTTGATACCTTTGTAATAATAGGGTATAAGTTATAAAAGCTTTGGGTAAAAGCTAATCCATTATATATATTTTTCAATATTTTGTGAAAGCAAATAAATAATTTTTACCAATTACATTTAAAATGAAGGATCATTTTCAATATTTTTTTCAGGCTTAGACATTGTGAGTTGGTGTAATGGCCAAAAATCGAATGCACTTAAAACATTGTAACTTAATATAAAAAATAATTTCTTTTTTTTTTAAGGTCAAACTTTATTTTATTTTATTGTTTATTAGTTAACATTAAATATTCAGTACTAAATGTAAAATACAAGAAAATTATTGTTATGAAATATTTTGATAAAATAAATTTGAAACATTATCAATATCCAAAAGAAACTAAAATGTGTCTGTTACCATTTTGTTGTATTACAGAATGTAAATACTGAAATGAATATTTTTGCACAAAGTAAAAATAAATCAAAATTATGTAATTATGTTGACTAAATTCATTAAAAGGTCCACAAACTTTCTTTCAATATTATGATCAAAACTAAATACCAATCGAGCTGGAAATGTAAGAGGAAAGCTGCCACAAGTCAAAACTCAAAATTCATGTTTAATTTGAACAAAGTATAAATAAATTAAAATGATTCGATTATGTTTACTAAATGAAATAAACGTTGCACAAGTATGAACAAAACCAAATATCAATCGAACTCGAAGTGTAAATGGAAAGCTATCATAAATCATAACTCAAAATTCGCGTTTGTCCAAATCGGTTTTAATTAATGTTTACTAAGATGTATTTTCTAAGGACCTAATGATTAAATTTTCCATAATAGAACCACAACTTTAAGTCCCAAAAATTCCAGATTGAGAATTATTGGTTTATTAAAGTTTGAATATTTCAAAATTATTGCAAGCAATTTTGATAAAATTTATGTGAAATCTAAAGATTTAAAGCTATACCAATGTCCTAAATTGCAAGTAAAAATCAAATTACTATTTGTTTCAGAATTTTTTCAATTCCTCTTTGAAAAGTAATTTTCTGACAATAATATTGTAGCTGAAATCTCAAATGTATGTTGGTTAAATTTCGCATGTCAGCAAGTTTTACTATATCTATAATATAATTCATTAAATGGTAGGAAAATTTCAACATGGAGCCATTTTTAATTTTTATTTGTTAGTTCTGTCTTGTCTAAGCTCCATAAGAACTCATTTTTAATTGTAAACTGTAATATACTAGAGTTAAATTGGAAAATGATCAGATATAGAAAAATAATTCAAAAAAATATATGAGTGAGTATATTCCTTTTATAAAGTCAATAAATAACACCAGGACATCTAAAAAAAATGGTTACATATATGAAAATGTATAATTAACAATTTTTAATTATTTAAAATGATAAACAAATTCAGATTTACTAGAATAGTTTTTTTAAAGTTGGGAATCCTAAGCACCATATTCCCTTTTCAATCCTTCAGAATTTTTACATTATTGTCTAAATACACAATCAAATTAGAAAGTCACAGTTCTTTCAAGCTTGGTGTGACTCCATGGGGATTTTATTTACTTTTTTTTTTTGAGAGGAGCAATTACCAAACCTTAACTATCATTAATTTTCTAAATAATTCTTCCTAGGAGAAACATTTTACAAATATGTTTTCTAGTACATTACAATTTTTAACATTTGAAATTTTAGCTAAAAAAAAGTCATCTTTGTATTTAAAGTAAATAAGATTTAATTTCAAGATTCATCTATTATGAATTATTTCCTAATAGTGCTGACTTTTTATGATTGCAGACATATGTACAACATTTGATGAAAAGAGAACATGATTCGAAAATGATTTACAAAATGATAGTCGAAGAAAAGGGTCATTTCTATGTATGTGGAGATATTACAATGGCTGAACAAGTCTTACAAACTCTGAAATCCATCATCCAAGAAGAAGGCCAAATGACTGCTGATGCTGTTGAAACTTACTTCCTTACTGTCAGAGTATGTAAAATATTCATTCTTACTTCATTTAAAATATCACCTAACTGTTTAGCAAAAGATAGATATTTTCAAGTGTCAGTTTTGAAAAGCATCGGGCCATTGACTTACTTCTATCAAATCAGGATTGTATAAAAATTAACTTATAATTTTAAAAACCTATTATAACAAAGTAAAATTCACTTCTATTCTTCTTATAATAAGCCTAATTTACTAACCATTTTAATACATTACTTTTTCTTAATAGTTAATTCTTATTTCTTTCTTTAAAGTAGTTTTTTATCTATTTAAATATTAGATTTTAATCGGGAAATATGCATAATTTGTAATGGGATTAAAATATCAGAAAGAAATGGTACAAAAAGTAGTGCAATCCAATACCAAGTTTGAAGCTAATAAACAGTGACAACACTTGCATAATAAAACATTTAAGACATCTAGATATTAAAATTAAAACAAAACATGAACATAATTTCTCACAAATACGTTTCAACCACAATGTCACAATCTTCAGTGATTTAAGAACTACAATAACCAAACTATAACTACATATAATACAAACTAATTAGTCATAGTTTGATTATTGTAGATCATGCATCACTGAAGGTAGCGGCATTGTCGTAGAAATGTGCTTCATTAATATTTTTGTGATAAATTATGTTTGAATTTGATTTTAATTTTAAAACATCTCGCAACTCAAACTAAATATTTATTTATCTAGGGATTAATTAAATATAAAGCATTTATTACTTTATGTTATTGTGATTCTTGTACCTACCCCATTTCCCACCTTAAAAAAAGAAAAACTACTTGTTTTTTGTCTATGTTTAATAAATAAATAAATCATAACTTTAAACAATTTTCTTTTCGTCAGGATGAAGAGCGCTACCATGAGGACGCATATGGCATTGTGCTATATGTACCAAAAGTACATAAAAAAGGTAGAAAGACAGCACGAATCAGGATGGCTGCTCAGTCAAATTACATAGCTGAACATAGACCAAACGTTTTTGCCTAACTGTTGAAACGGTTTAATCCTTATCACTGATAGATTTTTATATATTATTCAACCCACTAAAAATAAATTATATTATTCTGCAATTAAAACCAATTCATAATATTTCTTAACTTTTGGAGAAATTCTTGTTAAGAAGTTTTAACAACTCTCAATTTGAAATTTTTATATTTAGTACCAAAGTATATTTACTTTTATAAATTTATATGCTCTTCACATTTTTTTTAACTATGGATCAGCCTCTACATAGGTCATTTTCTTCGAATATCACTAATTCATGAACTAAATTCTCTTTAAGAGGGATAAAAGATATAAAAGACTTCAATACAACAAAGGTAAGGGCACAAAATTCAAATTTTGTGTGGCACAAATTACGCACCAAAAACGTGTGGCATTTTAAATTGTTTGTGTGGACAGCTTGGGTATAAGTCGGTCGGCTATTAAGTTAAAACCGCAAATATGTATAAAATAATAAGGTATAATTATAATGTATAAAATTTTGAGGCACTAAATGGCACAAATGTAGCACAGTGGATGGCATTATTAAACATTAATTTGCTTCTTGGTATCTAGTGTCAGCTGACACCAATGACCCGATATCGGTGGTGTGCCACGGCAGCAATATAAATATAAATGGAATTTCTTCAATGAAAGCTACTGTTGTTGGTGTTCAGTTCACTGCTAAAAAATCAACTACCAACAGCTATTTATTTATTTCGTTGGGTTGTTTGTTTGGCAGGAACCAACTCAATCCCATATTTTAATTTGTGGAAATGTTTTATTGAGTTGTCAGATTAAGTTCAAGTTTTGCCGTTTGAATAAAAATATAAATATTTCCAAATCAGTAAGGACAAATAAATATTCGGTAAGAACACATATGTGTCCTTACCGATTTAGAGATATTTATATTTTAACAAATATAATATGGAATGGGTAGTTTTTTATTTTATTATAATTTGAAGCTTGAGTTCAATGGGTCATCGAGTTAAAATCACAAATAACTCTATACGACAAAGTCAACAATTTTATAATTTTTCTTTGGACAATTTGACACAAATTAGGTACCAAACAACGATAGGCTATAGTTAAAATTTTAATTTGATAAAGGTTAGGTGTGATAACTGGAATTTAGGTTGGCCAACCAACCACTTAAAATCATAAATAGCTCTAAACATCAAACCCAAAATATCAAATTGTTTTGGTACAATTTTTTTTTTTTTTTTTTTTAGTTTGGCATAACAAAAATGGTATTGTTGCATTTTTAATTTTATTAACATTTTATGTTTGGGTCCAGCTTGAATTCAGTATTTTAATTTTTTATTTTTAAAGGACACCTTTTTTTTTCCTTTTTTCACAGAAAGGCACAAATCAAGCACAAAAATGGTTTTGTTTGATTTAAATTTTGTGTTTGGTGAACAGCTTGAATTTAGTTAACCCACAAATTCAAGCCACAATTATTTAAATATCAAGGACACAAATTCAAATGTTTGTGAAAACTGTCATAAATTCAGTTTTTTTATGATAAGGATAAAAATCTTCAAAAGACACTAACCTGCCCAATCTTGAATATTGTAATGTGGGATTCTTACTGCACTAAAATAAACCCCTTTTACTTCCTGTCATGACATCCTGAGACCATATTTTGGTATTACTTCAGTGTATGGACCTGTTGTTGTTCTCTTTAGCCAGAATCTTCCTAAATATCTTTCTCCTCCCTCTTTTAGACTCATTATTTCCCTGAGTAACCGTCCAGCACAGCCCCCTTTTCTGGGCTTTCCGTATTAATGATATCAAACTGACAAATTCAGTACTGGATATGGTATGTTAAAGTTAACTATTTTTTATAACATTGGGCAATATACAAATTAAAATTGAAACCATTACACATAATATTATATATTAATTTTTTTAGCGTAATTTCAAAAGTAATTTTTTTACAATCTTTTTCCTAAAATATTTTTTGAAGTAGCCCACTTTTTAAAATCATTTATTTTGCACAAGATGTTATCTAAAATAATAATGTTAGTAAACTTCTTTAACAGTGATTTTTCTGTCTGACAACACACAAATTAAGTTTGATCTTGATTCACAAAAGTCCTTGAATGGTGGAACTTTTGAAATTCATAACAATATCAAGTAAACTATAAAAACTTACCTATTCTCAATAACACAACAGTGAAACTGAAGCAATGTACAGCACTCTCTTCACAAACTTACTTGTTGCAATTTAATTTTGTCATAAGCTACACAAATAATTATTTTGGTATAACATTTTATTCAAATTCTTTTTTCTTTTCAGGACGAACTACGATACCATGAGGACATATTTGGTGTCACGCTGCGGACACCGGAAGTGCATAGCAAATCCCGAGAAACAGCACGAATCAGAATGGCCTCTCAGTCAAACCCCTAGCTAAGGAAGAAGAGCAGTCCATTCATCCTGGCTGCTGAAATGATGCAATCCATCCGTTCCTTTCTTAATCATTGATTACTGAAAGCATAGCCAACCCAGTAAAAATAGATTTAAAACATACTGGAAGTAACATCCCATCAATTCATAATATTCTTTAAGAGGTAGAATTTGTAATTGTATGACAACGAAAAGTATAATAATTGCTTTTTTTAATTATATTTATTGTATCTCATTATTAGTAGACGAATTGTAAGAGAAAACGAAGAGTTGAATATTATGTGTGTATTAAATAATAACAGTAAACTTTTGCTAATGTTTTAATTATATGTCTTGGTATTAATAACTTTTACAAAACGTAAGACAACTTTAAGAAAATGAGTCACCCGACATTACAGCTTATTCAAAAAGGTTGACCACCATAATTATATTATAAATCAGAAGTAGCAGAACTCTCTTGCTCTTTAAACTTCATACAAGGATTTTTGATATGCGAAGGGTTCTAGATATAAGCAGGAATTTGAATCACCACTACACGCCTGTCCTAGAGGTCCTAAAATCTAAGCAACATTGTCTCAAAACAAACTGCCAATATGAACCTACAGTTGTGAAAAGGAGTTTTGATGAAACACCTGCAGTTTGTTTTATAACATAACGACTCATAAATTAATATTTATTTTTTAAATGAAATTATTAGGATATATAACTGAATTTTTCTTTTAAGCATAGTTTTTTGATCAATTTAATCTAAATAAATTACTATTAATATAAAATAAAGAAATATAAAGTAACTAGAGTCATTAAATTAAGATTATTCTAAGTCCATAAATTATTGTAATGTAGCTTTAATTTAGTTCAGAATAAACATATTACAAGTTTGAATTCATTATTTATATTCTACTCATCTGAGATAAAAAGTAAATGAAATTCATCCTAAAATACTATAAAACCCTTTGAACTTATTAGGATTGGATAATCTTTGTGGTTTTAAATGAAAGAATCTCTATAAGTTAAATTGAAAGACATTTAAAAAATCTATGCTTGATATTTCAGTATTTCTTATATATTTTGTCTCCTTTTATTGTTTTTAAATATTATAATGCCTAATATTAAGATAAATTAGTTTTGCTTAGTGTATTTATATAACTTTATTTGAAACAAAACAACTCTTATCATTAAATTATTGTCAACTTTATAATAAACAATTATGTTATTCAAAGGCTTAGAGAGGGTTTTTTACAAGTAATCAGTGAAATAACTAATCTATAACTCTTTATGTCCATTTTAATCTTTTTTAACTATTATAACAATAATGCTTTTTCACTTTCTCCATTTACACTGTATGAAGAAAAATGCTGAGTGTTATGAAAACCTATAACCAGTAGACAATTTACAAATATTGAGCTAATAACAAGAAGTCTGACATAAAAAAGGTAATATTTTCAACTATAGTTCATGTAATTTACTTCCAATTGGAATACTAATATTGTAACCAAATATCAGCTGATTTCCATAATGAAGTTTCTGTGAACTTGTTATGAACATTCAGAATTACAAAATTGCATACACCTTCATGACCATTATTAAATAAGCCAATATAAGATAATAATAGTTTAAAGTATATAAAGATTGAGAATCATAACTTACAGAACAGGAATTGATCTGTAAAAACTAAAAATACATGAACAAACCGAGCTGTTATAGCTACGATCTTCAACATTAAATAATTAAATCATAATCAAGAAAACAATTACAAACCTCGTGATTTCTTAAAGTTTTTGAAGTTTAAATCTATTTTTTTAAATAGACAGGTGTTATTTCAGTCTTAAATATAGAAAACATAGAACACATTCAAAAGGAGAGTGTAATTTTCTACTTATGAGATTTGGTCAATAAATAAGAGTTTAGTACATAATGACATACTAGTATTAGAAACCCTTGGAAATTTTCCCATATTGAAAATTTAACTCAAGACTTTTTTCAGCTCCATTATCTAGTTACGATTCAAATTTAAAATTCCAAAAACTGTTACAGTTTGTTCAAGTATATGAAGTATTTGCATAATATAAATCCTTAAACTATATGTTATGATTATCACTTTGTACAGTATCATGTGATAACATTGTCAATAAATTGTAATTATATTTGTAGATTGTAGTTACGACAATTACTTTTGATGTTTTTGTAACACTTAATCAAATCATGTGAAATGTTTTTAATTCAACAAATTTGTAAGCTTGTTTGTTCCGTTAACAAAAGGGTGACTGAATGTTTTATATAAATATGTACATAATGTGGAGTAAATGCAAAATTTAAGTATGTTTAAAAAGTAATACAATACAATATTTTTATTATTAATGTCATTTTTTGTATAAATGTGTTTTCTTTTATTATAATATTCGCAATAAGATTGCAATACAATAAAATTAATTTGTTCTTATTGTATAAAAATAATGTGGTTGTTTGATTGTTTCTCCGTGCTATCAAAATTAAAGTAACATTTGAATAATGTGTACAAAGAATCTTTTCTATTCTGATTCTTTGTTCTAATTAGGTTAATTGTGATGAAGTTGGTGACTTCGGTTTTGAATAATTTAAGCAAAAACTGTACTTCTCAAACATAAAATAACAGATATAGCCAATTGTAAGTATTCAATTTTAACCATTTTACTATTTGCATTCTTGGGTTACCGTTATAATAATATTTAACTAATACTGTTATTTCAAGAAAAGACAAATTAATAATATTGAATAATACCTCACAAACTTAAGCACTCAGAAACCATAACAACTGAAGACCTACAAAGATTTTGTTAAACATGATTTTTATTTAATAATTATGGCTGGTGTGTATATAAATAATGTATATTTGGATTTTGTGTTTTATTCGCATAATATTTGTATTGCTTTTAATAGAGTCCTGACATATAAACTTATAAAATTAACTCAATTATTTATATCAATATTTCAATGAAATTAAATACTTGTGATAACTTAATGTACAATATTTTAGTGTCAAACTTTATTACTACTACATATTTTGTTGTAATTGAGAACTACGGACAAACTATTTTCACCCAAAATGTTTTTACATTAAAACAAACATATTATTTAAAACAAAATGTATTAAAAATTGACTTGTAACTATTATTTAGATGTTTTAGAGTTTGTAATTACTTTAAACATTATTATTAAAGTTTATTTTTATCTGTATACGGCTATAATATTTACATCACCAACATTTTCTTCAAAACAACAGATATGAAAAACTATTAGAATTATATGTATTATAATGTAAATACTTGCTAACAACATAATTCTTGATTTAATAAGAACTGACTCCTGTATGTAGTAAATGTCATGAAAATATCTTTAGAGTGTAAACAAATATTTGGCTGTACATGACTAATATAAAAAGTCCTGTTAAAAATTAAGCACTTTTTTGATACTGCAATCTGTATTTATATAAAATAAAATCATAGTTGTTTATTTGATATATTGTGTATGTTTTAAATTGGGTGTAGAGTGTAATAAAATATAAAATCTTAACGGAAAATACTCATGTTCGTGTTTGAGGCAAATAATACAACAATTGTTTCATAAAATTAAATTAATTGCCAGCCTTCAAATGGAAAGAAAAGTTTAATATAACTGAATTTGGCATTGATGAAATCAAATTAAAGAAACATATTAGATTTTTTTTTAATTCTCTATTAGATATATATAATGTTTTACATAAAATCTATATATTAAATTTAGATTTTGCGATGAGTGTTTTGAATGTTAAGTAAAATGTATTTTTTCCACTTCTATACAATTTTGATGAAATGTGTTTATATAACCTAAACAGAGCTATTCTTGTGAATAAAGTGTTTGAACAATAATTCTACAATTAAACCAGTTTTAACACGAGTTTTAAATTATTCTTTAGTGGGTAAAATGACACCAAGGATTCATGTTCTTTAACTATGCTTAGTCAATAGCCTACACCTTCTGTTTGTGATAATGATAAGTTTTCAATCATATTTGCTAAATAGTTTTAAAATATTTTTAATGATACTGACAGTACAGATATTTAATTATTATTAACAATTTTTTTAAATATATTTACTAACACTAGTTTTGAGTGGTTTATTTGTTTGTTGTACTAAAAAGCAAATGATTAAGCAATTTATTAACTAGGTGTTTTGTACTGTCAGTTATTTTCACTGTTATTATTTTCATTATAAGCACATACTTGATTATTATATGTTATTATATTCAAATTGTTAAATATATATAATTACTATAAATGTCATATTCAAATGTTAATTATAAAGAGTAAAATGAATATATTATTTTCTATTCAACCAACGAAGTTTTATTTCATTTCTATTTTTATTTATAACGGGTTTAATCATAATATATAATTCTATTATAAGATACAAAATCAGGCTTTTTTTTATATCAAGCTGTTTTCATTTTGAATTATTCATTATCGCACACCTCGGAACACACAAATTTATATTTTCGCTGAAACACTCTAAATACTATTTGGTGAAAATGCATAATACCTTTCAATATTTTGCAATAACACCCTAAAGGGTTATTCCTCTCAATTATTGAAGTAACTATTTTATATTTCAATTATTTTTCTGTTTGTAAGTATTCTGTGGCATATAAAAATGTACATAGTAGGTTTACTAGAATTTGAAACTATAACAATAGGTGAATAGTTGATGTGGCCAGCACATGATTTTCCAGTTACATAAAAATAATGTTAGATCACTCGATGCCTTAAAAGACAAATATGAGTTTCACCAAAATCCGTCATTAAGAAGAGTTCACAATGTTAGATATATTATATTTAGCAGTTAACAAAATTATAAATATGTATAAACCGATGTCAAATTTGAACTAATGAACCCATCAAAAATCGTCAATATTAGTTTCAACAAAATTGGATTTTAAATTGTTTTAAGGTGAAACATGCAACCTTCAATTCAGGAGTCAGTAATTCAAAATCCGTTGTCTAAATTAAACATTAAAGCGTTTTAAAACTGCCTGTAATACAAACTTGACTAAGATTGTATGTTCCAACAATATGGAGCACTTCATTACATAGGCTACTGCCTTAAGGTGAAAAGTCTAGATTTCAGTAGAGGTTTACTTTTGAAATATAACTAATTATATTATAACATAAAAGTTAGTTAAACCTTACATTGAAAAATATAATTTATTAAACATAAAGTGATGACATTGATAGAGTTAATGTGATTTGCAATAGGCATAAGCATAAAATTATAAATATTTTATGTTCCTATTTTGAGTACAAAAAAAATGAAAAAAAACTACCTTCTTTCTGTAGTTATAGCTTGTGTCTTATTTGCATAAATTTTATGTATTTTTAGTCTAACTTTCTCCAGTATTTTTTTTTTTTTTTTTTTTTTTTTTTTAATTGTCTTATCCATTCACAAATAATTTTTGGAAATACCTTAGTTTTATTTTCTCATTTCATCATAAACAACATCATATTTTTTTTTAACATGAAACTTCATTTTTCTAATGGTATAGTTAAAACATACATGGACAATAGGTAATGTCGACTATATGTCCTAAGCTATTATAATATCCTGTTATGAAATTATACAATTACACCAAAATATTTTGAAAATAACATCTTTTTTACAATTCTATATATCAAATCATCCTTTTTTTTTAAGTATAGTTAAAACGTACATAATGTCGATTTAAAAAGAAAACATTTAATTAGTTTGAAGCTAAAAGAAAAATTGACGTACGACTCCAATTATTTAACTCTATGTTACGACTCATCGGTGTTTTTCATTAAATGACGTCACTTAAGAAAACTCAATAGATTCGCGCCCGTATTAGAGAGAGAGAGAGAGAGAGAGAGAGAGAGAGAGAGAGAGAGAGAGAGAGAGAGAGAGAGAGAGAGAGAGAGAGAGAATTTACTTTTGACCCAAATGACGTCATGACGTATAACTGCCATGTTATAGAGGATTTGGAAGAAACGTACATGAAAAATTATACTACGATACAAGTTTTAAAAAAATAACTTCGCTGTTACATAATTGGACTACGATTCTACTAAACCCCCCCCCCCCCCTGTAAAATAAGCTACGACCACTGTGGTAACTACAGTGAACTTCCCTTAAACGGACATTTCTAATTAATGGACACTTCTAATAAACGGACATTTTTGTATTCCCCGACCCGGGATCATGCTATTCTGGCCTTTGTAGTGTTTCTAAATAACGGACTTTCCCAAAAACGGAAAAGGACACGAAATTGATGGCCAATAGGCCAGTTGAAACTTCTGAATAGCGACATCTGAGGATTAAATGTCATACTATTCTAAGAAATTGTACATGTCTCGAAACACACATTACAATGTCTGTTCATAATTACCTGGAAGTTGACTTCCTAGAAACTTGTTTTGTTGTCTATGTCTGTGTCTTTTATACAATATTTTTCTGTGTCTAAGAATTCAGTTTCAATAAAGTTCCCGTGAGAACAGTTCCCGTGTGTAGTATATTTGTGTATTGTGATGTCTCTGGAACGAAAACGTTCAACTTTAATCCTTACATAGTTTGATTTATTAGACAGTTGAATCGCATGATCTGTGTCAAATGTTTTCATTACTTCCACAAAAATACCGGAACAAATTTTTCCTTCGATTATATCATTGTAAACCTAGCTCATAAATAGAAGTAAAGGATCATTTGTACTTAATATTTCTCTAAATTAAAATTGATTTTTACTAAGGAAGCAGTTTTCCCAAAAAATGTCAATATCACTACTTTTCCTAGAATTTTTGTAAATATTGATAGACAGGCTATCGATCTGTAATTTACTGAGATACTAATTATCTTCTTTTTTTGTGAAGAATTTTATGATTGATTTTTTCAGGAACTTTTCAGCACATATACAAATTTATTAAATACACAAGAACTTCTAATGTACTTTCATAAAAATTTGTAATTATTACTGGTGTTACGATACCAAACCCTGGAGCTGTTCTATTATTGAATGAATTTATTATACTTTGCTTCATCCTTCGCAGTTGGGTAGAGAAACAATGAATGAGTACATTTGTCCATTTCAAATCTCCTTCATATATTTGTTCGTTAAATCTGTTGTGCGATTCCTACCTATTTTAAGGTTTTTTCTGAGCTCTGAGGATACTGTGAAAAAAATAAATAAATAAATAAAATACTTGTATATTTACTGTTTTTAAAGGAGACATTATTTGACCATTTTTATCTTTTAAGGTAACATTATCATTGCTTATGGTTTTTTCGCCAAACAAGTCGAAATATTCCTTACTACATAGTTACGGTTTGACCAGAATGAATATTTAGTCCCTGAAATTGTTATAGAAATCCAAATAAATTCAAATTTTCAGTCGAAATATTCCTTAGTAAAATTATGTTAAAGCTCTAAACGCGCGACTTTGACAGGGCGAATCGTATAAATATAATCCCAATAACCCTTTAGAAAATGTGGAATTTAATACTACTGAAAAAGTTTTACAACATGGTTACGGTTTGGTGACAATGAATTATTGCCACAAATTAGTATAGAAATCCAAATACGTCCCAATATTCTTTATTAAATTATTTTAAAGCTCTAAACAGGCGACTTTGACGGGGCGGATATTATTAAAATAATGCCATAACTCTTATGAAAATTTGTAATGTAATACTACAGAAAATTTTCTACAACATGCTTACGCTGTGATCAGAATGAATTAGTGTCACAAATTGTTATAGACAACAAAAACAAGTCGAAATATACCTTAGTGAATTAATTTTACCAACAAGTTGCAGGATATTCACTTTCGTTTCGTCCGAATTATCTTATAACGCGGCAATTAATTAGAACCTTACGTGATATATTATAAGAACGGAGTACTTATCCTTCCCACCACAGAAAGGAAAACAATTTAATTATGACTACATAAAATATGCCCTAAAACATTTGCAGTAAATAAATCCTTAGGCCTAGAAGGATAATATTAGCATACTGTTAATGTTCAAAGTAAATAGTACTTATATACGAGTAGGCCTACTCACAAAAGAATGTTATTGTAACTCGGGAAGGACTAACACCAACTAGTGTATCATGCTTAGGAAAAAGGGGTCCTTGCTTAGTGTGATAAACATGTTTATGCTAAAGTAGCCTACAAAAATAGAAGTATATATATATATATATACATGATTTAATTGATACATGATCCTTTCAAGTGGATGTAAGCGCTTGCTCACATTAAAGAAATCAATTTATAACATTTAAAACGTATTACTATGAACATACTCATAACAAATTGTTTACAGAACAAATACATGCCTACAGAAAAAATACATTACAACAGTGAAGAAAAAATTCTACTTTATTGAATTACTATTTTGAAATACTATTAACCAGAAAGAACCACTTTTGATACAATACATTTAACCAACATAGACATTACAACAAAATCGACAGAAGATTCAGGCAAACAGTATGTATGGTCATGCTAAGCATTCAGGACAACAGTATGATGTACATCGTAAACTCATATGACCTCAAAGGAGAGGCAATTGACATAAACAAAAATTTATCAGACAAAGAGTATACAGCCGCCAAAAATCTGATTACAAAATATTTACATTTATTTGAAAAAGGACCAGAGGATCTATAAGAGGCAAACATACCACCCTACTCAATTCAAATGAAAAGAGAAAAGCAAATCGCAATGCCACCTTATAGGTTAAGTTTAGTTGAAATGAAGGAGTTGGACCACCAAGTAAAGCAGTTACAACGAGCAGGGGTAGTTCAAGATTCATAAAGCGCTTTTGCACCACCTGCATTATTGGTAAAGAAACCAGGGGACCAATATCGTGTGGTAGTAGATTATAGAAAGTTAAAGGAAAACATGAAGCCAGACAAGTTTCCTTTACCAAGGGCAGATACAATATTTAACACTTTGGGAGCAGCAGACTATTTTTCCCCTATGGATATCAACCAAGCATTTTTCGAACAACACATACAACCAGAAGATAGGGGTTACACAGCCTTTGTAATGCACAAGGAGCTGTACCAATACACAATACTGCCAATGGGGATGCGGAACTCATCCAACTCATTCCAATGCAGCATGAATAGACTATTTTCGGGTTTGTTGTATCAAGACATGGTAATATATGTAGATGCCCTATCCGCATATGTAACAACATTTCAAGAACAGTTACAATCATTGGAAAAAGTTTTTAAACGTTTACACTCAGCTCCATTAAAACTTAAGACATCAAAGTTCCATTTTTTTTTTTATAGAAATATAGACATATTGAGACATAATATTTTGGCAAAAGGGATACAACCGATAGAAAAAAGCGTGAAAGCTATCAGAGAATTCCTAAAATCTTTAACGGCAAAAGATGTGAGAAGTTTCATAGAAGCAGCATCCTACTATAGAAATATCAACATAAATTCAGCAACGTGGCTAGACCATTGACAGATCTCACAAAAAAGGAAAACGCAAACAACAAACAGCTGCAATGGGGCGCAGAACAACAAAAGGCATTCCAAAAGTTGAAAGACTTACTACAAAATCTGTATTAGCAAACTTTAATGAACACAAAGAGACAGTCATATCTTGTGATGCCAGCAAACACGGGATTGGATGTGTAATGTCACAGTATTGGGAAGATGGAACACTTCAACCTGTATCATACGTCAGTAGGAGACTGAAGGATACAGAGGGAAGGTGGAGTGTATCAGAAATAGAATTATTGAGCGTGGTGTATACAGTCACATATTTCAGGCCATTTTTGCATGGTCGATGTTTTACAGTTTTTAATGTTCACGCTAGCTTGCAATACTATGAAAATATAAAATCACTAAGTTCCCGTTTAAATAGATTGGCAATGAAGCTGGTAGACTACGATTTCGAAATTAGACAGCAACCAGGGTCAACTATGAGGGCATCAGACAGCCTCAGCAAATATCCGGGAGACCTACAGTTCGAGCAGACACAAATCAAAGAAGAATTTGACATTAATGTCATAAAAACAATTAACATAAAAAAGGTACAACTCAAAGATGCATATCTTTTTCAGATAAGACTAACAATACTGGACCCTGCAATTGCTGAAATAGGCATCTCAAAGCATCCATACTATAAACTTTACAAGAAGGTATTTTGTACTACTGTATAAGCAGTTTTTGCAAGGTGAGACAAAACTACTATTAGAAACAACCAAGGTCACATAAATGACAAGGTCACATAAACAACCAAGGTCACTCTAAGCGCATAAAATGATTTGCTGATGTCAGGTGCTCATTCAGTAATAGCAAAAACCTTATCTAAAATTTGTAGTAAATATTATTGGCCTACAGCAACGGCCGATATCAAAAAATATGTAAAGGACTGTCACAACTGCCATGTCATGAAAACGTCGCAAAAAAAAGCAGACAAGGTTGTTGCACTCTTTACGAATACAAGTGAAGCCATACTATTTAGGACCACTGCCACGATCTGGCATTAAAAAAAAAAAAAAAAAAAACACTTTAGTCGCTAAAGACAACACCACGAGATTTGCAATCGTTAAGGAGACATAAAAAGCAGATGCACACACAACTGCAAAATTCATCTTAGAAGACATCTTGGTAAACTATGGCATGCCAAAGGAACATGGCATGTGTACAACGAACTTCTTCTGCATACAGACCACAGATCCAAGGCATAACAGATAGATGTAACACTCATAAAGTTTATTATCTATACTTCCATGTGCTTACCAACAATCCTATCCAACCTACAGTCACAATTAATTTATAATGGAGTCCATTTAAAGCCAATACATGGAGACTAAATACATGAAGCATTGATACCCTTAACCTACACCTTTAACCTGGATCCCCTTAATAATGACTTCCCACAACGAGGAAATCATCGCAACATTTTTATTCCAACACAATGGTTTCGAACTCGGTCTTTTGGTACAAATAGGCAACATATTTGTTTTCTTTGCACAGAGACTATTGGACGAACTGTCACTTTACTTAAAGGTGACAACGGAAGCTCACATTATACAAGTTCACAATTAAATAATGCAATGTTCAACACTGTTCAAACATTTAAGCTAAGCCTTGTAACTATTGCATAGAGTAACAACTTATCCACAGTTTTGTAATACACCTTTCTACAATTAAAATAATATCATTTAACGGAACATAGCTTTCTATGTTTAGAATTCAACACTTGTTCAACAAAACTGGGATAAATTTAAAAAATGACAAAATGCACCTTACAACATTATCCAAACATGTTATATGGTAAACACTTCTGGTAACCACACCAGAAAAAACTTTTTTACTCATTTTCAATGTTCTGTCTTGTCAAATACAACTGTTAATTATAGTTTTAATAACCTTTACTAAATGATTAAGTTGATTGACGTGGATATATAAAACACATTCCTTAGTAATAAATATGGCTTACATTCAGTTTATGAAGTGAAATTGAGAGAAGTGAGAATGGGGAAGTAGAAGGAACCAACATGGTGGAATGGAACAAGTCCGGTTTTTCTGAAGGAAAACTCATGATAACTGTCTTTTGGAACAGAAAATATATATTCCTGGTGGATTTTATCAAACAGGGTATACTACAGTAAACTTTGTCATTTACTGTGACACTCTAAGGAACCTCAGAATCGCCATTCAAAACTAATGACATGATGAGTACTGTAATTTTTTTTGCATGACAACACTAGTCACCATACTGCCACAAGCACAGAAAGCCTACTGGACAGTTTCAAATGGGAGTTATTTGATTATATTCTGTAGAGTCCTGATTTGGCTCCTAGCGATTATCTCCTTTTTTCCCTACATGAAAAATGACTAGGGTCACACGGTTTAAAACAATTAGGGCAATTTGAATGCATGACTTAACTCACAGTTATGGAGTTAAAGGACAAGGGTATTAAATTCTTCTTCACCTATATATGACATGTGTATATGACATAATAATACAGGAAATTAAGTGGAAAAAATAGATAAGAGTTATAACCTTAATTTGTAAATAAATATATAAAAGTCTAATTATATTGCTATCCGTTTTATAACAAAACGAAACTCACTTTCTGAAATACGGTCATTCATTTAATTGTTTGTACAAGTTGTGTTAAAAAAATATGTACTGTTTCATTGCATGACCATCGCTCACACATGCGCACTACTCTCCATGGTTAATTGGCTTTTACAGGTGCTATTACAACTAGGGCAGAGAGTGTTTTTAGTGTTTTTTGATGGTATAAAAATATTTAACTTTATTCAAGATTCCGTCGATTGCGAGATACGGTTTATAAACAGTTTAGAAATCCAATAAATATCAGACTCCCAATTTCATCAGCGGATTTATTAAACAAATGGTAAAAATACGATGAGTAATGGAATGGTGATGCAGTTCAATGAAGGACAAACAAATTTGAATGATGAGGCAAGTAATGATTATGATAACTATGACAAAAATCCTATGTACATGACAGTGGTTATCATCACAGGTTCTATTATTGTAAAAAGAGAGTAGAGAAACCTAGTAACCCGATATGACAAGTGTCATAATAATGAAATTATGTAGAAAAGTTGTTTTTGTATGCCCTTCCTTGTAAAAATAAAGTAAATGTTAAAACAATTTTGTATACCAAATGGTACTTCTTTCTGAAACTGCCTCATAATATAATATTTTATTATATTAGGATGCCAGAGGATGATAAATTGAAATCCAAATATCGCCATAGGAAACAAACATATATTATTTTATTATTATATTAGGATGCCAAAGGACTTAAGAACTAAAAATCGAATGTAAACATTAGAAACAAATATATACTAATTTATTATTATATTAGGATGCCAGAGGATGCCATTGTATATAGAAAACAAAAATATGCTATTGTATTATTACTGTATATTGGGTGGGATGCCAAAAGACTTATATCACCATGGTAAACAAACATATAAAAATTTATTAGTATATTGGGATGCCAGAGGACTTATGGATTGAAATCCGAATGTCACTATAGGAAATAAATATATACTATTTTATTGTTAATTAGGATGCCTGAGGACTTATCGACTTGAATTCAAATGTTTCCATAGGAAATAAACATAATATACTATTTAATTATGAATATGGATGTTTGAGAACTTATGGATTGAAATCAAAATGTCTCTATAGGAAACAAACATATATCTTATTATTTTCTATCTTGATTTTGCTGATCTGAAATAGAATTGTGTGTCAGTAATATGTATTTGTTGCCACATATTGTGACTGGTAGAAATAAAAAGAACTTAAACTGAGTTTCAAATGAATTGCAATAACAAAAAAGATGGTGAAAAAAATGTGTAAGATAAATATATCCAAAAATAGATAAACAGAATATTTTTATTACAAAATATATTAATTACAAATTAAATTTATAATAAGCTAAGTGTTTGAATAAAAATAGAACCTTGCACATAATATAGTTCATTTCATGCAGAGGTATATTTTATGCCATAATTTGTGTGATGGCTACATGGTATTCATGGTTGAAAGTCTTTTAACTGTTGATATGACCTTTTATTACATTAGTCTGACATAAGCATTTATTCCTTTATGTTGTGTTAGTAATGTCACTTTCCAAAGTCAAATGTGAATTTATAACAAGTGTTATTTTCAGTACAGTCCTACAGACATGTGAGTGATGAGTTTCAACTTTTGAGCTTTTTTTAATCTACAGTTTTCAAAAAATCAAGAATATTTCATATAATTAATAGATTTTTTATACTGGTTGGATACGTAATCTTAAAATCCCTGGCACATCATTGTTAACTATATTTTCGATGACATGTCTCAGCATTTAATTCATTTACCAAAACAATCGCTGAGAAGGTTTTCATTACAGGTGGGACTCTCAACAAGTTATTCATAAACTGTTACAACCCAACTATGAACTTACATTTACAGCTATGTAGTTAGTTTTGAGGGTTTGTTTCAGCTAACAGAATTGTGATATTGGATCATGTATATTTTAGTGACAAGGCATGATTGCATTTAGATGGTTACGTAAACAGACAAAACAGTTGAATAAATAGCAGTGAAAATCATCACGTTTTTGCAGAATGAGCCTTACATGCACGTAAAATTCATCTATGCAATTTCCTATAGTCGTGTGATAGTTGCAATATTTTTCAATACAACTGTCACTGGAATTGTTTTTATGATTTTTACACTGTAAATGAAACAATGACCATGCTACAGGAATTTTTGATGATCATTTGATTTCATAAAAGCTGTGGCCATCAAGATCTCTGGTTCTCATTCTTTCCGATTTTACGTTAGGGGATCTGAAAATTGTGGTGTTTCAACACAAATCCTAATCACTTGAATACCTGAAGGCAAATATTGAAAGATCAATTTCAAACATAAGTGAACAAACATTACGGCGAGTGGTTGCAAAAATTATGAAACATGTGTTATGAACCTGTATTCAGGAAATCAATTTTACCATCTGTTGAAAAGATAAAGCAACTATTTGTTGCTATTGTATAAAAGATAATATACATTAAAAAATAAGATATTACTAAATTACCAACAGAATTGTGTTCATTATAAGACATCTACTATAATAAAGAATTAAGTTAGTTTATAAGCACAATATAATATTTCTAAAATACTTCAATTTAAAAATAATGATGAATATAAAAGTAAAACAATATCTAGAATTAAGACAATAAATAAAAATTAACATTTTAAGTTATAATATTTCATATGATCACAATTTTAGCTTCAATTATAAAACAAATTTAATTTATTTATTCTTAGATCAAATTATAATGTTGATCGGAATTGGTCAAAATTCACAAGTTCCCTCTTTTTTCTTGCTCAAGCTCAATTGCTTCAAAGAGAGCTTTGAAGTTCCCAGCACCAAAACCCTGAAAGAAGATAACATAAGTATATTTAAATTTATTCCATTATTAAATCAGTTTGTGTAGATGGAAACCTTAAAAAACAAAACTTGTTTAATTAAAATTTTGGTGCCTAATAATAAGCTAACTATGAGAATACTTTGTGAAGGCTAGCTGGTATTGTACGGAAATTCTGGCCATTTGTTTTGCATAATGATTTAACCATAACTTCATAATAAGCTAATAATAAATATATAACATATAAACTTTGAAAAGTATTTATTAACTTATTTAGCTACAATTGTTTCGCCTTGCGGCATCTACGGGCTAATGGTAATAGTAAGCCTAAACAAAGTTAACGGTACAGAGAGACAGGTCCGAAGTAACACAATGGAAGGGATAGCTGGAAAACCCAAGCAGGTAGGAAGGGGAATGGTTAACATGTTACACTATTGGTTTAAGAAGTGGTGAAATTTAGTCTAATTTATTTCTATTAGACTAAATAATCTAGAATGCTTAGAAATAAATAGATCTATATTACATAAACCTACTTTTAATTTAAATGATCAAATTTTATTAAACTCTTCACTACTTCTTAAACCAATAGTGTAACATGTTAACCATTCCCCTTCCTATCTGCTTGGGTTTTCCAGCTATCCCTTCCATTGTGTTACTTCCGGACCTGTCTCTCTGTACTGTTAACTTTGTTTAGGCTTACTATTACCATTAGCCCGTAGCGTAGATGCCGCAAGGCGAAACAATTGTAGCTAAATAAGTTAATAAATACTTTTGAAACTGTAGCTTAGTGCTTATTTTATCCTATTATGGAGTTTCAACAAGTAGTTACTGCTGTTACAGTTAAATATAAACTTTGATTTAAATAAATAAATGTATTGTTAAAGAAACACTTGATCAATTTAAAGGAAGAGCTGATTATTACAGAGTAGACTAAAAGGTGGACACCTGCAACCACAGGAAGACACACTTATGAACTCAAAAAAAGCCTGCAGATACTGCCATATATGAGAAATCTCTCATGGGGTGGTGATAATTACTGTAAGAGTAAGGACAGGACATTTAATAATTTGGGAGTAGTTATTCCAGTTCAATCTGAGTAATGGATGATTATGTTTTGTATATAGATCAGAGATAGAGTCACTGAACTATATTCTTCTTCAGTTCAACAGACTAAATAATGCAAGATACATTTCAAGAAGGTCGTGAAAGGAAAAATCGACTCAATTTTTGAATAAAAGCCTGTGTGTACTTATAACTGGGACAAACTCTTATCTTGGGCATCGAGCCATTGGTATCACTTGATGCTGGAATCTTGAAAGAAGAAGTTTTGGAACATTTAAAGAGTAGGCTTTATTAGTTTTTTAATAAATTATCAAAATATCCACTTTGAATTGTTCATTTTTATAGAGAATATCAATATCCAATATCACTCATTCTATTTTTATATGTGAGGTGCAGTTAATGTCAAATATTACACTCAATTATTAAAAACCTAAATTTTAAAGTTGCACTGTGTTTTATATATTGATTATTTACATATTTTTTCAACATTTTATAAAATATGAATTGTGTTTTATACTTACAGTGTGGTTATGTCTTTGAATTATTTCAAGAAATAAAGTTGGTCGATCTTGCATGGTTTTTGTAAAAATTTGAAGAAGGTATCCATTCTCGTCATAGTCAATGAGTATTTTCAATTCCTAGTTTATGCACACAAAAATAAAATAATACACAATTTAAAATGTTCACACTATTATTTTATAATCTGTTGATTAATTGTAACTTTTTTTTGTTGAACAGCTGCTTACCATCCTGTAATCCCTGTAAGTTACCATGTACCAACTAATTATTGTACCAATGCAATAATTGGTATCATTTCAAACAGAGTATACTGTTTACTGGTTATAATTTAATTTTTAATTTTGATTACATATTTATGAAAATAATATGCTTCCGATGAATTTAAAAAATGTTACACAATATCAATTTAACACTGATTCTACTTATACAATATTTTTAAAAGTTATATGTCATATTCTTTACAAGATGTAGTTATTGATCATTGTTTAGCTAAAGGTAAAAGTAAAAGGAAATTTTATTTACTCTACTATATGTACTTACAAAAAAAAAACTTTATTAAAATTTATATCAATAGGCTAATAATTATTAAATAAATATGTAATGTATACAACAAAGGTATATCTATAAGCTTAAAATCATTCACAGCAAGCAAATTTACTTTTAATAAATTACAATATTTTATTATGAAGTAACAAGTAACAGCAGTAGAATTTAAGGAAGAATTCATATGTTGTTACAGACTAAACTATGAGAAATACTGCTTTAGGCCACCGGTTATATACATAAATAATATTACACCACAAGATTTGTAAATTTAAACAATAAAAGAGTTTAAAATGAGCAGCAGGAACTGCTATTTCTCAGTTGTCAATAAATAAGGGAAGGCATGCTATTATTCACTTAACATTCACAATCACAAAGGGTTAAACTTAAAAACATAAACAAACAACTCGTGTGATTGGCAAGACACTATTTAGATTTAGAACAGTTGCGCCAACTTATTTTGCCCATCGAAAACAAGGTTTTTAGTAATGCGGAACATCTAATTTATGGTGGCTTCACTGACTGATGTCTGCGTGCGCAGCTTCGGACTCTGCCCTAGAAGCCCATTACACGCTGTGTAAATGACGTCACGGCACCCTCAGCTCTGTCTGCTGCTTGCCCCATATGACTAAATGCAATGAAACTGGGACGCTCTGGCCACCGTCCGAACTCCAGAATACATTCGTCAAATATTTTATATTGTAAAACTTCCGCTGCAAGTGATGGTGAAATCCATAGCGGCAATTCATAATTCATTTATCTCCAAAGAATTAAATACATATAGGTATTTACATTATTAAAATAATATTATCATTGGGGGGGCGGAGTCCGAGAGTCCTTATGAGTAAGCCGCCACTGGTTGTAGCTCCAAAAACTAATACAACTAAATGATATACAAACTATGTTTGTAGTTTCCTATACGTGTACGTAGCCTACAATATTTTATATACTCAAGAGAGGCCATTGTTTTTAAAATAACTTAACACAAAGTGTTATCTCCACAAGTTGTTTTCATATGAATGTTTACAAAACCAGTATTTCAGGAGACACTATACCCTTAGCTAAACTGGAATTCCTTAGCTGACATAAATAAGCAAGGATTCCCTGATCCTGTTTTCAAATATTAACCAATCTATCCTAGGGCACAAGTACAAAACAATGACAGAAGTATGACTGAAAAACCTGACTTCCAGACCAAGCTACATACAATGATAAAGTACAATTTACATCAATATAATATTTTCAATAAATCTTCTTTTAAAATGTTCAATTTTGAATATGTAAATCCAAAATGTGTATTACTTATTATTCACACATAGACCATGCAACTATAGAGAAAATTACTTAATAAATAGGTGTCAGACATTACAAGTTATAGGTAAACCAAAACCTTGATAAAAACCTCATGAATCTTGTCTATACTGTTCCTTTGGTTTTGCAAAATTGATTTATACTTTATTTCTAACATCCATTTTTAGTTAATTTTTAAAGTGAAATAAAATCCACAGTGAATTTGAGAAGTTATCCTGTACAGCATAAAAAACATAATATAAATATATAGTAATTCATATTTACCCTTAAGATATCCAAATCTTCAATAATACTGAAATTGTCTGCTTTAAGCCTTTTTTCTAACATATCATAGTAAGTGTCTGGTACCTGCAGAAACTCTTGACCTCTTGATTGTAAGTTTTTAATCTGAAATTATCCCTTCATTTATTACTTTTAAATAGGTAATTGTAAACATTTTTATCAACTCATGTTTATGTGTTTCTCATATAATCATTTTTTACTACAATTCCAATAAATGATTATAGACTAAAACTATCTGACCTAAAATAACATTTGTATAATATTATTTTGTTTAATAATAGTATTAAAAACAAATTAATTTAAGGATATCCTAAAATAAACAGTGTATATTTTTATTTTGTTTAATAATACTATTAAAAACAAAATAATTTAAGTATATCCTCAATTAAAAATAAAACAATATTTTTGAAAACTAATTGGAATATAAGAATTTAAAAAATATATCAATGACAGCAGCATGTGTTTTCAAAGAAGAACTCTGGGGTGTTGTAAACAAATACCTTTTTGCAGCAAATATAGTACTGTGGGTTTGTGCATGATCATATAGCTACAAAAATCAAGTTCTATTTTCCAGGTGTTTAAAAAAAAATGTTGTTTTCAATTGTATGACAAATTTGGTACAGTAAACCAGTGATGCAATAATGGCATCACAAAATAAAAATCATTGACTGTCATTCAAAGACATTTCACACAACTTTATCATAGAAACTGTTCAAAGTTACTAAAGCATATGTACCGTAATTAGTACCAACAATTAATTTTTTTAATACTGCAAGTATTTTAAAAGGACAGACACCAAGTAGAAAACTAGAAAATAATTTGACTGCCTTTCCAGCATAGTTTAAAACGTTCCATTCGTAGAGTTAGTCGTCAATAAGACATTCCTAAAAGGACTGTACATTGACTTTGTTCAAAAGAGATTGAAGCTTTGAAATTACAAACTCCAACTTCATCATGATATCAAACCTAATGATAAGCCACATGAAGAGTTTAATTTGTTATAATAATATTACAATGTTAGACCTTATATCCAAAAATTTAAACTAACACAAGCAAGTTTTTTAAGCCACGTTTCATGCTCATGGAATAATGAATTGTTAAAATTGCAATTAGGAGGGGGGGTCAGAATCCCACATGAATTAGTGGAGTTTATTTGTAATAGTCCAAAAGTGAATATTTGATTTGGTATCATGCATAATCCGATTGTTAGGCCTTTTTTTCATGAACAAACATGGTATACTTGGATATGTTTGAGAACTTTTTTGTTTTCCCAGATTGAGAACATGGATGGTCTATTTTTTCAATTGGATGGAGCCACTTGTCATTATGCAATCAATGTTTGGACTTCGTTTAAAGTCTGATTTCCAGGAATATGGATAGGTAGGACAGATTCCATTGCATGGCCACTACAAAGTCCTGATTTTATGCCAGTGGATTTGTATACCAAGAAAAAATCCAGTTACTTGTACATCTGCCCCAAAGAAAAACAGCAACCATTGTAGAAATTTCTACTGACATGTTCACGATAGTGTGGAAAGAGTTCAATTATCGATTTGATATCTTTAGAGCTGTAAATGTGAAATGGTTCATATATTGAGTTGCATGAAGAAGTAAAAAAACGTTATTACTTTTTACTTTCACATAATGACCCATTTAAATTTGTAAGTCATATATAATGAAGTAAACTTAAATTAAAACTCCAGAGTTCTTATTCGAACATCCATTATACAATAACATTACTTACAGCACTAATAATATCTTGAGTATTAAGAGCAATATGTTGAATGCCAGCACCTCCGTAGTAGTCCACATATTCAGTTATTTGACTTTTCTTCTTTCCACTTGCAGCTTCATTAATAGGTATCTGAAAGTGTAACATTAAATGATATAAAAGAATACAGAAATATCCTTTTTATTTATTTAAATAAGTTATTTTATAAGGTGTCCAAATTCTTTAATTATTCATTAAACAAACAAAATCAACAATATCAATACCTGTTAATTGCTACAACTTGCCATCCTATTATTAATCTTTAAATAATGTAGGGGGTATATATTGGAAGTTATATGCATTTGTGACTATGTTCATCTAAAGACACAATGACCTTAAAGATGGACGACGTCCTCAAGTGTATTTGTAATTTGTAATCTAACTCTAAACCAGGCTTTGAGCATATAATGGTAATGTATTTTTCATACAATGATGACATCTATTAGAATTTGTTGAACAACACATTGTCTCTGTGCCCATCTAAAAAGAAAGGCACATCATGGCTGTTTGACCTTACTCTTTAAAGAATATCACACCATAAAAGCTTTCTTAATGAAAAACATCATTGATTATAATACAGTCCTTTTGTACATGTTTTTTTTTTTTTTTATGATTTTGGAAACTTTTTATAATTTTGTTAATATTCTTATAGTTAAATAAATTATTTTTCTCCTCTTATTTTGGTTTATGGTGTGTAGATAATTAGTTGTAATTTTTAATTTACATAGACCCAATAATTATGCATTTATTTTTTTATAATAATAATACAAAATAAATGTAATACTGTATTGCTTTATCAATTATTATACAAATTATAATAACTAATATAAGCCTAGTCTGGGGGGTGGTTCAGGTGAGCTATCACTTGCTTATGACACCATTCTAAAGACATGTTCAAAGATGGAAATAGTCCATAAAAAGTTAATGTTATTGCTGTTTGTAAAAAAGAATATGTTGAAAATTGACTATATTGAGTACTTCTTAAAAGATAAATGATTAAATATTTGGATTCTTATTGAGTTAGAAAAGGTAAATGAATCAGTTCCAACATTTTAAATCAACCAAAAGATTATGAGTAACTAAATTAGTATTTTCCTTGACCTTATATCAGTTGAATGATATTTATTCTTTAAGAGACTATTATAAAACATAATAATAATATATGATCCAAAATCATAACAGAACAGAACGGATATACAACATTACTTGTAGGCTACTAATAAATGTCAAGGATAAAAATGTGTAATTTCACTAAAGCATCTAAATACCTTTTTTTGGAGGAAAGGGCCAAGTAGAAGAAAAAACTAACTACTATAAACTATTTATCACATGGCTGTTTTTGAAGATAATAATTCAATAGTGAAACCAAAAGTTAGTCAACTAAATTCGATGTATTGAAATTTTTTAAACATTAAATGCAAACTTCAAAAGTTTGAAAAATAAAAATATATCTTATTTGGTGTCAGAAGAAAGCAATGTCTTATTGTTGGTTATAAGAGATGGGGAAGAGACCTGTTATGTTATAGAATTGTTTACAAACCTCCAGTGAAGATCTTCACTGGTAAATAACCTAGAGCTGGGGGAGCAGTTCTACTTATCAATTTATAATCTCTTAGATGGTGTCTCTACATCACCATCACTTCTATCAAAAGGGTCAAGTACAAAATGTCAATTCAGATCAAGGTGTAATGGGGAAATCAAACTCCTACCACATAAAAACAAGTCAACTCCAATATGACAGAGTTTAAATACGTAAAAAATGTAGAATTGTACTTACTTCAACCTAATGTCTAACAAATATATTTCAAAATTGATGTTATGGGTTTAGGGGAAGGGGCATACTTAATACCCACCTTGTATAATACAATATCTACAAGAAGAACATGTTAAAAAATAATAATATATTATACTCATACCTTGACCGTTTCATCCCAGTTAGTTACAACAATGGATCTCAGAGCTGAGAACTCAGTGTGAAGCTGTGTATCATCCACAGACCAAAACCGGTGGAATGTTAGGCTCTTTTCATACCTACAACATAGAAATAAAACAATTCTTAAAATAGTCATAATTATAATTTTATTTGTAATGTTATTATAGATACTATATTATCATTGGATGTTTAAAGCTACAGCTATATGAAGCTATTCAGCACCTCTCCATACGGTTCTGCATTGCAGATGAATGGGTTTATAATAAATGGCTGGCTACACAAATGTAGAATGTGGAAAAAATTCACTGTACCGGTAATGTATGTTCAGTAGCCCTCATGTTGTTGATGTTATTGTTGTGATGTTGAGATAAATTACATTGTAACCTTGACAGATATATTGTACACTCATATCCATGGCCGGATTTCCCAATAGGCCCGGGCCTATGGGCGCAAGCTCCCTGGGGGCGCATGGCCGAGAGAAAAAAAAATATTTAAAAAATATCTAGAAATAAAAATAAATAGCCATAACTTAACATATTTTTTGAATTGATTACAAAAAAAAATTCTGATTTTGAAGTTCATTGGAACAAATAATTGTTGGTAAAGTTAAACTATTTTTCAGTATTACGCATCAACTTCGTTACAACATTGATCTCAAACACGGGAGAACTGGCTGTAGGGAATGTTTTGTTATGTGAGCTCACTATTTAATATATAAAATTACTAAAAGTGTTTTAAGACGGCATTTTGTTAAGCCTAGAACCAAGTAAATTATTCAAAAAACTTGCAATGGTAAAATTGCACCGTGGAGTGGTGTTTAAGCAATTCACATATAGGCCTGATATCATTTTTTAATAAAGGTTTTTGTGGAAGTAACTCCTCTCCTGTCCCAACTACTTTAGGAAGTGTAGCACATGAAAGGGGTCACCACTTTAACTGTTTGTTTATCACCCCAAAACTTATAGTTTTTTGTGTATTGCTGCACCACATTTGACTAATAGGTCATCCTTCTCATCTTGGCAGGATCTGCAGGTCCCATCATTTTCTACTCCAACCTTTAACGACTCTGGTTGTATCTTGGCTCTACAATGACCCAATAGGAACCCTCCTAATGTATTTAACTTAACCTGATGCATGTTCTTGACCTTGTCCTGTTATAATTTCCCAGAACTTCTTTGCCCTATCTTATCTAAAGTATTCTTCCCTATAGGCCTTCTGTAGAAGTTATGCTACAGTAAGTATTGGTTTGAATATGTTTACAAAACAATATTCTATGAGTCCAAGCGTCATCTCTAATGAAGAAATTCATCTTCTTGTTTTCAGTAAATACCAACATATAACACTTACTTGTTTACTTCAGTTTATTTTTTATCTCCTCCCATATAGGCTACACATTAGTGTATTTAGGATATGAGTGGTCATTCAGTACTTTATCTATGACCAAAACCAATAAGAATATATTTTCCAGTTCCCAACCAAACTGGTGTCTGATTAAACTACATTCAAAACAACTACTAGAAAACTATAGAATAATTTTGAAGTTGCCCAACAATCATTAATATTTGACAACTCATAACCACACAACCTCACCATTGTGGGGTCATAAAGTGTGACATGCATAAAGTGTAAATTGATGCTTTCTCGACAATTCCTTCTCAGCCAACTGAGTAGTATAAAATGAAAACATTCAGTGACATGCTTTGAATAGAAATGTCACGGTTTGATGGGGAGCCTTAGGTTTACTTGTAATGTGCATTTGAGAAGTCAATTCTATCTTTTGTTGATGCAGGCCACCTAGTTCTTTAACTCTAAATAAAAACAGGTTTCTCTTTAAGTTATTATTTTTTGGTAAAACAATCATGAAAATGAAGTTTTCTTAGTTTGACTTATTCTAATATATAGAGAGTAATAATATATTAAAGTGCATAATGAAAATAAATAACAGAATGCATTATCATAAAAAATATTTAAAAAATCAGAATTTAAATTAAAGGACTTACCAATCTGTCACATTTTCCATAGTTAAGTCTGGTTGATTACCCACAACATGGTCTACAAAATCTAATTTTCCAGGTGGTCTAAACAAAATTACATTTATTTTAATTCAAATAACTTAGTAAATATATCTATATTAAATAAAATTCTTATAAAAATTATACAATTTTAAAATTTATAATAAGAAACTTTAAGAATATGAGAAGTTTTTTTTTATTCTAAAAATATATAGACACTTACACTAAAAATATATAGGCTTACTCATATATTGGCTAATTATTATTATTATTATTATTATTTTAAATTTTACTGTTTTAATATTCTTATTTTTTTATTATGTCAGTTAAAAATAATAATCTGAAAGTACTCCATCAATGGTAAACTTGAAAAATGAAATCTTATTTTGTTTTAAAGTGTAATATCAGCAATAGACATTAACATAACTCACAATTTTGAACTGAAGATATCTTTTGTAAGAGGAGGTTTATATCCAGGAAGAAACATTCCTCGATATTTAGATCTATCCACCAAGGTATGAGTTGTGTCACCAAACTAAAACAATAGATATCATTAATTTAATAGATGATCTATTCTACAATCAATTTAAAATTACACGAAATGTTAATTCAATGTAATTTGTATTTCATTTATATTACTTTTACAATATGTATTTGAAAATTATTTGCACACAATATACTTACAGTTTGAATCTGTGCAAGTCTCACAACACCATCTTCATCACTCTCTTCCCAAATATCTTTAAGAATCTTTGCACCTCTTTCTTTTGCTCTCTTTAGTTAGACATATAAAAACAAAATTTGAATAATACATTACAATTTGTAAATGAATATGATTTATTGAAGTGAATTTGTTATAAATAAACATAACTATTTATTATTTTACTCTAAATTGAATATTATGTGATTACAACCTACCTTAACAATTACATCAAGGTCTTCAACTGCAAATGAAACATCTTTAACTCCATCTCCATGTTTGACAAGGTGAGGTCCGTATACTGGACTGTCTGGTTCATAAGCAGATACAAATACAAATATTATCTGAAAACAAAAACAAAACCCATTAAAGGTAACACACAGTGTCTTGACAAAATTTATAATCTTTTCAAATCATGATAAAATTGAAATAATTGAGATACAAAATTACTGATTTGAAGTAGTATTTATCGCTAATGTTAAAGAAAAAGAAAAAAAGTCGATTGGACTTTTCCAGTTGGTTTCGAAGATAACTATATGTTAAGAATAAACTAACATAAAACTAACAACGGTGGTGGACACTGCGCAATCTATTGAAAAGTGAGGGAGAAGTAATATCTAAGTAGGGTGTATGTGAACTTATTATATTATATAATGAAAACAGAGGATGTAAATGGAAAGTATTTTTTTATCAATTAAATAAGTTATTGTGATTTGTGCAAATATTTATAATCATAGATGCAAAATTTGAAGCTGATGGAATAGTTCAGAATATAAACAATAACAGCCAGCTTGGCAGACAATGAAGTTGACTGAAGATCATACATCCAAGAATACCACTGTACTTGATTTGATCATTTGAGTTGTTCTTAATAACACCATACAACAAAAAGAACCTCAAATAAAAATAGTTTTAACTAGTGTGCAAATTCATTAAATATAATTTAATAACTGCAAAAGTTTATAACCAATGTAATACCACTGAATTGAAACTTTTTTTTTTTTAGTTTAAGGCTTACTCTGATCACCACGTTTGATATAAATCCCCAAGAGATACTTCAAATAAGCATCCTTTTTCCTTCCTTACAGAAAAATCTATCCCAAATTTCTCTTTGGGAAATATACACAATATGTATCACAATTAAAAATACTGGACTAACAAGAGGATCATTATTGTAAACAGATAAATAGAAAACCATTTGATAACTAATTTTAAAATCAACCAAAGGGTTCTTGCCTTTTAGTTACTTAGTCAATTTCAAAATAGAGTAGCAATGTAATTCCTGGTTTTTGGTTTTATTTATATCAATCAAGATCTTTTTTATCTATTCATATTGGAGCAGTTTTAGTCACAAAATACAAAAAATATTAAACACAATCTTTGTAAAAATACCAGAACAAATCAAGGTTGGAAACAAAAGATTTATAGCATCTCCTGTTCCTTCTCTCCTACAGTATGAACCACTTAATGTTTGTCTCAAAAATATTCACCATGAAAATAGATTAAAACCAAAATCAATAATTTTTTTAATAAATAATTTTACTAAATTAGCTCCTTAGGGCTCACTACCGTGAATATGGGCATGATAATCCCAAGTGATCCTAGCTTGATCTACCCTTGTTTCATGTAATCTTAGGTTAGATCCCTCTCTTTCATCTTTCCTATCAGGCCTCTCTCAACCAACTCTTGTTCTCTTCCGAGCTCGATGCTATTAGAGTATTCAAGGGCATCTTCATTTTATGTTCTATAGTAAATGTTTCTATAAGACAATAATGACCTAAATCTTTTGCTTTTAAGAGCAAGGAAGAAAAATGTACTAATTTAGTAAAAATCAACGCAAACTACTTCAGTTAGAGCTGAAATATCAGTAGAAAATTACTAAAATCCCAATTTTGTGATTTTAATTGCTAACAAACTTGCCAAAAGATTAAAAAAAGAAATATTTGGTTAAAAATTAGAAAACTATATATACCGCTAAAACATAATGTTGGGTGTTTGTACATGTTCACCACAAATTATGAAGGTAATTCAATAAAAAATTATTTTACAATTAAGTGGTTATTTTTAAAAAACTAAATCCCACAATTTAACAATTTTCCTAAATAGACATCTCACTGTATCTATACATTTCTCTCATTGGTATATTTTAGTTTTTTATACTAGCAGAAAAATTATTTACCTTGAATTCCATGTAAGTAATAACTTTGTGACAGATAACAAACAAGTAAAAATCTGATAAAATGGTCTAGGCAGATGTGATAAAATCTGCCAGGATAATTTTTCAATGATTTCAAGATTTGATAATCCAAGTATTCATTATCTTGAAAAAGAAGTACACCTTTTCTCTATAATCTACATTGTTTTTGTTTTAAATCTGAAACTTTCATTTCTTTTCTAGCACATCACAGTATTTATTATTGATAATATGCTGTCTTTCCAAATAACCATAGTTAACTGGACATTTGGTTTCCCAAAAGATTGTTGGATTTTAAATTATTCCTTGGCTGGAGAATTGTGATCGAACCATTTCATACTTTACCATTTAGATTTTGGTACATAATGATGGATCCCAAGTGTCACATATCAAAGTCACTATTCTTTCCAAAAATTAAACTCTTTCGGTCAAATGTTTTAGTTCCTTGCACACACAAAGAATGTAGTTGTCAGTATGCTGTCTTAAAAGCTAACTTGCACATTTTTTATGATACTTTATTTTGCAATGAACTGCCCCAATGTGTACATCACAATTTTTAGCTTTTTTTTTTTTTTTTTTTTTTTTTTACTGTAACCAGCCTGTACTTTAATAAATTCATCAATGTGATAATCAATTGGTGGAGTTCAAACTTGAATTACAATTATTATATTCAATGCACATCAGTAACACTTGTTTTGCCACTTTAAAAGTGATCATCCTATTTGTAAAAAATCACATGATTTATACAACTTACACAATATTTTAAATGGTTTTACACCCTGTGGATCCAAAAAAAAAATGTATCACTGAACGCTGTTCTGCAAAAGTGCACTTCTCAAGAGAATTTATCACTGTTGTATGACTGATTGAAGTTATATATAATAAAATAACTTATAAAGAGCTCAGGGTATACATTTATGACAGGGTTTTTCCCTACAAACTCAGTTTAAACAAGATACCTTAACAGAAAAAGTAATGAAATATTAAATTATTTGTGCCAAGTTACTCGTCACACATATTTTTCATTTGGTAACTAGTTACTACCCCTCTTGTTTTGGTCGATGGTATATCATATTCAAAATTTCAACCATACATAATTTATTTCTACGGGTAAAAACTTGGATATGTCACAGAGACAATTTATTATTTTAAGGATTTGGTAAAATATCTTATATACAACCTAATAATCAACTATCTTACATTCATTAGATATAAGATTTTAAAATGATTTATTAATTTGCATTATATTTTTTTCTATTAAATATAATTACTTTTAAAAGTCTTATACTTTACTTTACAACAAAGAACAGAGAAATGGTTCAAATAGAAGAATATGTTTTTTTTTTTTTTAATATTTTGATGCAAATAATTCACGCTCATAATAATTAATTGTTCATATTTTAAAAAAATTATTAATATATTAATACCCATATATTTCTTTTGTGTATAAAGAATATCTTTACATGACTATTTTACGTTTAAAATATAGATAACAAAGAAAAACTTTTTTATTTCAGAAATGGCTTAGAAAATAATTCCTCAACATATATTATGTTTATTTAATTTTTGTATATATTTTTTTAATTTTATACAACTGTTTTTATTCAAATGTGTTCATGAAGGGTATCATAACTACACTTATTCCTAAAAATATTGTTATAAATTGTCCTTCTGATTTAAAAAATCCATACTTCACCCCTGCTTTTATCTAAAACTAAAATAAAAATCTAAACCTGTCGGTGAAACAGATACCGCAAAATGGACTAAAAACATAATTCAAAACTTATGACCATGGGTAGAAAGGAAACATGGGGGCTCAATAATTACTGCTTGACCCAGTTGTTTACTGGGCACGAGGAATTTAATACATATATGGTATGAAGTTCTGACTTTGAGCTAGTGCTAATTGTGTATATTACAGGCTTGAAGACGTTTCTGAACTATCTAAGGTGTCAGCTGGACAGGGATGAAATAAAAAAAAGGAGATAGAGTATGTACCAAAGTTGATGCAGTTTTCAGCTATCATAATTAATTAGGAAGTGAGATACTGGGAAATAATACAGAGATTTGTCCGGAATGTACTATCCCAGGAGGAAGAAAGTCACCTTTCCATCTAAGATCTGGAAGAGAGAAACCAGATGAAGATCTAGTGAGTCTGTCAATTTGGCTGAAATAAAAAATACAAAGTTTGTTTTTGCAATCCCGAGTACAGTCTCAAGAAGGAAGAAGAGAGAAAAAATAGAGGCAACACTTAACTGCTATAGCTCACCACTGGCTTTACCACCATGTTATAAAATGCTTCATTTGACTTTAGTGTAAAAATATTAAATAAATTCAATTTAAATACAACACTTTATTGGAATATGTTGTAGACAACTGTAAATTTGCTTAAATTACTTAGAAGATAATAAATGTCTTTTAAAAAATATTCATTAAATTAATTGTTATCTTTTTCCTTCTGTTCAAATGGAATGTTATTGAACTTATCTAAGATAAAATGAAGGATTTACAGTACCTTGTTTTGTTGCACAGCATGAGCTGCATAAGTTCTACAGCCTGTTTCCAGTCCTTTGTAAGCCAGCTGCTGAAATCCCATCCTCAAACAATAGTGACTAGCAGCCTAAAATGAGTACATTTACAAATAAATTGTTAAAACCTTTCTTTTTATGAATATATTTTGCAGTTGTTATAAAGAAAAAAACAGTAATTGCTTATTATAAAAACAGGATATAACTTATTTTGCAGACAGAATATTTCTAAATATTTGCAACAACTTTAAACATATCATTAACTTTAAACATTAAGCATTAAACTTTAAACAGATAGTTATTGACGTTATTTTCACTTACTTGTTTAGCATTACCAACCCAAAATGTAATATGGTCAAAGTTTAAAAACTTCCCTCCATCAGGCTGAAAAAAAAAATTTTCATTATATTACAACAAAAATTAAAATGGAAACTAAATAGCCTAGAAAAAAATATAATAAAGTGAAATAAGAGTTTAATTTCTTGTTTTTTAAAATACATAATTTATAGATTTAGGGACAGTTATCATTGCTAACATTTAGTATGTTTTCATTATTGCTTTATTTATTTTTTAATATCAATACATTGATTACATGAATGTTTCTGCTCAGTATATGCAGAGGGTAAGTTTGGTAATCGCAGAAAATTTCAACCTCTATTTTTGACTGAACTTCAAATTCAAATTTAGGAAACTAAAAAAAATATTTTCTACATGTTGTTTCTGGATTATACCGTTATGGTCATTTATATATAAGCACGATTTTGATGTAAAAATTAAGTTAAGAATATGAAATTTTGTATGTAATAGTAACAATCCTACCAATCTATGATGAAAAATAGGAATGTTATTGTTAAAAGATACTATGATATTAACAATCCAAATTTTGATGTATGTGATCTTTCTGATGATTGTAGGTGTTACTTTACTTTGATGTTTCATTGTGAGATTGACAGAAGCTCACTTTGTTGTAAAAAAGGGACTGTAACGATAGATATTCTACAGGTCCATCCTTACAAAATCTTATTACAAGTGATACACCATTTTCAAGACATTATCTGGCAAACATCAGGTTCTAAAACCATTAAGTTCTTAACTGGAAATGACTTAGTACCTTATGATTTACTCCTCATAAATTATAAAATTCCTTGTAAATATGACCATAATATTTCATCGCTTCGTTGTAACTTCATATTGTTCACAGTCGAGAACATCACCCAAACTTATTCATGTTTCGTTGATTTACCCACTAAAGTGAATTGATAAAAATATGTTATCTAAGAAAATTGTGATTTTAATTTATTTAAAATGAAATATCACCAAGTACCTACGGTCTTTAGCATAAATAGTTTTAAGAAAATATCATTAGATAATATATTGAAAACCACTAATAATATAATTAACCTATATAGGAATACAGCTCATGTATATCCATATTCCTTTAAATCATAGAAATAGACCTGTGGCTATTCACAAACATTTCTTTATTTGCATGGCCTTCAGGAATATTTGAAATAGAATATCGGTTTTCTCAAAGACTGGCCGTCTGCCTAAACTTATTAGCATACTAGAACCATTGAGTTGCATGGTTATATTGAAAGATAACCAATAAACGACTTTGGTTCAGAGTTGTCGAGTAACTTTCCTGGACAAATATATTCATGGGAATTCGAGCTGATAAAGCCCTTATAACCTTCCAGGAAACTAATAAGACAAACCTAAACACAATTTACTCTATTTCCTCTTTTCAATATATCAAACTATAGAAAGCCATAGTATCACACAATCTTCCCTTTAGCTCTATCTTTGTCTCTGCCTTAGTTTGAAGAAATATAGTTATGTAAGGTTTGCATGGAGAATGGAACATAAACTATTTCTGTTTTCATAATTTACACATAATGATCAAAAATAGAGGCCTAAATAATAAATATGTAGATTCTTTTTTTCCTAACTAACTTCACTGAGTTTGATATATCACATATAAGTTATGTTGTAACACATTATCTGACATTTCCAAAAATGTACTAAAAAAAATTATAAATGGATCCTAGTAAAAAAATTACCAAACGTTCGTATTTGTTTAAATTTAATACATGGATTATGACTATCACACTTATATGTCGTACTTTACTTTTTCTTTTTTTTTTTTTCGAAAAGGCATTCATAAAGGTCTAAAATGAATCTCTGGTATGTTACAAATATTCTTTTTCTCCGCATAAAATATTTATTAATATAGCCATACATATATAAAAAAAAAATTCAAAAGAAGCCCACAAGAGTCTAAAAAGTGTTTTATGCGGAATGTAGTAAAATATTGATTTTATACAAATATTTACAAATTATTATATGACACCTACATGAAGTAAAATATTTGAATTATTCTTTAAATTGCCAAACAACGATGAAAAAATTGGCCTGAAAGTCAACTTTATTGTAATTCGGTGTTACACGTTTAAAAAACATGCACTTATATTGCACTTACATAGTAATGTGAAAACCTTAGGATATTCAATTTATAATTTATGTTCAAAATTGTCCCTCCAATATCCTTGACAATTTGAATTAAATGCTTGAAGCTGTTGGCTTAGCCTGCCATATTCTTATTATTAAAAAACCATTTTGAAAATTGACCTCCCCTCCATCAGCCACTAATTAAACATATTAAAACCTAAAAGCAATGCAGTATTGTAAGTAGTTGGAAATTTTTGGTAAAAAAAATATAGTTTTAATCGTTCGATAAACAAAAAATGAGGGCCTAATAGGTATAAACACAGAAAAAGATAAAAAGCTGTCTTGATCAATTCTATTGATAGAATCTGAGATAAAAACAAGATTGAGGTGTATAGATAGGAATAAAGTTTATTGTTAAAAACCACAAAAATCCAATGAGGTCCTTTCAGAAAATGTAACATATTTGTTCAAACAACCCTAATTTTGTTTTGTTCCTTCAGTATTTGCCTTATTTCTCATTTATTTCAATCATAAGTAAGTCTAGAACATCATGACTTATCATGTTAGACAAGTACTAGATACAAAACTGTATATCGGTACCCAAAAAAAAACCAATAGGGTAGCCTTTGTATGTACTAGGACCATACAAATAGTCTGTATACCAAATTTTAAGTACTTAGTCATATATTTTTTTAATCTATAAAAGTTTAAAAAGCCAAAAATTAAGTTTGTTTTATACCAATAAAACAATGATAAAGTGCATCATAAAATATTTACTAATTGTAAAACTGAACTCGTAGAATCAAAACTTAAAATGTTTGTGAATAATAAACAAATCAACAAAACTGATTAACAGGTTTCACACTCGTAAATTTGTAAATTGCTTCACTGATCGTCAATTTATTTTTTCCTTTTTATTTTAAAGGCTAAAAACCGGTAAAATAGAGACCCCCTAGACTTCGATTATACCAATAGCTTGAGAGCCAGAAGAGGAAAAGATTTAATCAAGAGAGATATTATGATAGAATTACTATTTTATTGTCGTTTTATTGAATATTTAACTTATTGCCAAGAATGTTAACAAGTTTGCCTTGAATATTACATATATTTACACATTGTTGACTTTGAAACACTTAACTTCAGGATTAATAAAAAAACTTTTTTTATAAAATTCTAGTCGTTTCAACTAAAACTGAAAGTCGCGGCGTAATAAACATAGTTTGTGTCGGGGATCATAAATACAGTAGCCTACTTCTAATATTAATTTTTTGTTTTTCAAGTTCTCAAGATAAAAACAAACGAAAAAGAAATAAACGAATATGTTCATAATTTTTTAATGTCCTTTTCGATCACAACACTCGTAGTGTACTGTTTTAATATTTAGAAAACTTCCCTAGATATATCAATTTATTTTTAAATATTCTGTATTCAGTTAGTACTCTGATATAATAGGAAGCAATTTTGTTGTTGTTACAAGGTTTGGCACTTCAATTTTTACAGTCATCAATATTTGATGAGGAGATATGATCGTATTAAACTCATATAAAACAAATATAAGCGTTTTGGTTTCAGCTCAATGCACAGATATTGTAAAAACCACTTTTTTTTAGGCAGGAATCCTCATAAAGAATTTATATACAAAAATGTCGAAGAGGGTGGGGGAAATGAGGGGCCGACGCCCTGAGCTTATTCAACTTTGTTTGTCAATACACAGTTTTCTATATATATATATATATATATATATATATAACATATATATATATATATATGTATGTATAACATGTCAACACGTGTGTGTGAAAAAAATTTTCACCCCCCCCCCCCTTAAGGAAATTCAAGTAATATCTACAATTCCGCTTGAAGGGTGGTCCGCTTTGGAAAGACGATTATTTTACAAGCAAATAGAACACAAACACATTTTGTAAACAAATAATAACATTAGATTAAATATAATTATATTACTTTCTAAAGTCGTGTTTTACATGAATACACTGTGTCTTACCTTAGGTCCTTTGTCCGTGTAAGTCGTCTGTAACATAAGAAACACGCTTTTAAAATATAAATCTTGATTTTCGTTTCATAACTTATACAATTTTAGTTTTAAATTAAGACATTTTATTATTCATTGTTGTTGCTATATCACAAAAATAAATGGAAGTAAATAAATGCAGGTATCACAAAAAGCAAAAACCCTTTAGATCGATTTAAGTCGGATATATTGAATCTTACTTTGATAAGGCATAGAAATGTTCAATTTATCAAGATTTTCCAATTGAACATACTGTACAGTGTTATGTCAAAATGTATCAAAAGTGTAAGCCTATGAAACCAAAAAAACAACTTAATTAAGGTTAGATCGATTTACGTTTTCTTTTGCCAATCTATTAGTCATGCCAAATTGAAAACAAAGTATGACTGTGAGATATTCTAAATTTAAATGACTACGACAGTTATAAGAAATATTGCACAAACTTTCTCAATTACCCATCACCAAAACCAAATAAACATAAACCAAAACTATTCAACACCATAAATGTCAGTTCATTAAGATGCCATTAAATGTCAGTTAGAAAAAAAAGAAGAAGAAAATGAAGTAGAAAACATATTAAAAAATAAGGGCTAAAACTTGTTGTGCTAGTGCCATAACCGAGACCTCAATGTAAATCGTAAATAAATAAAATCGAGCTTTTAATGACTAAGTTGAAAGTTCATTTTTTGTTTTACCAATTATTCCTGAACCCTAATAGTTTTCACTTGTTATTTTGCACACATGTTAGGTCATTTATGTTCACAACAGTCCCAAGTCAGTTTTTTTTTTTTTTTTTTTTTTTTTAACGGTACCGTATTGTTTTAATAACGAACCAACATTTATTGAGAGCTACCAATACGTTTTTTGAGGGGGGTGGGCTCTTAAAGGCTACACGTGGGCAAAATTTGATCAAAATCTTAGAGCAGATTTTGAAAAATCATAATTTTGTGTGATTATTTATGGCAGCTACCTAAAAACTTTTATATATTGAAAAATATTAAAAAAACACCATTCGAGATATATGACCACATATCAAATTGATTAAAATCTGTCGACGCGATTAGGCTGTAGAGAGAGCTCTGGACATAAGACATTCAGACATCCATTGCAAGATTTCCCACTAGACAATTTAGGTACGTGTGCATAACTTTTGAGGATGCAAAATTTTTAGAAAAAATCTATGCCAAAATATTTAGTGGGGCGTGGCTATTTTGAGAGCACAAGATTTGTCTAAAGCAAAGACAACCCATTTTTTTAGAGCAACTATCTCGCCTTTCTAGTAGTAGACAGAAGAATATATTATAATTAATATGTTCAAGCGCTTGTGTTATTAACGAAATATTACCTACTGGCACCATGTTCTATGAAGAGTGCACCTGTCTATAAATATGTTCACCGAAAGTTTACTTTTCTTTTAACTACTCTTAAAGTCAATCAAATAAAATCGAGTTGTAGAGAGCTTCTTCACCAATATGAAGATGACTTGCAGGAATGTTTTCCAGATGAATGTATAAAGTTCAAGTAGTCCTACTTCATGAAGTATATTCCTGAGGATCCTGAAGGTAAATGTAAAAACAATAGAGAGAAGGAGAAAAATTGTTTTCTTTCTCGCCTCTTCTACGTGTTATCAAAGGTAGAAACCTTCAGAACATATTTTTCAATTTTGATAAATTTTTGAATTATTTTAAGCACAGCCGTGACTAACTGCTAACACACATTTTCAGCATTGAATCGAGGGAAAAACGACTTGCACCCACAGGGTCGAAGCAAACTATATTTATGCTCTCTCGAACTATAGTTATGGCAATTGAATATGATGACATTCATTTTCTAGATTTTCTAGCTATTAAAAACATTTAAGAAAAACAAAGAAAAGGCGAAAAAATCTCTTGAGCGTTTATAAGTAACTAAATAAACTATGAACATGGACCAACTTTATAATGAACTTTTTTAATCTTACAAACGTAGTTGATAATTATTAGAGAACAGCAAAATTTTAATGATAATGTTAAAAACTTTTTAGTAATACATAATTTTAGACTTCTTCAATGTTGGTAACACATTTGTACATTTTATATTTTGTTGTTATCGTAGAAACAATTTTCAGTATCTAAATAAGAACGTGTGTTTGTACAGATAAACTACTTTTTATCAATGTCTGCCCATTAAAGCTTAGTGTAATTTTATTTTTTAATTATTTCAAAGTGTCAGAACAATCGTATCATGTTGTAAATAGTTAATAAGCTTGAAATAAATTTTTATCCAGATTTATTTTGAAATAATTAAATACAAAGGCTATTCAATGAAACTTTAATGCGTAAAACAAGATCATGTTTTGTCAATTGAAGGTCAATGTAGCTTGGTAAACATAGTTTACTCTATCATTTTAAATTTATATCGATAATGATTTGAGGGGAGGGGTGCAACCGACTTGATTCCCTAGAGACGCCATTTGTATAAATGAAGACATTATTCCAAAAACTTTTTTTTTGGAATTAGAGTACCGGTACATAAAAAACTGATATGTATGCGAGAAAAATAAAATACATGTACTGTCTAACAAACTTACCCCAAGTTTGTATATAAAAATAAACCGGTACTCTGGAAATCTGTTTATTTTCTCAAAATTTAAATATCCTACAATAGATAAAAGTAACAAATAAATTTAACTAAAAAAACAAAAATCTTCCGATGATAAAATTTTAGAATGCAAGTTAAAACTTATAACAGTTTTTGTATAACTTTTAATATTCACTAATTAGAGACAAATTTACTACTTCAATAATACATTTATTAAATAATTTACAAACTTCACATAATTTTAAACACTTTTGAAAAATGGTAAGATATTAATTTTTAATTATGTTGAAACAAAATTTAGCATTTAAAACAAAGTAAATAGCTACTCACCATTCTGTTCCTTAAAAAATGTGAAACGTTTCTAAACAGAATTCCTCAGCGCCAGTCTTTAAATATTGTAAACAATTTAATGGATTTTAGAGAAGGGGTTTCATTGGTTATTTTTCGCCACGTGACATAACCAGTTGGGCCTAATGTTTTCAATGTCAGTGCCAAGGAAACAAGATTAGTAAACAAAACAAACAACCCTAGTGCGTTTATGTAACAGAAAGGAGCTTGCATCTGATTGTTGTGTTTTTAGTTAATTTACATATTATAAAGCTGTTAGGTTATATACAGCATTGTAGCCGTCGTAATGTCCAATCAATGGTAGTAGAAAGATGTTTGATGGAGGTATGTTTAACTTGATCCTTTCTTATTTGTCCAAATATTACTTACAGTGGGGAGTTTGGTAACTGTACCTCCAAACTTTGACCTTCATATTTTGACTGATCTTCGAGTTTTTTACCTCAGAAAGCCGTAAAACGTGATTTTCGACACGCCGGCTATTCATCGTCGTTGTCGTAGCGGTCGTTATCTGTAATCATATAGAACAATATTGATTTTCAGAAAAATCAAACTGAAAATGTTAAAAGGCGGTCATTTTAAAAAAAGGTTTATTGTTCATATCTCTATTTAACTTATAATACACTAAATTAGGGAAATTTTGAAGAGTTCAATTCAGCATATTGTAGCCTACCAACCCCACCTCTCTACAATGTCATTTACCGAAGTTATTGTCATAATATTATATTTCATCTCTAAGAATAAAGTGAAGTTTTCGATACAAGCTCAAGTTTAACTCGGAATAATATGAGCGAGGATCGAAAAGCTTCTTTTGGTCCTTGTGATGAACTATATTTTTCGTTATACTGCAAACAATATAAGAAAACAATTTCAATAAAACTAAAATGTTATAACCTATTTATCTTCAAATCGATGGTAACAGCTGTTTTATCAGTTATTTACCATCGAGATTATCGGTTGCTTTTATATATGCTTTACAATCGTTAATTAATTTGTATAAATGAAATAACAGGTCATGACTCGACCTCAGCTGATGTTTTTAGGTCCTGGGACTAAAATGGACAACTTTAGCATCTCAATGCATGTATTGAAAAAACCATCTTTAATTACCAATGGAACCAAGATACACACCTTAAACAGCTAATGAGCTTTAATAATTCAACACAAAGCTAGGTTAGGACTAGCCTAGACCAATATATAACATTTTGGAATATGTTAACTTTATTTTGTCCTAAAATATTTAAAACTATTCAAATCTGATTAAATGAATTTGCCTTTATAATTTCATATCGTTCTTACTTCCATCGTGTGCTCAAGCACAACCGATTTTAATTTTGTTCACGCTAATCTCGGAAACTACTGAGCCGATTTTTATGAAATTTCGTATAGTTATAGAGCTATAGGAGCAGGTTTACCACTTTCTCGCCTTTGAGAAAAATCAGTAACAGGATTAAAATCTGAAAATCATGTATCAAATGTCCACTTTCCTATTTAAAAAATATAATTTGATTTAATATGACAGATCCAATATGGCGGACAAAAATTCACCTATAAAAAAGTATCCTTTTTTAAACTATGTAGATCCGCATTTGTTTCTATCTACTAGTACTTCCCAGTTATGGAATATGAAGCCGTTTCCATACTTAAAAATCACCCTGAATATATAAATGATAAATATTTATACACTTTCTACCGCTAAACTATCTTAATAAACACAAACATATTATGTTCATTGCAAGAGTAACAGTAGATTAGAAAATCTACAGATGAAATGTGATATATCGAGTAGTCTTCTTGAAACTTTGTGGTTATTATACGGTTTTTAGGATTTCTCCATAGATGAACTATCTGTTAGAGAACATCAAAATGGACGTCAACATCTGAAGGATTAACTGTGAAATCTTCAATGGTATTTAAATAAATAAATCTGTTATGTTTTGTATATACTGTATTAGTTTTTAATTTAAAGTATAACTATTAAATAATAAAATATAACCTGCGTATATATCTGTCACGTGACTTCATAGTACTTAAAAGGACGACATGTTTCGGAGCCGTAATTCCATCATCACTTCTTTAATACTACTCCGAAGAGATCGTCGCACATTAAAACATAAGTACATACGTTACAGGTTATACAAAACTCGTGAAGGTTAGGTGCGCACCTCGGGAAGGACCACTTTCACAATCTAACACAACTAAGAAGTCATGTGACGGATAATATTGAATTATTTTAAGAATATATGTGACTTTGATATTGCTAGAATGCAAATCAAAAGTATAATAATTACATTAATAATTTTAATTTACCTTTATGTACTGTAGTTATGTTTCTACAGTTGCTTTTCTCGTGTCAATGTTCAAACCATTGGAGGGCCTAGAAGCTGTACAAATCGCTAGGTGAGAATGCAAGTGTTATCTCCACTTTTTAGCTGATTTGAGTTATAAGTTATGTTGTTTTGGATACCTGGTATTACCTTTTCTATGGTTAAATAAGACTTTACTTGCCAAATAACCTTTTCATAGCTAAAAACTGTTGTAATATTTGTTCCATTTCCAAGAAAAAACTGAAATGTTAGTATGCATGTGTTCTATCTCCAACAACCAATAGGAACTAGAAATGATTGGGAGTTGTAACACATATAATCTCAATCAGCTGTTCAACATTTTTAGATCCGTACAGATTCTGTTTTAAAGATATGGTTATGGTGGTAAAAAGAAACACGTTGGTAAAGCTTCAGAACCACTTACAAAGAAGAGGTAAATGTCCGCTACTTCTTAGACCAAAACACTGTCATCTACACAGATTCTTCCACTGCCAAGAAATTTAACTCCAAGCCTGTGCTTCCAATAGAAAAAAAAAGATAGACTTACAATCAATGTTAAAGTATATGCTAGAGGTGGGCAGATCTTTTTTATAATGCTCTGTTTAACGATACAGTAACTCACTAGTTTGGAAATCCATACAAACTAACTATAGTATCATTAGCTAACTACAATACATATAGAGTAGCCTATGTTGTCTCAAGGACCTTTTAACTAAGTAATTAGTTTTACTATCACGGTTTAGGATAATTATCTTTTATCCTTTTTTTATTGTTTTTAATGTCAAAAATATCTTTCTGTGTAATAAAAACGATTTTACTATTATTTTATTTACCTTCTTAATTTTTATTTTAGGTACGGCAAAAACAGTATTTATAACCTTGAAGTTTTACTTATAACATACAAAACCTTGTGAATGTTTGAAGATGTAACAGTCGTAACCTAACCAGTTGGGAAACAACTGTTCCATCTCCACCAAAGTTTCATAATTTGGTAGTGAGCTTCACTAATTACCAATCTGAAATACACAATGAAAACCATAAAAACAACTAACACCACCTAATACCAATATGTTCAATTTTATTGTGTTTCAAACTTTGTTTTTGCGTTTTCTCAAAACTTGGAAAAGTGGAGTTGGAACACTCGCATTCTCAGCCAGTGTCGTGTGAAGATGCGTCCACACGTTACGTTCACGTCGATGAATCGGCCTTGCCGGATCTTGTAATCTTAAGAATATCACATTTTTTATGGAGTTCACCAAAATAATGCCTTATTTTATTTATTTTTAATTTGTCATTACCTGCATCTTATATTATTTTTTTCCTAAAGCGCCCTATAGAATGCGCACTTTTTTGACAGCATAATCGGAAAGAGCGACCCCAAATACATAAAAAATAACATTGAAATCAAAAAATTATATCGATTTATGAACCCCGTCTCTTATTTCATATTACGTTTAATCAGACATAATTCTTATTGTTTATATTTAATAAATAAACAAATTATTAAGTTTCCGCAAAAAAAACTGTTTACATCTTTGATCTAGACATTCTAATGAATAAAATGAGCTATGACACAAGTCATTTCGTGCAGTTTCACTCTGGATCAGAATAAATCCCGTTTTTGCCCTGACTCATGTTTTCAGTTTTTGCCCTTAACTTGTTTTCAGTTAAGTTATTATAAAATAACTTATATTAAAATATGCTAAGTTTTTCTACAGAAATTTGATTCAATATACTAAACTAAGAATGGCATGCTGTAAACTTAAATAAATAATTTTACAAAAACGCAAGTCATCTTGCAAAGACAGATTTATAAATTTCCGGACTGAAGAAAGTTCATTTTTGGCACAAAAAGTGGTTTTACATTCTGCACACTCAAAACCTGCTTCCATAATAGCCAATAACCATTTGTATGTAAATTCAAGATGTTGTTTGTGCAAGTCACCATGATGCTGTTATTTTAAAAGAGCAACTATGGATACAATCCATAGTAAATGATCTAGACAGCTTGCACAAACTTTCTCATTCAATCATCTCCAAACTAAATAACTAATTGTCGTAAAAATTTCATTTTGGTAGAAGTCAATCAAAACCTGAAATGAACTATGAAAGCTGTCCTGAAAAAAATATTATTTTTTTAAAACAGCCTTTGCTTTCCTTGTGTTATAAAAAAAGTCCTTAGCTTAAATTGTATTTGATTAAAATCAAGATTTTAAAAATAACAGTGGTCAAATTCGTTGTTGTTTTTTCCCAATTATTCCATAACCGTATTATTTTTTAATTGCTATTATTAATGCTGATTTGGGTCATTGACGTTCACATTTTACTGAAATTTAAATGAAGTTGATAGAGCAGATTTTGAGAAATTACTTCTTTTATAACAGATAACAGTTATTTTTCCAACTTGGGGGGGGGGTCCTGATAACTCGAGAACCGGTATTTTTGGAACTTTTTTCGTTCTTAAAGGATAAATTTTTAAAAAAATTTTATCAAAATCGTTAAAACTAATTTGAAAAAAAATCGTAATTTTGAGTTTTTTATGATAGCTAACCCGGTAATTTTTCTTATGATTTTCTGGAAAACCGTGTTTCGTTCGTCTATTTTGAATATAGTTTATTACAGTTAATTAAAAACTAACTAGTATTTTTCATTTTACAACGTTTTTGGTAATCTTAAGCTATTTGTAAGTAATAATAATTGTCCACTATATTACACCCGTTTGGTGCTCTCTCAGCAATTTGACCCATCCCGAAACATATAAGTGAGAATTTATTTTATTTTTTTTAATGTTAATTTATCATTCGTTTCATGGGCGTCATCACCAGTTCATTATTGGGGGGGGACATATGCCGGGGGTCTGGGGGTATGGAGTTTTTTTTTAATTAAACTTCTCAAAACATCGTTTTTATGCATTTATTTATGCGTTTGTAACAGAAATGTAATGTTAAAAACCTTAGTAAAGACAAAGCCCGATGTTTTACCTTTTAAGGTTTTAAGAAATCATTCCTTTTTAGCAAAAATATTTTTACATCTCAAATATTGGGGGGGGCGCGTCCCCCCCCCCCCCGTCCCCCGGCGACGACGCCCATGATTCGTTTCAACAAATATCAATAACTATGATAATAACATAAGATTTGTGTGCATTATAAAAATCGACATATAAAAAATATAGAAGTTGCACAAAATATATGTAAATTAACAGACATTAAACAAATGTTTTATCAAATAAAAAAAAACCAAAATATTTTCTTTTGAAAGAAAATTACTAATATTTAAAATTCAAATAAATCATAATTTGTCTTACAACAATACCCTTCGTAGTAGTGACATGTTGGGGGGGGGGGGCTATTTCCAAATGTAATAGATGAAGTCACAAAATGAGTTAAAAAAATCGATGTAGAGTTTTTTTGCAGAAATATCTGTTTTTCACCAAAGCCCAAAGTGATCTGTAGAATGATGTAAGTCTGTTCGCTTGACAGTACTCTACTTACAAAATTCAAAACTTTGGTTAAGCTCAGAATATGGAGACCGCTGTCAAAAGACAAAACTCAAAAACAGTTACAACGATTTTTATCAAATTTTGCTAAAATGTAGTCTAGACTCTATGAAGCAAAATAAATCGTATTGGTAGCCACAATCAGTGCAAAAAAAACAGTTTAAATCGCCCATAAAGCTGATTTTAGAGAAACAACCCTAATTTTTCAAAATCGACCTACCTAAAAGTTTCGTTAAAATTTTAGTGAAACATGAAAAACAGTGACAAACCTAGTGCAGCAGTAAAACTATATTAGGGAATAATTGGTAAAAATCTAAAATGAACCTTGACTGACGTAATTTAAAACTCAATTTTAATCCAATACGATATATGCTTAGGGTGACTTTATGACAGAACCAAAGTAAGCTTAAACTCTTACTTTAATACATAAATATCTTTCAAAATTTGATAAAAATAATCAAACTTTTAAGCCAACTTTCTTTTCCCTCTCTTAAGAAATACATGTTGGAAACTCTAAAATTTCTTGAAAAAAATTCTCTTTTTTACCCTCATTCACAGTTAGTTATACACATATATAATTATTTTTAGTTAGTTCTAGAATGGAATTGTTTTTATTTTCGGGTGACGTTAAGACTGTATAGTCCTCTCTACCACCTAATACCAAAATGGATGAGAGAAAAAGCTTATGTAGTGTTTTTAAACGTTTATTTTTCCTGTGTAGCGAGTTGGAGTTGAAATCATTACATACACAATTAAAATTTACATCTATACTATTATATAAAAATCTAATGGTGTCTGTCTTTGTGTGTGTGTGTTACTCAATCACGTAAAACCTACTGGACCCATTGAACTGAAATTGTACATGGACATTCTTAGGGTCCCTGGTTAACACATAGGCTGGTTTTATTTAGAAATTCCATCAGGGCACTGCCCCACTGGCCTTGAAAACTCCCTTAACACTCAATACAAATATACGTCTACCCCGTACGAAGGACGGGTACTCTGCTAGTATTTATAATTTATTGCATTTTATATTCAATATTACAAAATAAAAATTAAAGGATTAAAAAAAGAAAGAAAAATACCGTCAATATTATAAATGACTGTTGATTTTATAAATTGTTATTACGACCTTGCTGGTTTCTGGTTAATAAACTGATCAGAAAATTTGTAATCAATTACTTTTATAACATTACTGTTGAAAAAATTTGACTGAAACAAATAAATAATTAAAAAACTTTCACAAACTTTCTCACTCACCCATTTTCAAATCAAAAAACTATTCCTCATTAAATATGTCTGTTTGATAGTTATCAATCAAGAGAGAAAATTAACTGTAGTCGCAGCCTTTGAAAAAAAATTTATACCTTGTGTTGCAAAAATTCAGGAATGGACTCACAATTCAAGTTGTAATAAAGATGATGATGGAACAAGCTGCGTTTGGAAGGTTTTTTCCTTCTGTATTTAGAGGGTGTGCCGAAACTTTGGTTACAAATACTGGGTGTTCCAAAATTAACAATACGTATTTTCCACAGCTTTTTAAATGTAACCATTCGCGACTTTTTACATTATATTAAACATTTTTAGGGGCGGTTATTTTTTGTTTAAACAAATGTAAATAGTTCGCACGGTAACTGACTTGTGCAAGTTTCAATTTAGATTAGGAAATTTCGTAATACTTTGTTCTTACAGGATAATTTAACTTCATTGTTGGGTATGAATTTCACTTAATTTAATAACCCAATGGAAAATAAATACCAGTTAATACAGAGGGTTTCAGAGACTCTACCGTTCAACATGAGATTACCTGGGTTTTTTTATTAAACTTTCCCCTTAGTCATTATTAACCTTGATGGACAGGGTCAGTCTTGCTTGGTATTCCATCAGTAGTCTTTCCTTGTGCCTTATTACGAAAAGTTGGTTTTTATTTCCAGTAGTTCAGGATAACTGAATTTATTTTTATCAAAATGATTACGCTCTCAGAGATGTATTGTATAAAAATCCTTATAATGAGAGGGTATGGTGATAGTGAGTTCACATGAGGAAATCACCCACATAATGATATTCATCCTAATAGGCCACCGATATCCACGACAACACTTAGAGGACAGTACAACGTTTCGTAGAAACGGACAATGTAAAAAAAACCGTGAGCTGTCCGAACTGTCTAAATCTGCATCAAAGACAAATCTCTCGAAGTCTACAGTGGTTTGTTGAAGACAAGAAAAGCATCTCAATATGTTGATGTTAGTAAAAGTTCGGTCCACCGAATACAAAACAATAATAAATGTAAACTTTTTAAGATCCAGCTTCAACAAAAATTAACGGAGGACGATTTCGACCCGAGAGCATAATACTGTGAGATCATTTGAATAAATGTATTTGAGATGAAAACTTTTGTAGATCTATTTTGATTTCTGATGAAGCAAGTTTCTGTCTTAATACTGTAAATCGTCTAATATCCATTATTTGTACCAGGACAACCGGACACATGCAGCATCCTGAATATTTGGGCGGGCAGATTGGTACACGTGTTTTAGCCCAATACTTCATAGAGAGAAATTTAACTGCTGTTACGTACAGAGAATTTCTAGAGAATAATACCAGATGTAAGGGATTTATTTGGTCCTCAATTTGAAAACACCATTACGGTGGATGTTAGACAACTACTCTATTTTCCCTCGAATGTGGACAGGAAGAAGAGTCACAAATGAGTGACCAGGTCCCTGATTTATAAATGCCGGCTGTTAGTCATTTAAATAACATTGACAAATTAATTTTAATTTCCCCTGGATGTTCCTGCCGTTTTTACTCTTTCAGGCATTTCCTCTTTTACGGAAACACTAGAAATTTAATGAGGTCTATCTTTTATGCTCTCACAAGAGACAACTCAGTCCTACTACAGAGTCAATTCAACTATTTCTCGTCCTCAAATCTTCAACTATCTTCTTTTTTATATTTCGTTAAATATTTACTAATTCTCTTCATATGGAGTGGAGTAACATAATCGAAGGATAACTGATTTTAATAGCGCAGGAACATGAACGTCTGCATAATTTACAACACTTTGACGATAATATTGTTAAAGATAATATATGTTGAGACATTGGAAACAAATTAAATACGTGAGTATTGTATTCCAAGTTCCAATATGTTTTTAGTAATTGTGGGATAACAATAAAATATTTGGTAGATGAACAAATTAGCAGTGTGGTGAATTTTACAATTAATAAAATATTTATTCGCTGTCTACAAATAATTATGGCATTATGTACTAAATATTTTGTAATTTTCTATTAAAGCTATTTAGTGACAATTGTTTCAGGTGAAAATGAAAAGAGTACAGCCTCAGACTAGGATTGTGTCTGGTGTAAGGGGCGCGTCCTCCCTTCTTCTTGCTTCCCTAGCCTGATTTTACGGTACAACCCTTTCCAAGAAAACTATGTACACAAATTACTGCTTAGCTGCATTTAATTCCTAAAGTTATAACTTCGTGACAGACTTTTGTAAACGTTTTATTCTTATTTAGGTTACACACCAATAAAAGAAACGAAAGTAGGGTACATGTTTACACAGAAGCATTTGAGGTCTATATTTTTTTTTATTGGGGTTATACCTCTGAACGTAAGCGCAACAAAGTGTGGGGGCCCCTCTTTTCCTCCCCTCCCCAGATACATTCCTACCATGAGGATACTGTAAATGGAATTTATTGCAGTGAATCGCAGAAAAGGTGTAAGTGGTAAAACTGCAACAAAAATTTTAAATGACGATTTCAATCTCAAATGGAGTTTCGCAAGTGAACATGCAAGAGCGAGAGTATGAATTCTTAGTTAATTCTTAAATCAATCCTGAATTACCTAATTTATACTTAAGGATTTGTACTAGAAAGAGTACAACTCTTAACTACCTCATTTAATTTAACGTTTTCTTTTCTTTTTTTTTTTTTTTTTTTTTAGTTTTTGGGATCTCAAATGAATGTGGTGGGCCTAATCCATCTTCTGAACTGTCCGTAGCATCCCTACCCAGCGTACGAAAACGACAAAGAAGAACTATAGGCTACGCAATCAAAATTTGACAGCGTCTTTACAAAATTTCATTGCCTGTAGTACCAGTCAGATGAACGAATCGACAAGAGATACCAAATAGATTGTAAAAAAAAGCAACCGATGATATTGCAGAAACAATGCTAAAGTTGTCAGAAATGGACCAAGCTGAAATCAAACGGGAAATGTTTAATATTCTAAATAAAAAGGAATAATTAAAAATGCTATGAAGAGAGAAATGGAATTAAATCAAAAAGGACTTTTTGAAGCTATTCAACAGCACCAAAATACAAACATTGATTACCAAACAATGAGTGCACCTTTCCCCCCTCGTCTGCATAGTAATCAGATTTACTGTAGTCTACCTTACTACCACACAAATATCCCCTGGAGATAACACTACAAAATAACTATAAGACTTTTTTTAAGTGAAAACTTCCTTTGGCGCGGTTTTGGTGAGAAATGAACGTAAGGGACCATCTAGCTCTGGTCGGTTATACTGAATCGGGTTTACTCGGCTCCACCCTACATCAATCGCGATCGGGTCGGTGACGAACTGAATCGTCTATACTCGGCTCCAGTCGTCATCAGCCACGTTAACTTTCCGACAAGAAGTGCATCGTTAGGTTATTTTTTAAAGTGTTTACAATGTGTGCTGCATTTTACTAATAGTGAACAATTTATTTCGCATCAAGGTAACTTCTCGCATTTCTCCAATAATATGAAGGACTTCGATATCAATTAGTATATGCTGATAATGATATTAATAAATTTCTTGCAGAAATAAATAATACATACAATAGTTTTTTTAAATAAAAATTGCATGTACACTTTTAGTTTCCATAAACCCATTATTTCATTCTAAGAATATAATTATTTCACAAATATGATTGTATATAATAATATGATTGTATAACTAATATAACTTTATGAGTACAGATATAAGAATAAATAATTTTGTATCACTGTTTTTGATTCACCGAACTATCGAGAGAAAATATTTAAAGACAGCCTATGTTGAGTTGTACATCAATTGAAAGGTCTTATTTTACTGAAAACAATGACGCAAACCAAACTTCAAAAGGTTGATTCAATTGGTAGTTATTGCTGTTTGAATTTTTAAATTATTAATAAATGGTAAACATTAAGTATTACAAGTTAGAAGCAATGTTTAATTACCTGTGATCAAATTAAGTGTTAAAAATGTCCCCCTCCCATCGTCTGACAATGTGCTAAGTGAAATCATGAAATACTCCTCATCAATAAAATTATCAATAACACAACTACACTGTTAGAAAGTGGCTCTTTGGGTTTTCCACGAATTGAACTTTAACTGCAACGGCTGTTACCTACCTTTTGCTATCAGTTGCACTAAAGCTTTCAGCAGGTTTATTTATCAGATGGAATATGGTTTTCAATCAGTAACAAGTTTTAATATTGGTTGTTATTATTTATTTTATTTACCGTGATGTCGCTTAGTGAGCGTGAAAGTCACAAATCTTCTAGTGATGTGTGTGTGGGGAGACAATATAAGATCATATGAAGTAGTTACACATTTATTTAATGATACTTTTCCTCAAAGAAATCATATTTATCTCTAAGTCAACAGTAATAAAAACTGTTGCCCGTTTTGTAGAGACTAGTAGCGTTAAGGATCATGTCAGAACTGGACGACCAACAGTGACGGATGACCTCGCATCATTAGATGCCCTTCAGTTTTTCGTTTAAAATCCCAATGAATTATGCTAAATGGACATTTTTTGTTAATAGACATAATTGTCGGTATTGGGACAACAGCAACCCACACTGGATAGATGAGAATCACACACATCATCCACAAAAGTTAACAATTTGGCAGGTTATTAAAGAAATCAAATTGTGGGACCATTCTTTATGAATGGATATTTAAATGGTGACTTGGATCAAGCAATGCTCCAAAATTAGGTAATTCCTGCACTACAAGCTAGTCTTGGCTTACAATTCCAAACCATTTGTTTCGAACAAGATGGAGCACCACCACACAATAGTGTCCACGTTAGGCAATACTTGGATACAATATTCCCTCAAAGGTGGATTGGAAGACGTGGTGTAGTAGAGTGGCCTGCTCGTTCACCTGATTTATCTCCACTGGATTATTTCTTTTTAGGGATACGTCAAAGATAAAGTTTATCGTACTAAGCACACCTAAGACATCTCATAGCTCAAGAAGCTCAAGATATTTCTCGTGAAAACCTACAAAATAACAGATTAGCCGGCTTTTACAACAGATTAGCACTGTTTTTAAATACAAAACGTGTCTCCTTGGGAGCGACGGATTTCCTAAAAAATTTATTTCTCCCATTAACTTTCCTTTCGAACTCCTGTTGAAAACTGAGTGCGACAGAAGACGGTAAATGCACGGCATCCACATTGGCAATAGCAACGGCATCGGCAGAGCACGACACTTCAGTAGAAACCAGCCTTTAATAAACCTTCGCTGATTATCCGCTATAATTATATTTTTTTATGTGATCAGAGAGTATTAATTAAGGCCAATTCCTACAGGATGCGGGCTGCGGTTACGGACAGGACGCGGACTCGCAGACGTCCCAAAAACCAAGGCGGGCTGCGATCTGAAGATGTTACACATATTACGTCATGGTAAGGCGTACGGGCAGGTAAATGGGTCACTCGCTTTTGTCGACAGAAGAGAATCATATATGTGGTGATATTCTGATAAAGAGGAAAGTTGGCCTTATTTGTTCTTATGGAAAAGACCATAAAGTGGAAGTGGGTCATGAAATAAATTTACAAGAACAATTAGTGGAATATTACAGATTGTATCAAGAATAAGAGTGTTGAAGATAGATTTTTTTATGTACTTTCGAATGTCCCATGAGTGTTTTTAAATATTGTATAATCTACTGGAAACGACTATAAATTCACAACAAACTGGACAAGGCTTATTCCCACAAGAGGGAGACTGGCAATTTGTTAAATAGAATTTATTTTATGAACGAAATTATTTATTTAATTGCAAATGATAATTAAGACAAACTCAAAAATAAAAATAATTTTTGTTTACGTCACAAAATGGAATATACTAGCAAGCTGTCAAAATTAACGTGAAATGAAACGATTTACAATTTATTGCTGAGCAAAATAATTAGATCCATCTTCATATACTTCTTTTGTGGTGAAAAGATTTCCGGTCAAATGTGTTGTAGGGGGGGGGGGTCATCTTTCTGTGGTTGAAATAGTTGCATTGTTCAATAGATGCAGAAGTGCTCTGATGTTTGTAGTATCCACCAATTATCGCATTAGAATCATTGCTGATTAATTAATTAATCACTGATTAATTACAAATTAATTGTGTAGCCTTCTTTGTTGAAATGGAGACTGAAAACTCATTGAAGAGGTGAGAAACTACCCATTTTTTATGACCAAGAATATCAATAAGAAGATTAAAAAATTGGAGGTAGATATGACTTACAATGAACTCGGACGGTAAATGCTATGAAGTTTTTAATTTATTAAAATAAAAAATTTCTCAACTACTTTTAATTATTATACTATAGGTACTGTTTTAATAAATAATTACAGATATTGTCTCAAGCATAATTAAATTTTTATTATAGACGAGCAACAGATTCTAAACTCAACTGATCTTTGCCAGTTACGCCCTGGTTGTGATCGTTATCCCACACCGCAATATTAAGAAATACTGATTGGCGTTCGTCCCGCTGCTGGCGGAGTTTGCAGAACGTGATCGCAAACCCGCTTTGGTGGTTTCGATCTATATTATAATAGTATCTGTGTCTGTGATCATTGAACTCATTGAAGAGTATTTGTGTTATTGTGTTGCTATGGTAACCTGTCACTGTAATTAACCAATATTTTAAGTACAGTATTACAGTATTTCTATTATTCATTTTTTAACAATAAAATATGTAATATGTGCGACTATTTTTAATTCAGTGGCTCCCTACTGTATTTTTAAACAGAATATATATATATTTTTATGCTGTGGTAAAACTAACTACAAACTACGCTAACCTAAATTTGTTCCAAAGCTACCTTTTTTAAAGCAACTATGCCACGATCTTTATATGAAATGTAAGTTACTAAATACGTTATGAGTGAGAAATATTTCGAATGTGTATAAAGTTATTAATCGACTTGAAAATGTTTGCTATTAAGTTATCTTTAAGGAGCAACAAAATAACCTCAAAATTATTTCCAAAACCAACAAAAAAAAAAAAAAAAAACTGAACAATTTGTCTTTCAAAGGCAACAATGAAATACTATAAGATGCCAACTCACATAGCCTAGCACAATAAAATTATCCTTCTAACAAATTTTATGGAAGTTATGTGTATGTAGACTTTCTTTATATTCATCCTAGATAAATTTTGTTGTGCCCATTCAAACAATGTTTAGACCCTGAGACAGAATTACAATAGTAATAAGATTACTAAGTGGAGTCTACATTCATGCTAGAAATATTATAAATTAATAATTTAGGTGAACACACAATAAATATTGTATTAGTATATTAAAATACCATACTGAACAGAAAATTTTAATAGGCGTAAGCAAATACTTTATTATTTCTAAACTTGTAAATACATTATCAATAGAAAAGACAAAAAAACATAATAATGAAAAGCATCATTATAATATATTCAACAAGCAAAGCTAAAATTAGGCCCTACTCTCCCCAAAGTTATTTTTCTATATTACCATAATATATTATGGTAAAGCACATTAACTGTTGTGTAGTTACAAGCGTAGATGAGCTAGTTGTAGTACAAAGTAATTGTTTATGAATATTCAAAATAAAATGTAGTACTTGAATGAATCCTCAACATATTTAAAGCCATATTGGTGGAGTGTAAAATAGCAGGTATGGTAATGTATAAAACATGAACAAGCTTGATAACATTAGTTCTAACTTAACCTAACTTTACCTTGAAAAGAAAAAATAATATTTTTTCATCATGAATATAAATAGGCTATATTACATACAGAGACAAATTAAGTTACATACCCTACATATTACATTTAGAAATTTACAAGTTCATGTAGGCTATAACTGACAAGAAACTAATATGCTATTAATTTTTTGGTACTTAGCCATTAGCCGGAGGCCACCCTCTTATACAGTGCGCTGCGGTGGTTTTGGTTGTCATAAATATTTTTGGTACTTACGTATTAACGCCACCGCAGCAACTTTGCGCATATATATGCACCAATATTTGCTTACTTTGCGATATAATTATATATCATGACAGGTTTGGCCAGGTAGCTATATATATATATATACATAAACACCTGGCCAAACCTTATATATATATGCGCAAAGTTGCTGCGGTGGCGTTAATACGTAAGTAGCCTACCATATTTTTATATAAGGTTTGGCCAGGTATTAATATATAGAGGCCTATATATATATAGCTACCTGGCCAAACCTGTCGGGGTAAAAAAGTAAGCAAATTATTAACTTCAATAAACGTCAATGACTAAGCTAGATCGCTAATAACCTGGCTAAACCTTTCATACTTTTATTGAAGTTAATAATTTGCTTACTTTGTTTACCCCGACAGGTTTGGCCAGGTAGCTATATATATAATAATACCTGGCCAAACCTTATATATAAATATTTATGACAACCAAAATGCCCTAACCCGCCGCAGCGCACTGTATAAGGGTGGCCTCCGGCTAATACTTAAGTACCAATTTTTTTAATGATTAGGCCCCATTTAAGCTTATTTAAAACAGAAAAATATATTTTATTATGAATCTTCAAAATCCAGATATCGCATAAGACGCATGCACATTTAATGTACTAAGGCCTAAGGAACCATTTTACGTTTTTATTAAAATACAATAGTTTTTTATAATTGAAATAATTGCATATACATAGTGTTTCAGGGTAATTAATAGTTAAAATATGTAAGTATAATCAATAAACCTTAACTAACTAGTCCTAAGACTGTTGTAAATGTGTTTTAAATAATAGTAACTGACCTACAAACTTTGACGTACAGAACAAGTTATATAATATTATATTCCTTTATCTTAAATTTTGTATTATAAACATTTCTTATTAAAGTCATGATATTATTCCTATTTTATAGAGCTGTAAAACTCTTCAACTAACTTGTATATTCATTTAATTGATAGTCTGTAATTAGTGCAATATATAAAAGCTCAGTAAAAGCAATTAATTACCTAGATATATATACAACTATAAGCCTACATAACCTAGTTATCTGTGTATTTCGTACTTTTAATTTTAAAATATTTAAGTGAAAGCCATTTTCAAGGATATTTTAATACTCTTTGGTAGGTACATTTAGAGTTTATAAATATATTTTAGAACTGGACCCGATTAATTTTATTTGTTCTGGAGCATGATTGGTCCAACTAAATTACTGCTCCACATGCTCATCACCGTTATTCTTGGTTTGATTGGAAATTTGACTAACTTGATCTCCTACATATGATTTTGGTACCTACTACTCTATACCTCAGATATTGTTTTCATAATCAGATCATTAATTTATGACATAGACTAGGCCCTATTAAAAAAAAAATCTTTAAAATGCAATTAATTTATTTCCGCAATTTTTTAAAATATTTTACAATAATTATTGTTGTAATTCGAAATATTGCTTTATGTGTCAGATATGTATTTTTTCAGTAGGCCTCTTAATTAAGGAATCATAATTAATAAACTTAATCAAATAACAGAAATGCAGATAGCCTAATTTAATATATGTTTCAACTCAACAAAAACCTTTTGATTGCTTGTATTAACAATAGTACCCTATATGTAAATAATACCTATATGTTGGTCATGAGACAATCATACCAATAAGTGTCTGGAAATGGAGATAATTTACTGCTCATCCATTTTTTAACATATTGTTTATGTACGCCCGGGACTGACAGGTGATTTTTTCACATTGTCAATACCCAATTAATTATATTGTACATGAATCTATATCAATCATATAAAAAATTTAGTCACTGGCTTCCTAACTACTACAGTTGATAGTATATTTCCTAAACCTGTGCTAAATTGATGTTACCATTATTATAAGGTGACAGTTAAACCTGATTCTTTTCTATTCCCTAAATAATTTATATATAATTAAATACTTAAATATGTATACGAAGAAATGATGACTTACAAACAAATTTTATAATATAGTTGAAAGGTGATAGCAAAATTAGTATTTTTTCTTTGTTACAACCAATTCAATAATGATAATGTTAAATAGGCTAAACAATATTAATAATAGTGTTAATAATAAAGTGTTATTTTATTGTTGTTACAAAAGTGTGCATGTACTGTACTTGAAATAACATCATATTCATAAAAATGTAGTGGAAACATGTATATTAGTTTGTTTTGGCGAGCTGTGAATATATAAGACAGTTATCAGTTGATAGATTTTTCAAAGCTCTCAACTAATAATGTTTTTTTCAACTAAAAATCCCTTTCCTAAAAAATAACAAGAAGACACTTTTTTCTTAAGTAACACTGCCGGTTCTCAAGTAAATTAAATGGAATTCTTTTCTTTGCTTCTCATTAGTTCTAACTTCATTTCTTTAAACCAGATATGATTATAATAATTATACTTTACGACAGAGTTCCTATAACGAACACCTGAGTCTCTAGAGTGTACGCCTGCCTGTCATGAAGGGATGTTTGTCTTTAAATCAGGTAGCGTAGATGTTGATTGAGGGCTTCTTTTATTTAGTCATTTGCTAATACAAGATAATGCTGCAATTACTTCAAGAACACTAAATGCCAAGTTGACCATGTTAACATATATGAAGAAATATAAGAACAAACTAGAGCTGGTACTTATACTCATTAAGCTCCTCAAACAAGCAAAATATGCTAGTTATAATTAAAAGGCACCAGAAAAAAATGAATGATAAAATTGATAAAAAATTGGAAAAGAAAAAGAACTTGGCCAATAAATAAGTAAAGGAGGAACTTGAAGAAGTGTAATTTGAGATTCATGAAATGGAGAATGATTTTCTAAAAGAGAAAGGAATCTGAAAAGAGGAAGCAAAATATTTTTTTATTATTAAAAGCCATTAAACATTAAAAATGTTATTACAAACAATGATATTACCAAACTAGGGCTAAAGTAGCTTAATGGGTGCTTGGAGTGGTAAGAATGTGGCAGGAATGGTAAAAAAAAATTCAAAATAAATTTGACAAAAAGAAGCAATTCTCATCACTCACTTTGTTGTGAAGAATAGAAGAAACTAAGTAATATATTAAAATTTACATTAAGAAAATTTTTCTTTTCTCTCAACATGTTTCGATTCGATTGGGAGGCTATGTATTTTGTTGTAAGTAGCCTACTAACTTTACTAAGAAATATACATAAACAATATATATATATATATATATATATATATATATAATTCAAAAGAACACATGTTGTAAAACCCAAACATCGGCCATGGGGTTGATATGAAATACCATACTTGATTTCTTAAAATCGACTCTACCAATTTTGTGACCCTCAATTATGGTGAGTATGGGTGTGGTAATCCCAAGCAAACCTACCTGGATCTACATCTTTTTTAATGTAGTTTTGGGTTAGATCCCTCTCTCTTTCATTTTCTATTGGGCTCTCTTGACCAATTCTTGTTATTTTCCAATCCAGACGCTATTAGAGTATTTGAGGACTACTGGTCTTTATTTTATGTCCTATTCTTCCTTTTTTTTTATAAAGCAATTATGATTGAGAGGTTTTTGCCTTTAAGCAACAAAGGAGAAAAAATATATAGTTTAGTGTGAAGGGTACTGACCTAAACCCATGAGCAAAATCGCAAGTAAACAAATTTACAGTTCAGGGATCATTGGCAAATAAACAAAAATTAACATTGACCGCTGTCCTTAAAAGCTTGATTTTTAATCAAATACGATTTATGCTAAGAACATGTTTATGGCACAAATGAAGCAAGCTTAGATTCTTATTTAAATATATAAATATTTTTCAAAGAAGGCATTTAGGGACAGTCTGTTTTGGTTTGTTTTTATTTGGTTTTGAGGATGGGTGAGTGAGGAAGTTTGTGCAATCTTTTTTTGTACCGTTTATTTTTAAATCCATGACTGTTGTGAGCTCTTATTTTTGATTCCTTTTATTGCGTTAATGTTTTAATTTTGTGTGTTTTTATTTGCATTTAGGGCAGTGGATGCTGTTGTCAGTTTAGATCAATTTGACCCAACAATAAGAATTCTTCCAGAAAAAGTGAAAAATGATATACTGAGAGTAGCAAATATAGTTGGCCATAATGCAAATCTAAGGTGCCTTTTACATCCCAAAGTAAAATGTCTCGACTTGAACTACTCTCAAATAACAGATAAACTACTACAAGAACTATGTATTTGTTCTCAGTTGAGGTCCTTACAGATGAATCCTGACATCCGTGAATATTATAACCACTCTCCTAAAGGTATTTTATCTAAAAATAAATAGTGCACATTACTTGTAAAAACTAAATTTTGCTTTCAGTATAATCATTTCATTAGGAATTATTACCAAAATACCATCAGCTGCAGAAGTAATGTACATAGGCTACTGTGATCTAATGTTCACTGATCAATCATATCTTGTGTAACACTTCAAATGAAAGAAAATATATTAACAGCTATGAATTTTGTAGAGCAACCTATTTTAAATGTGAATCAGATAGAGTTTGTTTATTGCAAAACTGTACTATATAATTGAAATTTTCACAATTCTAATAAATATGTTAAGTTCTTTAGATCACAAAGTTAAGTTGGCCTTGTTAATATCATTCTTAATTATTTATAAAGCTGAACAGATAAACTGAAATTCTCTCAATTACTGATAAAAAATATGTTATAAACTTGAAATAAGAATATAAACTGGGTGAACTTAGTAAGCACAAAAATAAATGCAATGGAATCTCATATTTTTATTGAAACAGGTTTTGTTTACGTTAACTAGCCCTCCTTATTGATAGTATGGCCATCATACATCTAAGTAACATTTGTGGGAAAAATATATGTTTTATTTTTATGTAGTATATTTAAAAGTGCCAAAATTCCTACACGCCATTAGGCGAAACATCTTTTTAAGGGTTGGTCTTAATTACCCTGGACTTGTGTGTGTGAGGAGGAAGCAAGTAGACCCCAGCCCTAACCGCTATCAAGTTGTAAATGGAGTCGCACCCTAATATCATGGCCATTAGTTGAATAAGGCGGATAACAAAACAATTAGTTTTTGTACTCCTCTTGTAGTAAGTGGCCAAAACATCTGATTACTCGATAGAATAAAACTCGAGCACAAGATCTCACAAAAATTATGTTTACTTAATAATTATAGTTTAGTTATTATAGCTCATGTATCACTGAGGATGGTGACTTTGTTGTTGAAATGTAAGTAAATGTAATTTCTGTGAGATCTTGTGTTCGAGTTTTATTCTATCTAATATTATCTCACAAGTCAAGATCAATATTTATTATTTTATCTGATTACTCCATTTTTAAATTTAGGAGACCAAGTTGTCTGTATAGTTAAAATATTAGCCCAATAACAACAATGAACAACCCCAAATTTGATTTTTTACAAAGTCTATACATTTAACATGCTTAATAGTGGGGTCATTTATTTGTTTGGAATGGTGAGTATTTTTGAAACTTTATTTAATGTAAGTTTACCTTGTATACTTCATTCCAATAAATAGGAAGAGCTTTGACTTTGTAAAATATAACAACAGTTACATACTGTAGGAATTAAATCCTACATTACTGTAGGAACATTGTTGAATGTATACTACAAAATCTTAAAAGTAATGAAAAATCTTAAAAGTAATGAAACTGTAATCATTGAAACCCTGTCAAATTATCTCATGAACAGAAATCATGTTTCTGATTAAAACATATTTTCTGGTTTAACACATATACTTTTTGTGGTTTCAAAAGTATCGACGAATCCACAACTCTCCTTTCTGTGTGTAGGTGTGTGTAAGTGAATAAGTTTATTATTAATATAACTGTATAAAGAATCGAAACATTTGGTTTCAATGGGTTCCTGGGCACTGTGGTCTGCGGGGAAATGAGGAGGCGGACAGAATAGTTTGGACAGCCGCCGAGTTGGGCCCGATTCCCCTGAGCAGTCTATCACTGAGTCCCAGCATTGCTCTTTGTAACGGAGCTCTACAGGAAAAATGGATTGAACAATGGAAAAAATGGTTGTCATCTCCATTCAATACAAGGAAAGCCAAACGATATGGCAACTTACAAAGGAATACCCCGATCAGTTTCCATGTTTGCATCTAAGGCAAGAACTGGGCACATTGTGACTCAGGCATATCTTTTCCGTTTTAGACTGGCTGAATCGCCGATCTGTTTGGTTTGTCAAGAACAAGAGGAGACTCTCCAGCACATCCTTCTTCAGTGTCTTGGTCCGGAGAGTGCTGCCGGGAATATATTGAGAACCATGCTAGAAAAGGATTGCACCCTTAAGAGGGTACTGACGAACAACATCTTTTGGAGACTGGCCAGAAATGTTTATGAGAGACACCTTGTGGTTGGTATCACCTGATACTAGATAAACGCACAAGAAGTAAGAATATAACTGTATGACAATCTTGGAATATAACTTACACACACCTACACCCAGACAATACAGAAGTTAATGTCATTTGTTAAATTTGGATTCAATATAACAGATATATTGATGTTATAACAATAAAAACTACATTAGTAAATTATAATAGAAGGATTTTATTTAAATTTAAGGCATTTTTATAAACAAGATCCCTATTTTCTCATTTATAATTTTTTGTACATTTTTTATTTTATCTTTCGAGCCAAACTGAAATTGCCACTAATTGTACTTTAGAACTAATTTGGTCCCATTTTAGCTCATTAGACATAATCATATATATAGCCTACAATAATAATAAAAAAAAGAGCATTATAAAATCCTGTGAATAATTAAAAAACCTCAAATAAAATATTAATAATAATCAATTACTATACAAAAATGTTATTAAAACATAAGAGTTGGAAAAATTAATTTTAAATTGTATTTCTTATTACAGTAATCTATTTTATCTGTAAGTCCTACAAGGAGCTATAATACCTAATTTTCAGCTTTGCTGTCTACAAATAGAAATACAAGGTTGCTAGGTCATTAACGAGCAGAGATACAAAGATTTTTACATCTCATAACACCAATGTATCAAAAGTGTTATTTTGTAAATTTGTTTAAATTTATCCATGCTTTTACAAAACCACATTTATGAAAATAAGAGGCTGTAACTGTCTTTTATACAGTGTAAGTATTATAGAGAAGAGTAAGATAGCTTCATTATACAATTGCCACGGAAGTTTTCAAATAACTTAATAATACATATTTTATAAATTTATGAAGTTATCCTCTGAATGCATTGATCCCCCATCTTTATTTATGTCTTGATTCATGTTCATGTTTTGCTGACTATTTAATGTAGAATATCTTTTACAAGTATATAATTATCCTTTTAATATAAATAGTTTATTCTTTGTATTAATATTTGATTCTAGTTCTAGAAAATCTCTTCCTACATTTGCCTAAATTAATAAAACTCCACTTGCAACGCAATGATGGCTTAACAAACTCAGCTATTGAAGCATTAGTTCAACACTGTCCTTCACTTATAGAGCTTGATATTGGTGGGTGTAAGAATTTTACAGATGATGCACTAGTATCATTGGCTGACTTAAAATATCTAACAAGTCTCTGCCTTTCAGATACAAAAGTAAGTCAGTTCATCTACTTATAGTCATTTATTTATACTGTTTTTAGATATTCTAAGTTTGTCATTGTTTTGTTCAAAATTTAAAAGAAAGTACCTACAGTGGGACACTGATTATCCAACCACTAATCATCTGGATTATTGGGGCAATTAACTGGATTGTTGAGAAGATTTATAATACTTCTTACTTCTTGAGCGTGTATCTGACATAAATAATGCCAACCACATGGTGTTTCTCATATGCACAGGCAACTGGCGTCCAAAAGTATAAGTTAAAATTCGCTGGAGAGTACAATCTAGTTGAGGTCTTCCTTTAAACTCTTCTCTGGCAGTATTTTCCCAGTAAACACTAAAGAAGAATATGCTCTAGAGAAGTTTCTTCTTGCTCCCGACAAACCAAACATACAAGCAACTCAACAAATCCAAAATATAATAGATAAGCTTGGGTAACTATATGGCCAGTTCTTGCTCTTAATGAAAAGGTAGAAATCATTAGGGACTTTCAAAGTAGAGTGTATTTGGCAACTACTTGTTGCATTATTCTACTCATCTGATAGCCAGCCTCCTGAAAGGAACTTGGTTTAAATCAGACGCCACTCCAGCTATTCTATCTGCCTCTTCATTTCCTCGCAGCTCACAATGTTCAGGCATTGCATGAATTTCATTCATTTGTAGTAGTTTTTTGGTTTGTATTGTTCCAAAAGTTATAATGCATTTTTATAATCATTGAAGATACACAATTCAGTTATATTATTACTGAATCTATGTAAGTTAATTGTTAACGCTAATTTTTAATAAAAAGAAGAAAGCTTTAGATCAAATAGTGTTTGTAAATTCAAGAAGTCTCAAAGTGCAAAAACCAAACTGGCCACAGTTTCAGTGCCCCCCTCCCCCAAGAAAAGAAAATATTGATAATCTGCTTTCATTTTGGAAATATATTGTTTGCCAAGATTTACAATATAAAACAAACATGAATGTGTAAAGTTTAAGATTAATCATTTCAAGAAAATTAAAATTTAAAAGTGTTTTCTAAGGCTATTGCGCTCAATATAATTGTTTAATACAGTATCATGTCAATCTATATGATTGACACCCAAACCCATCCTTTTAAAAAAATTGGGAAGGAAATATTAATACCTGCTGTACAATTGAAAGTGTTTTAATAATAAAAGTTTTTGGGAATAATGTCTGGCTGTCGAAAATCTGTCAACCCAAACAGGTTGACTGATTTTTATCAAAATTGGTATATTTTGACCATGTCTCGTCACATTTTTCTACTTTTTTGAAAGGCTTAAAATTTTAGGACACCTGTCATAAAAGCCAATAACACAAATTTAAGTTTTATAAAAATTGACTTGGTATTTTAGATTCTATTTAACTATAATGGAGTCACTAAGAATCAAAGAAAATAAACTATATAGGCCTACCCCTCCTGCAAAAATTGTGTTTTGTACATCATCAGTCAGACAAAGATAATAAAGCATGGATGTTGTCATAGTAGGTCAGAAATCTTGAATTTGGCTCCATTTTGACTAAATATAATGTTTCACAACCTCAGCCAATATGTCAAGTAAGTAAAAAAAAAAATTGGTTCACAAGTATTACAAGGATTTTGGAAAAACTAAAGTGAACCTATCTACTGTTGTAGGTGTATTGTAAGATCTGTGTATTGTTTATGTGCTACAGAATACTCTTCAAAATAAAGATTGTTTAATGGCAAAAAAAATCACTGGTACCATCGCCTTTAAAAAAGAATAAAATAGGACAAATTAAAGATCCTCCAGCTCTTGAATACTCTAATAGCGTCAGGTCGAAAGAGAGCAAGAGTTGGTCAATCGAGACCTAATAGGAACGTTGGGTCTAACTTAAGACTACATGAAAAATCTAAACCCAGCTAGAATGTCTCAGATTATCACATCTACTATGAGTGAGTCCCTGAAGAGTTAAAAAAATAATTAAAAACTTATTTATGTAGTAACATTAGTACTAGTATCATTATGTTAACATACACATAAAGAGCAATTTCATTACTCAAGTACGTGTACTTTAAAATTATTTAGTAGATGAATATCTTCTTTAATATTCTTTTACTGTTTTGTTAGGTTGGTGATATTGGTTTGAGGGAGCTTAGTATTGGTCGTTGTCAGTCGACATTAACAGAATTAAAATTAATAAACTGCCTGGAAGTGAGTGATATTGGAATTAATGCAATATTTCTAAAGTTGAAAAAACTTAATATCTTGGACTTCTGTGGATGTCCTAAAGTAACAAGTAAGTTTTCATGTAATGAAAAGTATTTTAATATCGACTAAACTGTTCATAAACTTTTTCATCTATACTAGATAAACAGTTTGGGCTACTAATAAGAGATGAACATTATTCCAAACACTACTGTTATTCTTCCTGGGGGTTTCAAAAAGGTTTTTCTAACAAAATTTTTATTTTATAATTTGTCCCCTACTACTATACTTTCTTGCAATTTGTATATGAGATAAAGTGAAAGGAAAATAAAATATCTTTCTCAATCAATTGTAGTCTTCCTTTAAGTTCTCTGCACTGATTAATGCAGAAGAAACTATTTAATGTTTGCGTAAGGAATATCAAAACAGTACAACGTGCATCTTCACTGATAAAGCTTCAGGAGAAGCTTTATAATAAAAACACAGCCTAAATCATCAGATCACTCTGAAGTAAAAATACTGAATACCATAAAAGAAAAATTGACAAATGGTAAATCCATAATTAGGACTACATTAATAAAGGAGAAGAATTTTTCAAATCCAATAATATAACTAAACACAAAACTAACAACCAAATTTCAATAAAATTGTTAAAAATGGTTTAAATCAACGCAAACACATCATCAAGAAACAAGATGCAAAATTTCTCATAATGATAAAACCCACAGGTCCCTTATTCAGAGCCTTACCCAAATTAGGTAAAAACAATACACCAATCAGACCTTCAGTTAATTTTATGAATACGCCTGCATACAAATTATGAAAATTCTTATCCTATACAGTATTATAAAAACTCAACCAAACCACAATCTAATAGATAAACACAATTTAATAACAAAAATTAGCAACGCAAGGATCAAATACAACTACAAATTTGTATCATTTGATGTCACCAACCTATACACCAATGTACCTAATGAAGAAACTATTATCACGCAAAAAACAACTTAAAAGACAACAAAAATTTAGACAGCAGGAGTACCTGAAACTTTTTTATTAACTTTTTGAAAATATGGCCCAAACATAACTACTTTTCATTTCTTTTTAATTTAATGCTCAAATTTACATAGTCTTGTTATGGAATCACCTTAGTCCGAAATCAGGACTGAAATCTCCCTCTCAATAATATTGAAAACAATCAACCATTTTTAAATTTTCAGTTTCAAATTTTTAATAATCTTTTTGAAAAATCTCTAAAAATCGTAAATTACAAAAATTTCAAAAAATTACAAAAATTTGAAACTTACAGCTCTTATAGAGAAATAAAAGTAAAAACTAATAACACTAATTAGAACTTTCTCGGATTTTTACTTTTCAAGATATAATGATTTTAAAATGAAATTTACCAAATTCAACTACTTTAAACGTTAATAACTAAAAACCTAAAAGAGATACGAAACTCTGGTTAGGCTCATTCTTCATAACTTGTTACTACAGCAAAGCTGCAAGTTTGGAGAAATTTTATTTTTTTGAAACTTTTATCGAAAATAATATTTTTTTGCTGCATACAACAGCATGAGTGATATACCAAGCAGTCACCATCTCTATGAATCCAGATGACCTAAATAGTGAAATATCCTTAATCAAGTATATAGCACCAAATTATGGTTATAAATCTTCAATGATTGACAAAATCATAAAAAGTAAAGAAAAAACTTGAAACTCATAACAAACCTTTATACTGTAATAACAACAAAAAGAAGAAATACGTTTCAGTGCCAGTACATACCAATGTTTTACAAACAAATCCACAACTCCTTTAAAAAATATGATTTTAAAATTCCCTATAGAACTAAGAATAGTCTATCACAATATTTGAACTGTATAAAAAATAAACAAAACTTATACAATAATAAATCATATACAAACTAATTTTTAGTAATTGTGATAAACATTACATTGGACAGATAGGTGAAACTTTCAAAGAGCACATATCTAACATGAAAAATACAAAAGTAACAATTTCGGTGGTGTGTAAAATTCTGTAAATTAACTTTAATTAGCAGGCCTGAAGATGCTGCCAGTGATAATGAAACATGTACCCACTTAATATAAAATATCGTTTAAAGAAGACTACAATTTCTTCTTGTGATGAGCATTCAGTTTCAGGATATCTCAATGACTTGATGTCTCTTGTATACTAATGCTGCCCACGACCAAAACTTCTTGTTTATATAATCTACCATCTATGTAGATTCAGAAATTATTGGCAATTTTAATCAACTTTTTCAAATAAACAACCTAAATTTACTTTCATTTATTTGTCACAAACTTAAATAAAGTAGCAATTACATAAACTTTCTCGGAATAAATTTAAGTTTTGTATCGAAGTGAAACCCAATTATAAAATTAACAGACTCAGTGTCATCACATCATATCAATTTATGTGTGGCAGCTTGTGCTCTATTTGTGTACTATGTGTTCATAAAGATCAAAGTGGAGTTTTTGAATGGTAATTTTGCTACAACAAAACATAAAGGAAGTATGAAACAGACACTTATGAAACAACAACTCTCAAAAGTTTTTTCTGCATGTTTAGTCAAATTTGATATGAGCTGTTTTTGCTCTCTTACTTAGACATCAGGAATGATGGCTTTGATGATATACTATGTTTAACCACATTCAATTAATTCTTAGTGATTTATAATATAATTTTTAATCAAATGATAGATTTTTATGAATCGCAATTAGCTAACAGAATGGGGTGTAGTTTGAGAATTTTTTTTTGTTGTAAATGTGAAATTTAGAGTTTTCTTCGTATGAACAAAATTTGTCACTATCTCTTGCAATAACTCGCTTCAATCAAGCCTGCAATTAAGACTGATACACGGCATACTAATGCATTTATCAATGAAACCGACAGCTTACGATACCTAGCGGCGAAAGTTTGAACTTCGATCTGCTTTCAGTACAGCGATAAGGTTATCGGTCAAAATAATAATTTATATGACTATTTGGGACAAACGAAACTAAGGCACACATGAAAAACCGATTTCTAAATACATCCGACGATTTATTATCGCAAACCTAAATTAACATTAATTAGTTAGACTTTCCATAAGAGAAAGGTTTCAAATCGACCAGAATTGGCCTAAAGCATTGATTCATTTAGCAAACTAAATCAGCTGATATCGATCGAGGAATGTATAGAAACCAATGCCCTCTGACGTCACGATGCACATTTTCGAATAATACAATATCAGTGCATTCATTCAAAATTATGCAATTTGGCCAATATTTTAATTTAAATTTCTAAAACTGGTAAAAGTAAGCCATAAAACCATATCCCTAATCTAACTTAACCAATAACATTAAACTATGTTAAAGAATCATTTTTATTTAAATAAACCTATTGTATTAGCCTTAAGTGCATACTAGAACTAACATAAGAAGTGCAGTGAGTAATAAGTGCAACGATTTATGTGGCCTAGAAAGTTTTCTAAAAGGCTGAGGTTTTCTATTCTTGTATTCCAATATGTCCCCCCAGGATTTTAAAAACTAAATGCATGTATTTTCTGAAGCCGGAGAAAATTTTAATTTAAGGCCTAGAAACAAAGTTCAGGCCTAGAGCAACATTCTCCATTTAAAAAGGACTTCTAATAACTATCTCTCCTAGCTGAATATATATATTGGTGAGATCTACCCATTTATTATATATATATACATTTAAATAGTGACTAACCAATATGAACAGATTTAACTGAATTTTTTTATTAATCATTTATAAACTTGGTATAGCCTATAAAAAAAAAATCTAATCATCCATTGTCTCATATCATTATGTAAATATCATTATTTAATAATTTAAGTATCCCTTTTAATGTAAATGGTTGGAAAGTGCCACGACCCCTTTTTAATGTGTTAACCCCCGAGATAAGACTCTAATGACTCCTATGATTAATACCACATTGTATATATATCTATTATTTAATTTTGTTTTGTTACTGTGTGTGCCCTAATAATATTTAAAGAACTGAACTGAATCGTAATAATTGAATGCAAAGCACAAATAACTTTGATAATTTGATTTATATTTTATTGAGCTCCTGCTCTAATTGTGAATAACATATTACCTTGTCAATAAAGGTAAACTTTTCTTGTTCTTTCTTGTTTCATTTATTTATTATTGTTAACTATTTATTTATTTATTTTTAAATTATCAAAATCATATTAATATTCATAATATTATTCCTATTTAATTTACATTTGACTGGCAGCCGAGGCAATCATAAATTATATTTCTCTTACTAATAATAAAAGCAACATTACAGGTAGCTGGTAGTGTTGTACTCTAAATAATCTAAGATGAGAATTATTTATTCGAAATCTAACAGATCAAACTGTTAAAAATGCTGTTTTGTGATTTTAGTTTATATTTCTACATCTATGTAGGTTTAGAAGAAAGTGGCAATACTAATAATCCTTCAATTCTTACTACACATGATCAAAAACATCAGGAATTATGGCTTTGTTGATATACTACACTTAACCAGATTCAAGAATTTAATGTGTTTAAGGAGTAAACTTTACAAACTTTATTTGACATAATATATATCAAATTTCTAATATAATTTATACTGATATAATGCAAGTAGAACACAGTGCCATGGAGTTTGTTAGCTTCTTATGACGCATCTGTGTGGAAATGTCACTTTGAGGAATTTTTTAACAAAATGTCTCTTGGAATATAGCAGAAAGGTATTGGTAAAAATCAGATTATATATATGTACATTCTAATATCCTGAAAAGAAAAAAAAAAGAAAAAAGAAAAAAAAAGCCAATATATTTGATGTAGCAGTGAGAGGTCTGCGGAAAAAACACTCGGTGAGTTAAATAAAGCACTCAACTCAAGCAAAAAAATGCACTAAACATTAACCTCTCCTACTGTCCTTTTGTTTCGATCCATTCCCCATTAGACACTTTAAAAATTTTGTCATTTGAGACTTATTTGCTATCATTATTACAATGTATGTGACTTATGATATTCTGTATCAAAATATTTATCTGTTACAGGTGCCTGCCATGTACTAAGAGAGCATGTGCCTTTGAAAAACCTCACTTACACAGTGTATTGGAACTAAACGCATAAACCTAAATTTAAATTATTACTGTAAATATTATATTTTTAAATATACACTTATATATACACAGTAATTAATTTAAACCTTCTTAAAACATAATGGAAATTCTTCTCAGCCCCAATTTCAAAGGGTGTTTGGTAATTGATAAAAATTTCAACCTTAGTTTTTTGACAGATCTTCACATTTCATGGTCTCAAAAACTGATATAATGATTTTCGACATGCCGCCCATCAGTCATAAGCATTATAGCAGTGACAAAAACTAGATAGGAATATGAAATTTCGTATGCTCATATAAAACACTATTGAAATTCACGTTAATTGAATTCAAAATGTCAAATTGGCAATCACAAAAAGAGAACAATTCAGATTAAAAACATCAGCCTCATCTGGAAAAATACCATTAATCCTTTCACTTTTGAATTTAGTTTGAAATAATCATAAAATATCAGAAACTATAAATAGGCCCTACCTTATACAAATTTTTACCCATTGGGTATGATTTTGGCTAGTTAAAATAGTCCACCTCCAAATAAAAAAAAAAGTAGGAATAAAAATTTGTTATACAGCAATGGCAGGTCTAATGTAAGTAACACAATGTCCAATTTACTGTGGGATATGTAATCATTCAAAAGTCCCTAAGTAAATTTCAATAAACAAAGAAAATTGCTCTATTTGAAATTGTAGTAGTATATTAAAGTCTAGCAGTTCGCAGTATTTCACAGCAGAGGCAAAATATTAAATAGTTGTGAGGTTATGACATACCAATGTGGATATTCATTGTACTCACAAAAAGGAATTTTCCCTATTTATGATTAGAAATGTAGTTATTTTAAGCACCACCAATTTTCATTTCCTACAAGTCATTTTTTGTTCAAATACTGTTTTTATCCAAGGTTTTCTGAAGCTTTCCCGTTTTCTCATCAGCGAATGTGCCCTTTGAAGTTTATTTAGATATATGTCCCTCGTGTAAAGCAAATACAGGATTAGTCCAAGAATACTTTCATTTTTCTGTACTCCTGCAGAGATTTATCAGAATTCTAAATAATCGCTTCACTGCTGAACATAGCCTGACACATAAAATTTTAAAATCTGATAGAATTGATTTTGGAGATCTCTTTTTAGCTTGTATAATAAACCCTCATGCCACACTTTATCATAGGCGTATCCAAGATGTACAAACTAACCTTCCTCCTTTTCTATTATTCCAGTTACTCTGTGTAGCTGATCAAAAGTCAAATGCCTATTCTTAAAACCCAACTATTAAATTGGAATAAACTTTCTGTTTGCAAGTTTTTAAGCAACTATGTTTCAAATAAATTGGTAGCAAGGAAATAGAACTGTAAGATTGCATATAATTTATATCTTTCCTGTTTTGCAAATCATAACCTCCTTTACTTTCCACTGCCTTTGGTCATATTTCAGTCTGAGAAATACAATTCTGCATATCCAGCCTTCTTATGAGGTTACTAAATAGCTACATTTATTTGTTGTACTAATCAAGATCCCAGAGGAGGGGTTAAATTAGGAAGCAGGTTAAAATATGAATGCAGAATTAATTTGCTTTTTTTTTTTTTTAAATAAAATTTTATAATTGTTATTACAAATGTGTTACACTAAAACAGTACTTAAATTTTGTTTTAAAAAGACAGTCATTTATGATTACGAAGTTAATTATAAACTAGTTGTTTCTAGTTAAGAATTTTAACAGTTTGAATAACTACATTTGTGTGGTTATTTCATTAATGCACACTGCAATATCTACATTCATCAGAAAGATCACCTAAGTCAAAATATTAATATAAAAAGAACTTGGATTTTTTATATAATGTTCAGGTCTGAAGTTCATGTTGGCATCAAAAAGTTGAACCTGTTAGTTTACGTCTTCATGATTCAGTGCCGTTTAATATCTGTTATTGAAATTATTTCATCGACCAGTAAGTGTTCGAAGGTTTCTATATGGTCTTCCTGCAGCCGGCATTTTGTTTGATACTGTGTAAAATTTAGAATATCTAAGCTCCCACGCCATTGTTATACATTAATAATAAGCCTTATAAACTGTTAACTTTTGTAAAATATAAGCACTATATATATAGCATGTACAGTTGTTGTTTAGCAAGATGAGAAATGTATACACAATTCTCTGACATTAACCACATAAACTGTTTAGTTCTTCGAAATGTAAGCAATCAAACACAACACAATGTAAATCCACACAAATAAAATAAGCACTATTTTTATAAGTTAACCTAAAAACAATTTAAAACAGCTGTTATAAATTCTCAAACAAAACAACAAAATAAAACATATTTGAAAATTTAGAACAGCTGGTTCAATTTTTGTGTATATGTGATACATGTTATTTAAATGATAAATTTATTACAAAAAGTGTTTCCAAGGAAAATGAATAATTCTCTGAAAATCTGCAGGTAACACTGTTTAATTTGACACCTCAGTTATTAAAACCGCCACTATGGTAAAGAAATATGCAACTGGTGTAGAAATTCTTTAGCAAATTAAATATAAGATTTTAGGGAAATGTAATATCTATAATTTATGCATATAAATGTTCAGTAAAGTAGCCTTGTGGGGTGGGGGTGAAGAGTGCTAATGGTTGCAGACTGATCAATTACCGATACAAATTATTTACCATTCATACACCAAATAAAGGTCCTCAAAGCCCCTTGTTATAAAGTGAACTATTTGTTTTGGTTTTTTAATTTTCTAAAAACATGCATTTTTGGCCTATTTTTATTTTCATCGCACTTATGTTTAAACAGTACATAATGAGAGATGTCTACATAAAGTAGGGCTAGAGCGGTAGGTCGCCATGTCCCTACCGTCACTGTACAGTTGCAATAACTGGCGGACAATTGTCATTAATAATTAAATAAGGAGAATTATGATATTAGCTAATTTTAAACAACAAATGATTTAGTACTTATTCTTTTCTATTTCGAGTTTCAGGGACTGGCCCCGCTTCTCTTTACCTCACCTAGTTCCAGACAACCATAGATCCTTAAAAAGCATACCTCACATTTACTTCTGTGTTGCTTGCTCTTATCTCCTTTAGTTTCAGCATAGGAATGTTATTTCATACAGTTAATTCATTTTTCTTTAATTGTTTAGAAATAGTCAAAAGTTGTTAAATTTGTTAGGCTCCATCATTGAAAAAAATACTATAACATGATCTAGCCTCTATAAAATTACAGTCGAACCTGAGTAATTCAAACTTACATAATTTGAAATAGAAAGATAATTCTAAATTTGCCACGATCATCCCTCCTTGACATTACTATATACATAATGTAAAAAATGTTTTGTAAATTTAACTTTTGTTGGGTAATTTAAAGTTAAAACCAACAAATTTGTTATCAAAAAGATAAAAATCAGCCCCTAATATAACCAGAGTAGCACCTGTTTAACAATCACCACTATTCTAAATCATCTCTATTATGTAATGGATCGCTTGGAAGGGAGAGAAATGAAAACATACAAAGGTATCCATCTTATCCTCTCCCCTCCCCAGTTCACTGCAGTCAACAAGTCCTGCACTGTAGGCGTGAGTATATCTAGACTTACTGTATTGTTGAGTCGATTTCTCCTGCACAGGGACCTGTCAGTTATGTCTTTTTTTACACGTAAGTGTTGACAGTCAGTTTTTCACTTTCTGATCCAGTGTTTCTTGCCATCTCTATATAGAGAGAAGTGTACAAAACATTAACTTTAGCGGAAACAGTCACCACTATACGTGAAGTAGAAAAGAGCGTTAAGACAAAAAATTGTAAATAGCGAAAGATTTTGTATTGACGCCGAATATGTTGTCTATGTATTTAAAAAATAAGAAAGAAAAATATGAATAGTGTGTCAGCTTCAAACAAAGTGGAAAGGACCAAAAAGAGCAAGAGGACTGGAAAATTCTGATGTTGACGAATGTGTGCTAATATGGTTTAAATAAGAAAATGATACGAGACAAGAAAATCCTATTAAGAGGACCACTTGTTTGTGCATAGGCTAAGAATTTGCTATAATTTTTTTAAATGTAAATAATTGTAAATATTACGCTATATATTATTTAAAAAATTATGATTGGAAAATAAATTTATATGTGATAAAATTATATTTAGTTAGGTTTTTTTTTACCTGAACATCTAACTTTTGGTCCCTAAAGCTTTGAATTAAACAAGTTCCACTGTAATAGAATCTGGCTATATTAATTTTAGAACATCCATGGGTTACTGAGCAAAGTAAACTGCTAGAATAAATATTTGATTGTAAATAAGTTCGGCCAGGTCAGATTTTATATTTAAGTTGAATATAAATAGCCTAATAAAAGAAGCAATTCTTGATTTAAAATCACATCACTTTTTCTAAATTAGGTACAATAAGTTATTCAAAATACAAGCTATGATCAACTATGTAGACTAAACAATGCTATAAAAAGTAATATTATTATTATTATTATTATTACTTAATATATTATTTTTTGTAAATTGATCTACTTCTTTATATTTTTTTTTCCTTTTTAAATGTCTATTGAAAAAAAAATACTTATAATATAATGGAGTGTGATTGATAAATTATACTAAACATAATGAAAATCAAATCAATTATATTTAATTCTTTTTTATATTTTAATTTTATATAATTAATATAATAAAATATAACATACACACTAATAATAATTATTCTAATTCGTGTTTCCATTCAATGATGCTATCAATTCTATAAAGATATCCCTATAAGGGAAATTAGCCTTAAATTTTAAAAATCAATATTCCCACCGTTAAACAAAATTTAATAAGTGATTAAAATTACTAAATTATACTTGTGAACTATCTCTATCAGCATGATTTACAAATTTACATTTAAAGAACAATACAAACCACTTTAACTACAATCAAAAAAATCTGTCTGATCGAGATCATTTGAAAATATGTTTTCACATCCCATAAATAATTACAATCTATTCACTTTCTATTACTTTATAATATTCATCATTATCAATTTCTATTTGTAAAGGTGATTTCGGTCTAAAATCATTATTTGAATTATCAGTTTTATTTCTTTTGTTGAGTTTTGATCTCAAGTCTTGACCTACTCGTTGTACCACTTCATCACTGTCATAGTCTCTGATTGGTGGACTTCTACGTCGTATAGTACTTCGTAAATCTCTATCGTCTCTCGTTCTACTGTGTCTTCTTGAAGATTTGTGAAGAGTTCCATCTCTTTGAGATCTATGATGTCTTCTTTCCCTTGATCTACTCCTATGCCTCCTAACAGAAGATCTCACTCTTCTCCTTTCATCTTCTTCTGCAGAAGGTTTTTCATCATCTCCACTGCTATGAGTTCTTGCACCTCTTAACACAGATTTCACTTTTCCAATTTGAAATAATGATTCACGAATGCCTATTTTACTGTCTTCTGGACTATCTCGATCAGCAGCAACTGCAATTCTCAAATCAGGTATTTCATTATCATCTTGATCTTCCGCATCGTTTTCTTCACTTTCAGAATTTGAACTTTCCTTTTTTTTCAAAGACTGAAGTTCTCGACTTTTCAAGTGGTGTCTTAAATCTTTACTTTTCTTTGGAGATTTTGATCTCGATCTAAAAAATAAAAGTAAACCATAAGTTAATGTTACATCATAATAATTATAAATATATAATTTTTTCTCATCAACAAAGAAAAACCCCAAAAATCAGATTTATTAGAGACAAATTAAACACTAAACAGTCATCATAATCATATTTATTATATTATTGCTACTTATAGGAATTTAAATAGAAGAGAACTTATAATGTCGATAGTACTGAGCATCTCGTACAGCTTTTCAGCCATAAGCAGAAAACCCTTGTTACTCAAGACAATGTCCATCCATGTTTCAGCTCGGTCCGGAACCCTGAGACACCTGATCAGATCCCGTAGCTGCATTCTGTGATTACATGTTCTATTTGTCTCTTCGGCAACATTGCATCTTAGACATAAAGATGATTCAGTCAGATGAAACAGGTGCAGGAACTGTCATGTGATTATATGACCAGTTCTAATTCTAGCCATGAAAGTCTGTATTTTTCTTGACATGCCTCTGTATATAACAAGGTCATATGGTTCTCTTTCTCTGTATGTTATAGAGAGTTCTGCCCTTTGAAAAAGCTTTCTACCGTTCCATCCAAAAATCTTGGACTCAGATATATTTCTGTTATGAACATTTCAATTCTCTCCGGCCTAGGTTCTAGACCTGATGCAATCCACACCAGTTCTTTTGCCATCTCAATAACCACCATACTGCAGTGGCCCAGAATCCATTAAGGTTTATGTTTTTATGTGTTGTGAAGTAGGTCATGTATTTCTTTAACATACCCGAAAAAAAGATGATGGTTTGCAGGCAGAAATCACTGCAGAGATGATTTCAAGTCAGTCAAAATGCACATGTTCTCGTCAGGTAAATCAGAGCATATCTGAAGTACCGCCTAGTATAGCCATTAATTCAGTCTCAAGACTATGAGGACAAAAATGGGACCAAATAAAGCAAGTTTAGACCTGGTATGTAGACTCCAGATCCGGAGTGGGAATTCTCAGGATTCAGTGAACCATCAGTGTAACTTCTTTCTTTGGAAAGTTATCTAGGAATTGGGCTTTAAGAGAGAAAAAAAACTTGTGACAACAGAAAAATCTTAATAAAAAAACCTGATATAAGCGAAAAAAGAATCAATTTTCCGAGTACATAAACCAGAAAGGAAAAAAGGACAATTGTTTACACTCACTGACGAAACCTATGTACATTCGTCACACACAAAACCTCATTCATGGTCCCACAACTCTAAAGCAGGCCTTCATACTCCGATATCTAAAGGTCAATATGACATTATTGTTTATGTAGGAAGTGAGAAAAGGTTTGTTTCAAATGCAATGTTAATTTCGAAATATGGTCAGAAAAGTGGTGTACACGGGTAGACACTTCCCCTCCGCAGGCTGGCCTCCCCACTCCAAGCCAGGCCGCCCTACATCCAAGCGCCACTAAATAACTAATGAGATTTATCAGCTTGTTTAGTTGGAGGCAAGTTGTTTCGTCCTCGGTCATGCCCCTGGATAGCACTATTACGCTGTGGCTTAGGAGCCCATCTAGTGAAATGCAGCAACCAAAATAGAAGAGAAGGATTTAAGACTTTTACTTTGTGTGTTTCAGAGGTTCTTTATAAATGGCTGTAACTTACATAAATTAAATCATGAATGATGAGGAAATAACTTATTTGGGAGTATTGAATTACAAAATGTCTTCTATGCCACTACATAAAGAGCTAAAAGTAAAAGGTAGATTTTTATTTTTTTTAATTTTTTTTTTTCAATGCTACTTTAACTGTTACTAGATATTCAACTTGCGTTTTGTCATTTGTATGAATAACACCCCATCTATAATTTGTTGTTATGGCATAAGAAAAGGTGAATGAATACAAAAATATTAGCGCTGATGACGGAGTGATAGACAAAGAGTCTCATAAATCATTTGTGATTGGCTTCAATCACTGTATAGTTATTTGTTGGGTGTTGATTTATATTGAGCAAAACAAAACCATAGTTATTTACAAACATTTTTAATTCTCCTTTTTGGGAAGCTATGAAAAAAAGACTGACCAGTGGAACCCAGAGGTTCCATTTGACCATGGAATATACTTCCCAGAACAAAATTTAAGGATCTGTTTATTTTCTTACATTTAAGACATTATTAAAATATTTAGCAAAAGGCAATTATTTGGTATAATAATATATACAAACTAAGACATAAATAAACAAGAAGATGAAAGTATAAATGTACCATTGGGTGTTAAAATTGGGCTTTGTGTTCATATACTTCATTAGTCTGTATTTTGTCCTAATGGGTTATTAGACTTGGATTATTTAGTTTGTTTTTTATCTCAGACCCAACACATCAGTGTTTGATTTAACATTTTTAGTTACATTGATAAAGTAGACAACATGTAGAAGGGGTGAGATGAGAAGATGTAACAGAAGTAAACAATATTTTCAGTTTTACCATTAGGTGTTTTTCTGTTAGACCTCACATGTGAATATGTCATGTATAATTGTCTATGTGAGAAGCAAGAGCCCAACAGATAAATGGAATTTAAGTTAACCCTTATACCCTGTGATTTATTAATAGTCATAGTAACAGAAACTTTGGTAGGATAATTGAAGACAAATGCATATTAAAAAGTTAAATCTGAGGGGAAATTAAATATTCTAGAGTATTTCACTTATTCCAAATGGTTGTCTCAATGACATGATTCGTTACAGAATTTATCTATACACAGGTACTATTATCAAATTTTAGAAGATTAATTAAAACTCAACAACATTATCAGTGAACCTAGTTTTAAAGTAAGTGCTTGTACAAGTATTCCTGGAGAATGTAGGGGACTAAGGAATGCAACCATCTTAGTCATCAGACAAATAAATTCGGGACAGTGAATCAAACTGGCTTACGGAGATTTGGCTTTCAAATGTTTAATTTTTAAAGTTAATATAGCACATTCTTGCAGCAACTAACTAAAACTTTGATTTAAAATATTCCAAACTCCGAATTATTTGGGTGTAATCTGTGAATCATTTTTTCTTACTCCCCCGTTAACCTTCTACAAAATTTCCTTGTACTCCATGTTCAAACTTGTTATAACTCGAAGTAACTTGAAAAATGTAAATACACTAGTGTCATATGGATTCGCTACAATACCTCACGTTGTTCTCATTCTCTAGATGAACATCCAAATGTATTATGACATGTGCTTTTTCGTGGTTGCTACATTCTTCAAATTGCCTCCAATAAGCTTACGTAATGTATTGATTGAAATTGTTCAACTTCGTCACAGGATTTTACAGTAAAAGTTGCCCAATCGCAACCCTTATTGATAACAAAATTCCACATTTATATATGTATCAAACACTGTCATTAAAATGCTATGCGTAGATAGAAGGATACTATTAGGATGGATCTGATAGAAGTGGAAATAAAAGTGATGATACAGTTGACACACGGATAAAGATCTTGGCATTCAATCTTTAGTTTTCAGAGTATGAATACACCTTCCAATACAGTATTCATGAATTTATCTTGAATTTTTATAATTAATTCCCAAATCGGGATTTTCTGATAGAAAATGACTAGTACATTTTGGTTTCACTTTTATATGTTGGTGTGTGAGAAAGTTTATATACACTAAAATGTTGTATATTTAGTTACCATTGGTCATGTTCAAAAACATATGATGATTCATTGTTATAGTTGGTATGTTGTATGTTTGTTCAATTAATAAAAAAAAAAATCTGAGTTACTTTACAAACGAATCCTGATTATTAATTAATCCACTAAATAATAAGAAATAAATATAATATGGTGGAGTCGTTGATGAATCAAATTATTACTTAACATGGCACCATAAGTTTAAGTAAAGTAAATAAGTGTATTTAACTACTCAAAGTAAGTACTAGCTTAAGATATAGTAAAGGCCTAGTCTGTCAGTTTAAATTTAACAAAAACTTGTATACAAAAAAATGTGTGTAAATAAAAAAACTGTAACGGAGAATTTGTTTAAATCTCTAAAATCGTTAGTTTTGGAAAGAAAATTAAGAGAAAATTTCCAACCAAAGTTCCTAAATATTTCCGAAAGTGTCTGGTAAGAATACTGTATTACTCTATGTAACAGATGAGGTGCAGTAGAATTGTTTAATACATTTGACCTCCTATCAGAATATTATAGAATTAATTTTGATAAAGTATTAGACAGTTTTGAAAATAATAATAACCCTAGAGAAAATATTTTAACTGAAAGATTTATTTTGAATAGCCGTGTTTAAGAAGAAAATGAACCATTCGATAATTTCTTTAATTGAAATAAAGAAGTTGATCAAGTCTTGAGAGTATAAAGACCAAACCAAAGTGTAATAAGAGATTAAGGGATAGAATAGTTTTAGGAATTGCATATAAAGGATTACAAGAGTGATTAATGTTAAGAGTGTCTGATTTAAGCCTGAAAAAAGCAAAAACTTTGTGTACAGTAGGTCATATTGCTCAAATACAGGCATAATACGGACCGTATAAGCAAAACCCATTAATTAGGTCCGTAATAGAAGCCATAGATTTAGTAATTTTGGTAAATTTAATCAACAAAGAAATAGATTAAACGTTTGTGAACCTAATTTGAATAATAGTCTTGTTAATAATACAGTAATAACAAAATCAAATTATATTTATGTAAAATATGCAACAGAAAATATACTAGAGCAAACTGTCCACTGACAATGATAGTGTTGTTTTTGTGACCTCAAAACAATGAATGTAATAACTAATAATAATGGTCGGGTTGATACCATTGTTGTAAAAAATGTAAGCTTGATAACAAAGAAATGGTTTAAAGATATTTCATTAGCAAACAAAATAACAATGCCTTTAACTAAATTCAGGAGTAGAAGTTAACATTATATTTGCCATTAGTAAAAAAAAAAAGAAAAGAAAAAGAAAAGAAAAATATGTTTACATAACCAGTGTAATATAGTAATATAAAATGAATGAACATGTTATTGGAAGGTTATGGGAGGCTTTAAGGTATTGTGAGAAGCCTTTGTAAGCATAAAAGTAACAACCAAGAGACAACTTTTTTGTTGTACGGTAGTAAATAAAAAAGGTAATACCCTTAATAGGAACAAATCAATTTTAGGTTTAGAATATTATATCAAACTAAATTTACTTGCAATAGTTATTATAAATAGTGAGGTCATTCCAAGTCAATCAACCTGGATCTTGACAACACAGATTTGTGTAATTTTTGGTACACTTACACTACCCATCTAAAGTAACAAAATATATAATTAAAAAATTTTTAGTCAAGGTTTATGAGTTATTGAATTTCAAAAATTGAAAATCGTGTGATTTTGACCATGTTTTGAAAACTACGAATATTTTTAGCTCAAAAAATATTTGACCTTAGAAAGCTCAAATTTGGTGTCAATCTCTTCAGATTTTAATGGGCTTACATTTGATATACAATATGGTTACTTTGAAACCAATGTTATCATTTTTATTTTTAATCCATGTAAATAAAAGACCTTTTTTGGAAAATCCAAAATATGTTCCCTTTAGTTTGTCTGGAAAACATATTTTCTATATACAGTAGAGTCCCGCAAAGTCAGCGTAATGTGGACAGGAAGTATGCCGAGTTTGTGAAATGCCAGGTTATCGGGAATAAGGGCAAAAAAAGGAGCTTCTTTTTTTCTAGGCTTTTAAACATATTTATACAGTTTATTTATACAGTACAACCTCTGTTAACCGGCCTTGGATCAACCAGTCCTCGGATTATTCGGCCTATTTCGTAGTGTACTGGTTCGATGAGAGTTTCCGAAAATAAATTGTAATTGAATCACCAAATCGGCGGTGAGTCAAACAACTTTGCCGATAGCGGGATCCTTTTGACGACGGCATAAAAACACCACGGCACTAAATCGGTGACGAGTCAAACGACTTTGTCGATAACGGTATCCCATTGTCGGCAGCATAAAACACCGCGGCATTGGCATCCATCGGTATAGCAGACATACACTGGCAAAAATGTTTGATGGGCCGCATTTTTTCCACGAATCAATTTAGTATACATTATGGAAAATATAACATTTCTTTTCAGTTTTCTTCTTGTCTTTGACTGGTTATGATTTACGTACAGTATATACAGTAAATAAAAATGAGCGAGTTACGTAAACGGAAGTGTGTGTTGGTTTCGTTTGAGACGCGGTTAAATGTGTTAAAAAGACTTGACAGAGGGGAATCTGTAAAAAAGCTTTGTGACGAGTTGAACGGGAACCTCGGATTGACCGGCCAAACGGGCAACCGGCCCGGGTGTCAGTCCCGACTAGACCTGTTAAGAGGGGTTCTACTGAAATGATAATAATTACAGAACTAGATCAGGAAGAACAGTTTTAAAAGGAGGACATGTATATTTAGTTAACATGGGTCATGTTTAAAAACACATGACTATTCATTGTTGTAGTCAGCATCTTGTATGTTTGTTCAATTAATAAACAACCTGAGTTACTTTACGAACTAATCATGATTATTAATTAATCTATAAAATAATGAGAAATAAATTTAACAGTTTATTTTTGAATTATTCAAATACAAATAGAAAGACTCGGTTTTGCAATCATTGCATTGTATAATGTTGTTAACAATAACAATGAAGGTAACAATTCTTCTCTGTGTTCCTTTTGTTTGTAGCTGACACAGTACTCTTCTTTATAACGATAACAAATACATTTAACAGAAATAAATAAATAACACTAATTACCTTGTACGATGAGATTTGTCTTTCTTTCGTCGTTTCTCTACTTTAATTTCTTCATCATCTGCATGCATACGCATTCGTGGCATTTTAGTGCGTGCACTCCATTCATCACTCTCTGAACTCTCATCATGTTCACTTTCACTACTTTGTCTACGTCTCATAGCTTCTTCTCCACGTTCTAATGCTTCTCTTCTTGATTTAGTTCTGGCTACAAGTTTCTTTCTAAGAGGTTGGATCACTACTGGTGGTGAAGGTGGTGATCTTAGACGTGGAGGACTTATTAGTCTAATAGGGGCTATATGAACAGCTGCAACAGAAAACAATTATTATATTACTACAAACTTTGGATGAAATTAAAGTCTTATAGACCTGGAAGATAGAATTGAGTGCAGGAATAATTACAAATAAAATGTGTCACATATCTTCTTCAATAATGGCTTGAAACAATAACAACAACAAATCTATACATGACTGTACATCCTGTAAACCTTCTTGGCTAAAATGATTTTAATTGACTATATATGATCAAACTATTTATTCATTCCTCCTTCTATACTTATAATTTTTATATTTATATATTTTCTAACTTATGACCTATTTATTTTATTTATCATTTCATTTATTTTTTCGGCCATTGACAAATATATTGGATGGCCTTAGTTATAATTTTGGTAATACATCAAATACTTTAAAATTTAGTAAAAATTTAGTGAACAGAACAAAAATTCAACAATAATAAATCAATTAAAATTTGAAAAACACATATAATAAAATATTCAAAGCTATATACAAAAATGTATAGATCCTAACATTACTACTATAACACTTTAAAAAATTACTAGGGTTAAAATATTATTTTAAAGTACATAGAAGGACTCAGACAATAACAGTTATATTTATCTGTTTTTAAATTTGTTAAAACCTTTTTTTAGTCTTATTTCTCTGGAAGTTTGTTGAATGCTACATGAGTCTGTAAAGGAAGTTTTCTATAAATATTAAGCCTATGAGGCTCATACCGTAAATAGTTTGCTCCTCTAGTGTTATAATTATGAAACTCTTTGTTATAAGCTGGTTTAGATTAGATCCAATTATACATAATTGTCTCAATAACATATAGGCTTGGAAAAGTTAATATTTTCAAATCCTTGAATGCTTTCCTACAGTATTCCATTCTTTTTAGTCCAACAACCCTTGAAACAACAACTACCCCTTTGTCATCGTTAATTCTAAATTAAATTGTTGTACATATAGATATATTTAATTGTCAATTGTTTTGTAGTCTAAGATCGTTGTAAATAAATAACAGACAGCAAGAGAGAGAACACTGAAGAGTGTAAAAGGTCGTGCAGAGTGGTGGACATGCGCACACTCCGAATGTCGTATAAATACCGGCCTGGTTCAATTAGAATTCATTCTGAGTCACTTGCAATACTCCTCTCTCTCTCTCTCTCTCTCTCTCTCTCCCTCCCTCCCTCCCTCCCTCCCTCCCTCCCTCCCTCCCTCCCTCTCTCTCTCTCTCTCTCTCTCTCTCTCTCTCTCTCTCTCTCTCTCTCTCTCTCTCTCTCTCTCTCTCTCTCTCTCTCTCTCTCTCTCTCTCTCTCTCTCTCTGCATATTTTACGTAAATTCTCCGTTTTCAACTAGGGCGGAGGTATATAACGACACACTACCCCTTTGTCATTATTACCACTAAATTAAATTGTACAGATATAAATATATAGTTATATTTAATTCTCAATGTTTTTACACTCTAAACTCGTAAATCAATAACGCAGAGAGGACACTGAAGAGGAGACAAAGCCGTGTACAGTGAGGGGCATGTGCACACCGCTCCAAATATCCTAAAATACCAGCCAGGCTCTCTCTCTTCAGTGTTCTCTCTCTTGCTGTGCATTATTTATTTACAACAAGTTTAGACTACAAAACAATTGATACAACTATAATTGCTTTTTTCTGCAAGAGTAACAACCTTGGTAACTCTCGACTTAAAAAGTGATCCTACACGATTATTCCAAACTTAAGATATGGGTAAATAAGTCCAAAATACGATATAAGAAATGTATGTTTTGAGCAATAGTTCTTTAGAAACATTAACACAAAAATACCAGAGGAAATTTTCTTACAAACAGTGTCAATATCGACATCATCTTCTGACTCCTTAACACTTTGCCTCTGTCATTGTTAATAAAGGAATGACCCATACAGTTGTTAGTATATGTTACATGAAGACATAAGTTAGTTCTATCAAAATATTACTTCTATATAAAAAATTTACTTATTACAAATATTATAGTTAAAGTGTTTTTGTATTGTAGTGTTCTTGAAACTGACAAAGTTAATGTAATATGTGGGCTATATTGATTTAGGCTTAGATAAGTAATTGCCATTTTTTAAAAGAAAAACTTAAAATATTAACAGAAAATTATACATTAAGGTTCACAAAACTGACAAGATTTCTTTAAATAAATATTATCTTACCTGGTTTTGAAGAAGGGCGGAGTTTCTCGAAATGGTTCCAGCTTTTAGCAAGTGGACCCCACGGATTAGATTCATCTTCTTGGTCGTTAGATTTAATTAATATCTCATCTCCTATGTCATCAAAGATTATATTGTTAAGTACTGCTCCTTGCATTCGTCTCTTACGTGACTCACTTATTAGTCCAACGTAACCTATATATGGACAAACAAAAGAAATATTATTACCAAAATATATATCACATATGAAAAGCACTGTAAATTATTCTGTCCAGCTATAAAAATTTAGAAAAAAATATTAAATGGTATTTTGTAGATTATTACAATTCATATTAACTTTAATGTAATAGCAGATATTTCTTGTTGAAACTCCATATTCAAGGATAAAATAAAGCAAAAGCTTAAAGTTTCAAATATATTATAACATATTTGAAACTTTAAGCTTTTGCTTTATTTTATCCTACAATTCATATTTATAACTTTTAGTTTCTTTTAATAACTTTGATTATCATTTATTACCATTAGGTAATGTAAACACAATATACCATATACAAATATTGAGAGGCGTTTTCATAGTATTAGGATGAAAACAAGCCATGGTATTATTGAAATGTCATTGTTCTGATTAGCCCAAATATTTTTACCTCTGAACTGTATTGGCTACTTATCCTAATTAGGCTGGTTGGTGTAAAGTATACACATTAAGGGAAAAAATAATATAGGGAAGTGTTATCAATAATCACTAGCAAAAACTATAAGAGTAAATCAATGTGAATAACAACAATGTGCCAAAAAAATCAGGTTGATAGTACACTTCATTTGCAACAAAATTGACCATGGTAAGCCCAATCCTATTTCACTTCGTTTCCGAGTTATAAAATTTTCCTGTTTTTTAGGAAAAACGTGACTTTTCAGTAAAATTCTATTTTCTCACTTTATTTTTCATCTAGGAAGTAAAGTGACCCCATTTCCAAAAACTACATTAAATTTCTAAGAGACAGAACTAACATTTTTTTTTTTTTTTTTTTTTTTTTTTTTCTTCTGAATCTGAGAATATACAATATATACAAGCCCTGAACATGGAAAAAAAAAAAAAAAAAAAAAATGTTTTGAAATCTTTGTTAAAATTCAAATTTGTTTTACAAAGAATGTTCAAATTTCAAATTCAAAAATGCACAAATTAATTATTCAAAAACATGAATTTTGATTAGGTTCTTTTCTAAGAAGAAAAGTAACAAAACAGGATTGCAACTAAAGCACTGTTTATTATTAATACTGTGTCAATTTTCAAGCGCAAGCAGAGTTTGAAGTTTTATAACTGAAATTTGACAATGATTTAGGACTGAAAGGTTGATAGGGCCAGCTTTATATGACTGAATATCTATTAGCTAATTTCATTGTTGATGGCTTTTTATGTTTTATTTTGCCTTACTTGGTGAATAGAGATTTTTATTAGTGATAATGGTTTTGAAAAAAGAAGAAAAGGGTTTATTGTAATTGAAAAAATGTTAAGCGTTAAAAAAAATAGAAAAAGAGATTGATTATTTTGTCAGAAAAAGTACCAAAAGCAGTAACAAGATAAAAATGTCCTAAGAAGACATCCTTTCACTGTCTGAGTCAAATTTGAAAAAATTGGCTTTGTTTTTGATCATCAACATGTTCGAAGGTGTATATATAATTAAATGACGAGGAAGAGAAGACACGAGGGGAAAATCCATGCCACACTAGTTAATTCCGAATGATTATATTGCCATACTGTAGTATTATAGGTAGTTTAACAGTTTTGTTCATGAAAACATAACAGTTTTAGACAAAACTTTTTATTCACAAGGGATGGTTCCATTTAAGTGGATTTGAACAATAAAAATGAGTACTATTGGAGTTATTAAAAGTCTCATTTCTTGAATCTCAAAAAATGAATAAGTTCATGACAAAATTTTTAACACAATATAGAGCTCTTTTAAAATATTCTTATCCTTTCATTACAATGTTAGAGGGAAATGAAAGGTTTACATGGTTTCAACAAGACAATTTTGGTGAAAGACTTATTGAATGAGGATTGTAGCCAGCTAGGTCTCCCGATCTCTCTTCAGTGAATAATTTCCTCTGGACCTATTGAATGAATCGTGCATTTCATAATAATCCTCAAACTATTGAGGAAATATAACTCAGCTGAAAATAGAAGTTGGTACTAATATGCTTGGATGAGTAGTTAAAAATATGCAAAGAACAATAAAACTTTGTATTCATGATAATTGCTGTCTATTTTAAACATTTATTTTAAAAATTGTATCAGTGTTAAAATCAAAATTCCTAATTTTAAAATTTAAATATCTATAACACAATAAGTGTAAAGAAACATTGTGATAAATAAATATGATATATTCTTTAACTTGTCTCTGTTGATTTTTAGTTTTAACATCTTGTATTTCTAGAAGAAATGAAAAATCAAGACAGTTAGTGCCAAATATTTGCACAGGGTGTCAATAGTTACAGTAGAGTCTCGCAAACTCGGCACTCGATAACCCGGCAGTCCGAATTACTCGGCGACCCCGACGGGAAAAAATATATATTTCTAAAAACAGCGATGTTCGTAAAAGTTCGGCAGATCCAAAAGCGGGCATTAACTTCAATCGCTCGAATCGTTGATGGTACTTTTCCCACGTTAAACTCGTCACAAAGCTTTTTACAGATTCCCCTCTGTCAAGTCTTTTTAACACATTTAACCGCGTCTCAAACGAAACCAACACACGCTTCCGTTTTCGTAACTCACTCATTTTTATTTACTGTATATACTGTGCGTACTTGTCAAAGAAAACTGAAAAGAAATGTTATATTTTCCATAATGTATACTAAATTGATTCGTGGAAAAAAAGCGGCCCATCAAACGTTTTTGCAGGTGTGTGTCTGCTATATGGACGGGTACCAATGCCGCGGTTTTATTATGCTGCCAACAATGGGATACTGCTATCGACAAAGTTGATTGACTTGCCGCTTTGGTGTTTCAATTACAATTTCTTTTTTTTCCCTTATTCCCGATAACCCGGCATTTCACAAACTAGACACACTTCCGGTCCACATTATGCTGAGTTTGCGGGACTCTACTGTATTAGAATGGTAATTTGTATCAATATAAACAAATAATGTTTTGTTTTTTTTTGAAGTTTTTCTCTATATATATATTTTATAAGAGAAAAGAAAGTTGGAGAGTTTACTAACTTCTTCAGATCAGTTTTTTGAGGTTATTTTTGTTGTAGCCAAAAAGCATGTCTGTATGTTACTAAATAATCATTTTCTCTCTACTGTCTGTACATGAAAAATAAATCATATACTGAGCATATGTTACTGATATGAATAAGTTTATTACTCAATGAAATTTGAAATTTTGAGATATTAAGTATTTTACAACAGCTCCATGACCGATTTTTTTGGTTTCTTACCAGTTACTCACGAACTAGCATTTTTGGACAGATGGCAACCAATATGTTTTATTTGGGTTCTTAGAAATTACACTTGAACAAAATTTGAGCTGATTTTAAAAAAATTATAAAGTGTCATAAATTTTTTCTCGTAAATTTTGAATTAAAAAAAAATGATTGAATTATTCCTAATTTAATTAAAATCATTCAACGTGTTTGGGCTGTAGATCACTGTACATACGACAGACATTATTCCAAAAACCACTTTTGTGAACACAGCAGGCCTCGAAATGAGTATATCCTCAAAACTCGACATCAATATTAATTTTTTGTCTCATCACATAACTTTCTCTATACTATATATATACGAGAAAGTAAATTTCAAAAATTGGGTTTAGAAGCAAACAACTAGACTACTCAACAGATAATATTGAAAATCTTGTAAAAATTGTTTTAACCTCTGGACTGTAGACATTCAACTGTTTATAACAAAATTTTTCCTAAAAACCGCAACTCTTTTTAACCCTATAACTGATTATCGCACCTCAGCAGTACGATGACTCTCATCCTGTGCAATGGTAAACTTTTTTCAATTCATCATTTCGCGTACAGAAAATCATCCTACTGCGATAATTTATATACTGTTATAAAGGCGATGATTCAAACATTCATAATCATATAACCAAAAGTCTATAAAATGTTATAAATAATATTTAATTAATCGGTAAAGTTTGTGTATTTCGTAACGCTACATTAATGATAGCAGTAAAACATGAAATTACGTCATTATTTGTCTAATTTACAAAAGTTCATATTACTGTTCAACTAATCTACAGTGACATTATTGTATAGAAGATTTCTTTATTTTTCGATCTTCGTTTCTAAATTGTTCTAACTGTTATAGTTTAGGATCTATAAGATTTATATATAATCAAAAATTCATAACGTTTTTTCACCCTAAAAATCACGTTTAAAAAAATTCAACAAATAGCCTAGTAAAAAAGATCGTATCAGAATAATTTATATATTATTGTAAAGGAAATATTTCAACATTTAACAATCGTATAACCCAAAGTCCTAATAACAAAATATAAAAATTTAATATTTTGATATAGGTATTTAGTATGTTGTGCCGCTAGATAGAACCACGTCAACATGAGTCACAATACAAGAAAACATGATCTCATTGTTCATATAGTTTTTGTAAATGTTTATACTTGTCCAAATACTATAAGTTGGCAATATTTTATAGTAGTTTTCTTCCTTTTTCGAACTACGTATTAAAAATTATCGTAGATGTCATTTTGATATATATATATATATATATATATATATATATACATTCTAGGAAGTTGCAACCAAGATTAACCAATGCTGTTTTCTTTTCGACACGTTTACAAAATGTAAAATATAGATTACTAATATTTCATTTATTTTTACGATCTTTATATCATTGGAAAGAAGAATGTCACATCTGTTGAATGTTTTATTCCAATCCACTGTACTACTAATATTTGGACTGTACTGTACAAGGAAATATACCTGGTGACATGTCTGGTGACCTTCCTGCTACACTTATAAGACATAGTTTTACAAAATGTAACACCTACTGGTGTCTGGTTCCGTTTAGTGTGTTGTAAATTATTGTTTTAAGGGTTTTTTGCTTTGAATTTATTATGAATTATTTATTATATTTTGATGATATGTGTTGATACAGATTTATCTTCACAACTACATTCTACAACTACTGTTAAGTGTTTGAATAGTCTGAACCAATTTTTATGGAAGTTTGTTGATGATTTTTTGATTAAAATTTGTATGAAGTGAAAACAGATTTTCTCATTCTTGATTACTTCACTCTAAAATGTATCATTGTAGAAAATTTATAAATTCACAGTTAAATTTTTACAATACATTTCTCTAAACAATGGTATATTATAAAAAATTGGATTTTACATTAAATAAATATTTTTGGTGAGTTTTTAAAATAGGTTGAACTTTGTAGCTTTTGTACTTATTCATAAAAATTTAATTTTTCTAATGAAAGTTTTCTAAATTGATATATTTATTTACACATTTTTATTTACAATTACACTACTAAACTATTGTAGGTCTTAAAAATTATTAGAACTTTTTTTTGTTTGTTATATATGCTTTTTTTATGGCATTTAGGCTTTGATTACTAATCGTAATTCCTGACATACTAACTCCAAAATTTCTATGTGTAATTTTTAAAATTATATAAATAAATTCTACTTACCTGTCTAACAAATGAGACAAAAATTTGTATAGAATAACTATATTTGGCGATTTTTTCAAAATAAACCTAATCTAATTAAAAAAAAAAAATAGGAGCTAAATGGGGTGTATTTATAATAGGTGGTTGCAGGATTAAGGTTTTTAAAATGGGCTTGGTCCAGCACAACTTAACAACCGAAGGAAGAGAAGACTAAAAAATGGTACGAAAAGGTTTCAACTATTTAGGTTATAGAAATAACTACACATTTTCAAACTACATTTGGACATCCATTGATTGATGTTTTATCGATTTCATTTTTTAAATATGTTATACTAATAACAATAAATTGTGTTTAAAAATTTTACGTGAACACCACAACGGACTGAAAGCAAAAACTTAAAGGTCCTATGCCTTTAGTTACAGCTAAAAATGAAACTTCTGTAACTGATTGATTACCTAATTATTCATGATGTAAGGAAACTAAAATTTAACAACTGAGGTATAAGATCAAACTCAGTAAACGAGTATGTTCCTCGCCAGTACATTAGTTCCTCTAATTAGAAAATGAGGTATATTTATTTGATGAAGGACCAAAGAAGCAAAAACCAAAAACTAATATTTATTAATGAGAATTTGATGCACATTAAATTTATATACAGTAGAACCTCTGTTAACCGGCCACGGATTAACCGATCCTCGGATTAACCGGCCTATATCGTAGTGTACTGGTTGGATGAGAGTTTCCGAAAATAAAGTGTAATTGAAACACCATATCGGCGGCGAGTCAAACGACTTTGTCGATAGTGGTATCCCATTGTCGGCGGCGTAAAAACACCGCGGCACCAAAGCAGCGGCGAGTCAAACGACTTTGTCGATAGCGGTATCCCATTGTCGGCAGCATAAAAACACCGCTGCATTGGTACCCGTCGGTATAGCAGACATACACCAACAAAAACATTTGATGGGCCGCTTTTTTTCCACGAATCAATTTAGTATACATTATAGAAAATATAACATTTCTTTTCAGTTTTCTTTTTGTCTTTGACTGGTTATGATCTACGTACAGTATATACAGTAAATAAAAATGAGCGAGTTACGAAAACGGAAGCGTGTGTTGGTTTCGTTTGAGACGCGGTTAAATGTGTCAAAAGACTTGACAGAGGGGAATCTGTAAAAAAGTTATGTAGTGTTTAATTTTTTCATGTTTGATGTATAATATGCATAACATAATATATACGATACATTTATGTACAATAAAATGAATTGCAATAACATCTTAATTGCATAATTCTTAGCGCTACCTGATTAAATAAGCTTTCTTTGAAAGAAAACCGATTTTTCATGGGAACCTCGGATTAACCGGCCAAACGGGCAACCGTCCCATGTGTCTGTCCCAACTAGACCGGTTAAGAGGGGTTCTACTGTAACTGGAAGATGAATAATTCATAATACAAATATAATATTTAACATATTCTTAATATAAAACAAACAGGTTTAATAAATACACTTATCATCAATTAAAGATTAAATATTTAAAACGTACCTTCGAAATCTGGATTATTAAAATTCTTAAACTGTGATTCTGTACGCGGTGCACTTTTGTCTTGTCTTGTGGCAAAACGGAGCAAAATACATTTAGAGTGAGGAGTGGGAGCACCTCTCCTCCAGCATCCTTTAGGTATTGCTATAGGGATCTCAGAAGAAGAAATAGCATCAGATTCCTGAAAAAAAATCACAGACAAACAAAAGGACTGTATTACAAATAATTGCTGAAACTTTATACATTTTTAAAATAAGGACTTTATTAACATTGTTTCTGTGAAAAGCTCCAACTACTATTAATAAAAACAGGTAACATAACGTCTTTAAATTTGTAAACCTTACTCTTAGTATGTTTTAATATATTCAATAAATCATTCTTATATATCTAGAATGGCTAGCATTCAACATTACATACGAAAATATTTATAGACTACGAAAAAACAATCAATAATATCACAGCTATTGTACACTTGAACAAAACCACTAACAGAAAGAAATAATAAAAGGCAAATGTATTTGGATGTCCTGCACCTTGTAACAAAATTGTGATACAACAGTCATTAGGATCACAGTGGTAGTAACATTATGCTGTATATAAATCATGGAATGTGAACATTCTTGTTTAAAAATCAAACTTTACTATCAAAAGTGGGTCCCTCCCAGTTAAAAAAGGTTTTTGTAATGATGTCCATCATCTGTAGTTTGGACAGTGCTTTACAGCCATAATGATTGGACCAATTTGAATTATTTTTATATGTGGATATATTTTTGTCATACCTCGACTCTTTTATTTCAATTTGAATGTTGCTGCCATAAGAGAAATCCCAATATTGTGATTTTCTTAAAATTGGTTTCAACTTTTGTGATAAAATGTTGCTCATGTGTAGCCTCAAAGGACATGAACAAAACTATTTGGTCAACATCTCTACATTTTTTTTTAATTTTAAGGCAAAAAACCATTGTGGTCATCATTGCCTTCACAAAATTGGGCAAAAGATACTCCACATTTATAACCTACAAATAAAACAAAAAACAAAAACATAATGATTTTAACAACATTAGCAAGACTAAAACTAGTTAACAATTGTGAAAAAACCACAAAATAACTTGTTACAAGCCTCTAAAATGAGGCTTTGTAACAAGTTAATAATGATGATAAATACAATTAACAACAATTAAAACAAATATTACAGAGCTGTAAAAGGGCCATAAAATGAGTTAACAAGGATAATTTTTTTAAAAAGATAACTAACTAAACAAACATAATAGCATAGTGGCTCTGAACAAATCGAATAGAAATTTTTTAAATTTTATCAAAATTTTCAGATGACGCAAAAAGGACAAATACCCAATCAAGGATCTCATCATTATCCTCCAACATCACCTGATTGGATAAGGCAAATATCTTAAGCACACCTCTCAGAACAAACAGTCAATAAACATATACTTAATCGAGAGTATACCTTGACAAAATGGGCATTATGGCAGATTCCCTTGTGCCATCAGAAATCCATGAGTGAGGTTTTGTAAACTGCTTCCTCTTGTAGACTGCCATGTACGGATGTATTTACTTCCCTCAGCTTATTGAACTCTATATTTGTTCATTATTATTCCCACTGCTTATGCAAAATGTTTTAACAGTCGATACAAAGTCAGATGCCATAACACGCTGTGTGACTGACATCTTACTTGTAGCTTCCAAACACCTTCTGCATTAGCAATTTAACTGTTTCAGTCAATTTATCACAGTTGGCACACAATGTCCTTTTAGTTGAAGCTGCAGCAGCAAAAGCTTTTCCTGATATTGCTGATTCTCCAGGTACTGTGAAATACATGTGAAAAATCGCAAGAACAAAATATTATAGTTCAGGAATAATTGACAAAAAACAAAAGTGAACCTTAACCGCAATTATTAAAAACTTGATTGTAATTAAATATAACACAATGAGGACGAGTTTATGGCACAAACAAAGCACATTTTGCCTTATAAATATTTTTTGCAAAAGCGGCATCCATAGTTTTTCTTCTCTTTTTGATTGACAACTACCTAAATTACATTTTTAATGACAATTACTTTTAGTTGTTCTTATTTGGTTTTGGGTATAGGTGGTTCAGAGGTGGTTGCTCGACCATTTACAAAAATTTGTATATTTCTACTATTGTTTCTCTCTGATGTTTTAGCTGTTCAAAACCAGTTATTTAAAAAATATATATTTTACCAGTTACATATGACGGCCATTATGGTTTCCCTTTGCTCACTATTTTTTCTGTTTACAAGCATTTATGTTAATGCTCATAACTCATTTAACAATAATGTCCTGAAGGGATGAAATAAAATCATTTTTGCAGGTAAGTTTCCATTGTATAAATTTAGTTATATGTGTATGTTGTCTTACCTTCTCTTACTTGAAAAAATTTGAGCTGAAGTTGTATTTAAAAAACGAATAATTTACTCTATTCAAAAAAAACCTTAGGGAAGGAATGGAATATTATTTTGTGTGGATGTAGTTATATACTAGTAGTGTTGCCCTAATAAATATCATAATACTTTTAAAAAAGTAATTTTTAAAACTTTTTTTTTTCAAATTTTGTCAACTTAGGCCTCTATATCTCTGTGGTACTGGTGATAAAATTCTGAAACTTATAGTGTTTTGGTATTTAAATGTGAAAAATAAAAAATCTTGTATATTGAACTAGTAAAGAAATTATGACATCTCAAAATCAGGAAAAAAGGTGAGAAAAGAAGATATAGTTTTATATACTTTATCACTTTATGATGATTGATTGTGATTAGACTTTTTCCTTGCAGGATCATGTAGTACACAACATGGTCAGAACTGTGAAATAATGTAATTATACTTTTTTAACTCATATTTTATGTTATAACTCAATTAGTTTTAATATATATCATTGGAATTGTTACAAAAATATATTGTATATTGTATATATTATACAATAGTGTTATTAAATTTTTAGCCCCACATTTTTCTCTCCATGTATTCGAAATATATCCATAGCCACTAACAATCCTCCCTCAAAATTGTAGAAGGGTCATGAAATATTATTTTATACTTTTTAGTCCGTTTTAAAAACGTATGTTAAAAAAAATTTTTTTTTGATTTATTATTTTCTGTTTTTTAGTCTTACGTCCAGGTGAAAGATTTCAATCAGTTTTGTATATATTGATGAGACTCTGACTGGACATATATAGGAAATTTCCAATGCATTTCACATCCTTTTTATGCGTCTCAGGAGTTTCGCACGTTCGTAATGGCAGCGTGCATCACTAGCAAGCCGAGCAGCACGCGCTTCCGGAGCCTCGTTTTCTCTTGCTTGAGCATGTCGATGCGCGTCATCGGCAAGTCGAGATGAATTTGAGTCCTCCGTTTCACGTGACCTCGCTAGAGCCTTTCGTTTCTTATCATTTTCATGTTCTTCGATCTTATTCTTGTTGCGCTGTTTTTTGGGACATTCTATAGCTCGCTTACAGCGTTTGGCTAATCTTTCCAACTTATCTGCTTCAGATTCTTGTTGTAGCCCAACCTGCCGTGTTTGCTTCTTCTTCTCTAATCGGTGCTTCCGTTGAGTAGCCGTCTTTTTAACCATTGTACCGATTGTCAGAAATGTAATATTCACATTTACGCTTAGCACACTATTGAATGAACATCTGACAGCGAAAACCCAGCGCACTATTCACCATCACCAAAAGCATGTGAAACGGGATGTTGCCACTGGAAAATGCAATTACACTTTAAACTAGTGGGCGAAATGCGACACGCTCATACAGGTAAATGTACACACTTGAAACACAAGTTCTGTGCTGTTACAGCAACGCGAGAGAGCAGAAACGACAGTGCTGATATGAAAAGCGCGCAAAGCAGACACTGCTCTCATCAAATATTGTTTAAACAATCTTGCAGACAAGGAACAGAGTGAATATTGTATTGTTATCCATCCTCGACCCATGTTTAAAATTTCAAGTCTATATCTCATTGGCCAATTTTTATTTGCTTAAACAACTATTATTTAAACAAATGTAAAGACAAGAAACCAACTGAATATTGTATTGTCATTCAATTCTGACCTATGTTCAAAATTTCAGGTCTCTAGCTTATCGGGAAGTTAGTTTAAACTTGATTGCAAAATTCCACCCGGACAGACAGACGGACAGATATGACGAAAACCGAACTTATACAAAATGTGGTAATAACTAACCTCAGACAAATTTTCATCATCAACACTATTTCCTTTGGAAGACTGTGTCATTTCTACATCACTATCGGAATCGCTATGATTCTTGGATGGTAAAGGTTGAAGATCTGAGATTTGTACAGATAATCCAAGAAGAGCTCTTGCTGCCGAGATATCATCCAGCCACACAACATTGCCTAAATTCAACAATACGAAATATTAGATTTAAATAAATTGTAATTACACCAACTAAGAAAAATTTGAGTCAATTAAAAATTATTGTTATAAAATAATATATGAATTAAAGTAAGTTAAATGCACAAAATATTAACTAACATAAACGTGATGATTACTTCCAAATTGATCGGTTGGTTTAGATGTTTGCTTATCTCACTGCAAAAACTATCCAAATGAACTTTTTGACTGCTACTACTCACCAACATCAACATAACCTAAGTAGCTATTACGCTGGTCAAAGAAGAAGTGACTATCTACTAGTCACAACCGATTTATGGTACAGCCAATAAAAGAAAGTGTCGATAATGTTTTGTTATTTTACTTACACTCCCTTCCCATTATTAAAAATTTTAAGGTACAAATGCTATTTTACTTACAAGAGTGTTCACTAATCCATTCTAAAGATGCTGGCCCATAATCTTTGAAATAACCAAATACATCTTGTGTATCCATGCCTGATGTGCCTCTCATGTGTAATGCCTCCAGTCTTACATTATCATCATCTTGCTTTAAACCCATACTGTGAACAAAAATTGTATACAACCATTTCAAAAACATGGCTTATAGAAATTTAAATATACTTATTTAGGTCATGTAGCTTAAAATTAGGTATCCATAAAATTTTGAAATTTTCTGTAAAATTTTATTACAAAATGAAAAATTTAATATATAATATATTTATTTATTTTAAAATGTATGGAGTGGATGAGTATTACTGCCAAACAGTATAAAAGTCAAACTGTAATATTTATATCCTGAAAAAAACAATAATATTAATTAAGTATTATTTATAGAATTGTTAATAAGTCATACATTGTCTAAAATAACAAATAAACACATTCTAACTAATAACAACAACATACAATGGTAGCTCAGAAAAAATAAAAAAGGTTTATCTGATATTACTATCACATATTTCAAAGTAACTGAGAAAAATATGTGCAGAAACATTTGAAATTTCAAGTCCTATGTTAAAAAGTTTCACACAAGCTCTATTGGTATACATTATACAGCAGTAATATATCTCCATCTATGCTCAATAATCTCAGATGTGAAAGTTGCTATAGCAGCAGTACTCTGCTTCTGTAGATGGTTAAAATCCCGAATATTGACAGATTACACAAAGTTTTTCACATAAGCCCACAATAAAAATCATAATGATCCCAAAGTTAGGGGTTTTTGGGAGGTCAAGTAACAGGACCTCTATTGGTTTGGAAATTGGTCACTGAAGGCACAACAAACATAAAAACTGAAGTATGTCTTACTGTTGCAAATTTTCAATTATATAATTTCTTCATTCGACTTCTTCAATTTGGTAAAAAATTAACAGTAGTTAATGAAAATGTCTAAATAATGTTACCTATAAGTATTGGTTGTACAAAGATAAAAGGCGTTATCACATGATCATACATAAATCCACACTATATTGTGCTGAATCTCAAACGTACTCAACAATTTTATTTGGAAACTGATTCCAAGATTGTGCAGTTGTGGGTTAATTAATACAAATATTTACACGAAATGTGTAACTTTTCACATTTTTCGATAGATAAAGTTTGATTAGATTGTATGTAAATTTTTTCGAAGATGAAAAATGAGATCAGAGGAGTGGTTACTTCTGACTGGATGTGTATACAGATGAAGGTGGAGTGTTATAGAACCAAACAAATAAATATAAATTAAACATTTTTTAATCGTATTGTTTTAATAATAAACAACCAGGAAAATTTTGAAGATGAACAAATTATATTATATGCTATATAAATTGAAATCTGACAACAGTGTTCATGTTTTCCTTTTGAACTATATTATATGCTATGTAAATTGAAATATATCAACAGTGTTTGTGTGCTTTCTTTCTGATATGAGGAGGGGAGCTGAGAGAAGGGACTTTGAAAAGAATTTTTAGTTAGTTAGTTGAGGTTTGTGAGTCAGAGAAATAAGTAGCTAGTTTAAGTTTGGGAGTCAGAGAGATGAGATGTTATTTAGTTTGTCATAGACAGATATAGTCTGAGATGTGAAAGTTAGTTGAAATTGAGAATTTGTGGTTAAGAGTCAAAAGTTGTTTGTTAAGATTATAATGAGTTTGTCTTTAGTTGGGCTTGTAATTAAAAGTATGGGAAGATAATAATAAAAAAGAAGTCTCTGAAGAACAATGGACAAGTAGTCCAAAGTTGTTAAAATCAATGTAGAAAAGAACATTGGTATAGTTGCAATTATATAAAAATACATTTTAGTATTTAAAGACTATTTGAAATAGAAAATTAACAATTGAACTATATTTTATTGTGAACATAAAAAATGATTACAAATTCATATGTGTATGTATTTTCAGCATATAATGAAACTATCTATGTATATATTTCAGCAACTGGCTCTGTTTTCATAATTTATCCTTGAGTACACTTTTCGTAAGAACCCATACCCTGAGATAAATTAAATAAAACGAGTGCAAGACTCAAGAAACTTGCTGGCACCCTTTTTGATTTAAAAAGTAAAAAAAGTAATAGTCATGTTTGGGTAAATATATAAAAACAAAGAGAATGATTTTTGTTAATAAATGTAGAATCATAACAATAATATTAATAAAATGAGCAAATAACTTTGAGCATAAATATTAATAGTAATAAAAAAATTACAATAGTTACATTACAATAATCACTAAAGATTATTCTTTTATTTACACAGTAAAGGATTAAGTTTGGATTAAGTTTGGTAATTATCAAACATTTCAACCTCTGTTGTTTTTTGACTAATCTGATGTTTCATGACCTCAAGAAACTGAAAAAGGTATTTACGATATGCCGTTCATCCGTCGTTTATACATAAGCACGATACCAGCCACAAAAAATTAAGATAGATACACGAACATGAAATTTGGTATACGGGACTAGATTTTGCTCATATAGAATCCAATTGAATTTAAAATATCAAAATGGTGGCCATATTAAACAGTTTTTTGTACGTATCTTTAGTGTTATTCAACTTATAACACACTATAGTTACAAATTTCCTGATTTCAATTCTGTAGATAACAAGTACCAATAATCCCCTTCCTCTATGATGACAGTGAAATTATTGTCAAATATGTGATTTCAAACCCCTGAACTACCAAGAAAATATAATATTCATATAGTTATGACATCCCAGTCACCAACACGAGCGTAGTAAGTGGAGGCTCCTTCACAAAAGTATAGCTTCGAGGCCTGCCAGCGTCAAGACATGACCGTGTCTTGACATGCCAGGGTCAAGACATGACCACTGGAAACTTTTTAATATATCCACATCCACGAAGTTAGAGGCTATACAATGATTACAAGATTCAGAAAACCTGTTTAACAACAAACTGTTTTAAACAAACTACCTTACCGGATAAGACCTCTGAATCTACTAATACAATTTAAGATATCCCGCAAATCCAAAGAGACTAACTTTTGAACATTACATTTAGAGAGGATCTGCTTGTATTAAATTCTCGATAAAGCTGGGTAAGTACCATGATGGCCTCCATCAACTTGTTTAAATAATTTTTTCTATCATAAATCTTAATGAGATCTGTACTTGCAAATTTGATTTGTTAGAATGATCTTCAGATTTAATTTGTTGGCTAAGCTACAAAAACATGTATATGTAAGTGTTTCATGAAGGCCGTTGTAAAATTGTAGTCTTTGAGTTCAAAGTTCCAAAATTCGCTGGGAAATAGACTTTTGAGGCTTCATACCTAATGTTCATTTTGTGTTAATATGAAGTGTTCATATGATATTAATGTTTTAACGACCTCTACGGAGTGATAATTGAAGATGGAGATACGTCTCCGAAACGCGTCTTTATAATAAAGACATAATAAAAGTCACATGACGGATCTATTAAATAAGGTAATATAAAATAATTTATTACTTATTATATTATTCATACCTAAGCTGTAGAGATTCTAGTCTCATCGAATATGTCTGATTTTACCAAGAATTTCTTTATCTTTATACTGTCACTTTCTTTAAATTGTTTATACCAAAGTCTGATACCTTTTGAAACAGATGAAATTGTTCATTTACAAACCGTAAAGTCCATTGAAACAGTTATTACAGATTTAAATTTTACATACAACCACTGTGTTTTCTACTAAAAATTAGCCATCTTACTGATGGGTGATGTACCAGTACTGTCTCCAATACTCTTGATTTAATGTCATGTTGTAACACGGTCATATAAAAACTAAATTTGTTCTTGTTTTTTTTTTACAAAAAAACAATTTAATTTCCTCAGTTACTTTATAAAATATGACAGGATGAAATAACCTTTTTCCATAACCTTATATTATACATTAATATATAAGGCACATTACAAAAAACATATTCACCTCTCATGTCCATGCATAAACAATGGAAGAATGTTACCAGAATTATCAAGGATTCAGGATGATTTCAAAAGGAAATGATAGGAATGAGCCAGATATCTACAAGAAAATAAAACATATAAGTTTAACTTCATCATATTGAAAATTTAAAAGAATAAACATTACTATCTTATCTAATAGCATAATAATTATTGTTAAAATAACGTTTAAAAAAATAATAATATTAAAATAACTGAAGTGTTAATTCTAAACATTAAATTAAAATGACAATTTACACAAAACCACATCTGTAGCAAAATTTTGTGTAACTGTTTCAAAAATTTATTTCTTTAAATATGAAGTTTATATTTTATAAAAATCTGTTTCAGAAAATAATTTAATAAAACAGATTTGATATAAAATATGCTTTATTTAAATATTATGTTTACTTTAATCCAATTTAATATTTATAAAAGAAAGACTAACTAAACTTTATAATACTAAAGTTATAATACTTGGCAATTCTACATAAGTTGATATACCAAAAGTCCACTGTACTTGACTCTGCAATAAAATTGTACTCAAGGAATCAATCTTCTTCTCTTTTTCTCTATACTGTAATGGTTTCACATTCACATTAGCATAGCCATCTTAAAAAGTGGACATTACAAAAAACAAAACAAAAAAAGCAGTTTAAAGTAATACTGAATGAGTTTTCTACATATATAAATCACAACCTTGAATATAACATGTGATTATCTTTTTAACCTTTTAAAACTAACCATTAGTAATTTTTATGACTAAAGAAAAGTTTTTTGGCCAGACTGTACAAACTTCCTTCTTTGAAACCTGAAATTCTCGCTACCTCTTCACATCCCTTAACCTAACTCAGTCTACTATAGTCTGCTGCAGTGTATGTTTCAATTTAGTCTTTCAAAGCATGTGATCGTAAAATTTACGAATGCTTAGGGATAGTGCAAGTTTTCACTCATTGGTCATACGTCTTACTTATTCATATTTTTCGGTGTTTAGTGTTTTTTATTGTTTGTTTTATACATGGAAATAAAGTGATATAGATAGAGTTTTCATAGCCAGTGTAAATATTTGTAAAACATTTATTTGGTCTTGTTATTCGTGTAAGCAAAATATTCGTAGTCATTTTGTTGTACATAAATTTTACCGTTATATATGTGTAGATATTGTTTAAAGTATCTATACAGTTCTCTCTCCAAATATATATTAGTAGTGGTTTCATTAATAATTAAAACATTGTTTTAATTTTGTAAAGTTTATATTTGAGTTATGGCAAAAACTCTATCTGAAATAGATAAATTGATTGAATCAGTAGAAGCAGAGGATGAAGACCTGATGGCCAGTTAAATAGAAGCGAATCAGAAGGAAATATTTTATCTGACACTGGAACAGACTTTGACTCCTCAGCAGGCGACAGTTTATCAAGTGATGGGGCCTTTCAAGACACAACATACAGCCGTAAACGTAAATCCAAACAAAACATAGATAAAAAGAGAAAGTATTCTAACCATGACTTAGAACAGCTTTCCACAAGTACAGCTTCTGTCAGTGATGACACTCCTTTACAACATGACAAAATTTCTACTAGCAAAAGTTTGTCTCCTGCACAATCACGAGATATGGATTTTTAACTTGAGCAAGATATAGAGCTCTCAATACCTTACAAGCGTAGAGTACAAGTTCTAAAAGGAAAAAATAGGCATGCATGGACGACAATAACTCCTTTAGTTAATACACATACGTTGGCTAGAAATATAGTAGCGAGAAGATGTGGAACTAAAGGAGATGCTAAGTTGGTAGAAACCCCAACAACTGTGTTTTAATGATAATATGATCTAAAAAAATTACAATACACAAACAATGAGATCAGTATAAAACAAACAAAATATTCCACTTTATCTTCCACTATTTCACTAGTGACTGCAATGTAGATAAAAGCTATAATCGGGTTGTTAGTTTTTACAGCTTTAAATAATGATAAGCATGTGGCTAGTACACAATTGTTCGACCTACACCTAAGTAGATCAACATACAAGGCCATGTGCAGTAAAGAAAGATTTGATTTTATCTTAAACTGTATGCGATTCATAATAAGACTAGGCCTACTCATGATGCAAGAAAAGTCACAGACAAATTCACAGCAATAAGGTACATTTGGACAGAATTTATGGAAAGCTGTAAGAGTTATTAGGAAGTTGGTTCCTGTGTCACAACTGACGAACCAAAAGTTACTTGCTTTTGGGGACAGTTGCGGATTTAAAATGTACTTGCCAAAGAAGCCGGCAAAGTATGGACTTAAAATAGTGATGGTGTGTGACATCGCTACCATGTTAACATGTTAAGTACATGTTAACCGCTTCACCCTATCTTGGCAAAGATAGATGTATTGGTGGAATGGGTTTGGCAGAGTTTTTTATGAAGGAACTCACGCAACCTCAACATGGGACGAATAGGAACGTGACGATGGACAATTGGTTCTTGTCCTATACCGTTGGCCACATCAATGTTAAATGAGCCTTTCACACTGACTATTTTAGGAACATTAAGGGAAAATAAAAAATAAATCCCTCCGTCATGGCTTGAGATAAAAAAAAAACCTATATTATAAATGCCCAATTTTATTTTGATGAGCCCAAAACACTGGTTACATACAAAAGAAATGTCAACAGAGTTGTGTGTCTGCTATCAACTATGCATCAAGGTGCAACAATATCATCCAGAACAAATAAACCCAAGATCATCAACCACAACCATGCAACTAAGGGAGGAGTGGGTCAATGTACATATTTTATGGGCTAATAAATATAGCCTGTATCAACAGTTTTGTAATATAGGCCTACCATGATAACAGGATACAGAAAAAATTGAAACTTGTGAGCCGTAAATAGTTTTGACAAAGTTACACAAGATATACCCGATGTTGGAAGAAAGACTGAAGCAACGTAATCTTCAGAGATCATTATAAGGAATTTAGCTATGATGTCCTTAGAAGAAACAAAGAAATAATAACTGTGCCAGGGACTGTCAACAAGAGGACTGTAGACTGTTTTTGTCCATATCCGAAAAGGCGTATGTCAACAAACCTTTGTGTGGACTGCAGACAACCATTTTGTGGAGAGCACTGAGCCAGCCTTTGTAAGGACTGTTTGTAAACATAGATATTGTAAAACATTATTTCTGTAAAAATCAATGAATAATAAAAATGAATGTATTTTTTTCTTTCTTTTTTTTATATAACTATAGACTATTTTTAAGAATTTTTTTAACAATTTATTAATAACCAAATTTTGAGTTAAAATTTGAAAAGTGTATTGTATTTTTTTATCAAACTTAAATCAAGCTTTATTAAATTTAAATCAAGCTTAAACTGTTTGATTTTTATAATGCAAATTTAGTCGTAAAATTGTTGAAAATAAAATTATCTTATGTCAAATAAACTATATTTTATATACTTTGGTAATAATTTAGTCTTTTTTTTTATACCTTGGCATTAACAAACAAATAATAATTGGTCGTAAATTTTACTAATGGTTACTATTAGTGTGACTAATTCAGACGATTAGGGTTTAAAGGTTAAGGCTTATCATGCAATTTCTAGTTACTTATACTGTTCTGAGACAAAGTACTTAACAGTCTTCTTAATGTCACAAGAAACAGTTTTGTTTTAATTACAAAAACCCTGAATTAAGGATGATAGTGGCTCCACCTTAATCATTTATGTATTTGCATATTTAGTTTGGAAAAATAGTTATTGCAACCATCACATGGTAGAGTTGAGTTTTCAAATAATAATAAGCTCTGACCAAGGCCAGTAGAAAGCATGTTTTTGGTGTTTGTTGAAATTAATTTATATGAATTGTGGTCACAATTTATAGTTGTAGTATGGCCTATATAGTTTTATAACTGTATAGATAAGTTTAATTATCAAAATATCAATAGGTGAATTTTAAAATTATGTCTGTTGACATTTTTACCTACAAATCCCAAGATGTTCAAAAATTATGTGCAGCTTGAAAATCAGATTCAAATAATATTAATAAAAGTTTTATACAATGCAAATGAATAGAATTATTTTACAGGGTCAACAAAAAAAGTGTTTGTGATTTTGAGGTAAAATAATTAAGTTTATAGAACAGGAAAATTATTTATTTAAATACTAAAAGACATACAAAACAATGAAGACTTTTTTACATTATCCAATAAGTTTCAATATGAGCACCACCATCCCCCCCCCCCCATTTCTCAACAAGCGACAGTCTATCGACTATACCAGGGTTAAAAGTTGCTATTACAGCAGGGATTCCATCTTAAATGGCATAGATCCTGGAGTTTCCCATTGTAGATAATGTTCTGAACATAACACCAGAAGAAAAAGAGTCAAATGGCAGGCACAAAATAAGACCATTTTTTCCAACTCAACTCCTACAAAACCCGTCCTTGAGAGCTTCTTTTACATCAAATCGAGACTGTAATTATAATTTTTCTGTCATCAATTTGTGGAAAACATAAAGTTCGAACATGTCCAAGTAAGCGAGACCTGTAAACTTCTTTCTACAAACATGAATGTCCCCACAACTAGATCACAATTTATTCCACACTACATGTTCATTTTAAAAGAATTACGAACATAATGAAAATTTTCAGTTCGTTGTTGAGCTCTACAATTGTGGTGATTAACAAAAGATATTTAGGTAGAAGATTGCTTCATCAATGAAAAAATTAAAATAACTTTCATCATTGTCTATTGAATTCAGCTCTGTCACAGTAAATCCAATTTGTTTAAGACAATCTGCTAGCATAATTTCATATTTAAGATGGATTTTATAAATATTCAATCTCAAAATTGTTTAAAATCACATTCTAAACAGTTCTATTAAGAATGCCAAGTTCCAAACTATGTTAAACGGTAAGATGTTTTAGGGCTCTGCAAGCATCATAGTTTCAAATACTCCACTTTATCGTATGATGTGCGTGGATCGACAAGTGCAAATAATGTCTCCAAGTCTCCTCATTCAAGATCGTTACAACAATTAACAAAACTCCCAATGTTTATAAACAAATTGACATTGAAATCAAGAAGATTGATGGATTATTGCTCATGCTATTTACATTTTTCTTTAATCAATGTGTATATTAAATAGATTTTCATAATAAAATAAAAATAATAAAATAGTGTTAATTTATCTAGTAATTGAAATTTTAGTCAAATTTGGCATTTAATCTAGGTTCACCATTTAATTTTAAGGTATATTATGTTACTAATAAATGTCTTCAAAATTGTGAATGTTTGAAATAGTTTTTCAGAAGTTTCTTCTTACCTATAGATCCTACATTAACCACTAATAATTCATCCAATCAATCTGCACATATTAATACTCATTTCAAGATAATAAATAATCTATTAAACATTTAAACGAAATCTATGTCGTATCAGGTCAACATGAAAGCTGAGTGCCAAATTTTGTTCATATTTACAGTGAAACTCTTTTTAAATTGCAGATAATTCTCTATCAAGCCAATAGCACTGTATACTCTTGTGCTAAATTATTAATTGTCTCTGTTTTTAATGCAGTTTTTTTATGAATGCTATATCTAACAAATAAAACACAATATTTCTTTTGTAAAATTCTATAATTTATTTGGTCTAGCCGACCATGGTTTCGCCAGTTACGGCATTGACGAGGCTCTTACAAGACTAAATACAAAGCACAACATAACTATTATAAAAGGTAGGAAAATCCTGTTAACAAACAAAGCACAAAGACCCAGGGGAAAACCCCACAGGTCATTCACACAGGTATTAACCAACCTTGAATAGAGGTTGAAGTAAAGGAGAAAATGACAAAAATATTTAAATTCTATTAACTCGGCGATACAATTTACTATGGAAGTAGGACAGAATAATCGAATTAATTTTTTAGATCTTACAATTAAAATCATTGATGGTAGGCATAATTTCAGCATTTTTAGGAAACCTACGTTTAGTGACAACATTATACATGTTACATCACAACATCCTTATAATCATAAATGGCTGCTTTTCATAGTATGTTGTATCGCCTCATTAATATTCCTATGTCTAATGATGATTTTTATACTGAGCTTGTATGTATTAAACAAATAGCCATTAATAATGGTTATGAGGTTAATCTCATTGATAAAATGTTAAAAAGAAAATTAAAAAATAAGGCTAAATCCTTTATTTTCCCAATAGTCAATTCTAATAATTCCACACAAAAGTGGCGTAGAATTAACTATTTTGGTAAAGTTAGCCATGCAGTTGGTAAAGTTTTAGAAAAGAAAAAACACTGTAAACCAGCTTATTATTGTAAACAAAATTTAGGAAAGATGTTGGCAAATTCCAAAGATAATATAGAAAAAATGCAAAAAAGTGGTGTGTACAAACTGACATGTAGTATTTGTAATGCTGCTTATGTTGGCCAAACAGGCCGTAGTTTTAAGTGTAGGTTAGGTGAGCATGAAAGGAGTTGGCGGTTAGGTTATAATGATTCTAGTTTTTCTAACCATTTAAAAAATCACGCATTGACAGATTTTTATTCTAATGTTAATTTTGAAATTTTACATGTTAACGTAAAAAGTAGAAAATTAAATGTTTTGGAAATTTTAGAAATTAAGAGACTTTTGTGTAATGATGATAATCTAGTTTTAAATGACCAAACGGAATTTTTGTCATTTTCTCCTTTACTTCAACCTCTATTCAAGGTTGGTTAATACCTGTGTGAATGACCTGTGGGGTTTTCCCCTGGGTCTTTGTGCTTTGTTTGTTAACGGGATTTTCCTACCTTTTATAATAGTTATGTTGTGCTTTGTATTTAGTCTTGTAAGAGCCTCGTCAATGCCGTAACTGGCGAAACCATGGTCGGCTAGACCAAATAAATTATAGAATTTTACAAAAGAAATATTGTGTTTTATTTGTTAAAATGGAATTCTATCAAGTACCGTCGGTCATCAGTGTAAACAATGCTATATCTACAAACAATAGTCTACATTCAGACAACTGAGACACATGTTATTTGAAGGTCCATATTCATAAAGTGGAACATTGTTTCTCATTTCAAACTGGGGACAAAAACATGCTTATTTTGTTTAGTAACTGCCATTAGACAATTGCATAACAAGACAACTTGCTGGTTTGTATAAAAACTGCCTTGTATACAGACAGAAATTAATTACAAAGAATTTTGTTCTTGTTGTTTGAAGCCAAAAAACCTCTCGGTCGTCATCACCTAATAAAAAAAATGGAAGAAAAGATATAATAAAAACCTCTAATACCATCAAGGTTGGAAAAGAAGAAGAATTGGCCAAGAGACCTGATAGGAAAAGTGAAAGAGAGGAATTTAACCCAAGGCAACATGAATAGAGTTCCTCTGGATTGCCAAGCCTATACTCACTAAAGTAAGCATCTGAGGAAAGTAGTAGATTTGTACATAGAAGTAGGTTTCAAAGAAATTATGACCATTAAAATCTGGTTGATTACGAAATTCAATCTTATTAACATGTGGGGCAGATTAGGTTAAGTTTTAGATTCATATTATAATTATCATGGAATGAGACACACACTATGATCATTTTAACACTTTAACCGTATCACCGGTCTCTGAGACCGGACGGGAATTTTGACTCTACAAAATTGGCACACCTGATAGTTCGATTGATTTCTCCCGCCCAGTAGCTGTGAAGTAGATTCTGGCCAATAGTTATTTTTAGCCTTCAGTTGGTCTTGAGCTGTCGTTCCACATATAGCAGTGTTTTATTGTTTTTGTCACGGTCTCCTGTACCGGACGATACGTTTAGTGCCTGTAGTTTAAATGACGAACCCTGAATAGAGGATGAAAATTATTTATATGCATTATATTGTTGAAAATTGTGTTCTTCCGGAGGGGGAGTCTGAATTCTTTTGGGGTAAGATGACAGTACTTGCTGCGAGAGAAAAAAAAACAAACAAAGACGAACGCCCCAACACAACACTTTGAGAGGACCACTTCCCGGCCCAACAAGAAGGGCTAGAAATTGTTTTGAAAATAAATAAACAACTAGTGTTTTTGCCGAAAAAAAATTTTTCCCCTCCATTTCCTTATATATATATATATATATATATATATATATATATACAGATGATTTACAAAGTGGTACAAATTAAAAAATTTTAAAGCATTGTAATGTCAAATTTTAATTCATACATACATGTATTATGACCTAAATTGAAATAAATCTTGAGATTCAAGTAAAAAAAAAATAACTTAAATGGAGATAAAAATGTCCAGTCTGAGAGACCGTAGTTATTTTAGACCAATAGAGTGACATTTTAAAAAGATTATTCAAGGCCATTGTAGGGAAAACTATAATATATTTTACATTATTTAAATTATATCATAAAGTAGGTTTATTATTAAAATTAGCAACACTAACCTTTTATATAACTTTTTTAGTTGTTTTTCAGTTAACGGTTTGGATTCTGAGGGATCTAAATTAAAACGAGTGGCTCGTTTCTCCAATTTAGCCTGCTCTTCTGGATCAAATATATTAACACCAGTAACAAAACTACCATTACGGTTTTCATAAGATTTTTCTTGACTTATTGGTGCTGCTGGTATCTAAAACAACAATATGAACAATGCTAATAAATATGGAAACTAATAAATAATTTACATATAATTTTAGATAGTCATGAACCAAATATTCGCCCAAACCAAAATCGGAAATGCCATAGATAAGTACAAAAATAAGGAAATGTTCCTTCAATACAATATCTTCATCATTAAAATACCCTAAGCACAGAGAAAACTGTTGCACCTTAACAATGTCTGTGGTTTTATTGGCATCAATCCAAAGGTTATCCTTATCCGTTACGTTTGATTGTACTCCCAAATATAATTATTAGCTCATTTTAATACCTATGGGTTCGAGACAGTGTAACAAAAAAAAACCTATTAAAAAGTAGTAGACTTTAGATAAATAATTAGTCTATTTAGTATTGCTCATTAGTATTGACAAATCCAAAGAAATCAATTGACATTTATAATCTATACAATAAATATTTGACATCTGGAAAAAGTTAGGTTAGGTACGCTCGATTATTTTACCATTTAAAAGTTATATTTATAAAAGCGAGATTTTTCACCACTTTTGTATGGTTTATGTGTCAGGCACTATAAATTTTTTTACGATGTAGTAAGCTACTGTTATCTACCGAGGTAATATTTTATGTTGAGATTTTTTTTTTTTTTTAATACTATATACCTTACTTCTTAAGAAAAAATAATGTTTTCATTGTGCAGATCACTCTTTTCACTGAAAAATCACGATTTACAATCGATGTTTTTATAGGTTAGACATAATGTCAAGACATGATATCAATGGGAATAGCAAGTGGTTTGGTGCATGAACATTACACAATGACTACGTTAGATCGCTTTTTATATTTTTGTAAGTTTATTGAAGTTAATAATTTCCATACCTTAATACATTGGGCGATAATGATAAATTACATCCGTTATATTGACACTCTGTTTCGAAAATATAATATTGAGAATTACATACTAATTGCGTATTTGCGTTAGACGCTAAATTGCGTAGTAATAGGCTAAATTAGATTATTAATATGAAAGATTGACAGCATATCACGTGATCAGTGATCTCAGATATAAGCATTGACATTTCTTTAGAAACATATGAGACGGGAAAGTGAACATTAGCCATTATGGATAACCTTTAAACCCGTTGATTTCATCGTTTTAAAATCGTGATTTTTCGGTTAAAAAGAGTGGCCTGTGCAATGAAAACATTATTTATTCTTAAGAATTGTTTGTAGTGTACAATAAAAAAAAACTGAAAATTACAAGATAGCCTACCTTTAAGTAAACATTTACCGATGACTATTTTCATTTAGTACTGCTCTCATTTAATTATGTCTTAAAATAGTTGAAAACATTACTTGTATAAAATTTAGTGCAGTGTTAGGTTAGTACAAAATATATTTTTTAATGGTTTAGTGACTATTTTGTATTTTAACATATTTATTAATTTATAACATGGGTTAGGAAAAAAATTATTAAAAATTGAAGTGTAATAGATCTTTCATACTACTAGAAAATTATGCAAAAAATAAACTAAATAATAAGATTTAATTAATACAAAGTCAAGTATACATTATGTATTTATGAGTCTATAGAATGAAATTATCACACCATGCCATTAAACCATTAAGTGGTATATTTCCCCAAATAAACTCATGGATATGCAGCTATACTTCATTCGGTGAGTGTTGAGAGTGAAGCGCCGCCCATCGGACAGAAGGCTTTAGCCAATACCAGGAAAGGATGTCACGTGGAATGTGCCCCCAATTCATGGTCATACCCCAGTCGACAGCCAGTTCTCGAGTGTTTTAGTTCGTTCGTTGAGTTAGGAGTCCAATTTTGTGTATATTATAGTGTAAAATAGTCGCTTGTCGAGGGGTGGGTCCCACAGTATCTCTCAGGAGAGACATCTGCATAAATGTAGTTTTTCTGTACCACAGGTTTATGTGACCTAGCCCTATGTGAGCCTCTTTACCCTAAAAAGAGTGACCCCCCCGATAAGGTGGAAGGATTGACATTTCTTCGGGGGCTTTTCACTAACATTCCACCAGTCATTAAAACACAACAACCCCGCCGCATGCATAAGGGCTGTTTGTGAATCGGCCTGACCCTGACGTCAGTGCCTTAGTGGGCTGCGCTTCACTCTCAACACTCACTGAAGGAAGTATAGTCAGTGCGAATTATGTTAAATAGAATAGACTTAATCTAACCTGTCCTGTAACTAGTTAGGTAAGGTTAATTCTTTTTTTATATTTAATAAACATCCCTTACCAATTACAGTAGAACCTCGTTTATCCGGACTAGCCTAATTGGGACCGGAAGTGATCCGGTTAATCAAAAATCCGGATAATCCGAAATTATAGAAAGATAAATACAACAAAATATAAAATGATAACTTACCATTTATAAGTCATGAAAAAACACAATATTTACACATTCATTTAATTTACACAATACACGAAATTACAGAATGTACTGTAAATGACGAAAAACATTTTATTTACACACCTGAAATATTTACACATGCTTTTAATTTACCCAAGGTTTAGTTGTTATTTACAAAAAATCATTTATCTTCCTCTGTTTTAATTTGGTGTGACGTTTCAATGCGGCCCTGTCTATACGTTTCAATGCGTCTAACTTTTGGGCCATTGTAAGCAGATTACGTTTTCGTTTCGTCGCCATTTCCACGCACAAACGCTAACACACGAATATAATACTATTAACCGTATCCGATCAAAAATGTAAAGAAACTAAACACTGCACAGCACGATATGGTAATGATGTATTCCGGTCGCTAGCACGTGACAGACTACCCGCCGGCATAGACATTAGACAAGGTCACTGTCATGCCGCATCGGGGTAGGGGGATGGTGACGCAGAGGTCATTGCTCCTCCACTTTCTCTTCCCAGTGCATCAACAACCCGCCCTAATACCTCAAGGCGACACTGTAGTGTTGAAGAAATCACGTTTTTATCAACATTAATGTAATAGCAGATATTTCTTGTTGAAACTCCATATTCAAGGATAAAATAAAGCAAAAGCTTAAAGTTTCAAAATATTATAAATATTATTCAAAATACAGTAATTATTAAAATATTTTGAAACTTTAAGTTTTTGCTTTATTTTATCCTTGATTAAATTTTTTATTTTTTGTTCCGGATCGATCCGGATAATCCGGACATCCGGTTGAACGAGGTCCGGATAAACGAGGTAGTACTGTATAACTATAATAGGGTATTAGTGATAATTGCTATTGACCTCACCTTTTCAATCTGTATTATCATTTATATTATAGATTGGACTTTGGTATTGTGTAAAAGAAATTTCGTGGCTGTTTTCGATTATTAAAAAAATAAGTAACTTTTTTTATTTATGGAATACAAAATTTGATGACCTAATGACATGTTACCAAATATAAAATAACAGTCTAGTAAAATTAGGTTCACTTATAGTAAAGCAGAAGAATTATGTGAGTGTCCCATTCAGGTATTACAGAACTGGCCTAATGATACTCTCAAAAATCTAATGCAGTAGACAATTTAGTGGACAATAGAGTTTGTGGAGAGAGAACTAAAAATATTATTTTAGCTCTTTTTCCATGTTAATGTTTTTCAACATCAATATTAAGGGATGTGTGCATATAAGATTTACAGGTGTGAGGAGATATTGCCATATTCTCAAAAGGGTAATGTATGATTGAGGGAGATTTACTCTTGAAGAAAAATAGACTAGCCTAACTTGATGTAGACACCTCTAGGCCCTATAATAAATAAATTAAGAGAGTTTGGAACTGCTTAAATCCATAATTAACACAGTAAATTATGTTACAAAATATTATAAACAATTTTATACTTTTTTATTGGTAAATATCTATTACCTACATTATCATCGGCTTTTATTATTAAAAATTATGAAATCGTTTACTATTTACCTTGTATTCAAACAATCAGTTCATATTTTTTGTCGGAAGACACTTTTCAAATCCCAAAATGGATTTCTTCACTATCAAATACAGCTCTGATATTGAAAACATACGTTAATATTTATGACTACGTTTGTCAAGTGTCATTGCTCGATGTTTAATATTAAAACATATGATATAAATATTACTATATGTTATTATTAATATTAAATATTATTATAAATTAAAATATTACTTGTCATGACAAATATTACCTGTCCTGACCTTGTGAGGTTTCGATAATTTTGTGTCATTGGACGCATGTACATGTCCTGACCTTGTGAGGTTTCGATAATTTTGTGTCATTGGACGCATGTGCATTACATGTCTTTTGAGAGGTTAAATATCACTACGTGTATGAGTTCATAGTTCATAATGATACGAACTAGGTCTCAGATATGTGTATATGTTTGTGTGTATGTGTTCTTACTGAAGATCTGGTAAGCTTAGTGACATTCCCAAACCCTATAGTTCCTTTACTAGGTCTCAAAGAGTGATGTGAGATTCAACAAGCGATCATACAGTGACATTGACTGACTTAACGAAGGTCAAAGTAACCTAAAGCTGGATTTCGTACTTTTATACTTCTTATTTTCAACTAAAATAATGTATTTTGGGACTAGAAAAGTGTCTTGCTCACAAAATATCAACTGATTTCATAATTTTTAATAATAAAATGTGATGATAATGTACAATAGATAATTAGGCTACCTTTTTATTTTCATATTTATAACACTGTTCTACAATAATTTAGGTAACTGTTAAAAAAAGAGTAACACCCAATTTTAATTTAGGCCTACATAATCTTAAAGAGCACAATCTACTGTATAAGAAAATTAAAAAATAAAGCCAGTGCGCACCTATAAATTGGAAATCCATGAATTTAGTCGAGAAAATCAGTGCATAACTAAAGTTAATTTATCTCTTCACATCTATGACAAACAGGTATTGACAATTATCATTCAATTGAGCATCGTAATTTGAGCAATATGACGAAGCCTACAATGGTTTCGTCATACTTGAGTAATGACAACATGTCAAGGTTTTTAACTTTCATTTGTTAAAACTGTCAAAAAACTAATACGATATTTTTCAGTATTTTGTAAACTGCGGAATAAATTATGTTACAGGCCAAACTCGATTTTAGGACAAACTTAAGAAATAAAGCCAGTGCGCACCTATAAATTGGAAATCCATGAATTTAGTCGAGAAAATCAGTGCATAACTAAAGTTAATTTATCTCTTCACATCTATGACAAACAGGTATTGACAATTATCATTCAATTGAGCATCGTAATTTGAGCAATATGACGAAGCCTACAATGGTTTCGTCATACTTGAGTAATGACAACATGTCAAGGTTTTTAACTTTCATTTGTTAAAACTGTCAAAAAACTAATACGATATTTTTCAGTATTTTGTAAACTGCGGAATAAATTATGTTACAGGCCAAACTCGATTTTAGGACAAACTAGCTGGACTATTTTAATATAAAACATCACGACAAACTAGTTTCTCAATTTCATATGTTTAGGCCTATTGCAATATATAACATAACCTGTCCTATCCTAACCTATTCACAGAGTTTTTTATAAAGAAAAATGTAGAACAGATTAATGGTAAATTTAACCTTCTACACGTTTCCCTCAACAAGTAGGATATATATACTATCATGGAAAACATTGATTTTAAAAGTAATAATAGTTTTAATAAGGAAAACATTAGTCAAACATTATTAATCTTCGTAAAAACTTCAAAAAAATCAATATTTCTGAGAAGATATCAAATCAAAAAATGTTAAGAAGCAATATGATAAAAATAGAGAAGGCAGATGGACCTACATATACATGTTTGCTATTTTTCATGTTACACATTTATTTCTCAGGAAAATTTTAAGATGAAATTAAAATAGCTTAGGCCTAATCATTTCTTAAAAGTTAAAAACATCTTGGTAAATGTTTACTTAAGGTGGTATATTATTTTTCGGATTTTTTAAACTTTTTATTGTCTACTACATACCTTACTTTTTAAGAACTAATAATGTTTTCCTTGCACAGATAACTAATTTTCACTGAAAAATCACAATCTAAAAACTACCAAATCAGATGTATTTATTGGTTAAAACATAATGGCAATTTTAATAGCGAATAGTTTGACGCATGCACATTATACAATGAGACTAGGCTACGCTAGATCACTACTTCATATCACAAGTTTGTCCAGGTTGCCTTTCATATGTTTATTGTTGAAGGCAAACAATAATAATATGCTTTCTTTGTGATATAATTATATATCATGACAGGTTTGGCCAGGTAGCTATATATATAAACACCTGGCCAAACCTTTCTTAAGTTTATTGAAGTTAATAATTTGGAATTAAGTTTAGATTATTAATATGGAGAATTCACAGCATATCACGTAATCTGTGGTCACGGATATTATGGATTGAAATAACTTTAGTAACATTCATATGAGATGTAAATGTGAGCATCTGCCATTAGACTATATCTAACCAATAAATATGTCAGATTTGATAGTTTTTAGATTGTGAGTTTTCAGTGAAAAATAGTCATCTGCACTAGGAAAACATTATTTATTCTTAAGAAGTAAGGTATTTAGTAGATAAAAAAAAAAAAAAAAAAAAAAATCTGGAAAATAAGGTGCCACTTTAAAGTAAACATTTAGGCTACCGAAATCTTTAAGCCAATGATAATGTTGTTTCAACTTAACTAGGCGCAATGAAGATTCAATAATTTCCTTATTTTCCACTGTATAAAGTTAATATGAAAATGATGACTCCAAAGCATGTAAGGTCTATTTTTTAAATCCGTTTTTATAGATATTTAAAATTGTTAACCATAAATAATTCATTTTTGGAATCGTTACTTGCAGACATCAGACTGTAAACCAAATTACTATATGTAAACTATGGAGATTTACTACATGGTAGTAGTCCTAGTAACAGTAGGCTCTTACCAAGTAAATAAAATATAAGTCCAACTTATCTATTATTGACAATCCAAGCTACAAGAATTTTGACTATATTCTACTCTAAGAATTCAAAGGTATGTATAATTTGTAGGCATAATTTATTATAAATTGGTGGTAAACAGATATTATAGTAAGAGTTTCCTATTAGGCTTGTAAAAATAACAGGTTAAGGCACATCACTTAAAACACAAATATTTTGGGTTGCATATATCACCAATATAATCTATGATTACAATTTCAAAAACTACCTTTGGAGTTTCGTAGGTTAATATAGACCTCCCCGAATTTATTTCTTGTAATACTTGAAACTTGGGTTTTTGTTTGATGGCAATATTGTGATCTAACCCCACTTCCACTTCATCGTCAACCAATTCTCCTTCTTCTGTTTCTGTCGACGTAGTACTTTGTTTTTCATCCAATATAGTATCATCATCTTCTGTTTCCATGGGCACACCCAAATCATTTTCAATTTCGATTTTCAAATTTGGAAGATCTTCTCCGATACTGTCCCTAACTCTACTTACAAACGCCATTACAACACCTATACACTATACACCATTACTTAATTCCTTTGCTTTGCGTTTGCGACTTTGTGTTATTTTATCTAAATAAATACACTGAATTAACTGAGAGATGTACCTAAATGTATACCATAGATGTAAAATTAACTTCGCTGTCTTGATAAATGTGACGTCATTGTCGTCATTTTTAAGCTATATCATTTACATAGATTTTACATGGATATATATATATATAATTATATATATATATATTATATTATATTATATACAGTTGTTAAACAAATGTACACTGACTTAATAAGATAATCCATACTCATTAAAATGGCAGAATTACAAAATAGATCAATTATTTTTAAATTAAAAACAATATGTTAACCTTTTCACGCATAAAAACATCATTTGATGCCACATAGTTTTAGAGTTCCAGCTGTTATGTTATTATATTTGTACTCCTTTAAAGTACCAGACCGACCAGTAGAGAGGAATTGGAAAGGAAAACATTCAACTATTATATCTTTCTAGTCTGTCTGTCAATTGTGGACAATCGATTGTGATGACATACAGACAGACCAGGAGAGATTAATTGGAAAAGACAGCATTCCAATATTTTTTGTTTCTGCTCTATCTATGTTTTCTGTAAGTTTTAGTAATCTATCCTTGTCGAACCACGAAGAATCTGTTTTCAAAGAATGATCACAAAATGCCGTAATAGTTATTGCAGAGGATTTTTTTCAATTTATAAAGTAAGCCTTGAAATGAAACAGCGAATTGGAAGGTATGGTTGAACTTGTTTTAATAAGCGTGTTGTTGTTTACCATAAACCTTCATTATCACAAAATCATCAAAATTTTTTCATATAAACAAAAGTGTTTTTTAAAGTCTATTTGATACGCGATTAAATATCGTTTTGGCATCAGAATGCCTAGAGCGGTGCCATCGATTTAGTGTTCGTCGTTTTCATTGAATAACTTCTCTTATATATTGTGGAAAAATAGGACCATTTGTTCTCACGTTACGAGAAGGTAAGGAAGAATAAGTCATACAAGGGCGTACCCAGGATCAAAACTAGGCGGGGGCAAGCCATGGTCATTCATTATACGATTGATTATTAAAATAGTTATTTCAAGAATTATATTAAATTCCATCAACAAAATGTATAATAAAGATTTTTTTTGCTTCCAGGGGGGACAGCTGCCCCCCTGCCCCTCGCTGGGTACGCCCATGAATTCATAGCTTCAATTTGGATAGTTTTTGTAAAAAAATCCACAGCATGTTCAACTTTAGTTGGTGTTTTCAAAGGCAGTATTACATAAACCTTAATTAATACCCAAGATATTGCGAAACATATCGCAATCAACCTGAAGTAAAAGGTTGCCTTTTTGAAGATGATAAAGGTTGTGTGACCAGAGTTAAAAAGCCAGGAAAATGGTCGAAGAAGGATCATTAAGATTGGAAGCGGATTTTGGAGAAGTTTTAATACTTTAAACACAATAAAGTCCAACAAATATCATAATTTAGAATACTAAAATATCATTAAAGATGAGAAATAAATATACAACTACACATAATAAAAAACAAATACAAACATAATTTTTCTTATAGAAAAATAATAAACAACACCAATTAGACATAAAAAATATAGCAAGTAATATAATTACAATAACAAAGGAATATTTATTGGACACAGCGAGGGAGGGCATTGTCCCTTGTGCACAGCATTAAAACGAAAGTCGTCCACCGAATATATATTCTCTAGCAAGAACAAATGTTTCAATTTAGCTTTAAATGTTTTAAACGTTCTATATTTTTTACAAACTTTAAATTCCGTTATATAGATTAATTCGAGTTTGAATTACTTCTATATAGGGAGCCTTTTATAGACTCCAATCTGTGCCAATAGTCTTCAATCTGTGCTGATCACATCTGAAGCCCCCTCTTCTTCTTCTTGTGTCATAAAATTTTAAAATATTTATGACGTCCCTCTCATAATCTTTTAAAAAAATTTACATTATATACTTTAAATCAAATTCCTCAAATAAAATAATCTCATGGAATGAAGGACTCAAAACTTGTAAAAAGAAATTACACCACCTGGATAAATTTTAAATTTTGTTTACCAATAATTTGTTCAATAAAACTTGACTTTCCAAGGTTTGACATTCCATACAGATAAAAGCAAGGCCTTTTTATATTGAAAAAAACAGTGATACTTTTTCCACTAATTTACTACCGGTACCTACTTTCAAAGTTCAATCATTGTAAAAAAAAAAAAAACAAAATGTCTAAACCCAGTGAAAATGTTTTGATTTTTAATTGAAAATCATAATAGTACGTTTCTAAATAACGATACATAATATGTTTATGTTCAACAACAAATGGATGTAGGCTTATAGCTGAAAAATATATAATACTTTTAGCTCAGTGATAAATTTTGTAATTGAAATCAAATATTGAAACTTTCATATTGTGAAAAGGTTATAACATCTTCTTTAGTTATAAATATTTAACCCAATTTCTTTCAGAACGGCAAGGCTGAATATTTAAAGTTGAAATATCTTCACACAACAACTCCTTAATAAAAATTCTTAAATCATCTATGTAGACAAAACATTATCTTTAAGTTTCAAAAATGCATGTTTACTAACAGTTTTCCTTCAGTGCAATTTTCAACAGTTACACAAATAGATTCTAATTTGTTAAAACTTTCTACAAGAACTTCTTAGACTTTATTAAAATAATACACTAATCAGTGGCAGCTGATGCTTGAAAAACTTGGTGGTTGCAATTTATGACAGACCTCTAACATAATTTGCAAAAGTTCATTTTGGATGGTTTTAGATGTCCCTTTGAACGCTGTAGCACTGTGTAGATTTCTCTTTAGAACTTTATCTAAGTCAGCACTGAAATTGATCAACCCTTTAAACACACCAGGATTACTTGACTCATTTCTCTCATCATGACCTCTTAATGCCAATTCAAATGCACCACAAAATCGAATACAATTTATACCTAATATATATCTATTTTGTTTTACCCATTCATTATGTGATGCAATGTTCACCCGGGTAGATAGATAAATAGATACTGTATTACTTTGCTATTAGTGTATTAGTTGTGACTTGGTTTGCGTCTAGTAGAAGACTGTAATTTCTTATCCTGTTCACAGCGGCTAGTCTCTTAAGAGCCGCTGCTGATAAGACCTCTATCAACGGAAGTAGTAGGCCTGTTATAGTGATACCACTCAAAGGTTCTAACATCTGTTAACCAACAAACATGAGGTATTAATAAATTTGATTGTTTGATTATTATTAATTTTATTTAACATTAAAATTTAATAGGTAAAATGTTTAATTTAGGCTTACTTTATTTTATTTTGACAGTAAATGAAATGGAAATAATGAGGTGATTATTTAATTCCACAAAACAGCTTTAATTGCGACATATGTTTCGCCGTTAGGCATTTTCAAACAACTAAATTGAAAACAAAACAAGTCTAAACTAAAAATGTGAGAGAGTAAAGGGAACCTCATTATTTCCATTATCATGGAATTCCATCATGTAACATTAAATTATAGTAAATGAAATGTTTAAATGTAAATAAACGGTTTGAGATATAGATGTGCGGTTTTCACAATTGGTTTTGTTTTAAAATTCTACATTAAAATGATATATCACATGACCACATTCCTATTAAAAAAAAAAGTTAAATTTAAAATGGCGGATCTAAGATAGCGGACCAATTTTTTGAAATAATAATAAAATAGTATTTATTTAAATGAAGTCGGTTTGCCAATCACACCTAGCTTCAAATTTTACTTATTTACGAGATATTAAGCCGTTCTTATACTTTTCAGCCACTTTTTTGGTTAGGATTCGTGGTAATTTTATGGTGTAGATTGTCTGCGTTTTCATGAAGGAGATTACAAAAGCTAGCATTTTTACATAATAAATTCTCTAATATCGTGTCGCTTGATCCCTTGTTCATTTAATATTTAATAGGAGTGTAGTACAGTAACATCAAAATTTTCAGTTTCTATTAGCCAAAATGTAGCTACCAAAATTAACATTTAAGAGTTTCTGTTTTTAATGTTTCAAAACTCATACAAAGGTTATTCATGACTCTATGAACACCTGGAATGTTTTATGAGAAACCCTTAGAAAAGGGAACAATTTGTTAGCTCCCCACATAGTTTAAAATATAGTTAAAAAGAAACATATATGCTACTCTGTTAATTCAAATTTAGGTAGTTGACACATTTAGACTTAGTCTACCACAAATTCTATCAAAATATTAAATAACAGATAAGGTAATTAGGATTCTAATGGGATATTAACATATGCAAATAAAAAATGAGATTTAAAGTTATATGTTTGCACATCATTGCTCTTGTACATCATTGCTTATGAGAAAATAATCTAGAAATTAGTTGTTGCTAAAACAACAAAAGTTGAAGAAAATGTATTTGATTTATAACATTTACAATTTACATTACTCACTTTATATCGTACAATTTTATTACAAGGTTTCCATGACCCAAGAACATGTAGGTCACGCCAGTAATATAGTTTAGCTTGAAAGTCAATTTTCACAAAGGTTATCATAATAGACACTCCAGTCACGAAGACGAAGACTTGGTCAGTAAACAAATCTAATGACGTAACTAGATCGCTCTTTCATCTTGCACAAGAGTAAAAGGAACTCGCACGCCTCGTTCCAGAGAAGGGTGTGGATTTAGTATATTCAGGTTAGATAATTTATATATAACTACTACTATAATGGTATAATTATAATTTAACTGATGTTATTTTTGCTTAGACAAAGCGTAATTATGCATTCAAATTAACTTGTTTTTACTGTGATGTGTTTTTATTGTGGAGGAGCAATAATAAAATTAATTAAAAATTACAAATTTCCAAACTACTTTTGTTTCATATAAATAGGTAAAATGTATCTGAAACATCTTCCAATTTATTTAAATTTTTTCTATTTATATTTGGTAGCAAGCTGGTTTGAGCCATTCATTAGAAATGTCAATGTTAATACAAAAACTGCCAAAAAGAAGACAAATTTAGGATCACCTGAGTAAACAAAGGTAAATAAACTAAAATATCTCCGATATTTCATTGAGGTTTGCTCAACTATGAAAAGAAATCATCCAGGTCCAAATTTGGTGATACTCGGGATAAGTTACCAACATGTGTTTTAAGTCTCCCTCATTTCGTCTCTGCAGCCGTTTTAGACACAACATATTTTAAATGATTTAATTTTTGTTACAAATAAAATTCCGATTAAATAATTACAGATGACAGTTAATATTCAAAATGACAGATTGATAAGTTTTTTAAAGAGTAACCTTTATTTTTGATAATTAAGATCAATTCAAGTGGTCTAAACGTTTCAAAGAAAGGAAATGTGTCATTCCACGTCGATCTGTCCATTTGTGTATTTAAAAAAAACTATGTTTATAAAACATATTTAAATGTAGAGTTTAATTTTGTATAGTTTGTATATAATATTTTAAACGTGTCTGCCTGAAAGCATTTTAATCTTTTTTAAATGAGGACTTTTCAAATATTTCTTGCTAACATTTTTTGATACGGTTAACTTAACAAAAATTTACAGACGTAAGGTATTGCGGTTTTAGAATACAAAACACAGCTATATTTTTACACAACTGTAAGTACTAATAATGAGTTATCGTTAAAAATAATAATTTCTACGAGTTTCCCAAAGCTCCTACAATTTGGAATTATTTCTTCAAACCAATAAAAAAACCCTGTGACATTCTATTTCCAAAAAACCCACATGTACTAGCAATGGGAAACGTATGGGTATTTTAGCCAATAAAAAACTAATTATATTGTTAGATATATTAACATACAATAAAATTAAAGATATTACTACGTATATATTTTCATTCGTACACAGTTTTTGAGTAATTTGAGACCAAACATTTCAAATGGAGACCTAAAAGCTTTCGTATAAAATTAGAATGTTTTATAGGTACATTAAAAAATATTGTCCAATCATGTATACAATATCTGGACTTGATATTCAGACGTAAATAGACAAAGAGACGTCAAACGTAGCACATCCGAACATACGAGTAGCCTATACTTATATTCTGTAAAACTTTTCTTTATTTAGACTACTGTACTAGAAATGATGTGTAACATTAAAAAATAGGTTGTTATTTTAAAAAGTTATCGCTCAGTCAGTGTTAAATAAAAATAATCTTTAGCCTAATTTTATTCCTAACTCAAATCTAAGGTGTACTTCCCAATTAAAATATGTTATATCATATTATCTAATTAAAGGTAGCAGAGATAGAAATAGTGGTCGCATAAAAAAATACATATATGTACAAATATATTAACTTATATACAATAATTTGAATGAACAGTAAAAACTATGTTATTTAAGAGAACAACACATAAATCTTGGTTTTTCATATTTGTTTTTATAAATATATTATAGTAAACATGTTTATAAATATAAGTCGTGCATATTTTAAAATAAAAATACTTTTTGAAGATTTTATATAAACAAACATACGTTATGTAAACATATTTTATATAGGTTCTACGTATATTAATAGGGCCTAAGCAGATTTTCATACGCATTTTTTACATTTTAGATAGGCATATTTTCTCAATTTTTTTCATATAAGTTGTTCATTTTATGCAAGCAAACATACTTTATGTAGGTTTTGCATAGTATGTATAAGTTCATATTTTATATAAACATATTTTCATCAAAAAAAATTCTAAATAAATTTTACGTATTTTTTATACAAATATTTGTATACATATATATTTTTTAATTAGTTGTTCATATTTTATTCACCAATATTTTTATAAACATTATATATTAGTTCATCATATTTTAAATAGACATTTGTTTGAAACATTTTTTAATATAGGTTGTACATATACATAGGTTTATATAAACATGTTTTTATATGATTTTTTATATTTTATACAGACATATTTTTATACACTTTTCTAATAGATGTTTATATTTTATTTACTAATATTTTTATAAACATTATTTTATAATAGTTGATCATATTTTAAATAGATACATGTTTGAAACATTTTTTATATAGGTTGTACATTTACAGAGGTTTATATAAACATTTTTTATATTAATTTTTATATTTTATACAGACTTATTTTTATACACTTTTATAATAGTTGTTCATATTTTATTTACTAATATTCTTATAAACAATATTTTATATTAGTTGATCATATTTTAAATAGACACGTGTTTGAAACATTTTTCATCTTCATTTTCATCTTAATGGTGCGCACATCCAGCCTCAGGTAATGCCGACCGCACGGTGTCTCTCATATACAGTACATAGTTCAAACATTTTTTATATAGGTTACACAATAATACATAGGTTTATATAAACATATTTTTATATTTTAAACAGTACATATTTTTATACATTTTTTATATAAGTTCAACAATACGCCTTCAACGAGGTTTTGAAATGAGTAATTCTAAAACAGATGGAAATACCGCCGTAAGTTTTTAAATCCTAGAGTACGAAGGGATACTTTAGTGAGGCCAACAATGAAATCATCAAACCGTCGAACGCGAGCTACCAGTAGCTCGTAAGAATGTTTTTTTGTGGCTCAAACATGAATATGACACTAACTAATACTGAAACAAACACACAGTTGAACATTTGTATTCTTTCATTCAGTGACTATTCACCTAACTTTTAAAATCTTGATAAAAGCGAGTGTCAACCTTCTAAAAAGTACAGCAATCTTTTTTCAACAGCAATTTAATAACAGAAGAACATTTCTGTAGTACATATTTTGTTTGTATTTGTTACATTTATTTTATTTATATTTTTTAATTATTTTTAATTTTTAGAATGTTTTTAAAACTTTTAGTGCATTACAACCCTTGTACTAATAAGAAAAACACCATTCAAGTACAATAATGCCAAAAAGTGCAAAATTATTACAAATTGTAATACTTTTGTTTTTAATATTAGTTATTTAATTATCATTTTATTAGTAACTTCAATATTTTACAATCAAGACATTTAGTTTTTACTGTGTAGGTTACTTTGATTATTTTAAGTTTATTACATTAGTTAAAATATCTGCAAAATCTCAATTACTACATATGATAAAAACGTTAAAAAGTATAAAACAGTAAATTCGAATAAAATAATTGTAAGTCAACTAAGTTCTTACAGTCTTCATTTAATCATGTTTTTCCACATAGTCATATAGGCCTAATTAATAATCCAAAATTTTCACAAAATATTCTATATACTCAAAATATTATTTGGCTACAACTAGACTATATTGTGTTTTACTTTTGGTTTCCCCGGGATACGCAATGTTTAAAAAACAAATTTCAGCTCAGTCTCAGCACATATTTCGATATGGTAAAGTTAAACAGTTACGGAGGAAATTTGGCGATAACTGTAGCACTGCAGTCCATGATATCTGTAACGTTATACTTGTTGCAAGCAGTTTGACCGTGTCCGATGCAGTTTAATTTGAGTGCTCTGAAGTAAAATGGATTAACGTTACTCTATTTTAGGATACTTGTCACAGAATTTTAAATGGCTATTACTAAATAAATAAATGGTACAAAATATTGCACAAACTTTCTCACTCGCCCATCCATAAAAACGAACCAAAATTAATTGTCACCAAAAAATGTAATTTCCACAGTTTTCAATCAAAAAGTGAAAATGAATGAATGAAATCTTTAGAAAAAAATACATTTATATTTAAATAATGCCTTAAACTTGCATTGCATATGTCATAAACACGTTCTTAGCGTAATTATAAATGATTTAAATCAAACTTTCAATGATTATTGCTGAATCGTAATATTGTTTTACTTGTGATATTTGTTCACGGGTTTGGGTCATTAATCTTCATATTTAACTAACTTTTGAACTAAATCGGTAAAGTCGATTGATAAATAATTACAAACTTTATACACCCCATGACTGATTTGTTCGGTTTTTAACGATAACTCAAGGACTAACATATTTGGAGAGATGACGACAAGTACGTATTGTTTTTCACCTAAGAGGCTACACTTGAGAAAATTTTGATTGAAATCATGTAATTTTAAACAGCAGATTCAGAGGAAATCGTTAATTTGTGTTTTTTTCCAATTTTGAGTTATAAAAAATGTAAGTTCTGAGTTCTCAAAAATAAACCCACATAACATAATGTTAATAAAATAGATTCACTCGTTTGGGTTCTACAGAGGACTGACGGCAGACAGATATCATTGGAAAACCCCATTTTTGGACTCAAGGAGACTTTAAAACAGTTACATAAACAGAAAACTCGACAACGATTTTTGACCAATCATATACAGTACTACCAACCATTAAAAATAATGTTGTGAGAAAGCAAAAAATACCAACCATTAGATGACATTGTTCTAGGCTTTGTATAATTGACTAAGATTTAATACTCTTTTAAGTTCAAATTATATTTTAATTTATAGCAAATACGTGTTTCCAATAATTAATATAATCTGATATTAATACACAGTATTAAAACTGTACCAAGTTTTCAAACACCCAATATAAATCAAATCCTCTCCATAAATAATATTCGTCGCCATTTCCCTAATAAATATTTATTCCGGGAAAAAACGAATTTTCTTTTCTGAGTTTCCCACTGTATATAACTTGGGAGAGTTAATTTGGTAATAGAAGGGTTCCCCTTCTTCTTAACATTTTTTACTTTTTCCAAAAAATATATTTAAATAAAATCTAAACTTGCTTCTTGTGTTTCATGGGGTGAATCGCATTTGATTGTAATCGAGTTTTTAAAAATGTCAGCCGTTGTTCTTTTTTTGCCAATTATTTCTGAACTTTTAATTAATGCGATTTGGCATATCGGTTTGGATTATTAATATTTACAGTGAACCAATATTTGAAGGAAATCTGTATTACTTATTTTGAAAAAAAATAACTCCTTTAAGACAGTTCTATGCACGATGTTTGTTGTTTTTTACCAATAAATCTCTAACCTGCATCTTCTGGGGAGATTTAATCTAATACGTTGTATGGATTCTTAGAGTATAGAACGTAATCAAAAACGTTGGAGCCAATTTTGTAAAATTGTAATTTTGAATTTATTTACTTATGGAAGTTACCCCGAGCTATGGGAAAATGTTAAAAACGTCTCAAGACATTGCAAAAGATATATATACCAAATTTCATAAAAATAAGTACACTCTTTTGAAGTGTAAGCACACTACACAGACATCGTTCCATAAGGGGCTTCAAAACGGATATTTCCACCAAAACCTTAAAATAGATCTTTTGCTTCATAATAAAACTTTCTCTATATTATGTATATATAATATGAGAAAAAAATAACCTAATCCGAATCTGATTGTTTAAAACAATCATCAGTATTAGCATATGTTACAGTCTCACGAGCATTGAGTAGCATTGCCGATCTGTGCTATTTGCTAGAAAGTATTACAACTTCTGTGAGATAATAATGACGGTAGTTACATTGTATCCGTAATCTACATTCCACACAAGTCAGTTAACTCAATTAAGCCTACATGTTTTCAAAATTTTCATTTAATGAGCACTTACGATACTGTAAATGGGTACTTATGTATTAACGCCACCGCAGCAGAAGTTGCGCTAATGCGCATGTGCCAATAAAGAGCAAACTGGTTTAAGGGAAGCAGAATTCCATTTTTTTCAGCTTTGAGATTCATATACTTTCATTTTATGATTTGTCGCAAAAATTTTAGGCGTAGATTGGCGGCACTTCACTTTTAAAGCTCATGTTTATCCATGATCTAATTTCAAATTATTAACTTCAATAAACTTACGAAAGGTTTGGCCAGGTGATTATATATATATAATTATATAGCTACCTGGCCAAACCTGTCGTGATATATTATATCGCAAAGTAAGCAAATATTGGCGCATGCGCATTAGCAACTTCTGCTGCGGTGGCGTTAATACGTAAGTACCTGTAAATGTCCTGAAGATGGGTCAGTTTTAAAATTTACTGGTAAATCAACATCGTTCGGTTAAAATTTGAATTTTAAACTTCAGGCTTTTACAAAGCGATCTTCGTAATTGTTGACAAGTAACCGTGACGTGAGCTGGTAAAAACTAAGGTTAAGTTATTTATGGAAATTAAAATCCTTGACTAATTTCAGATATAAAGACTTACGTACAATACAAAATCAGTTTTATGAAAAGATAAATGTAAATGAAAATAAATAACTAAATATTTCATTAAATAAAATAAGATTATCGGTTACTTCATTTACTAGGACTCACCGGTAAATGTCGATAATTACCAAGATCTTTTGGTACAATACTGAAGTTTAAAGTTTAGGCCTAATAAATAATTTGGAGTTTTACCAAACTGATATTTGATTTTTCCTGTTTATTCTTATACTTACTTACCATTGTGATTTTATGGTAACATATCTAAAGTATTCCAAACATCAAACTTCACATTAGTGTTAAAGGACTTATAGTATTTAGAAAACTAAATGAATAAGATTGTATAAATAATCCTCTATTCTAAACAGTATAACTATTTTTAAAGATTTATATCATCAACAAATCCTATACGTATTAATTCCTATATGTAACCTGTAGGTTCAAACCCACAAATTCTAAGAGGTGCGTAGTATAGAGAATGTTTTTGATGGGTCAATGAAATAGTTGTTGAACTTTTCATGGAAATGTCCTTTCTGAAGTCCCGATGAATGATGAGTGTTGTCCGTGCATCGCGCAACACATTACACTCTAAACAGGAGGATTCATTGAGATCAAATGTGCTATGTGAACATAGGATTAGTTCAGGACAGAATTAAACCAATGCCCCTTATAAAAAGACCATTGAGCTCAGTTTTGCACGCCACAAGTATATGATCCATTCCCATCAATTTATCGTCAAGAGTGAGACGTAATAATACTGCCATTTATGATTCTTTAAAATATAATTCTGATTAAATGTGTAGCTTTTTATCTAAACGACAAATAGCAAATGACAAATTTGTTGTACAGTACTACCAAATAGCAAATAACAAAATTTCGGCTTGAAAGCAAATGAAAAGTAAAAAGAACACTCAACTGGCAGGTTCATTTTAGCTTTACAATTTACTTGCTAATTGAAATTTATTTACATTTATTCTAATTTTCTTTTATTCGCTGCACGACACATTGATTTGGGTAGAAACTTCCCCATTCCATTAACATTTGGTCCCCTGAGACAAATGTTTTGAAAGTGAATGTAACTTGAAATAATCGGTGAGTAAATATTATAAAATATTATTAGAAAGTAAATATAATGCATTACCTTTCTCACAAAGCTACAAAAACCATTTACTCTTAATTATCTTACAAAAATAAAAATCAGAAGTTTTCGGTCAAAAAGTAAAATGGATAAAGGTCTTGACAAGGTAAATGTATACAACGTTCGTACTTTGCAATTTACTAGCAAATCGTCATTTACTTTCTTTTACATATTTCAATAAAATTTGACTTTAACTCATATGGTTACATACAGTTTCCCAACACAGCCCCCATGGTGCATTATCGTTTGTGACAGATTAACCTCTAATCTACATTATTGGGGCGATAGTAACCATTAAAATTTTTACATGATACATTTTAGCAAAAATATTTAAATGTAAATTTGAAAAAATCTATAACTTTTGTTTTGGTAGTATGTTTATTTTGGTACCTACAGATATGGCTAAAATATGAGTACATAGCCTACCAAAATTATATTAAATGTTGAGCTTGACTTATGAGAAAAATTATACAGTATAACAAATATACAGAACACAATTCTCACAAAAAAATACGCCTAAGTATCAGACGCGTTTCAACGACAAGGTCGTCCTCTTCAGTGATACACGAGCTACACCACAAACTATAATAGACAGTTAGTTATAGTTCAGTTATAGTTTGATTGGTGTAGCTCGTGTATCACTGAAGAGGACGACCATGTCGTTGAAACGCGTCTGATACTTAGGCGTATTTTTTGTGAGAATTGTGTTCTGTGTGTTTGTTATACTGCCTACCAAATTTGTTCAATCGTTTAGGCTGTAAAGACAACCAGAAGTCATTCTAAAAGCAGTTTCAATTTAACGAAATTCGTCGAACAATTTCTAAGAAATCAGTGCTGTTGTAACATATAGGCCTATATTCGTTGTCATTTAAAAACGGAAAACCTCTCGGTCATCACGCAATATAAAAAAAGGAAGACAAACATAAAATGAAGACCCGAAGATCGACAGCTCTAATAACTTTATAGTCAAATAAATATTGAACTTCACTTGCGAGATAATATTAGATTAAAAAAACAACTCGAACACAAGATCTCACAAAAATTACATTTAGCCTAATCAAACGCGTTTCAACAACAAATTCGGAATCCTCAGTGATGCATGAGCTACAAGTAGTTTTAGTTTAGTTATTGTAGCTCATGTATCATTGAGGATGGCGACTTTGTCGTTGAAACGCGTTTGATTAAATAAACGTAATATTTGTGAGACCTTCTGTTCGAGTTTTTTTATTTAACTTTAGAGTCGCAAGAGAATAAGAGTTGGTCAAGAGAAATCTGTTAGGAAAGATGAAAGAGAGGATCCAATCCAAGACCACATGACAAAGGTGTAGATCCAGCAAGTTCCTCGAGAACGCCACACCCTGTACTCACGTATTAGTAAACCTCTGAGGGTTATTGGGCATACAGACAGACAAATATTTTATAAATTTTTAGGGGGCTCAAAACGGGTATTACTGTACATAAAAAACAATAAAAGAAATGTTTTTTGACCCGTCCACAACTTTCTCTTCTTAGATATTATATTTAATATTATAGGAATAGAAGTAGACAGGAAGTAGTTTATAACCTTTACCATAAAATCTGATCGTCGAGTCATCTGATGCACGCTTACGTGTGGTTAATGCATAATAATTCTGCTCGGATGGTTTCAGTTATCGAAAGTGATCGTGCGAATGTTTTCGCTTTCTTCACTTCCTACGAAGGTTTTGTGTAAAGAACCGGTAAGATATTGGCCGTGAACAAATGTTTAGGTGGGTGGGGGACTAGAGAAAGTGTTTGGCCTACTAACAGATCTTCGCTCAGTCCACAGACGGTAGTTTAAAATCTCGTAATCATTTGTTTTGTGATGTGAAAATATTTCAGTGTTGTGTTCAGTTGTTGTGCAGAAATGTGGTAGACTACTGTTTTTATTTTAGATTTAATTGCCGATAAAGTAGATTTAATATTGCGAATATATTAAACTGCGCAGTAGATTTTATTAGTTTTAAATTTTTATTCCTGTACTGTCAAACCTTAATTTCTAGGAAATAGTTTTCATTTAATTTTTCCTAACTCTGTAAGTAATTTACTTTAGTCTGTTTATCCCCCAAATTTTAATGTTTTTGTATCTGTCTGTGTCAGTACACAATTTATTATAGTTTCCCACACATAATAGTAGGCTATAGGGAAAGTTGGGTCAATAAATCGATTTCTACAACACAAACACGTAAGCCGATTTTAATAAAATTTGTGATGCAGCAATATTTTGCCCATATCTCGGGGATTTTTTGTCATTTGTTTCATAATTCAAAATTTGGTCAAAATTTTTTGAAAAATACACAAAATTATGATTTTATCAAAATCCATTATAAAGATCTTTATCAAATTTTACTCTTACAAAATTTTACCCTATCAGGTCATGAGTTATCAGTAAATAACAAAAAATAACTCTACCGATTTTAGTGAATGTGAAGATTATTGGTACAAACCCGTGTTGAAAATCGCAAGTAAAAAATTAGCTTATTACAAAAGGCACAAAGGACGTTAGATATTTAAATATATTATATTTCAGACATCGTCCATGTTTCGTTTCATTTTTGATTGACAACTACCGAAACGTCATTTTGGGTAACGATCAGTTTTGGTTCTTTTTTATTTGGTTTTGTGAAAGGGTGATAGGAAACGGTTGTGCAATGTTTTTTCAGCTTTGCTCTGTTTTGACATATATTAGGGTTGTTTAGATGTTGGGTGTTACTGAACCAACAAATTTTCACTCTCTGCACTTCCAGAAAAACACTAGCCTACAAACTTAAAATTCAGGCTACATTTGTTTACTTGCAGAGATAATATACTTAAAAGGTTACTTGCTCATTTTAATGATAAGTCAGTCAGCCAAACATCCAATCCGTGCACAAATTAAATATGTTTTCATAAGATAAACATAGATTACCTACTTCCGGTTCACCTATGCTTTCCGGTGTAACAATGTGTTCAGATTACGATGTAGGTCTACATCTAGTTGTCAAGATTTAAGTTGTCGGCTGCAAAATTAATTTTGTTTTTACCAATGACTACTAAAAAGTAATTTATTTTGATGGATGTGCGTAGATTTTGTTACTTGAATTAACTTTCGTTATTTTTTTTTAAAAGTATTACCAATGACTACATAAATACTATAAGACACGACATAGGATAGGGAAATAGTCTACGCTTTACGGGTGCTGTTCGTCACAAATTTGACACACAGCTATCAGAAAGCGCTAGCAGCAGGTGCTTGACTGTACGCATCCCACTTGGTTGAGACTGTACAACTGTTGACCTCTCTCTCTCTCACAAACCTTCTCACTTACTTCCGTCAACATAGTCAGTGTTGTCAGTTCGTGCGCTGAGATAAACGATTCTCGACCTTCCCTCGCATCTCTGGTCTCATATGTGGCATCAGTGCGTTTTCTTACCCGCCTGAAACATTGTTTGACCGTAGAGCCACCTAGCGCCAGTCACATCAACTTCAGATTCTCTAGCAGAGCGACCTAGCGGGTATTGGTCAACTCAAGAATAAGCGTAGAATATTAATATTTAACATAGCCATGTCGTGTCTTATAGTATTTATGTAGTCATTGGTATTACTTATGTAAAGAATAAAAATACAAAATAATCTTAAACCAAAGGAAATTTAAAAATAAATATAGTTTTTTTAATCCAATTTTCTTTGGTTTGTTTGTTTTTAAAGTCGTCCAATCATATCTATTTATATCCCAATATAAATGAAAATTTACCTTCTATATACTAATACTTATGTCCTTATACAGTAGTTAGGCCTATATATTGAGAAGGCGCGAAGTTCGAATTTGGGATCAGTTGTTACATAGTTCAGCCGCAAAATAAACAACAATAAAATTTAAAATATATTAAACATTTGTATCTTAGGGTTTACAATCGTACGATGAGAGTGTGCCTATTTTTAACAAACGATACCAGAGTTGGTAAACGAGAGGAGCGAGTGAGATTTAACAAACAAAATTACTAGGCCAGAATTTTACTTTGAGAACCGGAAGTTATGACGGCTTAGGTTAATTTAGGTTAAAATTGTAAAATGATTTCAAATCATGATGGTTCTGTAGGCCGATTATTATTTTTCTTATTTTTAAAATAAGAATTTACCTCAAAATATTTTTCTATGTTTTTCACTCTCATTTATACATAGAGGGACCGTTAGTGATGGGTTAAAAATCGATCTTGATTTTTTTGCAGATAGGCCTATATTCGTTTTTAGTATTTCGAGTTGTCAGTACTCCACAATCTAATGAATGGACCGATTTTAATCAAATTTGCTAAATGGACATATTTTGGCCATAACAAGGGACTTTTTACATAACTCAAAATTTGGAGGTACCGGTATACAAAAAACTAAATTATGATTTTCTCAAAATCAGCTCTAACGATTTTTATAAAATTTTACTCAAATGTAGCCTCTTTGCCATCTCACCAAAAATGCCGGTTCTTGAATTATCGGTAAAAAAAACAAAAATCGGCAATGGGTCAGTTATAATATTTGAAATTTATCAGTAGGTATATAAAGATCCACTCTACTGATTCCTTTCAAGTTTTAGTAAAATGTGAACATTAATGACCCAAAATCACAAGTATCACAGTATGTGTTACAGTTCAGGAAAAAACAAAACTTAATTTTGACAGCTGTCATTAAGCTTCTTATTCATCACTTAGCCGTATTTACGGCACAAGGGAGTAAATTTACACCATTATTTCAATATAGTCTAAATATTTGTTCGAAGCTTCATTTTCACATTTTGATACTATTAGTTTTGTTTAGTTTTTATTTGGTTTTAGGGATGGTTGAGTAGGTAAGTTTGTGCAATTGTTCTTGGACCGTTTATTTTAATGCCCTTTTAGATAGACCTTAAAAAAAAAATTCGAATACCTTAATTTTAAATCATCATTTATATTTAAGAAATAAAAATTACAGAAAATATTTTCGATATTTTTCTCGGTTAAAGAACTTCTTGGTTAAAGAACTTCTCGGTTAAAGAATAAAAAGTATTTGAAATATGTAAATCAAATTTCAATTAAATTGGATATTTGTTAAAATTTTGTTTTAATTATTGGGTTATATACAGAGTGGACAAAAAGTCATGTTCCCCTTCCCCTTAACTTTTCTCATAATAATTATCAGAGTTCTGTTTCCATATTCAACATTGTGTATACCTATAGAGGCTACAGAGTAACTTAAAATATCAAAATATAACCAACCGTGGAGAGATACCTTATATTAAAGGTAACCTACCATATATTGAAGAGAACCTATCCAAAATATATTAGTTGACCTATATCTTGAACCAGGGACTCAGATCAAGATTTTTGTACCAGCTTGTTGTTTTTTAACAGCCCTTTAAAATTAAGTGTTCCGCCGATCTTATTTTTCATTTTTCACCACCATCTTCCTTTTCCATAACAAACAATATTTCCAATATGAACTCCTAATTCAAGATGATAGCCAACTAAAGTTGAAAAATGTATAACTTTAATAGACTAGCATATTTGGATTGGGAACAGCAAGCAAAATTCTCATTTTGCAAATGTTTTAATTTTTAAATTGAGATATCACTCAAACTCTATTAATCTTTGGAAATTTTGTGTAACCAATTCTAGACTAGGGATATTAAAATATCCCCACATCACATATGGTGAATCTTCATTGGGAAAAAGTTGAGTGGGGAAGAGGTTGACTTTTGGTTTACTCTGTTGATACTACACTCTTCTCTTTGTACATGGGTTGGGATAAATTAAATTAATGAAACTTCTTCTTCTTGATCCAAGCTTCCTGCATTAGGAGATGCTGATAGCCCGATGTTGATAATATGGAGATGTCGAAAGTGCCCAATAGTTCTTGACAATAGTTCAGGTTCAAACTTCCATTATTCCTTAGAGAGTCTCTAAGTAATGCCATGGTAAGGATATACCATGCTGCATGTCAGTATATGCTCAAATGTCTCTTTTTTGACCTGGAAGGAATGTCAGATAGAGGATTCGCTCAAGTCCAAACAGTGTAGATACTACTCACCACTCACAATGTGTCCTATTCTGGCCCTAGCAGTTAATATTATAGTGGCATAGAAGATATCTTGATATAATGATTTATCTCCTGGTATTGTCTGAATCTGATAAAATAGTCTTCTAGTGTCTGCAGTCCTCTATCGCTCAGTCCACTCATTTCAGAGTACCCTTGTTTGCACCTTCCTGCAACATATCAGAGAATATTGTTTTTTCTGCACTGAACCCATGTTTGCAGCAAGCTTGTTTATCTCATCTGCAATCTCATTTCAAGTTACTGCACAGTAAGCTGGGATTTATTGGAAAACAATTATTTTCCCCCTTTTACTAAGGGAATGCAACAAGGATATTGTAATGAATAGTCACAGGGAATGGACCTTTTAAGTGCTTCCATAGCTGCTCTTTGAGTCAGGAAGAATGAAAATATCCTGCTTAATTGTCGTTAAACAACACATCAGAACTGTGTTGATACTTGAAACTGAATTTGCTGGGCTATAATAGCTCTTCTCCCCTGTTGTTTGATAAATTAATGAAACAAAATTTGAAATAAAAGTTTAAACTGGAGGTAAAATTTTGGGGTTAACAATAGTATTTTTTTAAATTTTTTAGAAAGTTAACAATATTAGGGGGGGGGGAGAGCATATTGAAGTATCACTAATTCGTTATGAGTGATTGTTTGGGTTGTGAACTGTGATAAATCATTACACAGTTCACAAAACTGTGTGTATCCCCCATTTGTTTTGTGACAAATGGGGGATAGGGTTATATAGTGGACACACAATAGAAGAGAATCTTAAAAAAGGAAATCTGGTAATCAGAATAATTCTTTGAGTACAAACTTCTGGAAATTTATAATTAAACCCTGGGTTATAGAGTTCATAACGCAGCAGCATCTATTTAATTAAAAATTAATCTTAGGTAAAATAATTCTTTAAGTGGTTGATAGAAAATTTGCAAAGGATATTTCTTTTTATGGTATGACTTTTTTATAAACACATTAATTTGTTTACTAATTTCTATGAAAAACTTTAACAATACCAAAGTAGTGGTTGTAAAACAAAAATTATTAGAAAAAGATTTTTTTTTTTAATACGTACTTATTGTAGAAGATTTGATTTAAAATATTGAAAAAACGTTTAGTGTAAATTGTTGTAAGAGTATAAATTAATATTATTGTGAGATGTAATCTGAAGGAAAACAACTCATGTAAAGGTGGCTGAAGAAAGTAAGGATTCACTGAAGCAGTCTTGGAATTCCTAAAGAGTTACATCAGCAATTGTGATCTTGACTTTATATATGATCCTTGTTGAATAATTCATGTTTTCCTTGAACCTAACACAATACTACAAGGTTCAAACTTGAGTTTGGTCAAACAGTTCTGACAATAGTCTCATTTTAATTCATATGTTCTGGTACTACATGGATTTGAAACATGAACTGTATTTGGTCATAATATTATAACTCTGCTATATCACTACATCAACACACATTATCAGTGACAACAGACGATTCGATGTTTTAACTTACTTTAGGAGATCACCAGTAACAACACTTTACTAATAATGGTTTAATAATTAATGTATACATTAAAGACTTTTGTTGTGATTCAAGTGCTCGATTACTTAACTTTGTTCCATTAAGGAATGATTTAAATAAACAATGATAATTGATATTCCAAATTAAATGTCATATATACTGCATTGAATATATCAGAACAATTCATCCTGAAGAAGGGTTTTGTGTGTTTATGTTTCAAAGAAATATTTATCTGAGTGTAAATATTCAGATAGATTCATTATTATAAGAATAATTTATATTTATTTGTAAAATCATATTATAATGTGTAGGGTATGGGTTAGAAGTAAAAAACTATAAATAGTATTTCTTCTGAAGTGTAAAGACTAAAGTCATGTAAAGTGCAACCACTAAAACAATTTACTTTACTTTTTATCCCATTTACAGAAGTTAAATATATTTTTGTACCGAATGATACTTAAAGAGTTGAGAGCAACGTAGATATGTTCTCAAATCGTCGAATACACAAAACTTTTGTGTATATATTTTTAATAACTGTTACATTTATTGGAACAGCAATTTTACGTCATCAACGAACATATGACATAAATTATAATGAGATTGATTCTGTGAAAATAAATGATCCAAGTACAACTTCAAATTTATTTCGGGATAAAAAAGTGACTAAATCTATAAGTGAAATGTTTGCTAAGCTACCAGAATTAAGTGATCATGTTGTTTTCTTTAATCGAGTACCAAAAACAGGTAGTGAAATGTTAGTTCTACTCATGCAGTGGCTGCAAGGCCTCAATGGTTTCAAACACATTCGTCTTCCAGGCAGCAACATTCGGAGACTAACACGACAGCAACAGGTAAGTTATAAGTTATTTGTAATACTATTGGGTTATATTGTCATAAATTGAAGTTGTTTAGACAGTAATTTACTTTTATAGTACACAATTTATAAATTAAACTGTTTTTATGTACATAGTAAAATTGACATATATATATATTTTTTACAAGTAAAACTTTATAATATTATTATGTACTGGGTGTACGGATTGAAGGTATCCAAAATAAAAATATTACATTTTAGAAAGTATCTATTATGAAGGGTTATGGTTTCATAACCTTATTTTAAAGAAAACTGTCAGTTTTTTCACTATAATTGTTTCAATAAATTTTAATGTAAGCATATCTGATAGCATGACAAGTAATCAGATGATAGTCAATGTCGTTTTATATTTCCTTAAGCACACTTGGTGTCAAAAAGATATCTTGTGGGGCTTTCAAGAGCTGATCATTATTAATCATGACCATAATCAATGATGTTCAACCATAGTTGTAAAAACTATTTTTGTTAACTCTGGTGATCTAAAATCTCAAGTAATTGACTTATATTAAATATTGAGCTTGACTTATGAGAAAAAATATACAGGATAACAAACAAACAGAAGACAAGTCTCACAAAAAATACGCCTAAGTATCAGACGTGTTTCAAGGATAAGGTCGTCCTCTTCAGTGATACACTAGCTACACCAATCAAACTATAACAGTTATAACTTTTAACTAACTGTTATAGTTTGATTGGTGTAGCTAGTGTATCACTGAAGATGACGACCTTGTCATTGAAATGTATCTGATACTTAGGCGTATTTTTTGTGAGAATTGTGTTCTGTTTGTTTGTTATCCTGTAATTGACTTATGTTCATCAATTAATTTCTTGTGTATGTTGTTCATCGAAATAAGAGATAAAAATTTAGCTAAACGTAGTTGTTCCCCATCTTGTTGGACGATTATTTATTTAAAGTGGTAACTGATGTAGGTTAACTCTTGGGTGCCTAAATACTAGGTCTTGTTTACATTCTTTTCTGAGAAGGAGAATGGGCTACACTCTTCACTTCAATTTTAACATGCAAATTATCTGTAGTCCAAATCCTGTAGTTGTGACAACTACATTAATGTATAAAATCAACTTACTTTAAGCATACTCATTATGTAATTGATGAAAATCAAATGTAGCATCAGTTTTTTCCAGCATGCTTATAGCTATGGTTTCACATCCAACCAGATTATTCGCTTTTTAATGTTTGAATGTTATTTGACCTTCTACTAAACATATTTGAGTCCTTTGTAAAACATATGCAATGTGGACTAACAATAAGAACTGATTTATATGGACTTTGCTGCTATGACTGTAAATGAGCTCAATACTTTTTTTGATATTTGTATTTCAGAAGATTGCAGGCTCTGATTTCCTGTAGTCTTGACTGTGTTGTCTCAGAATCAAATGTTTTATTTTATTGGAAGTTCTCACCCCTTCTGTGTACTATTTACTAAAATCTTTATTTTGGTTTTTGTAAAATACTCCACTCAAAATGTCCAAAATTATAAAGCACAAAAAAATGTGGTGCACATTTCCAAGCTGATAAACTGTAAACAGTTGTATGCTAGTTGTATAGAAGACCTACATTAAACTCAGTCAATTAATTATCATGATGGAGCAATGATTTTCATATATTTTTACTATCAGATAGTAAGATTCTTTTAGTATTTTTGAACATGTTTTAGTTTCATGAATTATATACCTATTTAGGATTACAATTTTTGAGATCAAGATTCAAAATTCCAATTTTTGCTAAAACTTTGTAAAAAATTGAGGTTGATATAATTAGGTGACAAATCAAAACTTTCACATTTTGACAATAAATCAAGTATTTTTAGAAAACTATGTGCAGAAAATATTTTAACCCATCAGAGTATATAATTTTGAAACTGTTTGAACAATTTTAATGATTAATGAACTTGTCCAAAGTAATAATTGTTAAAACAATCTGAATACCACATTTGAACAAAATCAGATAAAATGTGACTGCTACTTTGGCAACATATATAATAATATTACATATTAAAACATCCTCTAAAGATCAGAATAGGTACATGTTTTTACTTCAGTCTCTGAGTCTTACAATAAGAGCAGAACTGCCTCAGGTTATGTATAGTCTTGTACATTAATTGATTTGATAACAGTATATTGATTACTTATTACTTTTAAAATGCCTTACTAACTCAATTGATTTAGGTCACTGTTCTCCAAAACCTTGGAACTAAATATCCCTGTTTCATTACAAGTTTTATACTACTCTTTCCTGAACTCCTATACCTGTATGTGAATAAAGGGAATATGTGATTAAATTGTCTTTCATTTTCAGGAACACTTAGTTGAGAAAGTTACATCAGCACTTCATGATGAAACAATACCTTTAACGTTTGACCGCCATGTTTACTTTGTTAACTTTACTTCTTTTGGTCGACAATCGCCAGTTTACATTAACTTAGTTCGTGATCCTATTGATAAAGCTGTGTCAAGGTTAGTAAAATAAATAAACTGAATAAATTCAAATAATGTTTCTTAAGACATTTATTACTAAACTATTATCCATTATGTCATGTGTCAAAGTCTTGTCCATCAAAAGAAAGCCAGTTTATTAGGCAATTAAAATTTGCAGTTCATATACACTGCGAAGTTATTAGTAAATGACAGTAAATTAACCTAAGGGATTTTTACATTAGTAAATAAATATTTAGATTTCTCATTCTCTCAACATTAACAAAAAATACCCCCGTTTTATGTATATGAAACAATTTGATACCTTAAATTTATATGTACCAAATTATGTAACAAAGATATGCACATGAACTAGGCAACATGGGCTTGAAAAGTCTAAACATTTGTTTTCCCATGACAGAAGTTATGCTTACTAATAAACTCCACCTAAATTTCAAAAATATTAAAATCCATGACCAAAATCCATGAATTGGAGGGTAAATATCAGAAAATATATGTTTTGAAATATAGTCCTAAATTTATCATGCAATATTATGTGTTAAGTAGAATAAACCCTACAGTTACTTGAAGATACATTTCATTTAAAATAAATTAAATTTTTCTTTCCCTTCTCAGTTACAAAGAAAGGAAATTTTAATTTCAATTTTGTGTTTTTTTCAAATATTATTTCATGAACAGATAATCTAATTGATTAAGAATTTCAAAATTTGATGTGGTTTACGTATCACATAAAATGATCAGATTTTTGGTATAAGTCACTTATGGAGTAAGATTATTAGTTGGTTCTAAATAGAGGAATATTTAAAATTATTGTCTGGATTTTTTTTTTTTTTTTTTTTTTAATTGCTGGGCTGTGATAGGCTCCTTCAGAGGCCTCACCGGCGTCGACCTAAAGGTCTTTTGCTGCCCCAAGTTCCTTCCTACACCCACTCAGTAATACCTGTCATCTTATAAAGGAACAGACACTACCTATAGGGTTGTCTAGGATGGTTTCCATCTCCTTCCCCAGAGGGGCTAGAGAGTATAGCCTGGCTTGTCCTAATGCCTCACACTCTAAGAGAATGTGTTCTGCGGACTCTTCAGCCAAGTATTTTTCCTGCCACATTTCCTGCAGCAATTTAATATTTCCTGCACATTTCCTGCAAGTATTTTCTGCAGCAATCTCTATTCTGTGTAGGTGTTTTCTGAGGTGACATTGGCTTGTTAAGAGCCCAACCACCCACCTCATGTTATCCCTTCTGAGAGATATTAGTTGATCAGCATGTTTTTTGCATGGTCTAAGTAGCCTCTTTGCAAGTCTACTTGTAGTTGAATTTATCCAGGCCTTGTTCATCCCCTCCCGTATCCATGTATCAACCGCTGCTCTGGCATGTCCATAGGAGATCCCGAACATCGGTTCCGGGCCCACGAAAGGGGATTCTGAACCTGACCTGGCTAATTCATCTGCTCTCTCATTTCCAACAATTCCTGAGTGGCCAGGAACCCAGCCCACAGTGACCGTGTTCACCTGACTAAGCTTTATCAATGATGAGATGCAGTTCCATACCAGCTTCGACTTTACTCTAGTCATGTTTAGAGCCTAGCTTGACTGTCTGTGAATATCAGAATGTTCTTACCTGTGTATTCCATTCTTAGATTCTCCTTGATACATTCAGAGATTACACCTACTTCTGCTTGGAAAACAGTGGCGTGCGTACCTAGGCACAGTACGATGGAACTCTCCGGGTTGATCCCATTTATACCACCGCCCGTACCCATCTCCATTTTCGAGCCATCTGTAAACCATACTATATCCTGCTCGTTATATAGCCTCTTTCCAGACTCCCATTCTTCCCTAGAGAAGATTTTCGTCTTGAATGGCTTATCTAATGAAACATTAGGTATCATGTGATCTGAGGGCATGTCTAACACTTCCTTGTTGACCACTTGATTTATCCTGCAGTGACCGATCGCAGGCCATCTCATTCTCCAGCAACCCGTTTGCTGCTGTCTGTATGCACTCATCCTGGCCTGTCCCTGAAAAAAACCCCTAGGGGAGGGAGATCCAGTAGAGCATTCAAGGTAACTGTTGGTGTAGACCCCATGGCCCCTGTGATGGCCAAACAGGCCACCCTTTGGACACCATCCATTCTACTTCCAATACCACCTTGTACCGTCTTCGTCCACCAAACCACCGCTGCATAGGTGATTAGTGGTTTAATAATCATGGCGTATATCCACATCACCACCTTTGGTTGCAGACCCCATTGTTTACCAACAGCCCTCTTACATGCAAACATAAGACACTTGGCTCTGGTTACTACCCGTTCTACCTGCGGGTTTCAGGTTTGTCTGGATTTGGTGAAACTCTTATTATTCAGTTATTTTGAAGCCACACATTTAAATTTTACATGGGTTTGTACATACATGGCTGCTGTTAAAAAATAAACCATTGATTGAACGATTTTGTATGTACTGATGTTCTTATTTAACAGCTGCTGTTTACTTTCAAGTTGTAAGGAAATATTATGATCAGGTGAACAATATTTGTTTTCAAAGTTTTCAGCCATTAGAAACATTTTTAGACTATTTTCGTAGTAATGTCTCTATTGCATTCTATCATAATGTTCTGATTGACTAGAAATTTAATGAGTGATGTGAGGTGGATGTTCTAAGTAAAGAAAGGAATTATGTAGTTTCAGACCAGGATTAAATTGGGGTGAAAGTTTAAAAGAAGTTTTACCAATTTTGACGAAATTAATAGTATTTATGTTTCTTAAAGTGCTTAGTTCTAAATATAACATCAGTTTTTCTATCCAGTTAAAAAAAGTGAGGACATTATTTTGTTGATGTAAAATTTTCTATATTATATTTTCACTAGCTTTTGAAGCCCATAAGTACATTTAGACAATTTTAAAATCGATAACTGTGGTATTTTTTGTTACCCATTTTCACAAGAAAATGTTGTTATTGATTTAAAATTTTAATTCTAATGTGAGTGGGTGAATTAGAACATTTTTAGTAAATTACTATATCAGGTTTACATAATGTCTGATATTTTATTGATTTTATAGATTTTATTATAGTCGTGCAACACCTAATCCACTAAACCCAGATTTACGAGTAGCACCATCTATATTAAAGCCTCGTTTGGACAAGATGAAGAATTATGAGCAATGTGTTCAGTTAGAAGATCCAGAATGTACATTTCTCACTGGGAAATTGTATGACCTTGCAATCCCTTATTTCTGTGGACATGAAAAGTGGTGCATGTAAGTTATTATAAAGGCAAAACAATAGTTTTTGTTTTAATAAATCACGTAGATAATTGCACTTGTTAAGTTGATGAAAAGATCAAAACATATATCTAAACTGTAAAAAGTAATAATTGGAAGTAAAAATCCTATTTAATATATTAGACTGAGTTGTTATGGTTGTTGGTATAGGATTGTGTTAATGAATATAAATAAAACTCAGCTTGTAAATAAGATGAATTAAGAAAAAGAAGATATTTGTGAATCATTGACACCCTCAAAATTAGTATCAATACATACAGATCACCAAACTGCACAATGAGCTATACACTAAATAGATTTGTTTAAGCAAAAACGACAAAATGAAAATGATTTTTAGTAACACTTGTATTCAATGAAGAGTAATGCTGATTTCTATGCTAAATTTGACAGATATCCGATTAAAATTCTGCTTTCTAGATAGGTTAGTGGTTTTTCTCTAATTTTCAGTTATACTGGTAAATTTTTCTTCTTTTTTTTTAGCAATAAATTCTTAGTCATCACAGTAGAAAGCATAAATATTGTAGTATGTAAATTTTCAAGATGATTAAAATAAAGAAATAAAGGGTCATATTACTGTATTACAGTAACATTTTTTGAAGGCCACAATTTTGAGGTTTATTAATTTAAAACGCCCTTAAAATAATTTTTAGTTAATGGTACATACTATTTTTGTCAAGATTATATATCAAGGTTGATGTGTGTACATATATTTATGATTTTTGGTTGCTTCCTTTTTTTATTTAATACCGGTACACTTGTGTTTTTACTTTTTATCTTTGTAGCTCATTGTTAAGATTTTCTCTTGTTTTTATCTAATTTATTATGTATGTATTATTTGTAATAGTTATATGATATTATTAATACTCCTCATATATATAAAAGCTACACCCAAAGAAAAACTGATTATGTAAATTTTTCTCTAAGAGTTGCTTCTAAAAATATAATATATAAAGTAATTTAAAATTTTATGGAGTGTCTGTGTAGTGAATGTGGATGTGAGTGTTAAAAATTTGGGAATTTCATGACATATTTTTACCCAATACATGTAATTTGGTATTGTACTATATTCTATTGTTTGTGGGGGGGGGGGAGAGATCAACTTATTACAATAATATTTATTCAGTCATAACTCAGGAAAAACAAATTGCATAACAAGTTAAAAAGGAATGCTTTTGAACTTTCTTGGACACTATTTAAACAACTAAAATAAGTAGTTGTTTAATTTCCTTTGAGATATTTATTTATATGAAATAATGATAATGTTGATTTTTTTACTACAAAAGTGGTAATCAACCAAGTAATGTTATGTCTTATTTAACTAGGCAATGGAGTTCTAATTATGTTGAAATTTCAAGACTATAAAAATTTGTTTTCAGAAACTTTTAATGTCTTAAAATTGATCCAAGAAATGTAAATAGTACAAATTGATTTCAAATAAAAATTAAGGAGTGGGTGTGTTCTATGAATAGATAGAATATATGAATGTGTGAAATCTTTAGGTGAGATTAAAAAAAAGTGAAATAATTTAAATTATAATTTTATGGTACTGAAAGAAAGGTAAACTTTATATTAGGGTTGTATTTACTGTGAACACATCAGTTATGTTTTGTTACACTTCTAAATAATAATGTACAATTTTGGTTGTTTTAAATTTACATTGACATAACCTCAAAAAGACTGCCTTTGAAGTTTGAGACTATATACATCCTCAGAACGAATGTTTTCCTTGTTTGGATTCAGATAGGTGTATTTTTCAATAACTTTTATATTTGCGATTAAGGAATTATATGTTAACGCAAGTGAAAGATAAACTGTTTTATTTGTTAATAATATTAGATTATGTGACAGTCTAGTAATATTTGTTGGAATAACATTTCTATCCGAGAAACATTTGCTATACACTATTTTATACCAGGTGTCCGAAAAGTTTTAGTATGGGTTAATATCTCAGGAGTTGGTTAGGAAAAATCAACTAAATTTTGGTGGTTGTATAGTTGACACATTCAAAATTCCTCCGCAAACTGGAGGTTTCTATCTTAAACCATTTCCTAGGAGTAAAGGAAAAACTTTTTTTTAATGTTCAAAATGACCACCAAGAAAATTTGGCAATAACAGCATTTTCAACATTGGCCAGTATTTCTGGCATAATACTGGTACACATATTGATTATTATTGTCACAGTATTTATAAATTGTCAGGTTTCTTAGAAATACTTGATTTTTTATATACCCCCCCCCCCCCCAATATAAGTCCCGAGACCATGCTGGCCAATCAATATCCTTGACCAGGAAATGCATTATTTAGATATACCCTCACAGGTAAGTAAATAAAGTGTAGGTAAGTGTATTTCCTGTAAGAAAATATTATTAATGTTGTTATCTCCAATGGTACGTCGAATTCATCTTATACTAATATTTGAAGGTACTAAGGTCTATTGAGGGCCAAATTAATATAAAACAGACCAATAAAGACCTTGGTTCCTATAATTCTGGCCAATGGGTTTAATTTCTGAGGATACTGATGGGCCTCTCCAAACCAATCAGGATTATGATAAGCCCATTATTGGCAATTGTGCTATTGAATGAACCATTCATGAAAAAGCTTGCTTCATAATTAAAACAAGACAGATACAAGTAGTTTTGTTGCATCTCGATCAAGTGAGGTATATGAAGTATTTGAAAAATTGTAAACTACAATCCAGATCATTATCGATATTTTTTTGTATTGTAAAAAGTGATTTTATGGGATGGAATTTATGCTTTTTTAGAATCTCAAGTACTGCCGATTTACTTGTATCTACATCAACAGCTAATATTTGTACTAATTGTGTCAGTTGTACAACAACTGTGCCTATGACATGAACTTGTAATTCTTCGGTTTAGCAGATGGGCGACCAGATCTTGGAGCAGCTTTTAGACTGAAAGCTCCCAATGAAGAATAAATTAAAATAAGCAAACCTTGAATACACAGGTTAAACGTTTGTTGACTCTAAATAGCAAAAATCTAAATGAAAATTGTTGAATACATTAAGAACAAAATGTTAGAAAGAATTTCTTATTAAATAACTCGAGTAAAAAATGGACAATTGGCTAAGGTGATTTGGTACAATTATTTACATTCTTCCTTCTTTACTGCCTGGTAATGGTTTGTGCGGAAATTTTCCTTTCTTCAAGACCTATAAAAAGAGGTGCAATTCAATATGAGTTTACATTTGTGATTCAAAAGTTCAATCCTATAGTGTCATCACTTAGAGGCGTGATAAGCTGATAATTTAGTTGATTTTTCTTCCTTAACTCTGGAGATATTAGCCATACTAAGACTTTTTGGACACCCGATATATATATATATGTTTCTTAGAGAAAATAACTTCATTTCATTTAATTATAATATATAGAAATTAATTTTTAATACAAATATGATATAAAAATATTTTTGTTTGTTCAGGATATTAAATGATAAGAAGGCCCTTGAAAAAGCAAAAGCTAATGTTGATCGTTACTATCCTGTAGTTGGAGTTTTGGAGGAATTAAATGCAACATTAGCAGTTCTTGAAAGGAAACTCCCATACTTTTTTAAAGGTGTTCAAGACTTGTATTTCACACAGCTTTTGGGTAAGACATTCTGTTGGAGACATACTAAAATTTATGTATAATGTGTAGAAAAAGTTGGAGAATAACTTATATTCATATAAACAATAGGAGGTAGAAAAATGTGATTGGGGGGGGGGGGGGAAGAATGGTACCCTTAGGTATCCAAAGGGGTGGGTCATTTCTATTGTTTGGTTGATAATTTTTTTGTGCAACACAGCTTTGCTGGTATACTTTATAGAGTAGATTGACAGATTATAACAATCACCTTAATATTTTGAAAATCAGAAAAGATAATTCAGTTCATTGGGTATAAATATAAACTGGTTACACAATGTTATTAAATGGTCCTTATGAGTTTTCAGTTAATAAGAGAGGGTATCGCTAGAGTGGACTGTTATTGGAGATAATTCTTTCGCAGCAGACCCTCCATGAAAGAGATGGAGAAACTATTGTACAAATTTTTGTTTTGGCCTTTTGTATATTTTGATCAGTTTTTACCAAATTTGGTATGAAACAAAGTTACTTGATACATTGCATATGGCTTGAACACCTGTCAACCAAATAAATGATAGAGCAGGTGGTTTTTATTATTTTGTTTTCAAAATGATTATTTTACTAAGAAGTTTATTATTATTATTTTTTGTAACACTTGACTTAATGCTTTGAAAAAGTAATGTGGAAAAAAAAATATATAATGGAAAATGTTTTAAAAATAATTTTCAATTTTAATAAATTTAAGTATTTGAAGAAAGTCTATATTATATAGTGAAAAATAATATAAATCTTTGCTCTTTTTCAGGTTGTTCCTTCTCAAAGAATTTTCCAATTGTGTATTACATCTATTTTATAAAGGGCATATTAATACAGAAAATTCCAAATTTAAAAAATGGGATTATTATTTTATAGTGCAGTTAAAATTTCATTTGAAAGTGAACAAATCTACAACTTAGTTAAACAAGATTTAATATATTACGAACTTATGAAAAAGATATTTAAATGTAACAGCAGATATTTCTTGTTGAACTCCATATTCAAGGATAAAGCAATAAAGCTAAAGGTTCAAAATTATTTTATAATTTTAAAACTTTAGCTTTATTGCTTTATTTAATCCTTGATTTGAAAAAGATTCGAATCCACACCCTCCAAGCCTGTATGCATATATCAATTTTGTTAAAATTTAGTGAGGGAAGTAGGGGAAATGAGTTTATCATAAATACCCTTTACTCTATTATACAATCTATTAATGAGTTATTATTAACAGTGAACAAATTACAACCAAGCCAGTATTGAAACCAAAATCTATAGCTTTGTATGCTCATGTCTTACCAATTAGGACACCATGGCAGATACTAACATTAGATTATCTTTTATGTTTCTCAAGATATTGATGAATCTATTCTCCTGTTAAAAATAGTTTTGGTAACAATTTCCTTATCATTTTTCCAAACTTATCAATTACTGGGTACATTTGATTCAGATCTCTACCTACAAAAGGGGTTCTTTAGAAAATAATTATACATTTAAGTGCAAAGAAAATGAGTAAAAAAGTATGTATTAACCTAAGCTAGTTGAACATTCAATTATAAAAGCTACTTAATTTGTTTCAGAACCACACAGAAATAGAAATCGACTGAGACCTAGGAGTGTTAGTGATATCGTTCGCAGAAAGCTCAAAACAAACCTAAAACTAGAGTATGAGTTTTACTACTGGCTACGCAACAGACTGATAAAACAGTTCAATTCTTTGTGATACTTAGATAATTAGTATTTTTTAACAGTTTTTAAAAACATTTTTTATAGACTTAGTAAATAAAGAAAAGTTACCAATTAACTATATACATTTATAATGTCTCAAGTGTTATTTTTTCCACCTACAAGCATTTTAAAACCCTCATTTCAAAGTTATCTATAATTTTTGGGATGGAAAAAAACAATGTTTTCCATAATTTGAATAGAGGGATCCCACTGAAAATATATGAAGAGAAAATTATTATTATTTACCCATCGTCTCTCTCTAAACCTCTTTGTTCTGGACTTGTTTCACTTTTAGGTTGCGGGTCTTACATAGCCTACTTAATTCCCTTATTCCATATCATCATGGCTACTCTTTCATCTTCAATCCTAGGGGTCTCAACCAGAAAATATATTTTAGCCCCTGATTTTCTACCATTTTCATTAGGTGTCCATACCATTTTATCTCATTTGATTGTGTCCTGTGATTAATGCAAGCTCTTACATCTTCATTCAACTTTTTGTCTAGTCTTGAGATTCTTACATTTTAAAATACGGAACTGGTATTTAATGTCTAGATACACTTAACAGTAATCTAATAATTTATTGAGATGGAAACGCTTGACAAAACTTGTCTATAATAGATAAGTCTATTTACTCCAGCAGTTCTTGAGAAAGTTGATGATTGTCAACTTTTAAAAAATCCTCAAATTTAACCCAATTCTAAGTAGATTTAGATCAAAATATTTTCGGTCTATTGGGCTTCTGAATAATGTGAGCAGATTTTAAAGATGCTCTCAGTAGAATAAATATAAAAACAAACATCACAACAAAAGGGTGCTCAATATCCATTCAGAGAGGTTTTAAAATCAAGTAAGATAAAAAATAAAAGATGAAAATCTCTAACTCCAATAAATATAACTTAGGCCTACTACAAAATATTAATGGTGTAGATTCTTATCAGGGTAACATTTTTAACTTGAGTCATAGGAATTCTCATGTTAAATTTAGCACTTATCAAACGAGCTAAAGAGAAAAGAGGCTGAAATTGTGAATGGAAATAGAATTAAACACACGACTCACACTGAGAAAGGACTTTCAAAAAAAAATTTTTTGAGGTCTTGGGTTCTAATTTTAGTGTAAGAAATTTTTTTTTTTTACTAACCAATTTTGACAAAATTTTAAATACAAATAGATCTAAGTAAATGAAAGTATTTGATTTCAACAGAACTTTGACAATGAACAGAATCAAAATGGTGCCCAATATGAAATGAAATGAAATATCTACATTAGTCAACTATATACATATATACATGTTCAGATTACAAAACTTGTATACATGTTCAGATATGCCATACTTGTAAAGTAGTGGTTGTTTTTTAAGGCTGCCATTTTTTATTTCAAATAGATTTATTAAATAACGGAATTCTCTATTAGTTAAAATTTTTTAAGTCCTTCAAAATGATTTAACACAAGTGCTAATTTAAAATTACGGATGTAAATATACTATAAATTAAGATTTTGAAAAATGCACTTGTGATATGTCATTTTAAAAACATTTTGGAAACTGGCGGAGGAGGTTTATAGGAGACACCGAGCCATTGGAGACAGCTCTGGAAGATTGTAGAAGAAAGTAAGTAAGAAGTAAGATGTCATTTTAAAGCTCCAGTCAAGTCCAAATTTACTGTAAACTTCATCTTTGGTCTTTTTAAGCTTCAACAAAAGTGATTGCCATAAGTTATGTAATGTAACGTTATATATTTTTTATAATAGTTAAATTAGAACTTGTGTTACAATACTTTTAAATTCAAACAAATAGAGAATTCCGTTATTAAATAACTCAACTCTAAACAAAATGGCTTCATTCAAAACAACCACTACTTAGTCTGTCACATTGGTTGCCATTTTGGTCCTGGTAATTGTAAAAAAGTTCTGTTTACAAGAAATATTTTTATTTACTTAGATCTATTTGGATTTTAAATTTCATTAAAATTGGGGAAAAAATTCAAAATTTATTTAATTAAAATGAAAATGCAAAGTTTAAAATATAATTTTTTTTTACTAAAATATTTAAATACCAATAATTGTGTATCATTCGAAGGTGGTGTTAGCCATAGACTGATTAATTTACTTATTTTTTTATATTGTCAGTATTTTTTACACACACACGGACACATAGAAAACTATATATATAAAAAATAAAAAAATCAACCCATGGATTACCCCACCTCCAATCTTTACAATGTAATTCCAGCTAAATTTATATGTGTAATTTCTGTATGTAAAAATGTGTATTTTTAATTTATTGTTAGGCTGAGGAAAAACAAATGTTGTTTTGGCTGACGTCACAAAAATTTTGTTTGGTACAAAAAAAATTTTGTTAAATAATAAATATTGACATTGAATATGTTATTAAATTTTTCTACAAATAATAAAAGAAAATATATCAAACCGAAAATTGTTGTTAGAATTTTTTAAAGTTTAGTTACATCAAACGGTGATTGTTTGTTTGATCTAATTTTAGTTCAGGTAAGTCTGATGGACCTAGTACTTGATTAACCAAGAAAGTGACTAAACTTAAATTTTATTATTTTTTTTCCAGTAGACTTGACAGAAGGATTCCACATATTCTTATAGGAGTAATTGACAACTAAAAGAGGAAAAAAAGGTTCAGTCATTTATTACTACAGATTCTGACACTATTTATCCACAATGAATTGCGGTTCCAGTATTCTCAACAATACTTTTATGACACAGTGCATTTTCCATTTATAAGCTTTTCGACGCCTCTGCACACTATACCGTACAGCTGTCTCTTTTCTCTGTTTGCTGGCTCTCCAATCTCTTCAGCTGAAGCCATTGCTACGAGAGCAACCATGACCATAAGGAAGAATAAAAGTTTGTACACCGTGATTGTTTGTAAAAAATTCAACAAAATTAAGCAATTAACAATATGAAAACAAACAGTGATTACATATATAACAGATGAAGACAAAAAACTCTATTACCACAGACAAGAGAATATACCTCTTGCCTGTTATACTCCCTACATTTGAAATAAGTATTTCAAAATTGTCGCTGCGACGTGAAAACACATCTAATTGCGTCCACAAAGCTGTAACAGTCGCAACATAGCAAGCATAAGCCAGGAACTATGGAAATATCGAAAAACATTAATGCTACAAGCCACTGTATAAAATTAAAATTAAATATTTGCAACAATGTTAAAGATAAAAACATAGAGACTAAATAAAACCATAGTAACTGAAATAAATACAAACAATTCTATTTCTTGTTTTACTCATGACGTTTGATTTTCCTATAGATCTACTTATTGAGCCTATTACATTCTCTCAAATATACCACAAAGTTGTAAAACCAGTTGTAAACAGATGTAAGTAGATAATAGTTGATAATTGTAGTAGATAATCAGTACATTCGATGAAAGAATGGAGTAGAGGAGGGAAATGTTGATTAAACAATATTTTCAAATGGCTTGTATAGAAAATAAATATTGTCTGAAGTTCCTTACTTAATATTTTGTTTAAAAATTAATATTTTATAAACTTTTCTAATGGAACTTGCACTCGTAAAACTCATGACGGCACATGGTTGCAATTATTGTAATTTTAACAAATAGAAATCACAGCAGTATAGAGAGATGTCTTGTATAAAACCTTTCTTTACCTAAAGAGTTCAAAATTTTACATTTGAAAACACGACTTTTTCGTCTGTCAGTTATGTTTCTTAAAAACAAATAGGAAAATGGAAAAATATTGAATTTAGTAACTTTAAATTACTTATTGAGTATTGCATATTGGATTTAGTAACTTTCTATTTAAATAACTTTTTCCCCGTCTACAAAGAACCAAGATTGTACTTTGTACATTTTAAAAATGGCGGTTGACAAAATATTTCTCTCTTTTAACACCAAATATGAAGATTTATTTTTATTCTAATAGAAAGAAGAAAAGTTATTTTAAGATTCTCTTAAATATTCAATTTTTCACAATCAAAAGCATTTCAACGATAATGTCGCCATCCTCAGTAATAGCTAATTGTTAATAATACAAAAATTCATAAGTCATTACGAGTGCCTTTATGTTTTTCTTCTGAAGAAATTTTTGATAAAATTTGTAACCTCAGCCAGCTATTTGTACAGTAAATAAAATAGTTATTTTTTGCAATTTCAATGTCATCTGTTAGTAGTGTTTACCATTTCTTTAGAAAATAACTGTTTTGATCTTCTTTAAGTTCTCATTCAACTTTTAAGTTAACCAATTGTGTTTGTGTATTTTTGGATTTCAACCAAAAGTTTTGGCGCTGTTTATGATGGTGAAGATGACTAAAATAATATAGATGTTAAAAAAATATCACTAATTGGTTTGATTATCTTTTTGCAGACATATATAACGAGAAGTTTTTTAACACACAAAGAAAAGAACAGGAAAGGTTTCAGAAATACTTGAAGATAGTTTTGTATAAAGTAAACTCCTAAAAAGGAATATAGTTTTATCAAACGTACACTGAGAGGGATTTTGTAAATGTTGACTTACATTGGGTGTAGAATAATTGAAATGTTTCATTGAAACTGTATAAGACAATGTGTATAATTAATGTAATAAATATTGTGGTCTGCAGTAAATGGTTTATTTTTATTTTCTCACATATAGTAAATGTTTTTAGAATGGTAGATGTCTTTGCAGCTGATTTTGATTTAATTACGTACATGGGCATATTTTGATCATATCTGGAAGTGTTTTTTTTCTTCTTTTTTTGTAACTGTGTGTAGCAAAATTCTAAAACTCATACTATTATATCCAAATCGGCTGTAACTTTTTCATAAAAATATCTTATATTTTGGGCATATCTCGAAGCGGCCCATATATAAAATTCTTGATAACTCAAAATATGTGTGCCATAAGACCAAACTAAATTATAATTTTCCCAAAATTGGCTCCAACTATTTTGATAAAGTTCTGTTAAATGTAGCGTCTAAAGACCCTAAAACAGGACGTATTGGTCATCAAATCCACAACAAATATTGGCAAGAAATTAAAAAATAGACTGTAAAGCTGTTATAAAACATTAATTTCTAAACAAATTCGTTAATCCATTATGGATTGCGGACATATATTTAGCTCACATGTACAAGGACATGAAGGCAATGTGCGCCGGTCTATTGTTAGCTCTGAGCAGTAATAGTTTATGTATTACTAGCTAGATTGTGTGGCATGTCAGCTAGACTCTACCATTGACAAGAAAATGCACTAACTTTTATTAGGTTTTTACTCTTTAAAAGTATATTGAGGTTTTCAAACTGTTGAAAATCTTCATCATATGCAGTGTAATATGTTTATACACAAATGAACTGATATTGCTTTCGTAATCCTATAATTTTTTAAAGAACTAATAATTGGAGTGTGATTTTTATTTTTTAATACCCGAGTGACCAGTTCCATTTCAACCCACTTGGATGCAATTTAGATATAAATAGATTTATAAATAAATATTTCCAGGTATCAAATAATATTGTTTCATATATCAGTTAGAATTAATTTATAATAATAGTGTACGAAAAAAATTGATTTCAGTAATAAATTACGTCAAATAGAACTTCTAAAAGTAAAGTCTGCATGAATACAAAATCATGTATCCATGATTTCGCTGAAATTAATTTGCACTGGTGGTGACCACCACACCTTATTTATATCAATCCTCACAGAGTTAAATTATCCGTTTTAAATGTTTTCAACATTCCTTTTATTTATCTATTTAATACCAAACTTCAGCTCCATAACAAAGTACAAATTCAACCTTTGCAATGATCTCTTCTCTTGTTGTTCTTATTTTATCATATTGAGTTAAAACATACTAGTATTTCTCGGGTCTGCTGTATTAGGCTTTTATCTAGCTGTCCCAACCCATTTCCCCCAAAATAATGGTTTATATCCTTCCAAATATCTAAAATGGTTTACCTATTTGATTTAGATATTGAATTAATTATCACTTCAAATTCAGCATTGAAGTTTTTTAAAATTTACCTATATTTATCCTCTTGTACCTACAACGAAATTCCCTGTTTTCGCTATATAGTCGTTGAATCATAAACTGTAAATCGTTAATACCCTATATTTTCTATTCTTGCAAGGCTGATTCTATATAAAATTAAATACCACACAAAACATACACAACATAGACTCAGAAATGTAATAGGTTCTAACAATTCTAACCCTCTTTTAAATTGGATTGTAGGCTACTGTATCTAAACATTTATAATATATATTATCTAGAGAGTGTTTATCTAACAATCGAGTTTCTAATGAAACTCCACAGTTTAGATATTGGTATAATATCATATGTTTTTTCTAAGTCTATAAAAGCACTTGTCTATTGTACTATTAGTTGTAGAAGCAAATTATCAATGAACCTGGTGTGAATCTACTCTATCATTACATATCTTGTGTACAATATTATTTCATTCCTTTTCATGCATAATTTTTCTAAATAATCTAATAAAAATGCTAAGTTAAGCCTGTATAGCACTTGTGGTCTTTACAATCACTTTTAATAAAGATAGTTTTCCACTTTAAACTGTGAGGTGTCTTTGATTTGTCTTGGTGAGTTATAAAATATGGGGGGAGGGGGGGCATTAAATAGTGCAAATATGAGAAAATTGCTGTGAATACCCTTTTGCTAAGCACAATACTCTCGGAGGTAGAAAATGATTTGAAAATCAATATCGATGACAAATTTTTCTTACACGTTGTAAGCTTTGAAAACTCATTTTAATCTTGATTATCTTCCCATTAACCATAGAAGCTCCCACGACTCTGGGTGGTATAAACATAGATTTAACTTTTGTCCGTAATATTGACTTAGATCTCAACATATGTGTGTTATATCTCATATCTCGGACATTATTGTACATTGATTTTGTCAGAAGATGTTTACATCTGTTTAGAATTAAGAAATAAAATAAAATTTCAAACCCATACTGAGTACATACCCTATTTCAACAGTAACTCTCACGTAGTATGTATAAGAGACAGCCATAATGATCGTAAAGGAAAACTGTATTTCGCAGCCAAGTTCCACTATAAGTTCTATTTATTTGCCCCTAATAAAAAATGAAGTTCATAGATTTTTGATAGACATAATTTGGAAACTAGCAACATGAACTTTGTGGGGGTTGAACCTATAAATGATCAATGTCGGATCCCTTCTCAGTTGGCCTGTGTTAGGCGCTCAGAGAGGTGGAGACTAAAAATGTCTGTGAACATCTGAGGATGCAAAGTGTTTGGTTTCTTCACGAAACATTGTGTGTGTGATTGTTATCTACAGGATTTTGTGTTGTGTTTGTATAATGACGTGAAGGTTTCCTTCAAAGATTAGTTTTAAATATATTTGACTACAATATCCTGTGGACGTTCAATTCTCTTCAACGTATAAGGTGGGGGAAGTCTATTAAGTAATTTTTAATTACGTAGTATTTATTCCACACACCTAAAAACTTCCGGTCATGACCCCAACACAGCCCTGTTTACTTTTTATCTCACCTCTGTTTTTGTTACTTGTAAATCTCTTTCTTTAGAAGAGTGTTCTATTAACCATTAAAGGGCTCCCATATACAATTTTATGAGTGTCCTTTCCTTAAATTTAAGCCTCATTGGACCTACTCACTAGTCTCTTAGTCTATCAAATACAATCTATTTGTGCATTTCATCTATCTTGGTACTCTCTATGAACCTATTCCCCAAATAGTCTTCTATAGCTACCTATGATATAGTCCTTATCCTGGATGGTCTCTTCTCATCAAGTGCACCTATATTTGGAAATTTGTGATTTCGAATTCTTTTCGACTCAGCCTGAAATCCATATTAGTTTTATCATTTCTGCTGAAATGTTGAGTGCAATAACATTAAATTTTAGAACTATTACTTCAAATGTTTCCTGACTGAATGTTTTAATTCAAAATGAGAGCTGAAATTCATATCTCTATGGATTGTTCTGGTTTATTAGTTTAAGAACTTGTCCTTTCATTTTTAACAAGATCAATACAATCATTTCCATTAATTAATTATTTTTATGCTTTATGACCTACTGTTATTAATTGTATTCACATAGCTTTACAGTGACAGTAAGCCTATTTTACTTTTTGGCGACATCTGTTTTTCCACTTACTGGTGGCATCATCCTCAACCTGAATATATCAAATAATTTATTTAAAATTACACACACTAAAGATTTAATTCTCTAATAAATAGAGCTTGAACAGATATCCAATAATAAAATTTTATAAAGTAGCATAATTCAAACAACTCTTTTAACATTGTTTAGTTATTCTTCAATAAATGTCTTATGGTTTCACACCTTGGTACATTAATTAAATGTTTTTCTCTATGGACTTCATATCATGACCTCCAGATATACGTTGCTAAAAGCATTTGATTTTGCTAACTATTGAAGATAAAACATTACTGACAATCCAAACTTTATTTGTTTTGTTTTGTAAATAGTTACAAACAGGTTTATAGTTAAATAGCATTATACAATATTTGGTACAAAATTAAATACATAATTTTTAAAGAAGAGATATAAAACTTAACATTTATAAGTAAAGTAAATCATACTCATTAAACAGTTAGAACGCTCAAATATGTGAAAAGGCATACAAAATGAAATTGTTTACACACAAAAATAATAATCCTCCAGTAATTAGCAAGAAAAATGTGGTATAGAGACTATAGGTATGTTAGATAAAGAACTATGCTTACAAAACAAAATTGTACTTTTGTTGTTAAAACAAATAAAAGAATCTGTTGAACAAAATTAGTGATGATATAAAAGTTGAAATGCTATATGGTTATGTCTTTTTCTTGTGATCCTTTAAACCAGCACCTGCGTTAAACTTGAAGAAAATAATATCACCATCTTCCACTACGTAGTTACGTCCCTGTTGCCGGTATTTTCCTGCAGACTAATAAACAAACAATGTTTTTAGTAATATTCAACAAGAACAACAAATAGTGTTGTAAAAAAGAGAAAATATATTAAATAAATTAATTCAAAACGTCATATCAAGTGTCAATATATAAAATAATGAAATCGGTAACTTTCATTTCTATCTTATATCTTAAACTTAAATAGGTTTTAAAGGCAGGTTTAATTTTCTGAAGATTATTGGATAAAAATATAAAAAGATTACATAGTCATTTAGGTATTTTTCATAAGTTTATATAATAGTTTAAATTATTTTTTGATTCTCTAAATTCTGTAAAAATTTATTTAGTTAACTTTTAATCAGTTGAGATGTCATTTAAAAGCAAACCACATACCATTTGTGACATATCAGACAGCTCGCCTGATGTAAATTTCTTGTCAAACTTTCAGCCAGTACATTAGGCATCAGTTCAGCAGTTGCAGGATAAATTAAATTCAGTGTAAATTATAGGCTTACTGGGAGGATCCTTATGACACTGGGTATTGGTTGGACTATGCTGTAGGTGTGGAGTTAGTTTTGTGAAACCAAAATACACTGCAAACACATTCAATAATAGTGAAAATGACCCTCTTTAGTCGCAACAGTGGTGACACTTCTAGTGACCGCTTTTGATACTATGGTATTATGTAAGGAACTTGATGTGATTTGCTTTACAATGACATCACAACAGATTCGTATGTTATCTGAATAAATTGAAATATGCTTTTAAAGTTGTAAAGTCCTTCTTTAAACACTCTGTATATTGTTCTACACATTTTACTAATGTCACAGATTATTTTTTCCTTTAAAAAATTATTAAAAAAAAAATTAAATTTTAGAGTACTTTTGTTGGCAATTTTTAGAAATAGGCAAAAATGGATCAAATTGATAGTACAAATAAAGTCAAAGACAATAGATGTGAAGAAGTAGGATTAGAGTGTGTAGCTGATTGATTACAGAGTTTCTAGTGACTAGAAATTAGTGACCAAAGGACAAATTTACCTCTTGATATGCATGTTTTTATGCTTAATCATTGAATAAAATTAGTAATCATCTTGTTTCCTCTATTTTTAATATTGTACGGTATTTCTTCAAGAATCAATACCCAGTTGAATTGCCTTACCCAATTGATAAAATCGAAGGAATTAAGTAAAAAAGGAATTAAAATAAGCGGGCCAAAGCAGAAATGGCATCAGATGTTAGATTATACTCATTATAAGATCACACTTTGGTAGCCCTCATCCCTTATTTTTTCTGCGTTGTAACATTTTTTCTAGCAATCTGCAATTATGCTGCAATATAGCAATAGGATTTTGACATTCTTGCCAGAATGATTTGACATTTTCAAGATGATAAATCGGATTTAATATCTTACAGTATATGCAAATGTCAATGTTCAATAAAAATGGTAACAAGTAAAAACCTCAAAATTATATTCAAGTTAAGAAGTGATTTTCCAATTTTTTAAAAAAAGCTTCATTCTTTTAACGATTGTGGCTGAAAAACTCAAAGAAATAGGTGTGATAAAATATTATTTGTATCACATCTGTGACGCTGCTCTCTCACAGATTTTTATCTTACGATTAGTTTTCTTGGCAGGTCATACCTTAATATTTTCTTCTTTTTTTACAATTAAAAGGTCAGGTTGAAATTATTACAGAACTAAAATCTGAAAATTTTGATGTCATTTAGTGTGTTGTATGTTGAACTATTCAATAAATTTAGGCAAAAACTATTTAAAAAGGTTTTCTTAAATTTAGTATTTCTATATTGACACACAAGAAAATCATATAAATAGTTTTAAATCTCAAAATATTTTTAAGACCACTAAAATGCAAATAACATTATTTACAAATAACACAAAGGATGAACAATATGTCGAAAATCACCTAATCACAATAGGTTTTTGGTCCCTTAAGGAATTTAGTAGAAAATGGAAATAAAATATTTTGTAATTTGTATAGTTACATTTTAACATTTTTAATGAACTCAGTTACTGACATAAAAACTATATGACTTGGAAACAGTAAGATAGAACACCAGGTTTCCATATTTTTGTAAATAATTTACCTTGACTGCAGCTTCTGAGCCTTCTTCTTTGAAATCATCAAATCTCATAACATCAGCCATTATGAACCCTTTCTCAAAGTCTGTATGAATCTTTCCTGCAGCTTGAGGTGCTTTAGTTCCTTTCTGAAACATCATAGTTATATGATTTAATTTAATGGTGGTAATGCAATTTAAATGGTTTGGTGACGACAAAGAGTATATTTTGTTGTTTAATTTTATATTGTCACAACTTACAAACAAAATTTGGTATATCTGCATGTCCAAATAACAAAATATTCTCTAGATTGCACTAAATTATTGAAAAAACTAATAAACAGTACAAAACATAACACAAACTTTCCCACTCATCCATCCTCAAAAACAAACCTAACCCATAGCATTGCTTGGTAGTATAAATATGTCCTTAGCGTAAATTATATTCAATTAAAAATGAGCTTTTAATGATGTCTCTCAAGGTTTATTCTTGTTTTTTGTCAATTATTCCTGAACCATATGTTTTTACTTGTGGGTTTGGGTTATTAATTTCACATTACACTAAAATGTGAATAAAATATTTTATAACAGCCCCATGAATTATTTTTTGTTATTTACAGAAAACTCACACCCCAGCAATTGAGAGATTGCTATCAATATATTTTGTTCGGCTTGTTAGATGCTACACTTGAGCAAAATTTAATTAAAATTGTTAAAACCGATTTTGAGAAAAATCATAATTTTGTTTATTTTCTTATGGCAGTTACTCCCAATTTTTGAGTTATAAACAACAACAAAAAGTCCTGAGGTATGACCAAAATATGCCCAAATACCAAATTTGATTAAAATTAGTCTACACATTTGAGCTTTAGAGTAGGCAACTGCACATATGACAAATAGGCATCATTCCATTAACCACTTATGGATAAATCCATAAAAAACTTGGCATAGATTTATTTGACCACCGTAAGTAATACAGTGTGTTGGATTTCTGTGTTTGTTCAAGTGCATATACAACCAACAGGTGTGTATTATTTAAAGGTGAAAAACCATTGGGATCATCTGAACAAAAACAGAAGATAAGGTATAAGAAAAGAGAATCCTAGTCCTCGAATATCGTCAGAGTCTGGATAAAATAAAAGTTAGTCATGAGAGATTTGATAGGAAAGATTAAAGAGAAAACTACATGAAAAAAGATGTAGATAAAGTTAGGATATCTCGGGATTGTCATGCCTATACTCACTATATTGATAATCAACAGAGTAGTCAAGGTTAATTTTAAGAAGTTTGCTTGTGACTACTGACAAGTAATTTATTTGGACATGTGGTTTCGTATATTGATTTAAAACCATACAAGGTTTTGTAGAGTGCAAAGAAACAAAACATTTATGTGAGAAGAGTTCAGTTAGTTAACATATAAATATAATATATTAGACTCGATAGGTTGGATCACTATAATTAGTAAAGATATCAAATGAATGAAATTGTTTATAAACGTGTCTTCAAGGAATAATTACTTATAACAATTATATATATCATGGAATACAATTAAAATAGTAGGATTAATTAAATAAATGTGTTATTCAGAAACAAGTTATTTTTTATTAAACTTATTCATAGAACAAAGATAAGTTATAAGAACTTATATGTAGAACAAAGATATAATTGAATCTTTAAAAAAAGAAAAAAGAAGAAGTTATAAAACAATTAGTAAAAGAACATGGTAATAAGTTTGAAATCTAATTATGATATTCATCTACTATAATTTAGATGAATAACATTCTAATTGATATTAATAGAATTATATTGCATAAAAGCCAATATTTACTACAAAACTGCCAACTATTTGTTTAGAAGCTCCTAGAGATGGTGTCAGCTTACTAAAGAATTAAAAAATACACAGGATTCTTTTTTTTAAACCAACTCTTTTATCAAACAAGCCTTTTTAGTAGACATGTTATTGATATCTTTGACTTATAAATCAGTTTTAATAAATGAAATGTAAGCTAAAAAATTATGTATACTTCTTTGTTTACTTTCCTTATACAAGAACAAATATTTATAACCTGTTGGTATTTCCTTAAAAGAATTTTATATACAACTAGCTGATGACTCCAATATCACCTGGGGATAGTTTTATAAAGAAATTTTTTTTTATCACAACCTTAATGGTGGTGCTATGGAAATAAATAATAATGATATGATACTTGTTTTAGGGGTAAAAAACACCCTCGGAGAGGGACATTTTCAAAATCCTTTCTTAGTACGTGTCTACAGACCTACCCCAATCCATGTTAAACAATTCATAGCTCTAGGATTCTTGAATCTAGAGACAACGCTTTAGAGGTAAAAAAACACCCTTGGAGTGGAACATTTTTAAAACCCTTTCTTAGTACGTGTCTACAGACCTACCCCAATCCATGTTAAGCAATTCATAGCTCTAGGATTCTTGAATCTAGAGACAACGCTTTAGGGGTAAAAAAACACCCTTGGAGTGGAACATTTTCAAAACCCTTTCTTAGTACGTGTCTACAGACCTACCCCAATCCATGTTAAACAATTCATAGCTCTAGGATTCTTGAATCTAGAGACAATGCTTTAGGGGTAAAAAAACACCCTTGGAGTGGAACATTTTCAAAACCCTTTCTTAGTACGTGTCTACAGACCTACCCCAATCCATGTTAAACAATTCATAGCTCTAGGATTCTTGAATCTAGAGACAACGCTTTAGGGGTAAAAAAACACCCTTGGAGTGGAACATTTTCAAAACCCTTTCTTAGTACGTGTCTACAGACCTACCCTAATCCATGTTAAACAATTCATAGCTCTAGGCTTCTTGAATCTAGAGACACGCTTTAGGGGTAAAAAAACACCCTTGGAGTGGAACATTTTCAAAACCCTTTCTTAGTACGTGTCTACAGACCTACCCCAATCCATGTTAAACAATTCATAGCTCTAGGATTCTTGAATCTAGAGACAATGCTTTAGGGGTAAAAAAACACCCTTGGAGTGGAACATTTTCAAAACCCTTTCTTAGTACGTGTCTACAGACCTACCCCAATCCATGTTAAACAATTCATAGCTCTAGGATTCTTGAATCTAGAGACAACGCTTTAGGGGTAAAAAAACACCCTTGGAGTGGAACATTTTCAAAACCCTTTCTTAGTAAGTGTCTACAGACCTACCCTAATCCATGTTAAACAATTCATAGCTCTAGGCTTCTTGAATCTAGAGACACGCTTTAGGGGTAAAAAAAACACCCTTGGAGTGGAACATTTTCAAAACCCTTTCTTAGTACGCGTCTACAGACCTACCCCAAATGATGTTGAAAAATTCATAGCTCTAGGGTTCTTGAATCCAGAGATTTCTTTATCAGTTAGCTGGTTTTGACTTATATATTTTTTATTACAAGATTCCTTTATACTCTTTATCTACGGATTTTTCCTTGGTGTCAGTTATGTCTTTGCTATGTTAAAAATTTAATTGTATAACAGCAATTTAAACAGGTAGTACAGAAAGACATAGATAGAATTCATGTACCTGAATAGTCCATGCTTTGACTTCATCTGGTCCAGCTGTAAAGAAGTACTGAAGCTGGAGAGCTTTGTATCCTTGGACAATGATCTTGTCTAAAGCACTGAAAGCACACAAGACAGTAACCTCAAGCATTTACTTCAAATGTAATTTATATACAAAGTGAAATTGCAAATATAAATTTACATCTTATGACAATTTACAAATATGTCTATATGGTTTAGTAGTTTAATGATTAAAATTACATAAAAAAATTATAAGTAATACAATTATGACACTATGGTACCCAATAATTCGTAACATCTTTGTAAATAGAGTTAAACTTAACCAGTCAGATTTATGTTGCAGGCAAAAAACAACACCATATTTATAAGATAACAACAAATTTGTTTAGATATGGGGTGCAAATTGAGAGCAGCCTAAGATGCTTAACATTCCTATCTAGCACAAATTTTTGGAAGTGCCAATTATCTTTTAGATGTTCAAATAATCCTTTGTCAAATAAGGTTTGTCATAAGGGCTTGATATAAAAATTGGAAAGAGATCTTCCAAAACAATATTGTGAAATTCTGAGGTCCTACCTTACAGACGGAATGTTCCGTGTGAAATATGAAGGAAGAATTTTCAGAATTTAAAGAGATCACTGCTGGTGTGCTACAAGGGAGCGTACTGGGTCCATTTATTAATACACAAGCGATCTGCCACAAAATGAAGAAACCACAGTCACTATATTTGCGGACGATACTTCTATATTAGCTGTTGGTGATAGTGTTAAAGAAGCAACAGAAAAACTTCAGAAAGCCATCATGAAAGTTAATGTGTGGACCAAAAGGTGGCGTATAAAACTAAATGAGTCTAAGTCAACCAATATAAACTTATTTATAAAAAAGAGAAGGAAGTTCCAGTGCTAATAAACAGTAAAATTATTCTATACAAAAACGAAGTTAAATATTTGGGAATGAATATGGATTCAAAGCTGAACTGGAAGTCACACACCACAAAAAAGAAAGGAGCTTGGAATTAAGTTCAAGAATATGTATTGGCTATTTAGATACAAAGCAGGATTAAGTATAAGTAATAAATTACTTTTATACAATCAAGTAGTTGAGTCAGTGTGGAGCTATGGACTGCAGATTTGGGGATGTGCTAAGAGAAGTAATATAAAGAAAATTCAAATCTTTAAAAAAAAAAAAAACTTTGGATGATAGTGAGTGTACCTTGATATATACGCAATGAAAATATTCACAGAGACCTTAAAGTTAAGACGATTGTTGACGAAATCAAACCAGTAGCAGCGGAACATGAAAAATTACTACAAATCCATACTAATGCTAGTGTTTAGCAGATGCTAGTACTTAGAAATTCAGAACGGAGACTGTGTAGGACTAAACCCTTTGATTTGGTTCAGTGATTGGATGGTAGCAATCTATTTGAGAGGGTGCAGCTGAAAATATAGAGCCATTTTCAATGAAAATCAGTGGAATGAACATCTGACACACAGTGAAACATCTAAAAAGAAAAAAAAAATCCCTGCCCCTCATGTAAACCACGTCTCCTAAGGACTAAACCAAACGAAAACAATATGGAAAAATTAAGGGCTCATTTTGAAGAATCTTATTTTGTTTTATTGTATACTTTTATAATTTTTTCTAGATTCAGGACATGATTTTATAGGATGCTCTCCACATCTGTTTGCTATAACCGACCATTCAGCAGGTATGAATAAACGCATGTTGGTGTATGATTTAATAAAGGGATTTCCTAGTTCAATGATGTTCAGTTACTATGTTGTCAGATAATATTTGTTCTGTTAGTTTACATTAACATATGATATACAAAATATATGAACAATTAAGGAAACAATATATTATTTGTTTTAGAATTAATAATGGTGCTTCGGCAAATATCAAAACATAGTACAGTAGAGTCCCGCAAACTCAGCGTATAGTGGACCGGAAGTGTGCCGAGTTTGTGAAATACCGGGTTATCGGGAATAAGGGCAAAAAATAAATTGTAATTGAAACACCAAAGCGGCGGCGATATCAAACGACTTTCTCGATAGCGGTAGCCCATTGTCGGTGGTGTAAAAACACCGTGGCACCAAAGCGGCGAGTCAAACGACTTTGTCGATAGCGGTATCCCATTGTCGGCAGCTTAAAAACACCGCAGCATTGGCACCCGTCGGTATAGCAGACATACACCTGCAAAAACGTTTGATGGGCCGCTTTTTTTTTTCCACGAATCAATTTAGTATACATTATGGAAAATATAACATTTCTTTTCAGTTTTCTTTGACGGGTTATGATCTACGCTCAGTATATACAGTAAATAAAAATGAGCGAGTTACGAAAACGGAAGCGTGTGTTGGTTTCGTTTGAGACGCGGTTAAATGTGTTAAAAAGACTTGACAGAGGGGAATCTGTAAAAAAGCTTTGTGACGAGTTTAACGTGGGAAAAGTACCTTCAACGATTCGAGCGATCGAAGTTAATGCCCGCTTTGGGATCTGCCGAACTTTTACGAACAACGCTGTTTTTAGTAATATATTTTTTCCCGTCAGGGGCGCCGAGTAATCCGGACTGCCGAAATATTAAATCTTATCAAACTAAAATAAAATTGCTGAATCCAATCAAGAGGAAATTAAATATTGGATTTCTCTTTTATGGTTGTTATACGTGAACACCTAAATATATGATAAACATCTAAATTCCAATTTTGATTAAAGGGCTTTAGTTTGTATTGGAACTTAATACAGATATTACTCTATTACAGAAACACATATTTCTGTGAAATCCAAAAACTGATAAAAAAAAGAGTTAATACTATTTTCTTAATTTAAAAATAAAAATAGATTATGTTTCGACTACTTTATGATTTTAGCCTAAACAACAGAACATGTTATGATTTTCCAATACTAATATTGGGAACATTATTACTACAAAATATATCAAACTTATGATAAAGTGAACATAAGTCCCAGATTCATTGCAATTAAAAAATGGAGATCTCAATTATCATGATTATTCAAAAATTATGCTGCAATTAATATGTACATCATAATCAATGTTGTACTTTACAAGTAATGCATTTATAGCAGCTTAATGCAATCAATTAAAAGAACATTGAAGCAAATTGTTTCAGAGAATCTAAGTTACAGGTAGGAATTAAACTCTGAGACCAACGTTTATTCAACAATAAACACAGGCATTACACGTTGATCTCTCTCGGCATAAGCTAACGTTTAAAACCTTTTCCGGTAATACAAATTAAATTCAATGACACACAACACTGGAATTAACAGTTTTATTAGCTGGTCACATTAACCCAAGTCCACTGAACGAATTTCATTAGTTATTTCCAATTGTGGTGTAGTTATTACAACTGTAGACGGACAGATAATGGGCGGGCTCTTGTGTCCTTGGCGCCACAATAATCATTGTAATAGCAGCAAAACAATTCATGGAGCAGTTTCATCCAGAGAAAAAAAAAATCTAATGGGACAAAAAACGAAAGAGAAGGCGGATACAGAGAGGCAGTTGAATACCTTTGTCTTTATCTGACGGCTCAGTCAATTGAATCATTTCTAATATCAAATTCTGTACAAGCTATGTTTAAAATTTTTTATCTTTCTTCAATTTTGATCCATCATAAATACAGAAAGTTTCTAAAAGGTTAGAACTAAACTAGAGCTGATTTGTAGTTCATTTTGAATTAAATTGTCATGAATAAAAAATTCTAATTCCATTCTCAATAATTAAAAAATCATATAACTATAACAATATAACATTGGGAGATCATAAAATGTAAGACTTCTGGGATCCAAATTGGTGGGTTGATTTTATTTATTTATTACCGGAACGAGTTCTTTCTTTCTTTCTTTTTTATTTTTTATTAAGATGTTAGATATTCAGGATGTAGCATACATACAAAATATACTTTGGATTGAAATTCATTTTTCTTTTTTGCTTAAAAATCTCTTGGTCATCATCTCTTTATATATATATATATATATATATATATATACGGTATATATATATAAAAAAAAAAAAATCGTGGAAAGAACATAAAATAAAGACTTGTACAGGGTTAGAAGAGAACAAGAGTTGGTTAAGAGAGACTTGATAGGAAATATGAAAGAGAGGGATCCATCTAAAAGGTGTAGATCAAGCTAGGATCACCTGAATTTCAACAAGTGATTTCCATCAACCTATTAAAAAAAAGCTTTTTCAACATCTTTTGTTTAATGCAAATTAATAAAATGCATATTTTTGATTTTATAACATGTTTCTAATGTTCAAATCAAACGCTTAGACAACTATGATTATTGTTATTGTAAATTTTTTAATTTTATTGTGTGTTAAAGAAAATGTGGTTATTTTGATGCTTCCACCATTTTAAAATAAATCAAGAAAAAAAAAATTTTATAGAGATTTGTATTTAACTAAATTTTCAAACATCTCTATTACTGGTATCTAATGAATTAGATAAAAGTGACAATTATATTAAATAGCATTCCTTAACACAAGTTTTGGTGTTTGTATAAAGAGCAAAACTACCAAATATTAGAAAAAATCCCTATAAGTAATAAATCACAAATGAGTGATGCTTTGAAATCATTGTGTGATTTGACAAATATGCCAATTGAATATAACAATAATAAATGGTACAAAAATATTGTATGTACTACTTTTTTATTCAACCATCCAGAAGACCAATCTCCGGCTAAAAATAACATTAATCACAGACTTACCAAAAATGTCTCTAGTACTTATACTTAAGAAAAAAGTTACCCCCCCTCCAATGAATCATTTGTAATTTTTAAATAATTTAAAGATATTTATATACTTAAATTTAGCCAAATTTGCTTCGCTTCAGGCATAAATTCATTCCAAATAAAATAGTCCATGAAATAGAATTTTGACAGCGACCAAAGTTCATTTTATTATTTTTGTTTGCCATTTATTCTCAAGAACTGCAATTTTATTTTATTTGCAATTTGGTGCAATGGTTTGAGTAATTTTAATCTTCATATCTGATAATAATTATACTAATTCGGGGTTTTACCTAACTCCATGCATGAATTTTTGGCTATTAACCGATAACTCCTGACTCAGAGTTTTTGGGAAAGATCAATATGTTGTATTAGGGTCTTTACAGTTTAAAAAAGTTTAATTAAAATCACTATATCCAATTTTATTAATACGGTAACGCTGAGTCTTGTAGCTATGGTATAAATTTTGAGTTATTGAAAATGACATCATTCCAAATACGACTTTTTGACTCTTACATAACTTTCTCTATACTATCCATTTACATTAGTCCAACTGGCATGGAAACATCCAATGCCAGCATCTGGACTCGAACATGTTCACCTTTATAGTACTAAATACGTCTATGCCACATCACTCTTCATTAAGAATGAGAATTGGTAAAAAAACACCAAGTAATTAAAAGTGAACTAAGTTATATTATATCACTTCAATACAATTTTCCCGTACATTGATAGCAGAAATCAAATTTTGCATGATTATAAACTAATATTGCATGAAATATTGTGATTTTTTAATATTCTCTGAACAAATAACTGAAAATAGGTCGAATCCGAATCTCAAATCGGAATCCAATTTTTAACCTCGAATCTTGAATCTACTTATAATCCGTTAAAAAATTGAGCTAATAGAAGACTTTTTATATTTAAGTATTGTTTTATCGTGGATTTAGGATTTAATACAAAATTCCCTTCAAATCAAAATAATATTATATTTTATTTAATGGGTAAATGAGACTTACTAATAAAACATGGTAAAAACGTCTCTTTTACCAACTACTTTGTTAAAATTAAATTTGTAATACTTTTTTTCACTAATTAAATGACTGTCATTTTGAAACAATAAACAAATAGATATATTCGATACAAATTGCATTGGACAACTCTTTAGCATATAATGTTAATTTAATTTAATAGTGTAATATTCACAAAATGAGAAATGTAACTGAGTATAAATAATAAAAAAAATTGATTCTTTCGTTTCTATTTTGAAATTTGTGAACAGAATTTACTGGTTAATGAACTTAACTCAGATGTTAAAAAAAATATTAATTTTAATCAGTTTTGAAAAGATCGGGCAATTTTTCAAGTAGTTAAAAAGAGCATATTTTTATTTTAATTAGGGTTATATTATTTAAATGAGAGCTCGCAGGGCAATCATAATTGCTTATTTTCTAATAAAAAATTAAAACATTTGGAGAATGACTAAATAAATGTAAACATGTTAACATTTCCAGTGTACAAAAATGTAGAGATTTATTCTTAAACAAATAAAAGTGAAACAAGCAAACAAAACAAAGCTAAAGTCAGGAACAAATCTTGCTTTGCTCATCTGTCAACATAAATGATCTTAAAAAATAGTTTATTGTGGCAAACTTATTATTCGCAGAACATGGTTTTTGGTTTAATTAATTTGTTACTCAATTTAACACCCCCAAAAAACACAATTAATTAATTTCAAAATGTTTGTACGTTGGGGGCTGAAATCAAGTAGCCTACATTAAAAAAAACTGAGATTACAATAGAAAATTGGATCTTTTAAAAATATAAAAAGTAAGAGTTTTCATAATCATGAAAATTAATATATAATCAAAAGTTACAGGTTTATTTCTCAAAATTCACTATAAGTGTTACTGAGTAATTTTTTCATGTATTACATATATTTCTAATCTGACTAGAGTATTTTCATCCTCCTCTGCATCTACAAAAATTGAAAAATGTAGTTCTGAGTTTTATAGTGGTTCATCAGGAAATACTAATACATCATAGGCAGTGTTTATGTCAGAGGTTGATAAAGTTAGTAAAATTATAATTTAAACACTATTTTTCATCTTTGGAATGATGAAATAAGAAGCTAAGTCACAGTGGATGTGAAGCATTTGAGAAGTTGAATGAATGAAAAACTTGAATACTTAAAGTTAACATTGAATGTGTGGGCAAGAAGGAGAGAGAGAGAGAGAAAGATGTTGTGGAATGCTCGAGACAGACCTATCATTATATCAAAGATATCAGTATAGGGTCATTACATGTGGGGGCTCTGAGTCAATTTGTCTCTCCAGCCATTTTGTCATTGCTGAAGAAATTAATGGTCCCTCTACCTGAGCTCTGACCTGAAGGCAATGGGGAGGGGGAATTATAGGTTGCAGCCTAAATAAAATATCACAAAAACAATAAGAAGGACTCATTGAACCAATTTGAATCAACCCTAACAGACATCAGCAATTTACTAATTCACTGCAAGCTGTTTTACTTTCATTTATTTTACATCTGCTATATCTCTTTAATTTTTTGTTCGATTTATTTGTTTCCTTATTAAACAAAATTATTAATATTACTAATTATTTATGTAGAGATCTATTTTTTATCTTAGTTTTTTTTTTATAGTTATTTTATATATTAATTAATACAGTACTTGATGAATATAAAAGGGAGCAGTATGGTATAGTCCAACTTGTTGAAGCTTGGTCTCACAATTTGCTAAACTTAGGTTTGTTCAAGCATAGCTGGTGGCATTCAGTTTCTCATGTTTTTTACTACTTATATTTCTTCCCATAGACTTGTTAATGTAAAAATTAACAGAAAAACGAGTATAAACTAAAGCTGTACACCTTGTTGAATCTTGAAATTACAAGCCACTAAGGTTAGGTGAGTATGAGCAAAATTTGTAGCATTGCTTTTGTGTATTTGTTATACTTTCTCTTTATTAAACTAATTTAACTATTTAACTTAAATAATTCTATTATTTTTGGATTCATTTGTTTGCCAGCCTCAAACTTAGTATCAGTTGTTAATATATGCAAATCTCTAAGTTGTATACAATGAGATATTATGCGATAAAGGAACTATAGATATCAAGAAACTTCTAAAAAAGATTTTTAAACCATTTAAAAATCTTCCAACCTTAATTTCTCGTGCTACATATTTAACTAGCAGTAAAACCTTATTTAATGGCAAATTGGAATGAAATGAACTAATTTCTCTAGCTAATTGAGAAATTTAAGTGATTTTTTTCTACTTTTGATGTTACACACACAATAAAAAAAAATTTTTAAAATGTGCTTTTAGTTACAAATCTCTAACATTTTATTTAAAAAAACAAATCTAAGGAAAATTGTAAGCAGATTTGAAACGTTTTGGAGAATTTATAGTCAAGAAATTATCCCAAGAAACAATTTAAAATAACTGGCATTTTGAAATTTATCGACCGATTTTGTAATTAATGAACTTGTTCAATAATTCGTAATGCAAAGTCCCTGCCAAATTTTAATAAAATCATATAAATAATGCAGCTTCTGCGTAAATAAATGGTGTACAAACTGTCTCACTGTCAGTTAAAAAGTGAAAATAAACTATGGATGCCAACTTTGAAAAAAATGTATATAATTAAATAAGGATCTAAACTTGCTTCACGTGAATTATAATTGATTAAAATTGATGTGGTCAAGGTCTATTTTTTTGCCAATTATTCCTCAACTATAATAGTAATAGTTTTTACTTGAGATCTGTCATTAAATTTGAGGTCTTTACATTTCTTAAAATTTGAACAAAATCGGTAGAACCAATTTAGAGAAATTACACATATATATATATATATATATATATATATATATATATATATATATATATATATATATAACAGGCTTCAGGAAATCGGCATTGATACATTACAGAGGAACTAATTTACTTGCTGATACTATCAAAATCCTGCACTTTTTTTTTATAACAAAATTAAAGTCCTAGTTAAGATTTTAAGAACATGACAAATTAAGTAAGAACAAATGTTAAAGAAAATCACATAGTAACTAGGGTAAACAATATTTAGTTTAGTTGCTGGGTGTCACGTGCCATTCATGTTTAAAATATGATTTATGACAAATCAATGCTCTCGCTATTAAGTTTAACAAATAAATGTCACTGATCTAAACATAATAAAGCTATTTTCAACATAATTGGTATAAAAAAACATGCTTATACAACTTTCAAGATGTTAGGTAAATTTTCCAGTGTTCATTTTTTGGAATTGAAATGATAATTTTGTAATTTGAACATGTTATGTATTTTTTAATTATATAAATAAGAGTGAAATTAAGAGTATATATATATATATATTTTGATAATTCTTCATGTTTTGCCTGATGGAAAGAGAGTGAGAGTAAAATCATTACATTTCAGAAAAATAATTTAATAATTATTTCAACTATTATATACAGTTTTAAGACTGGTTAATTGGATAAAATTAATTTTGGAGGTAAGCAAGGGCGAGAAACATGTTAATACTTGATTTAATATAAATATATTTTAATTAACGAGCAACATATGAAATATATAAAAGTTAGCAAAATATAAAGCAGTTACCATGTGGTGTTGTTGTCTTCCAAATATTTGGTTTTCTGGAGAGGCTCCATGTCTGCTAATATGTTTTCAAAGATTCCAGAGAAGGGAATGATAATTGCACCGGGATCATGTTTGTCAACCCATTCTTTGATTTTAATCAACCTGTTTCAAAAAAAACACCATAATTTACAGAAGAATATAAATTAATTAAAATAGTTTTTAAAAGCAGTCATATACACATTCCAATTATTACCATTTATTCTTTTTTCTTATGTAATCTTTCTCTGATAAGTTCACCAGGTAGATGGCAGGCTTTGTTGTCAGAAACGTATGCTTGTTTAGAAAATCAATCTGTAAATAAATACAATTATAAAATTTCACATATTTCATTTAAATTTTAAGATTGTTTCAATAAATTCTATAATTAAAGGAATGTACTTACAAATTATTAATGTACTTCAATTTGAAATTAATTGAAAATAAAAAATTGTGGGATTTATGACTTCATTGGGTTAAAAACAAAAAATATAGATTATAAAGTTGAAGAAATAATCAAGTTTTCGAAAATTATATTATAAAATAAGTTATTGAAATTAATAAGCTACCAACTTATAATGAGTGTTCGATATAAAATATAACTCATTATTCAACCTTCTACAAAATTTGAATTGACTACCCTAGTCCCCTATGTTTTTATTAAAATGGACTTTTCCAATAATTGAACACCATGCCAACGCTATATATTACTGATGGTAGCCACAACAAAGCGACCATAACACTCAGTATATTGTTAGAAAGAAGATGGCTTTTTAACAAGACGAACATGTTTTTATTATTGAGTTGTACTTCAGTATGCGACAGTAGTTGCAGTGTAAGAATTTGTTTGTCGTAAGTATCGGGATAAACCACATCCTAACAAGACATCAGTATTGAAGTTAATGGCCAAATTTAGAGAGACAGGTTCTGTTGATAATAAGGAACACAACAGATTGATCACAGGGTTGAATGCAGGCACAGTCACTAAAAATAAAAACTGATTAACTGCCTGGCCAAAAAAACCAATTAGATGCTAGTCATCTGAAATTAATTTGTCGAAATTAACCGTTCATAGGACAACAAAACAGTTGTCCAAACCAAATAGCTAAAGACAACACGTCAATTCATTAAACAACAACGATAAAGTTACATCAATATGAATATTATGCTTTACTATTGACTACTTTAACCTTGTCCATCTACAACTCTCCAAACGCCCATTTTTATTGGACTACTGGTTTTGGAGCTCTGCTGTCTCCATTGTTCAAGTTGGAGAGGCTCTGAAACCGACAGTCCAACAAAAAAAGGGGTGTAGAGAGTTGTAGGTGGACAAGGTATATATATATATATATATATATATATATATAAATATATATATATATAAATATATATATATATATATATATATATATATATATATATATATATATATAAATATACAGTGTAATTTAGTTAATATCACAGTTCTGGAGGCATATCCAAAAATGAATATAAATTTAAACTATATTTATTACATTTCTGAAACAAAAGATGTTAAATGTGGTATATGTATTAATAAATCTTGTTGGTTTTTGTTTTATTATTCAATTTTTTTCATATTTAGTTAGTTATTTTAATGGTGGTGGCAAAGTTCCTTTTAATGTTATAACATGAACTAAATTTTAAAAAGAAACAATGTTAAACTTCATCAAAAATTACTATTATGAGCTTTTCTTATCAAAATTGACTGGAGCATGTTTCATAGATGTTGTGAGAAAAATTTTGACCTTTGATGATTTTATTTTCTTACGTTTTAATTTTTCACTTCTTGTCTCTTTTGTTATTGTTTGGACGGTTGACTTTCCCTTACCAGCATATTTATTACATAATAAAGATAAATTTTTTAGCCCTTCAATTTTGGGAATATTAACCATCACAAGCAATCTGAGATGGTTTAAGCCCAGCAGAACAAAATTTATTCACCTGACAACAAATTTAACTCAAATTAGATGGAAGTGGATGGAGGCTATGCCAGAATTAAAGAAGTAAATGGAATTACTTGAAAGAAAACCAATTTTAAAAAAAAGATGTTGGATCTTAAAAGTAATCATCAACATAAATAAAATCGTAAACTTACTTCTATTGTATTCCAGTCACCAAATCGTAAATGTTTCTTCTGCTCTGACAGAATTGTTTTTACCTTAACAAAGAAATCCTACGGGAAAAGAAAAAATCAAACATCACATTTAGCCTGAGAACTCCTTTGATTATTTTATGTCAATTCAATAATATATTATACAATCTTTGTGTAAATTTTCGTATATAAAAACACAAAATTTCTAACTATAATCTGTTATAATCAAATTCTTTTAAAGCACAATTTTTAGGTTATAGTTAGCATTATAGTGTGTTTAGCCACTAAACTGCATTTCAGCAATACAATTTTATATTGTTAAAACTGAGCCATTGTAAATTATTTAGGAAGTTTACAAAAAAAAAAACAAAAAAAAAAAAATTATACTATACTCAAAGTAAAATATTATCACTTTATATATTTATAAGAGACAATGTCATTTAATCCTAATATATACTTAATAACTAATAATTAAAAATAAGAATTATCACTAGAATTTATATGAAACAATATAAATACATGTAATTAGACTACTAAATTCAGAAAGATACTTTTAGATTTTATTAACCTCAAAAACAATATAATGTATTATATACAAAAGAGGTTAAAGCTAGAAAATTTGGATATAATCTAGATAGTCCCTTCCACATTTTATTAATTATCTGTAGCAGCCTAAAAGGGTAAGAAATGTGATTTTACATGATTTGACCCTGTTAAAATCTTTTCAGTCTAATTGTGCACTAAACTAGCTGATTTTTTACTTTAGATATAAAAATGGATCTTTTAGGAGAAAATTGTGATTATTGGTTAACATATATGGCAAGCTACATAGACTGGGTGGCTAGCAGAATTTTTTTTAGAAATTTTCAATATTATCTTCCTTTAGTCTTAGTTTTGCACAGTAAAAACACAATTTTAATGTGTATTAAAAAATTATCACATTTTTAGTACAATGTAACATTACTGTAAATGGGAATACAATATAAGGATAAACAGTTTTGCAATTTTTTAGTACAGCAGTGATAATAATAATCCTGACTTATAAAATATTCAATTTGCATACCTAAAATAAATTCAAAAGGTGGCGGGAATGTTCAACTTTCTGATTATGTACCTTTTTTTATAAAATTCAATTTTTCCATGTTTAGAGGGAAAATAAATGCCAGCCAAGTCTATCATAAGCAAAAATTAAAATTTGCATATAGAAACTGTTAATTAGAAGTTTATATAACTGCTCCACTTCAATAATTTTTCAAATATACTCTTATCTTGTTACAGGATATATTGTACTTAATAATTCTCAATAATAACCTGAAAAATAAATAAAAATAAAAAACAGGCAATTGTGATATTTGAGAGGAATTGATGTTTTAAATTATGAATACTATAAAAAAAGTAAATTAATAATGGTATTGCATAAAATGGAATTACTATGAAACTGAACTTAAAAATAATGGTTCATAAAATATAGTATAACATGAATTTGAAGAATGAACAGAGATAAACAATTGACTAAAAAATCAGAAGAAACATTGAAATATTGTTGCAACTGTCGGATGAGAAGTCTAACTGGAGAGAAGATAAATGAGGATGCTGATCGAGGAGTAGTATTTATGACAGATGTAGTGTAAACTGTCGAGTCATCATGTGCAACTGCCATCTTAATAGAATCACATAACCTTTACCCTCTGTTAGCAATCATCAGTCAAAACAAGTGTCATATTAACCCCTTTGATATATGAACAGTCATTCTAACATAATAGTGAAGGTCAACATTTGAACCTATATTGCCATTGTTTCAATCACTCTCCATGCTTTGTAAGATGAGATCTGTTTTTATTTCATTAATGAGTCGTAGTTTTACTTTAGCATACATTGTCATCTTCTCACACACAATGATATAAACAATATTAACAATTATACAGAACATGAAATGACAATAATAATATAAACCGATATGTAGTTAATGTTGAAGTCTTTTTTACAACATACAAAATGTAAAGAATACAAAACCTATGTACACTTTGAAGGAGTGAAATGGTGCAATAATAAATGTCTAAATCGTTGTATTTAACCCACAGAAATAATTTAGGCCTACAATTAATTATTATAAAATATTATTTAAAAAAACCAAAATAAGTGTTAATGAACTAGATTAAGTGTTTATATGGTAAAGATGAGTGAGTCGAGTGGAATAAAAACTATTAACCATCATGGAGCCTTTAAGAATAAATTTATTCGTAAGATCACTAATTTAATTGAGGCATACAATCAACTCTTAGTTAAAGTGAAACGGTTTTGATTTATATAAGTATTTAAATCAGTCAATTTATTCCCTCTTGTATCCCTTTTTAAGCTATGGAATAGCACTCTGAGGATATTCTACAGAACAGAATATGAAAAGTTTTTTATTAAATCCAGAAAAAAAACACTTAAAAACATTCTGAAAACACGAAGGCAAAATTTCAGTTATGAAAAATTATGACACTACCAAACAATCCAACATGTTTATTTTTGAAAGTATTTTACAAGAAAATAGAACAAATTTACATAGTTTTAGACATTTTCACTCCTACAAAATATGTAATAAGTATGATATTTATTTATAATCACATAGACTAAGTAAAAAGTATTGGAAAAGAAGGCCTTGTATACAGGAGTAAAATTATTTAATATGTTACTTATAAAATTCAAAAAAATAAACTGAGATTAAAAATGTAAAACTCTCTTTATATTCAATACACTTACAAATTCAGGTTTGAGTTTCTTATCACCTCTGACAACGAGTCTCTCCATCTTGTCAATATGTTGGTTTAAATATTCTTCATCCTTCAGACGGAGTTCCTCAACGATGATGTCTAAATCTCTGACTGGATTCACTTCACCTTCCACGTGGATTACATCATCATCCTCAAAGGCTCCTAAACAGTGAATATTGTACTTTAGATACAATTATTAGAAAAATAAACATTTGCAGATATTGGTTTCATTGATAAGATATACATTTTTAACCTCTCCCATAAAATCATTGTAAAGATATTAAATACTAAATGAAACACTTCAATCTCCCCACAGACCGAATCTTAAAATAACGATTATGTCAAAACCAGCTCTAAATAATTTGACTAAAATGTTTCTATGGATCAAACAAAACATATTGGTGGTTTGAGAGTTATTGGGTAAAAAACAATAAATCTTCCATGGAACCGTTATAATAGACTTAATTTCTCATAATCAGTTCTATTGGCTTAATTCAAATTTTGGTGAAATTTGTTTAGGAATAATTGACAAGAAAAGAAAACAGTTCTTGACTAGTATTATTAAAAAATTTACTTCAATAAAATATATTTTACGTTTAAGATAAGTTTATGGAACAATGAAGCTTTGGCTAAATATATATTTCAAAATATGAAATGAAACAAGTTTTCAAAAATTTAAAGAGAGGATCCTTCTATCAATATAGGTAAATCTCGTAATTACATTTTTATTTTCTCATTATTCACGTATAAATGGTATTAGAGATGTTCTTTGAAACATGGCAATGAATAGTATTTGGTTTTGTGAAAAATTTAGTGAAATGTTTTTACACTGTTTTAGTTCATGTTAACATTTAATACCTTCATAATAAATATTAAAGTTTATATTTTTTGTATAAATGAAGCAAATTTACAAACATTTGCCTCTACTATAGAATATTTTTAGTTCGTTGAAAGTAGACATTTTAAACATGAAAATACTATTAGATCTAACTACTTAAACAATGACAACATGAACCCAAGACTTAATCCATTGTAGTTCTGTCCAAATACAGTGATTTTGTTAACGATCACACACACAAAAGAATAAAATGAAGGTCAGTAGATAATTACAGCATAGAAAATTGAATGCCAGTTGTCAGGGATAATTTAACAGTTGAGCTGTTTAGTTTGTAATAAAACAGAACATGCAACAACATTAGGAGTAAAAAACTGAATGAACATTTACAAATACTTTGATGTGCAACAGGTGTAGGGTGGGTCAGGTACACCCCAGGGCATCATGCGATTTGTGGTTAATCTCTTTCATTCATGGGGTTTTTTTCAGATTTATTCTTCAGAGCAATTTTTGTAAAAGAGATGCATGTTTGTTGCATTTTATCTATTCAATAAGACTGAAGTAAAAACACATGTACTAGAAAGACACTTGACAGGATGTACGACAGAGGTTAAGTGGTGTTGTGAGAGAACATATGTCAAACCACAATAACCACACAAAGTACAAACATCTTGGATAATGACAGAAAATACACATTCAAGTACGACTAAATCATAGACTTCTATTTTATTATTATAGTCTGGATAATGTTTTTCACTGTATAAAAATGTAGGAGGAATGAAATCATAGAAATTATTTATTTTCTAGATTTTAGGAGTAGCACCTGTATACTGGAGGTTCAGGTAAACACTTCAAATTTTGAAATTTTTATATTTTTTAATTCTAGATATTTTAAAATAACGAGTATAAAAAACTATCTCCGGATATTAATATGTAATGAACCTGCAGCTATCATCACAGCCCAAAGGGTTAAAGCGAATCTTATGTGATTTTTAATATTTTCTTCATTATACAGACTAGTTTTGTACTATGTCCTAACTTATTAAATATGGATCTCTTTGGATTAAAAAATTAACAATTTGTAAATGTTAAATATTGTTTTGTATTGTACCAATTAACAATGGTTTAAATGGAGTTATAGAAGTAATAATTTCTTTGTTTAACATACTTAAGATATATGTTAAACATAACAACAATTCATTTTCAATAGACATTAAAAATGACCTATAATTACATGATTTTCAATTTCTAAAAATTCAAAATAACGACCGCAATATTCTACTTTTAGAATATGAACAGATTTAAAACTCAATTTTCTTATATTATTTGTAACTCAGAACATGATTTTCTCACTCCTTTAATTTGAGTTAGTTAATTTTCACCATTTGATCATTTTTTTTTTAGTTACTTTTTAAGGAAATAGTGACAAATACTAGCTCCCTGTATAACTATAAATGAAAGTATATCCACTGTTTATTTTACTAGTTTTTTAAAATTGTAACAAAGATATTATCTAGTATATTTATTTCTACCTTTCAATGTCTTAACAATTGTAACACTACGAAACTCGAAAAGGATTTAATTAATATAAATTAAAACATCAAAAGAGTAGTAAGCAAAAAAAAAAAAGAAGTTTTTATTTTTGAAGCACATAAAAAATTCCTGCGGAAATCTTTTAGAAAACAATTAGGGTTTCATTTATTATGTCTAGTTGTTCATACCATTATATTTAAGACTTCCAAGTGTACGGTGTATTTCTTGTCAGAGAATCCGGATTCATGTTTTGGAACTCTGTAGTAATATTTTGAGTAGTTACGATTTTAAAACATACATACAAATTAAGGAATTTATACATACATATTTTGGCCTAGTTGCAAAGAGGACCTTATTTCTAAATTTCATAATGAATAAGACACATTTAGTTGTAACTGCATAACAAAAAAACACAAAGCCAAAATGTCGAATAGTTGAGTTAAAACAAGATATTCTTTCACTTGGTCAATGAAACCAATAGTAATTATTTCCATTCAATTTGTTTAAAGGTTAACTCCTGAACATCAGTGTTTAGATCTGAAGGTAAACATTTAAAATAACTTAAGACAAATAAATATCTATAAACTTACTGCAGAGATGAAATAAAGCATCACATGCTTTGATATGGGAAAGGAAAGCATTTCCCAAACCTTGTCCTTCAGCAGCACCTTTGACTAGACCTGCAATGTCCACTACATTGAGGAAGGCTGGCACTTTACTGCAAATTAACATAATATATATAGTTTTACCAACTCACAAAGGAAATAGGTTAGAACATTTTAAAATAATTCAATATTTGATGTATTGGGAATTAAATTCAGACTATACTTCTATTTGTAAACTATTAACAGAATAACACTTTTTTAGTTTAATTTATAATCGAAACAAAATTATTGGGACAGTTCTGTGCGAATGTAACAGCAAAATGTGTATACAGAGTGCTCAAAAACTCTTTGCAGAAAATTTGAGAAATGGTTCTATACATTAAAACAAACAAAAAGGTTTTTTGACAATATGGCCTATCTCGCTTCATTGACTGACAGTCTGTCCGTCTGTCTGTTTGTGTTTTTATTTAATAATTAATATCTCAAGAACCATAAGAGCTCAAACTTTCTGATTTTGCAGGAATTTTTTCAGTTATCAATACCTAATTGTGTAATATTTGTTCAATGTTATTGAATTGTTGAAGCACTATTAAACTGAGGGAATATTTGAAAGAATAAGGCGGTCACTAATGAATAGTAAGAGGTTTTGCATAATGGTCAATGGTCATAATTTTCTGCATTTGTTGTAAGTGTTTTTATTTTGTAATAAAAATAATAACAATTTTGAAGTTCACATACAATGTTTATTTCAATTTCCTTTTTGTTTTTAATACAAATAATTCCATTGTTAATCATTTACTGCCTTGCACAACATAGGTTTTCAAATCATGTCTGCAGTTATTTGTTGACCAACATTATAAAATGAGGAATCATTGTTTTCAGCATTAAATAACTCCTAAAAGTTACTTTTAAACATTTTTGGCCAAACATACAGTTTTATAGTTTTTGGGTTCTGAATTTTTGAAACTTTCGTCATTTTGAAATGGTTGAAGTAATAAAATTGGAAAAAAACAAACAATTAGGGATTAATACCTGCAAAATCAGACAATTTTAGCTCATATAGTTCTTGAGATATTAATTATTATGTAAAAAATACAAATAGATAACAGAGAGACGGATAACGAAGCAATCTATATTGTTGTCTATATTGCCAAATTTGTCAAAGAAACTTCTTCGTTTGTTCCTTTGATGTATAACACCATTTCACAAATTTTCTTCAAAGTTTTTGAGCATCTGGTATGTCCTAAGAGTTATTCATGAAAATAACACATTTAACGCCAAATATCTCGAAAACCGTTAACTTAAAAAAAAAGTACAATAGACAAAATATTTTCCTGTTTTGAAGACAAACAAAATGGTATTTTTTCTGTAGGTCATAGGATAACCTAATTATCAATAAAAAAATTTAAAACAAACATTATCGAATTCTGATAATTTTATGTCCAAATCTTTTTATTTTAGATCTTATGAATTATTGAATCATTGTATCAGTGTGAAATTCATAAATGTGAAAATGTTAAAACAAACCAAAACTTGCTTTAGTAATAAAAAAAAAATGTAATCCTTTACCAAGAAATTAAATAACTAGTTATTTGTTGATAACTGGGATATCCTTCGACCTACAGAAAAAATTCAAACATATCATTTTGTTTGTCATTAAAAGAGAAAAATATTTTGTCTCTTGAAAATGTTGGATGTAATTAACGGTTTTAGAGTTATTTAAATATTTTAAACAGATTCCATTTTTAAAATCAAACATAAAAAATTGGGGGTACCAAATTTGAACTAAATATATATTTGAAATATAAACATCTTATCTATTTCCAAAGTTAAAATGTTTTTAATTTTGTTTTTTTTTTGTAAAAAAAAAATATAAATAATGGTGGATGGAGAGGAAAGCATTTTTAGGCGAGTGTTTATATGAATTCAATTCTTTATTTTTACCAATAAACCATGTCCTGAAAGGTTCTCCATCTCTTCGTGAAGCATCCAGTAAAATATATAAATGTTTATTTTATGGGTGCTAGGAAGAGGTTATCATTTTAACACTTCCTTTAAGATTGAAATAACATTATTTTATTTACTCAGCATATAGCATATTGTATTCACACAATCTCTGTTTTTAACAAGTCTGTTCGTCATTGACACATCTTGGTGAGGGTATTGATGGACACAAAATTTACAGTGTGACGATATAAAAAAAATATATAAATAAATAAATTTCATCTTTTATGATCAAATAAACGGTAAAAAACCATTGCACAAACTTTCTCACTCACTCATCTCCAAAAAAAACAAAAAAAACTAAACGTCAAAAAAAAGTCTGTTCGGTAGTTTTCAATAAAAATATAAATGAACACAATTTTAAAAAACTATTGATATACTCGTATTTAAATAGGGGCTTAAACTTGTTTTGCTTGTACCATAAACATGACCTCAGCATAAATAATATTTGATTAAAATAATCTATTAATGATGGCAGTCAATTTGTGTTTTTATAAATTATTCCTTTTTTGTGAATTAATACATATTTTTTACTTACATTTGGTGTGTCATTAATATAAATTTAAGTAAAATTTGAACAAAATCTGTAAATCCAATTATGAGAAATTATGGACTTTATAGAAGTCTCGTGACTGATTTTTTGTTTTTACCGATAACTTACAAATTTGCACATCTGAAGAGATGGCGACTAATACGTCTTTTTGAAAACTACACTTGAGCAAAATTTGATCAAAATCGTTAGAAAAAATCTGAAAATAAGCTAATTTTTTGTTGTTTTTTCCCTTATAGGCCTAACAGCTATTCTCTAAATTAATTTCATATGCAAAATAAAAAAAACTAAATAATACAAAATTATGTCCTATATAATAAATCTGGTTAAAATCGGTTAATGTTTTATTACAGCACATACGTCAGACATCAAGCCTAACCTCCCCCCCCCTACAAAACTATTCGTCATTAAAAATGTCAGTTCTGAAGTTGTCAATAAAAAGTGGAAATAAACTTTTTTATATAATATAATAAGGCCTAAAATTGCTTCCCTTTACTCATAAAAAAACAGGAGGAACGGTTTCTGTAAAAACTAACCGTCGGTAACTTAAAATTTAAATTTAATTTTGAAGTATTTCTCCATAAGTAAAATATTAATGACCCATAACAAACAAACAACTTTACAACGCTTGAAAACAGTATTTGTAGGCCTACAACGATTCTTACAGATGTTTTCAGTAGGCCTAACCAGCAAATTAAAAAAAAAAGTGATGAATTTATTTTGTGAGGTTATGTTTGTTCAAAACCAATGCGCTAGTGATGTGCGAGTTCGAATTAAAATAGTCGCTGAATGCGAGTATCAAAATCCTCGGAACGTTCCGATTATTAAAATCTTCGGATTCGAAATAAAATGTTCAGACAAAATATTCGTAACTAGAAACAAGGAGACGATATAATAATCGTTAGTAATTCACTGATTGGTAAAGCTGAGTTCGAATCCGATGCGCAAAATCATTCTGCGCAGATATTCGATTTCGAAAGAACAATACGAATATTGAAATTATTTGAAACCGATTAATTCGATAATCCATTTCATTCGAGTATCAACATCGCTAGAATGCGCAGATCTTCTGCGCAGTGACAACTACTAAAGAAAGAAATATAACTTGGCGATAAACCAGATAACATAGTTCCTGTAGGCAGTCAAATAAGCAAATAATTTACACTATTAGAAATAATTACAAAATGTCAACCTAATCAGCCGCGGGGAGAGGGTTAACATCCCTCGCATCTCATCTGAATTGCAGATGTCTGAGCGGGGGAGGAGGAAACGAGCCGATTTTCCGACCCTTGCCAGAGAAACGTTTTTCCTCTATCTATTTTATATAGAATATGTTGAACTCATTTTATACGCTCGAACAGAAGAAAGGAAAGCACGTCCCGCTCCGGCACAAAGCTTTGAATAGCAAGTATAAATTGACTCAGCATCGTTCGTTAAGGCTATAAAAATTGCTAAACTTTCCTTCTCCCTTTTACATGATCTCTTCAGCGTACACTTTGTAAACAAATGAATTGAAATTATCTACTTTACTTTTAACTTTGATCTCGACTTGCCAAAAAAGTATCGGACTCGGCGACATCATTTATTAATTTTATTATACGTATCATTTACATGCATTGCCTAAAAAAAGGAAAAAAAAAAAGGAATTATGTCTGTCTATCTGTACAGGTTCACAGACAAAACATGTGAACCGATTTTAACTGATTTTGGTTTGTGGACATATTTTGGCTAAATACCAAGGAGATCATTTAATTTTTTTTCGATAACTCAAATTCTGAAGTCTAAAACTCATTCCGATTTTCTCAAAATCGGTACTTTACCTCCTCCCCTTGTTGTCACCAACAACAAAAACCTTTCATTTATAATTGGTTTATAAAAAAAAAAGAAGATAAAGTAAATAACCCCGAACTAGAATAGCGTCATAGTCGGAAAAGAACAACCAGATATAAAGGATGAAAGAGAAGAATCTAACCTAAGAAATAAGAGTCCCTCTGCATTGTTACGTAGTCACTACAGTGAGGCCCTGAGGGTGTGATGATTAAAAAATCAATATGAACATTTAAAAAGTGATATCTGAATTACTGTACGTCTGTCTGTCTACCGCCTGTGACTGTCTCTACAGCCCAAACAAGTAAACTGATTTGGACCGATTAGCTGTGTAAGCTAATTTTGACCATATTTATTTATTTTTTTCGATAACTCAAAATCTGAATACAAAATCCAAAATTTAGACTTAATAATCGGTTTGGCAAAAATGTTTTCAAGGGTCAAACAAAAAGTATTTATAATATATATAATGTGGCGGATCTACGGGGGGGGGGCTTTCGGGCTGAAGTCCCCCCCAAAACCTCTAAATTTTTTTTGAAAGAATGTAAATTTTATACCAATATAATTAGTTTGAAGCTCGTAAAATATATTCATTAGCAAGAATGACCTAATTCCACTACTACGTCTTCAATTGTATGATATCCGTTAACGTTTTAATACTTTGTATAATGTCTTACATTGCCTGCAATCAATCAACATAAAATATTTTGATTTTTGTGCCCGCTCAGTTTATCTAGTTTCATTGAAACGATACGCGCACTATCGAGGACGCGAATACAGTGACTCAGCGGTTAAACTAAACGTGTTATTGTTTGTGTCTAAACGTAAACAGACAAATATTTCGTGCTTCTTCAAGAACCCAAAGAAGAGTAAAAGTGAAGACGTTCACATGCAAGATGGCGCCGGCGCTGGTCTATCGACAAGTCTGAAAACCTTTAATATGAAACACACGTTTTTACTCCATAAAACAACATTAAACTACTGTTTTGGTCGCTTCATTATATGAAAGTCCTTTCACAAAATTTCCCCCCGTTCAGCCCCCCCCAAATAAAATTGTAGATCCGCCACTGATTGTTTAAGTTTTTTAAAGTCAAAGCATTGTACCAAACCGCAAGTAAAAGAAATTTTGATTCCTTAATAGAAAAAAATCGAAATGAACCCTGACTGCTGTTGAGTTCACTGTAGGTATTCAAATTGCTTACGTAATTAATTTTCTTGAACTTATGGCTTTGCACATTGCTTTGTGTTATACATCTTGCCATTTCATCGTGACTATTGGACGTTTATACGGTGCAAATGGTACATTTTCGTTTTTAGAGATATTTCCCGAACCGGGATTGTTGAGGAGAATGGCGACCATACATATTGTTTGACGCCTTACAATATAGTTAACAGCCAATTTGACGGAGCGGGCTACTATTCATTTCGCCCACCTACTGCGTACTATCCTGCGTAAAAACATAGTTTCACCACCACTATCTTATAACTGTCTGAGAATGAGCGTATGAGGCTTCAAGAATGATATTTACTAATGAATACTTTTTCTATTAAGATCTTGTTTAAATCAACAAGCAAATCAAGTGTACATTTGAATATTATTGTTATTTTCATATTTAAAGTAAGTTGTTATTAGACCCTAACTATCTTTAACAAATATAAAAAAATTACATTAAATATAAATACAGTATCAATATAATATAGTATTATTTATGTTTTACTAAAGTAACTACAGCAATCTCGTGTGGATTTGCATTGAATTTGTATTTTGCAACTTTGGCTCTATCATTTGTAATGTAATATCCAGAAACATTATGCTGGTGGGGTGTTAATATACTAGACTAGGTGATGGCCGCAGTTTCATCTGGGGATAGTTGAGATAATTTTAAAAAGAAATATTTTTTTAGCAAAACTCTAATGGTGGTGCTATGGAAATAAATTATGCCCAAATGCAGCAACACACCAATTTTGATCAAAATCGACCAATAAACAGCAAAGATATGATACTTGTTTTAGGGGTAGAAAACACCCTTAGAATATAACATTTTCAAAACCCTTTCTACGTACGCGTCTACAGGCCTACTCCAAATCATGTTAAAAAAATTCATAGTTCTAGGCTTCTTGAATCTAGAGATTTCGTGATCAGTCAGTGGGTTTTGACTTTTTTATATAGTGTGTTAAAAAAACATTTCAGAAAGGAAGAAAAAAGTTCATATGAAGGTATGCCCTAAAACGTTTAGTTTTCTGTCTATCTGTCTGTATGTGTTTTTTACTTAATACGTTATATCTTAGGAATCTCTGATTATATCAACTTCAAACTTGGTACATGTATTACATCCAATAATACCAATTTTGGAATGGAAAATCAAGTTTATACTTTGTCTCATTTTAAAATGGCCGCCAAATTTCTATATCTCAACATCTCAAAATCCGTAAATTTTACAAAATATTTACAAGAGACAAAAAAGTTGCTAAATTTTATCTCCTACATAACGGTGCATAAATTATTAAGATTCCATGATTATTAATTGAGTTTTTAACTAGAAACATGAAATTTTGTCATTATTACCACAAAATTCGCATGAAGACATTTCCAAAAATTACAAAAAGTCAATTAATAATCATGGAATCTTAATAATTTATGCACCGTTATGTAGGAGATAAAATTTAACAACTTTTTTATCTCTTGTAAATATTTTTTGCATCGGGTAGGCCTACTCTTAAAAGGGTTGGTCTGCAATATGACAATATTTGTTATATACTACGAACATGGGAGAAAGTAAAAATCCGGTCCGTATCTATAGCTTAAACAAACTAAACGGACAGACGGACCAATTTTTATATTATTGTAATTATTTTACTTACCCAGTATATAAGAGGTATATAGGGTAAATTTATTAATTGAAAGCACTTTTGACCTTCATTTCTTGACTGATATTTACGTTTCATGTCCAGAAAAGCGAAAAAGTGATAGTGGCCACAAAAATTAAAATAGGAACATGAAATTTGGTAGGCTATAGGGTGCTATAGTGTTGTTAAGATTAACATATTAATGTAAATTATATTCATTGTATTATGTATTAAAATAAAGAAGAACACACATGAAAACTAGAAGAGAGCCAACTGTTGCGAAAAAATACAAAGTGTTGAAATGCTTGCCTTGCGAGTACAATGAACGGCACACATTACACTGGTACATATATAAGCTCTTGGACCAGGAAGAGAGACAGCTAGTCTTTGTGGAAGGTATCGCTGAGGGAGCGAAAGAGAGAACGAGAGCCCGTCGAATACCAGAGTTTCCGAAGAAAAAAAAAGAGATGATGCAAACATTTGTGTATAGAGGGATCTAATAATTGTCGCAACAGTAAAGTTGATTCATGGAACTACAACAGTTGGAATCATTCTGAATACGTATGTCTAAATAAATATAATCTGAATTTAGGAAAGTAATTGAGAAAGATTATGAAATTAACGATTCATCTAGATATTTGATTGTTAATATTTGGTATGCATGTAATAAAAGACTTGAACTAAAATATAAATGTAATGATTTATAGAAGTTGTGTATGAAATATGTTTTACTATTTTTTGTGATTTTTTGAAAAAAGAAAAAAAAATGATCATTTTACCTTTTTCCGTAAAATATTTATTTAAATTTTGAAAATGTAACAAATTTATTATTTTTCCCCCCTAAATATAGGCCCTAATCACAAATATTACACAAAACTTTTGTATATCTTAGAAAAAGGTGGTGAGCTATTGATTTTGGATGATACAGGTTTTTCTGAAAAATGATAACTTCATTTTTTGACATCTAACACACTTACTCCAAAACCGTTTCAAATTTTTATTTTTTATTTATTACATAGATGAATTCTATGTATCTTTCTGAGAAAAATGATGTCTTATAAGTTAGGTTTTGTATAAAAATAATATATTTTATTAATTTTTAAACAAACGAAGAAAATTAAATGAAATTAACCAATGCCGGTTCAAGGGTTAATATTTGGTATGCATGTAATAAAAGAGTAGAACTAAAATATAAATGAATTGGAAGTAGATAGAGGAGATATTAAACATGTTTATAGAATCTGAACCATTGATTATTCTATGTTAATAACAAACTCAGGCTAAAAGCAACTTCCTAACAGTGTACTCATCTAGAACCCTATTGTAATTCAGAAATATCCAATTGCAAATGTCAAAATGTCATTTATTTAAGGACATCCTAGACATGCTTTTCCACTTTAAGGAATACACGGGGAAGAGATAAACGTGTAAATCAAAGACTGCTTAATGCGGGAATATTTTAAAATATAAATTAAAAATTGATACTTGGACCTTTCAGTTGGTAAATTAATCATTTAGTTAGTAGGTAAATTAGGAAATAACCTAATGAACCTGAAGCAGGTAATATATTTTTCAATATAGGTTACTCGCGCACTGTAATGTTTTATAATGATCTGTTTGGTACAAAAGTTAAACCTTCATACTTCACTAATATTTATAAATATAGTTTTGCCAAATTTGTGATAATCTAATTTATATACAATATAACAAACACACAGAACACAATTCTCATAAAAAATACGCCTAAGTATCAGACGCGTTTCAACGACAAGGTCGTCCTCTTCAGTGATACACCAACAGTGAAACAGCTACACCAACCAAACCACAACAAGTTTCACTGTTGGTGTATCACTGAAGAGGACGACCTTGTCGTTGAAACGCGTCTGATACTTAGGCGTATTTTTTATGAGAATTGTGTTCTGTGTGTTTGTTATACTGTATAATTTTTCTCATAAGTCAAGCTCAACATTTAATACTAATTTATATAATCTGTGCTTGATTCAGTTTCACGTTTAGCGATAATTATCCAAACGATTTTTTTTTTTTTTTAAGCTATCGATCAATAAGTTTCAGTCGCGTCTTTATGAGGATGTAAAATCACACAAATTTTAAGTTTTTCAAACAAATCTTTTTTATAAACACTTTGAGATACAGTAGACTAACAATATGCTCATCTAATTGAATAAAAATCTATCCACTCTTTTGGGGTTTAGAGATCTGCAGACAAACAGCATTCCCAAATTTTTTATTATTTTTTTTATCACGTGACCTCAAAACATAATAATAAGAACAACTTAACATTTATTATTTGGCCTATCAGATTAATATCGTATTTATATGTTAAAAAGTTAAAATTATCAGCAATAAAGAGTTTTATCAGCTGTTAGATGGAGTAGGAGATAAACTGAATGTTTATCTAATATTTACGATAATATTCCTTACATTACAAATGTTGGGTCTTTTATATAAGGCGATGAGAAAATATTTGCTCGCTAGTTATCGGTTTCCCCCTTTTACAAACAATGTTGATTGCTTGGTCCTGCAGCCTTAGAGTGGAACATTAAATTCCATTTTGTTAAATTATTTTAGTTAGAGCAGATTGAATGGGTGGAGTCGAGACTTAGCTAATCGCAATTTGAGTGTCCTCAGACAACGACTAGGTCGAAACCCTCCATTAAGACGACATCAGCAGCCTATCAGCCTGGTGTTGCCGAATCGATGACTTTAAGTCGCCAAGTAAATTGCTCTAATTTGTGCCGTACTTTCAGCTATAATCGCTATAAGGTTTTCGGTCCACTTTCCTACAAGGTCAAGTTAGCTCAGCTCCTTTGGTGAGATCCACAAGTATAAACAAACACACAACACTTCAACTGTTCTAATCAAAACGGTATTGTTACATTCACACATATACTGATATAATACATCTATACAAACCTGTAGCCCTAGTGATAACAAGAAATGAAGAAAGAAATCAACTTTAAAGATTCTTTATAGATTTACTCGTTTTGAATCCTGGAAAAATGTGATGTCTATCGGCAGTATAGACGGTTTTATTATTAAACATTTTTCGGACATTTGCCATCATTTGTGTGTTAAAAATTCAAAACACGACGTTTCGGGAATAAGAACCAATTCCCCGTTATCAAGTGACTAAAAAACTAAAGAAATGTGAGAAGTAAAATTAAATAAGAATACCACCAACCTTAATATCTAAGCATGCATCTCAGAGCTGAAACTGAGAAGTCAAAAAAACACAATCACGGTAAACACACAACTAACGGCAAGTACGTGTTGTATCAAAGATACAGCAACAAGTGACGTGGTCCAGAAGAATGTATAATAATAAAATAGAACTTCCACCATTAACAAATTAACTTCAAACAGAGTATAGACTGTAATGCCTATTAAACAATTACATAGATTTTGATATTTTTTTTTACTTTCTTACATAGGTAGTATAAAGTTATGTGATGGGCGAGTTTTTGTGGTTATATTTGTTTTGAGTACAAAAATCTGTCGTAAGCTCACTACAAACGCGTGGACCGATTTTAATCGAATTATAGATATGTGTGCATAATGTATGCGATGACGGCCGAGAGCTTTTTCGCTTTTAACAAGAAGAAGAAGAAAACTCGTCAAAACGTTGGACTTTTATTCATTTTTTGATAACTCAAAATGTAAGGGGTAGTTGTCATAAAAAACACAAAACTTTGATTTTCTCAAAATCTGTTCTACCGATTTCGTTTAATTTCAGTGAAATATGAAGATAAATTGATTCTAACCCGTGTGTAAAGTCATAAGTAAAAAAATTACATTTCAGGGGAGAAAAAAAAGAACCCTGACCGACGTCAGTAAAAGCTGAATTTTAATCAAATACAATACTGTATACACTGAGGACTGTTTATGGCATAATCAAAGCAAGTTAGGCTCTTATTTAAATATTTATTCAAAGACAACGTCTATAGCTTCTTTCCACTATTTGAGTGAAAATTAATTTTGGTTTGTTTTTATTTAATAGGGTGAATGAGATAGTTTGTGCAATTTTTTTCACCATTTATTTTAATCGTATGATACAAACTATAAATACTGTCTCATCTAAAAAGTGAAAACAAACCATGGACGTCGAATTAAAATACAAATATCTTAAAATATACGTTTGGACTGCAATAAAATTGTAATGGTAGATACGAGACTAACCTAAACCAATATACAGAGTGGGCCATAAGTCACTTGACACTACCAGTCGCTCAGTATAAATTTGACTCTAGTTGTAACCTGTCAGCTGTTACAACAAAACAACAGTATTTTTTTTGAGGTTATGTTGAAGTTAGCGCCGTGTTAGAAGTGATTTTAGTTGATTAAGTTTTGTAATTAATTAACTTATACTTTATAATAAATTAAAAATTACTATCGCAATGCATTTTTATCAAGTGACTGTAGAGCTCAACTGCAGGTCGGCCTATAACCTTGTATGGCGCCCTCTGGGATATAATTGTAATTGAGCTCGCCTAAGGGAGTATATAAACTTTGATTTCCCTAAATTTGCTTACCTAGGATTGGTCTATTAGTGGCATTGTGATGTAATGATTTCCCACGACTCGACTGTAACTTCGGCGTGGGGCGCCCACCTTCATCCGGCGCCATTTGCGTTATGTAATTTGTTTTGAATTTTTACTAAATTCTTTATTCATGTTGAAAAAAAGTTAACTGCCCTGTAATAGATCAAAATGGTAAACGAGGTCCCTATAATTTGATGCCGATTGAAATAACTTCATTCTTTATATTGTAAATGTTCTCTTCTGCGAGATTTTTACTTTCAATCTACCTAAAAACATTGCACTAACTTTCTCAGATACATATTCACGGAAAAAAAATACCAACCAACAATAATATACGTTGCAATCTCTACAAAGATATCTCTCTACGTGATAAGGAAAACATGAAATTGAGTTTCCGTGAAATTCTTACGGTGAATCGTTAGTAGCGAAGAATTGTCAACTTTTATCGTAGATTTTAAAGAAAATTATATAATCAAACAGGGCCTAAGTTTGCTTCGCTTGTGTAATAAACCTGCCCCAATCCGTTTTTTATTGAAATAGAATATTCAAGTTTTATCTTTGTTTTTGTCAATTATTCCTACACCGTATTTTTCATTTAGTTGAGATATGGTACTTCAGTTAGGATCATAAAGCATCACATTTTACCAAAATATAATGAAAATTGGTAGAGTAGATTCTGAGAAAATATGTCTTTAAAACAGCTAAATGATTTGTTTTTAATCGGTAATTCCCGAACACGCATTTCTAGGTATGTTTTATTAGAGGCTACATTTACGCAAAACTGGGATTTTTGTGTTTTTTCAGTTAAAGCTAAATTTTCAGTGCGAAAAATGAAAACACAAGTTTCGAATTATGGTTGTATAACAAATTTGGTAAAAACTGGTTTCCTCATTGGCTTGTAGACAGCTGACGAGTGACAAAACATCAGCAAAAACCATCTTTTTTGTGTCTGAGGACTTCAAAACAGATATTTCCGCTAAAAACTCCACATATGACGTCCCAACATTCAACAATGATAAGGCAATTTCAATAATTCTTGTTGTGTTTTAGATTATATAAATACATTTACATAACATTTTCAGGATGATGACCGCCTCTGTGACGTATTATGTCAAGGCGAAAGAATCAATCGACTCAAAATTGTAAAGAGTCATGTTGGATACTATCTTATGAAATGATTGTCGGATTCACTGAACATTTTAAAGTTTCTTAAGGAGAAAGTGACCGACGGATGATTTTAGTCACAATTTGTGCAGATATTTGTTTGCAGATTTGCATTAATGTAGTGCTAAAATACGTACAAATTAGCCTTCTTCGAATTCAAGGAGTGTTCCCCAGACCTAGACACGGATCGGAGGTCTTTTCTTTTTAATTTCTTTACTTTATGTCTGTTTGACTAATGAAGACAAGGGAGGGGACGCTTCAATACACAGCAAGCCGATATCAATCCCACCACATCCTACTATAAACCTAAATAGCGTTTATCTCCACACTATACGCCACTAAGATTTTATTTACATGCACAACACACGTCAGGGGCTCACTTCACAATCCCACGGTAGCCTAGATCTCTATCTCTCCTATCAGATCTCTCTTGATTCTCTTCCAACCCTGATACTATTAACAGTATAAGATGGCTGGCAGTTTGATTCTTCTTATTTTTAAATGATAACATCGAGGTTTAACCACAAAGGAAAATACCAAGATAGGAACCACGACACTTGCCTACGTCAGCCGAATGACATTCTTATCTACAGGCGTATATTATAATATCCAAGTGTGTAGAATTGATGGATCTATTTGATGTTGTTTTGAAAAGATGTCATTCAGTGACATCACGAGGACGAGTGAAATAAAATACTATAGGTCTACCAGACAGAAAGAAACCTGCGCAGAACCGTCATCTTGAGAGTGGCTCGCGCACGCATGTAGGGGCGATGGCGGGGGAGGGGATTGGATCAGTGATGGGGATAAATGGTTTATTTTTGCAATAATATAAAGCAATTTAAAATCTATAATTCAATGACTTAATATTAACATTTGCTAATTGTAGTTGTCAGGTACATAAACGATACGCATTCAAAGTTTTTTAGCGTTGTAGTAGGTTTGAAAAAGAAAATATTAAGCCCTACGCAATGAAGCAGCGGCCGGGTATGTCTAGACTAACTCGGGCTCTCCTTCTCCCACCACAGTTCTACCTGCGCGAGGTTCTTTCCTAAGAGCACCCCTATAACCATATATATATATATATATATATATATATATATATATATATATATATATATATATATATAGTGGTGCCAACCTGCTTAATCTATTTATTAATTATTACTTCTCACCGAAAAAATAATGATTGAACAGATGTAAATTTGCGGAGTGACATAAATGTAATGACGGCAAGATACAGGGTCTTGAGCTGTATACTTTGAAACCCTGGAGATTGTAAATGTAAAGAAAACTACAAAAGCTGCAAACATATTTTGTGACAAATTTGTTATCAACAATATGTGAGTGTTATTTCTTTGCAATACAATAAAATGATTTCAAGACTTTTTTTACTGTCCTAGAGACGAGACGAGTCTAGTGCTACGAGATTCCCGAGTGTTGTGGGGGAAAACAAACAAATCATTCAGCAACAACTTCAGGCTTATACCAATGACTACAAAGACACGACATGGCCATGTTAAATATTCTACGCTTATTCTTGAGTTGTCCAATACCCGCTAGGTCGCTCTGCTAGAGAATCTGAAGTTGATGTGACTGGCGCTAGGTGGCTCTACGGTCAAACAATGTTTCAGGCGGGTAAGAGAAAACGCACTGATGCCACATATGGGACCAGAGATGCGAGGGAAGGTCGAGAATCGCTTTTCTCAGCGCACGAACTGACAACACTGACTATGCTGACGGAAGTAAGTGAGAAGGTTTGTGAGAGAGAGGTCAACAGTTGTACAGTCTCAACCAAGTGGGATGCGTACAGTCAAGCACCTGCTGCTAGCGCTTTCTGATAGCTGTGTGTCAAACTTGTGACGAACAGCACCCGTAAAGCGTAGACTATTTCCCTATCTTATGTCGTGTCTTATAGTATTTATGTAGTCATTGCTTATACACGATGACGGCAACCATGTTGTCTGTTAACATTTTTTACCTCAAGATTTCTGTTCATTTAAAAAAAAAAAATATGAAAATACAATATTTGATTTGTTTTTTAATTCGTTACTATATATTATTACTGTAAAATGACATCCCTATTAATTTGTTTATGTTTAAGATAACTCTTATGGATGCGATTCAAAAACGTTGTTTCGATGGACTGCGTTTAAGATGAAGAAATGTCAAATTTATGTTATTGTCTTAGTTAATGGGTGGAGTAAAAGTGTCCCAAACGGTTTTTAATCTTTTTGTTCTTAAATTGTTTTTTATGTTGGACAAGAATACTGTTTCTAGCAAAAAAAAAAAAAAAAAATCAAAAAATAACTTATGAAAATATTATTACATATATATATATATATATATATATATATATATATATACACACACAAAAGTCAAAACCAACTGACTGATCACGAAATCGCTGGATCAAAGAACCGTAAAACTACGAATTTTTCAACATCGTTTGGGGTAGGTCTGTAAGACACGTACTTTTGTTTCATTATTCATTGGCAAATACGGAAATTACATTTTTGTAACGAAAAGTTGCAATTCGTTTTTATTTGGTTTTGGAAATGGACGAGGAAGAAAATCTGTGTACCACTTATTTTAATGTTAAAATACATGCCAAAACTTTTACACGTCTTCTAATATATACTCAACTTTTGTATGTATAAATCACGGAAAAACAGGTAGGCGTATTTCACGAGTCTGAAATATTTTATTTATTAATTCTAAAATACACAACATTTTTTTATTTATATTTTTATAATTGTTTATTTATCAAGTATTTAAAAGGTCGACATAAAAAAAAAAAAAAAAAAGAAATAAGTTACATTGTTTATAGGCATTAAAAAAATATATAATTCAAAACTGTGTTACAAAATTTAATTCAATGTAGAAATAAACATACGTTTGATATAAATTGGAGTTTGATAAAAAATATCAACACAACTTAAGCCACGAAAATACAATTCCAACCTTTTCCCTGTTCTTAAAGAGTTATCGGTCTTAAAGAAAAATGTACCTTTTACAGCCGCTTAAATGATTTTTATATTTCAGTAAAATGTATGGGTTTATGATCAAAACCTAAATCAATAATGAGCTATACAGTGCTTAAAATATATGCAGGGTAATTATAAAATAAATAATGAACCCTGACACTAACACAATATTTAAATTTTAATATAATAGCAGATATTTCTTGTTGAAACTCCATATTCAAGGATAAAATAAAGCAAAAGCTTAAAGTTTCAAATATTTTAATAATATAAATGAGCTACAATTGTTTCGCCTTGCGGCATCATCGGGCAATGCCGATGCCGCAAGGCGAAACAATTGTAGCTCATTTATATTATTAAAATATTTGAAACTTTAAGCTTTTGCTTTATTTTATCCTTCACAATGTTTTAGCTTAAATAATTTTTCTAATCTCCAAATTTTGAATGAAATCGTTTGGGTGTATTTTGAAATATTGGAATTATCACGTATCTCTACAATTTGATTAAAATAGTTTGATCTGATTTTGAGATATTAGTCTATACCTTTTAAACTTAAGCCATTCTTTTATTTGATTAAAATTCTCTTGATCCGATTTTGAGATACTGGACCTGTAAAAATAACCTTTCGCCTTTCTCTAAAATTTGTTTAAAATTGCTTGTTCCGATTTTGAGATACCAGTATTGAACCTTTAAAAATAACCATTTTTTAAAATTTGATTAAAATTGCTTGGTCCGATTTTGAGATACTAGATCTGTAAAAATAACCTTTCGCTTTTCTCTAAAATTTGATTAATTCGCTTGTTCCGATTTTGAGATACTGAACCTTTAAAAATAATCTTCAGACTTTCTCAAAATTTGATTATAATCGCTTGATCCGATTTTGAGATTCATGACCTTTAAAAGAACCCTTCGTCTTTCTCTAAAATTTGAGGTATTGGACTTTATAAACTTTCGCCTCTTTCAAATTTGATCTTTCGCCTCTTTCTATATCGGATTTTGATATATTGAATCTTTTCAACTTTCGCCATTCTCTAAAGTTTGATTTAAATAGCTTGATCGATTTTTGAGGTAATCGAGCTTTTAAAAACCTTAATATTTCTCTAAAACTTGATTAAAACAACTTAATCCGATTTTTAGATATTCGACTTTATAACGATCACATCTTAATACAAATTTATTGAAATAGCGTTGGTCGATTTTGAGATATGTACTTAATACTTCTAATAAAGTTTCATTAAAATAGTTTGATCTTTTAATTTGAGGTACAATTAGACTTTTTAAACCTTCACATTTTATAATATTTAACTGAACTTGATTGGGTAGATTTCGAGATAATAGACTCTTTAAACTTTCGCCATTCAATAAAATTTTATTAAAATCGCTTGATCTGATTTAAATAAATTTGAGCTTTAAAAATAACCTTTTATATTTGCTTATAATTTGATTTAAATTGCTTGATCCGATTTTGAGATGTTTTATCTTTTAACCATTCGCCTTTCACGACTGATTTAGAGATATTCGACTTTTTAAATAATCACATTTATATAAAATTTGACTGAAATCGTTTTGGTCGATATTGGACTTTATACTATCTCATTTTTCATGTGTTAAATTAGCCTAATACGGTTTGGAGATATTTAAAATTGAATGAAATGGCTTTAACCAATTTCGAGATATTCGACTTTTTAAAATTTTCGCCTTTCTATACATTTTGTTTAAAATCGCTCGACCATGATTTTCAGATATTCGACTTTTTAAACATTAATATTTCGCAGAAATTTCATTAAAATCGCTTGGGACGATTTTGAGATATTCACATTTTTCTAAAATTACATTAAAATCGCATGATCCGATTTTGAGATAATAAAACATTCACACTTCTTTAAAATTGAATGAAATGGCTTTAACCAATTTCGAGATATTCGACTTTTTAAAATTTTCGCCTTTCTATAGCCTACATTTTGTTTAAAATCGCTCGACCATGATTTTCAGATATTCGACTTTTTAAACATTAATATTTCGCAAAAATTTCATTAAAATCGCTTGGGACGATTTTGAGATATTCACATTTTTCTAAAATTACATTAAAATCGCTTGATCCGATTTTGAGATAATAAAACATTCACACTTCTTTAAAATTGAATGAAATGGCTTGAACCAATTTCGAGATATTCGACTTTTTAAAATTTTGTTTAAAATCGTTCGACCATGATTTTCAGATATTCGACCTTTTAAACATTAACATTTCGCAGAAATTTCATTAAAATCTTTTGGACGATTTTGAAATATTCACATTTTTCTAAAATTACATTAAAATCGCTTGATCCGATTTTGAGATATTAAACCTTCACACTTCTTTAAAATTGAATGAAATGGCTTCATCATATTTTGAGATATTCGATCTTTTAAAACTTTCTCTAAAATTTGATTGAAATGGCTCGATCCAATTTTGAAATATTCCACTTTAAACCTTCACATTTCTCTTAAGTTCTATTGAAATCACTTGATCCTATTTTGATATATTACATCTTTTAATCATACAGTTTTCATCAAAATTTGACGTGAAATAGTTTAGGCAGATTCTGAAATATTCAATTTTCTGACACATAAAGCTTTTGTGAGCCGTTTATTTGCTATGAAATGAAAGCTATACCTAATAAAATAATAGCACCGATATTTTAAAACAAACGTAAACAAATAACAAACCATATTGTTTAGACTATACAAATTTATATATTAGAGATTAATTTTGAAACCATTTAAAGCAACCTAATTATTGATCTTAAAAATGAAGGAGCCGACATTTGATTGGTTTAAATTACAGAAATAATAAAGGAAAATAAAGTAAGGGAAGCTTCCTTTCTGTACAAATTACAACTGTCAGTAGGTCTGCTTTATTTATACGCCCAATAAATTCAAAACGTCATTTCCTAACGATATATATGAAGAGGCGCCGATCGGTAGCTAATGAGGAGCGAGTGGCGCCGGCAAAGGTTCATTCCATAATTGCATGGTTTAATTAAAGACGGTAACACCGATTAGTTGAGCCCTCTGTTACAGTATTCTCTCCTCCCCCCCCCTCCTCTATATCTGTACGTTCACACGATGTTCCTCCTATGAATCAATCATCCGGTAAAAAGATCCAAAAAGACGATCCATTTTGAATATATTATTTGTATCTAACAATAAACAAAGATTTTAAAATTTGTTTTCTAATATTTCCTAATACAGTATTTTTGTTTCCTTTAAACATTTGGTCTTTTATCTGAAAATTCACTGAAACTATTTAGATCAAATATTTGCTAAATTGTATTCCTAACTATGTATTGTAATCAAATAAACAGTTTAGACCTACACTTTTGTTTATACGCAAACAAAAAATTAAACATCATCTAAGATTTCATCCTTTCCACAAATTTTACATTTGTATAATAAACATCACTATATAAATTTTTAAATTACAATCATAATTAATTTTTTGGCATTAAAAATTTGAGAATAGCTGCCATAAGTTAAAAACTGGAATTCATGATTTGGTACAAATTTTAGGAAATGTGAAGATTTATAATTCAAACATACTTCCAAACTTGAAATAATAGTGAATTACTGTTCCTAATTTGGAGATAAACCTAAATGGTGGTCGGCATTCATATTTGTATTTCCAAATTTACAAGAACCGTAATTTTTAGAATTTTTGCTAAAAGTTAAAACAAAAAGTCTTCACATTTCAAAAAGTTGATTTTTTTATCCGAATTTTATTTATTCAAACTCATTTTTCTTTTTTCACTGATAATTCCCGAAGAATATTTTTTGAAAGATGAAACTATTTATTTTATTTTTAGACTCTTAGAGGTTACATTTAGAGGTAGGTTGTTAAAAAAATTAACAAAATTATAATTAAAATATGTAAAATTAGCCCAAATTCTAAGAAATTCTTGGGGTTACAAGAAAATACCCTAAATAGGCCTATCATGTTACTACTTATATATCTGTGGATATGCTTAGCCAACTCTACACACATATATATATATATATATATGACAAAATCTGGAAAATAGAAAACTTACCTATCTACAATACAAACTAAAATTGTCATTTAAAAATACTGTTATCCTAAATCTATTCATAGGTGAAGGTCTGGACATATCATAAAACTTAGTATACACAATGAATTAAGTTTTCTAGAAGAAGTTGACAATATTTAGAGCTTTACAGGACTACAGACCAAATGATGGATACTTGTATAAGAATGGTTTTCTAATTAAAGCATAAATTGTGACCATTCCCTTTTAATTAAACTAGGCTTGCTATTTGAAATACAAGTATAGTTTTATTGAACAACTAGAGGAAAACTACTTAGACATATAAAACATTTCATTTCCAGGGGTTCCTATTTTATCTTCTTTTTTTTTAAGGTGATCATGACAGAGAAATTTTTGCCTTTAAACAAAGAGAAATATTCTTTGTTTTTTTAATTACTTTGTCTTTAAATCTTTCGAAAATACATGTATACACAGCATTTCGCATACATGTATTAATATTTAAAGAGTACGATTATCAAATTAAAGACAAATCATCAATAATATGCTTCTAGATGGTACTCATTTGTACATATATATTTTGACCTTATGACAAACTAAAGAATGTACCACAAAAATGAGTTGTAGGTAACATGTTTCACAATATTTTTCAATGTCAGGATCTCCTCACACAACCCAAACTCAAAATAATTCCTTAAAAAAAGGAAATATTTTAAAAGTATCCTTTCAATAAGATATGTAAAAGTATAACGGATTTTTTTTAATGAAATTATCCAGTTGACATACATTTGAATTTTTATATACAGTATTGACTCATATTAATACTTAATATTGATTAATAATTTTACTCATATTTATAGAGATGAAGAGGTTCACTTGATATTTTAAAATAACTTTGACCCCTACAAAAAGTGCTAAAAATATTTTGTCATTTTGTTCTACACATTTTATGCTTATGATTAACTACTGGACACATTCCTCTATATTGCACGCATAACTGTCTGTATCAGTGAGAATGACTGACTTTAGTTGATCCAGAGTATGGAGATTGTAACAATAAACTTTAACCTTCAAAAACCCCCATAAAAATAAATCCAGAAATGAATGTTCAGAGGGTTGGTAGGCTCTAGAAATTAGTCTAACCCAAAAAACTCATGAATGACTGAAAGAGCGGTCCTCCTGTGGTAATCAAGTAATGTTTTCTTCCTCTTCTAACATTACAATAAAGTGCACAGTAATCTGTTGGAATTGATCTCTAATATAAATATGGTTCTTTTTGTTTGTTTTAATACAGTTATTTCTTTTGGATGGACAGGTGTTCTACTAAAATATGTATGTTATGTGGACGTCACAAATTCTAGTTTTTGTCATTACTGTATGTAAAATCTGAACTAAAAACCTATCCTTGATCAAAAACAAGACCTTGTCTAAAACTGATTTGTTACTATAGATCCTCTATTTTAAAGAAACCGTTAAAAATAATACTTAATCTTCTACAATAACTAATCCTCTTTTTATAGACAATTATTCGGTTTAAGAAAAACTTCAATATGGGGAAAATTTTAAAATATTTTCAATCGCTGAATGAGCAACATCATTTGGAACATTCACATGTCGTCTTAGTTTCTTGATGGATTTGTCTGATGATCTAACCATTTTCTTTTGAATCTAATTAATGACGCCTTCTGTTAAAATTCTCATTTTCTGATCCGTTTTTTTTTTTTTAATACAAACAGAACCAGTTACACATAACTTCTTGATTAATTTTTCAATAGCTTTTTCGTTGGTACCATTTTAGTGAATTTTAAAGTAAAGTCATTTATGCACTGAACATATAAAGTCGTTTGATATACCATTCGATAATGGACAATTTATAAACATATTTTAATGATTCAGCATTTCACCAAACTTATAAAATGATACACTATCCACTAAAAGTTGTAAAAGTCAGTCAATATCAAGTTTATCAGTTTTCTCCATACAACTCTCACTGTCCAAATAAATTAATAAGGTAGTGTAGCCTACTTTAAAATGACCACTTTGTTGTAGTTGACCTGTTTAATACAATGAGCTAAAATGCTGAGTGATCAAAAATCATGCAACCCAAACTCTACTATTTACTTTGTAACTTACAGAGAAGAAGGTTTTATGTGACTACCTTAAATGTAGTGAACAGCGCTATATCAAATGACCAGCCGAAAAGAACAAGTACTAAAAAAACAACTTGTTTTTATACTTAAAAATTACTTCAAGTCAAGCATAATCTTACTGAAAATGTCACGAATCATAGGATAATTTTCCCCTATATGTGCTTAATATATTAACCATTTCTTTTTTAGTGTTATCTGCTAAAACATAAATTTAAAAAATAATAGTACGAACAAATATCTATAAAATTGTAAATGCTACATTTTTTTACATAAACAATAATTGCTTAATTCTACAAGTAATATGATCGGGTGAGTCCACAAATATAGCATCAAATCAAGGAAGTGGTGTGAATATTTCGATGACAAAATAATTTTTATTAATTATTTTTCTCAGTCATATTACATCAAATTTCATCTTGATGAATTTGTAAAATAAAATATCAACACAAAGAATCCATACACTCTTCACAAACTCAAATGAAATAATAAAAAATGTATCATGAAAACAAATAGTAAGGATCATGGCAATAGTTGTTTTGTGTGACATTACAAAATTACATTCGTACATTGTTATCCAGTAATTAGGGCAGTTAGTTGTTTACCATGACCCCGACTATTCACGACATTTTTCTATATTGAGAATTTATGTTCATCCAAAAAGGTGTATCTTTTTTATTGAGGTTGGCTGAGGTGATAATGAAGAGAGGGAGGTGGGATTGAAGAGCCAAGCAGTTAGGTTGTTTCTGTCAGGGTTCATAAAGGAATGTGATCTTTTGATTTAATACAAAATTGACATAATGGGGAATGAGGGATGTGACCATATTGCAAAAGTGGCTACTTAAATGCAGACAAAACCACATTTTGAGATTAAAGGAAATGTTTATGAGAAAATGGACTTGAGTGTCTAGACTCCTGAAAGAACACCTTCACAGGTAGGAAACAATATCATATACAACAGGAAGCAAGTGATCTTAATCTATATGACATAGTCAGTCATTTGCAGCATGCGTCTGAATTGGTCTTTTAATTACAGAGGAATATTTGCACTGATTCAACCTTGCAGATTGTCTGTATTGTGGTCTTTGTAAGAGAGAGGTGGAGACGTAGAAAAATATTCTGTATGGCTCCAAACAAATAAAGACCTCTCTTAAAAATAGGATGAAAACCAATCATATGATAGAAATATTGAAAACACATCTTTATAGGTCATTGCTGCTAAACTGTATGAGATACACCTTGTTATCACCATCACTTGTTAGGGATGAAAATAAATGGTATGTCAAGTAATGGAGGTCTGAATGACTCAAATTTTAAAGGTCAAAATTTTATTAAGGGTGTTTCTGATAATTGGGATAGTTCCAAAATTTATAGAATTACAAAGTTGTAATCAGTTTCTATAAAAGTCAAATTATTATATTTTTAAGAGTTTAATTTTAGTTGGATTAATTTAGGTCCATATTTTATCCCAAATTAAAAAAAAAAAAATTATTGACGGATATGGATAAGACTTTAAATATTTATCTTTTTAATGCACCAAGATCTAAATTTGATTTTGATTATTACATAATAGAGTCATAAAAATTAATCGTAAGAATTAGAATCTAATAATTATAGTTTATCTTTGTTTATCATTATTTTGGAATTTATTATTTGTGATTTTATATGGGATATTATATTTATTAACTTTTATTTCATCTTTTTTCTCATCTAGTATTATTATTATTATTATTGAATGTATTTTTGCATAGATTTAAACTTGGTTGCTTCACATTTGGTAAACAGACAACAGACAATTCAGTTTAAATTTTGTTTATTGTTTTAGGTTACACAATGGTATATAACCAATTTTGTTTCTTAGTTCAAAAATTATTTAATTTAAATACAAAATACAGTATACTCGTATGATTGCTGTTAAATAATGTTAATAACTGGTTAATTATTTGGTTATACTGTATTGTTTGATATGACTAAAAGCTGAATTTGATTTTCTATGTTATCACATTAGAAGTGGAGGTGTGTCTGCATTGTTTAACTATTGGATCTTTTCTCTTGTCCATTAGTATCACAAAAGGTTTGTGTACATGTAATGAGTGAAAATGACAACTTAGTTATATTAATACTTGTCTCCTAAATAAAATTATTGATATTAAAAGTGTATGTTTTCTTTTATTAAGTTATTATAGACATAACAAATAGAGTCTAATAATTATAATCAGCACGATTAGTGTCAGAAATGTTTAAGTTAGATTTCATAGTTTAATGTGCAACAGATGTCTCACAGACAGATTTGAATTTAATTAGTAATATCTGCAGAAACTTGTATCAGCAACCCTCCACAATAAACACTTTATTTGTACAACATAAATACAAGATGAAATTTAAATGAATATTTATTTATCATCCTTAATTGTTACAAGCATTCAAACTCTTCTGACACATGTTCCATACCTGGAGGATTTGTGTTCCATATGACATCTAAGGATGCTGACTTAGTCATTAAAATATCAACATGTATTATGTATTGTAAACACATAATGTGTTTTCTTTTGTTTGGCAATGCGATACATTTTGTGGAACAGTCACCCAAACTGTCATCGAGATTGGCATTCCAGTTAGATACGGATGAATCTTCAGTTGCATCTTGAGTTGTCAGTGCAATCATGGTTGCACGGCTAACCGCGATCATCAACCGGATTCCCAACAAGGCGTCACTGAGATGGCAGTGATCAGCTGTGGCTAGAGTTTATGAAGGAAAATCTAAGACATGTATTGACAGAGAAAAGCAGACCATTCGACAACTGAATAGGACTACAAATGAGTCATCAAAGTTTTCCAGTTTAATTAAAACGTTGCTAAATTAAAACAACGTTGAGTTTTGATAATTGGCAATCCCGAGATTCACATTAAGACCATCATTGGGTATGGTTGACCACATTTTGTTTAATCAACTCTATGTTAAGTTAGTCTAATTCAAGTATTAAATTACTTAATTTGGCCTCCAGCAGCTCTTAACACATTGCAGTGATCAGTAGTATGTTTAAGCAATTGAAAATGACAATTTTGTAGCCATAAATATATAAAATATCTAATAACTGAGCAATATAAAATGATAAATTATTTATAAGAAATTCGATAATTAAAATCTCAAGAACGTTCCCATGTGGAAATACTATACAGTCATTGTATGTAAAAAATATGGAAATAGTTTAATATATCAAGAACTGCTTTAGATAAAAAAAAGTCCGATCTCTCATTTTAAACCTAAGCTATTACAGGGTGTACAATTTACATTTAGTAGGATATACAGTGTATTCAAAAAATTAACAAAACATGATTTTTCTCACAACTTTTATAAATGTAATGCTATTATAATTTTTCCATATTCTAATAGTTCAATTTAAGATACTTTTGAAGTAATTTTGAATTATCTTTAATAATAACTGAGTTATGGCGTTTAAAGATTTGCAAACACAATATTAAAAGTTTTCTGTAGGACTAGTAAATAATGATTTATTATTTGGTTATTGTAATGTAAAGTAAGCCAAGACGTATTCAAAATTACATATATTATCCAATTCATGGTGTTCTAAAAACCAAAAACTAAGCCTACATATTTCTTAATTACAGTATACAAGTTGTTAGAATATCAATTATTCTAACATATAAATTGAAAGTCTTGGACATAAATTCATAAAGTATAATAAAAGTGTAATTATATATATATATATATATATATATATATATATATATATAGGATGTGACTGTTATTGAATTTTCAAATAGAATTATATTAATTATCTTTTTATGTTTACGTAATATACTTACCCTGCCTACAAAAAATCACTCAAAGTATAGATCCCGGCGCGAATGCTGGGACTTAGGCTATCGTTAAAAAACCCCTACTAACATGACTAAAAACATTAGTACTACCGGCGGGTCGATAAACCAGTTCCATATTCCAATTGTATGCTTTTCAACTTATATCTGAGGTCTTTTTTAAGATATTTTAATTTCCTTGACATGTTAATAAAGCTTAGAATCGATCACATTTTAAAAAGGGTGAGGTATTTTTCGTTGAAAGGATGAGTCACATAGAAAGCAGCGTTGGGAAATGTTTTTTCCCCTTCACTTATACCCTTCCCCGCTCATCACGCAAGGGTAAGTTCAAATGACAGCATTCGCGCCGATATCTATACATGGTCCCCAAAACACATGGAATATTACTTTTGAACCATAGTAAAATTACAATAACTGTTCAAACTGCCTCCCTTCTAGAGCTTGATAGTATGCCAGTCTATGATAAAAACCTTGCAATACATTTCATAGTATGTCTGGAGTGATCTGTTCGACTTCTGCTCTTATCGGAGTGTTAAATTGTTTATGTCTTCTGGATTAATTGGGTAAATGTTTTGCTTCAAGTATCCTCAAAGAAAGTAATCTAGTAGGATCAAATCGGGTGGCCATTATATTTATCTCCTCTGATCGATCCAATGTTACACTTCATCCAGCAGCTGTTGAACCTGAAGGCGATAATGGGGAGGTGCCCTGTCTTGCTGAAACCATATACTGTCAAAATATAGTAACAGATTGTAAACTTCTGACAAAACAGTACACACTAACATTTCACGATAGGAAGATAAATATCCATCCATTATAACTGGACCAATAATATTGTTATCAATTATTTCAAACATTCACTTTCTGAGGTTGCTGGGTGTGGTTTTCCCTCATCAATACGGTTTTTGATCACTCCAATATCTGCAATTATGCCTACTTACATGTCCATTCAGCATAAAAGTAGTTTCACCTGAAAACAGTGTAGAGTTAACAAAATTATGGTCTTCATCATATTTTGCCATTATTAAATCACAAAACTCAACCCTACGATCATAACCGTCCTCAGACAGTTCATGAACTAGTAGTTAATAAGGGGGGGGGGGTAGCTATGTTTCTCAACAATATTGTGAACAGACTTAAAGCTTATACTGTGTTGTAGTGCAGCTTTTATAACTGAGATTCTTCAACAAATGTTAGAAGGACATCCAACAAGGTTTCATAATTTGTAGCAGTCTTAGGTCTTCTGCGTCACTCGCAATCTTGTACATTCCTATTTTCGTCAAACATTTATATCATCTTTAATACAGTTGATTTAGCTATCGGAGGTCTGTAGGGGAATGTCTCATTAAACAAATCAACTACTTGTTGATATGAGCGCACACAGTATCCACATTCCCACATCATAAGCAATCTAATTCTCTCTCTTTCATTTAGAGACATCGTCAATAACTTAGTTTGGATCAAGTAATAGAAATAATGCAGTCTTAACAACTCACTATTAAACCAGGAGTTTTATTAACACTGTCCAAAAACACTCTAATTACTGGACCAAAAAGATAGATAAAATAGGACAAGATAAGATTACAAAACCTTTTCAATCAGGTGGTTTTTCAAAATCTTTTTACAGCATAAATCAATTTAATAGCAAAATTATTCAATTTTGAATCGCTTTAACTTAGTTAATTTTAAAGATAAGACAAAAACTAAACATTCAAAAGAAGCGGGTTTATCTACCAGATAAAGTAAAAACAAACAATACAACTCTTTTTTAAAATTATGTAAAAAATCACATTTTATTAATCTATGGAACATCCTGTATATGAAATTGCACTTTTATTGCATTTTATTAATTTATGTCCTAGACTTTCAATTGATATGTCAGTATAATTGATAATCTTATAATTTATTGTGTAGTAATTAAGAAATAAGTAAGCTTACTTTTTTGCTTTTTAGAACATCCTGTATAAAATACGTAATTTTCAATACATCTTGGCTTTGTTTACATCACAATAACTAAATAATATATCATTATTCATTGAGTACTGCAGAGAACGTTTAATATTGTGCTTACAAAATTGAAAATTTTAAAACACCATAACTCTGTTTTTATTAAAGATAAATTAAAAATTCCTTTTAAGTATCTTAAATTGACATATTAGAATTTATACAAAATATTAATATCGTTAGATTTAAAAAATTGAGAAAAATCATGTTTTGTTACTTTTGAGACATCCTATATATGATATTAAACTTTTTGCACCACCTTGTACATAGCTGCGTTAAGAGCTTTAAAATGAGATATTGAACATTTTCCTCTCTAAACCAGTTCTTGAAGTATTAATCTGTTTCCATAATTTTTACATATTCTGTATATCACAAATAAATAGCCTATTAACTATTAAGGTTTTTTTAGTTAACATGAAACTATTAATTATACCGGTATTTTATTCTTAAAAACTAACCTTTGTTTTTTTATAATGTCACATTTTATGACAAATGATAACTTTATATATTTTATAATTTATAAAAAAATCTATAATAATTAACATAAAAAAAATATCACATTACTATTCACTTTGATAACAATTCTAGATTTATTATTACAAAGATTTTATTTCCATCTATAGTAAATTTCAACAAATGACCAGTTATTTGCTACTGCAGAGATCATGGAATTGGCAAGTGAAACAAACAGGAGCCTTCCCTGATATATAATTACAAATATTTAATGAAAAAATATAATATATATTTATATTATTATACCCACAACCATAAAATAATTGACTGATACATACCTTGCAGGTTTAAAATATTCACAGAGATAATCAAATCTAGGATCAGGTACAGGTACTCGACGTGCCTAGAAAAAAGAAAAAAATGTGGTCAAAACATGGATGTCTAAAATAAAAATAGTAATACTGACTCTTCATATAGTAAAACTTCAAATATTGGTTATTCAAATAAGTTATTTTAAAAAGATCAAATTAACCAAAAGTTGAAATCTACTAAATATAAAAAAAAGTTAATAGTTTTCAATTTTTTATATTGGCCAAATAAATGAAATTTATTATTCAATTTAGTATGATGTTTTTTATGAAATGAATGAATGAATGAATGTAAAGAAATTCTCATTTTCAGGATGTTAGTAAAATTAATTTGAGAGTGAAAGCAGAATATAAATCACATTTTTAGATGGACCGTTGCATGCTAAACTAGCACAATATATTTATATTTTTATAAGTTTATAGATCACATTTAATACATCAGAAAAAATTGATAACTTTTTGTTTTAAATGAGAAGACTTTTAGACCCCAAATGACTAAATCGACTTGAAAGCTGTTTTCACTAACCTAATCTCTTTCTTGGGTTGGGGCCTCTCAAGTTGGGCCTAATTTTTCTTTTTAAACTCTCTAAGTAAGTTTAAAAAGAAAACAGTTGGTACAATAGTAAAAGTTCTGTTCTACTACTTACTTTACTCTGATTACAAATACATTAGAAAAAAGTTAGAAATAAAAAAAAAAAAATTATACGTATTTAGCCTATAAAACTTGATGACACACTAATATTTAGAACAAAATTTTCATTTCTTAATTAAAATATAGCTGTATTATTAATTAATTATTTAAATTTGCATTTTATCAGAATGATGGTTTTATTATAAAAAAAAAATTTGCTATCAGTAAGTGAGTTAAAATTCATTTAAAAATGAAAGAAGAATAGAAGTTACACATTTTTACTCACCCTACATATGCATTCTCACAGGGAAAATTTTGTGATGGGGGTCAAAAAACCGATGACAAGTTTTGTACACATATATGTGTTTTGAAGTCCAAAAAAGTGGTTTTTAGAATTATGTCTGTCTGTTGCCTGTAAAATAAGCTCTACCAGTTTCGTTCAAATTTTAATAATATATGAAAATTAATTACCCAAACCCATGTGTATTCAAAGTAGGCTTAATCATGTAAAAATCGCAAGTAAAACTATATCACAGTTCAGGTATAATTGCCAAGAAACAAAAACCAACCGTGACTGCCATAATTAAAACCTCAGTTTTAGTGAAATATGCTAAGGACATGTATATGGGGTAAAGTGAAACAAGTTTAGGCCCTAATATTTTAGTGTGGTTCATTTTCACTTTTTGATTGACAACTACCAAAATGACATTTTTGGTGATGATTAAATTTAGTTTGGTTTTGGGGATGAGGGAGTTCGAAAGATTGTGCAACTTTTTGCGTGGTTTGGTTTTAACCGATGAAGTTGATTTGAAATTGTAAATAAAATTAAAATTGTATTAATGATAATTACATCTTCTTTATTCGAACTTGAAATTTCCCCAATTATTTCAATTACAATAATAATGCAGTATTGTCTCAAAAACCATGGTTAATTCTACAAGATCTTCTAAATTAACAAGGCCTTTTGTATAGTGTGTTCCAAAAGTAATGAAAAAATCTTGATTTTTTAGAATATTGAACTGAGAAGAAAAAATTGAGCTAAACCTATTGGTCAAATGAAAAAAAACAACTTTTTATATACAACCCAATATTCCTTACTCAAAACAACTGGGCCCCCAGGGGGAAAAAAAGTCAACAATCTCTAATACTTATATTTTGTTATTAATCATACATGATTCCATATAACATATATTTTACAATGATTTCAATCTACTTATTATATATATTATAACGTTTAAGACGTTCTCTTTTATTTTTATTAGTTATTTGCTACACGTTGGTCGCTTAAATATAGGAATACTCTCCTATATTTCTTTTACTATTTATTAATTTATTATGATTCATTTGGTTATTAGTTCGTTAGTTATTTGACAATTGATTAAAATAATAACACTCAAAACATGTGGGATTATAACTCAATTTTAATTAAACATATTGAATAATTAATTCTTTTAAATATTAATTTTTTAAACATTTAAAACATAATTTTTACCTTGATGCTCAAAATATTACTGATTAATATCTTATTCTACAATTTTATACTACGGCTTAAACTAGGTACATCTTCACTATAAATTCTTATCCTAAACAACTTAGTCTAAAACAAGGAATTTAAGAATGCATCAATTTAATTTGTATTTAATTTTGACTCTAATTTTAATTAGCTTTATAAAATATTTGCTCCGGCTAACTGAAGGTTATTTACTTGAATTTAATTTAAATCTCTATTGGGGTTCGTTGGTTCTTAGGTGGCTATAATTTATTTTATTATTACAAAAAACAAAATTTGGTGGTAATTTATAAAATGAATTGTCCTTTAAGTTCTACTTATCAATTGACGTGTTCCTTTCCAGTTTTTTGGTTGTTCTCGTTCCGTGGTTCTCTCGAAGATTGCGTGATGGTTGGATGGTTTGCCTCTCCCGTAGATGATCCCAATCGCGGGTTACACCTTTCTTCACTCACTCTTGCAACGATGATGCTTTTAATTCTTACGACGATACTTTTTCTCACTGATTTAACTTTAATACGACGATGACTCCTTAAACTTCACACTTATCTCACTTAACGACCACGAAGACTTCTTATACTTTAATACTATGATTCTTTTAGTTTTTAAAACGACGGATAACTTTTTATTGACTTTTATAAACTTAACAGTTCTATTAAAAAAGAAAAACGACGAATAGGATAGGCAAAGTCCTTCACAAACACTTAACTCTTTCGATCAGGAGAAACACTTCCCCGGAACAACCTTCTAATACGACGTCGGAAACAAAAATACCTCAAAAGAACCACGTGTCCTCCCTTTTACCCTTATTTATAAGTTCTCCTCTTTTTAAAACAGCGTCATGATGCTCTTCTTCCATTGGCTAGTTTTAATTCTTGGACGTTATTTCAGAACTGATTCACTTGCTCTGATTGGCTTGTTACAATTTGTTTCGGTATTAAAAGCTTAATTTTGATGGATCTTGTGTGACGGTTTGGGTGCGTTGTTTCCCTGTTGAAACATTTTTTTATGTCCGTCAATCCTTTCATGTCTTGACGATTTATGGCCTGCCGGGTACTGACCTTTGGAGCTTTCTATTTCGGTATGTTATAATATATATATATATATATATATATATATATATATATATATAGGCTATATGTATTGATATATGTATAGATATATATGCATACATGGGCGTCATCACCAGTTCATTATTGGGGGGGGGGGGACATATGCCGGGGGTCTGGGGGTATGGAATTTTTTAAAAATTAAACTTCTCAAAACATTGTTTTTATGCATTTATTTATGCGTTTGTAACAGAAATGTAATGTTAAAAACCCTAGTAAGACAAAGCAAAAATATTTTTACATCTCAAATATTGGGGGGGGGACGCGTCCCCCCCCATCGATGACGCCCATGTATGCATACATATATGTATATATGTTGATATATATTCAACTACTATATGTAGTTGTTTATATATATAATATATATAGTCTACAATCATTTTAGAACAGAGGTTCTTTAAAGTAGAAGCATAATAAAATTTCTATTTAAAAATTTCTTCCAAAAAATGGAAGAATAAAATAGTAAAATCGTTAGGAAAATTCACTCAATTTGGTTAGATATTTGCAAAATGATGTTTTTTTTTGTAACTAAAATGAAACCTGAAAATGGAAAAAAAGAAAGAAGAAGCAACTGTTCTAATGAAATCTGTCTGGGAGATTCTATTCTTTCACATTTTTTGACTAGCAGATTCATGTTGGTTCAAGGGTAGAAAATCCAATATTTGCAACAACTTTTAAGAGTGTAATAATCTTTGACATTGGTTTTTACTAAATCCTTTAAAAAATATTAAATTTCATTAAAAAATATAAGTTTAGATTGAAAAACTTAATATGTACCTTGGGGGGGGGGGGGCTTTTTTGTGTGGGGAAATAAATTTGATTGAACTTGACCAAAAGGAATGTACTCATTTTCATATTTTTCTGACACCACTTTGTTTAGAGAAACATAAGCATGATATTGATAGTACATTTTTACTGTTAATAAACTCTTCTTTAATATAAATAAACATCTAGCATTAATATTGGAGAAAAGTTAAGGGGATAGTGCAAGCAAATTTTGTGTTCTACTCAATTTTATAAGCAGACATAAATTATCATTACTTTCTAAAAGGTATTTTTCCGTTCCAAAAGCAAAATGAACATGTTTTATTATTATTTTATTTATATATTGCATAAAAATTATTTAATAAGTTGTTGGATATTATAAAATAAACCATGTGTCAAATAGAATACTTTTTCATGGAGATGGAAGATGTTGATGGTTTGTTTTATTGGTATGATTATTAATAAACTTCGATTATAACTTTTTATTATTAATTTGAGATCCTTTTTTTCAAGATTATTATATAATGAATGTTTAATACTATTAATGTTTATATTATTAATTAAGGTTTAAAGTATAGTTTTCTTGTGTGTTTGACTTTGTGGGAAATAGAAAAAGTTGGTGCTCTTTAAAAAACAAAAATTATAAGTGATAAACAAGTTTATATTTAGTTTTAGCAATGGCAGCATGTGCATAGTGGAACTCATTAAAAGGTACTGTTATATGCCAAAGGTGCCGAATTTGTTTTCCTTATGTAAACATTTTTTCCAACTATTACACAAAATAAAATATTATGATTACTACTTGTATTAAGGTGAGGCAATTAGAAGCAATTAGAACCATTAGGTTACTTTAATAACTAACCTATTTACTTTGCTCTAACAAAATTATTTTCTATGTAATATCGGTCATAAGAATAATGTTAAAATTCAAACATTATTCTGTCATTTTTCGTTTCATAATTGTCATTTATGCCTCATTTTACAGAACATGTGAAGCTAATTTTTTATTTCATTTGAAATTAGAATACATTTTTTAGTTTTTGTGAAACAAAAGAGTAAACTTTTATAAATCAAATTTAAATATTGTTAATTATTTATGAATATATTATTTATTAGGAGTGATTTATTGAGGAAATGATTCACCAAACAACTTTAAAAAAAGGACAAATCAAAGTTTACAATTTAGTAAATACTGTACATACTTGCCTGTAAGCATCGAATTAACTAATGTAAGCTCAAACATTATATTTTTTCCCAACCGAGCTCTGATTACAAATCATAGTTTATAATTGACGCTATATTTGATTGTAGCTGACTTATTTAGATTGTTTAAGTTATTTCAATAGATCATGCCATGAACGCTTTTCATCTGTCAATTTAAACTATAGCTGATTTACTTAATCAGGCAGGTAAAGATTGAATCGCATGGCAAGCGTGCTGGATAATAAGTAAATGTACCATGCTAGGGTAATCAGTGTAATGAAGGGTTGCTGGGACCTAGTACTGGGGTGGCACATCATTATCTCTCATCCCCTATAATCTTTTCAATTATTAAATTGATACAATTATTTTACAATAGAAATGTAATGATTTTATCGAGTCTATAGGTTGGAATGGGGGGGGAAAAAAATCATTTTACTGTTGTTTGTAGCTTCATAATGACAGTATGAGAGAATATGATCAACACATTAGACAATACATTATTTAATCTGACTTTTATGATTTTCAATTTATTATAGTAAGAAATTAAAATTGATAGATCTGAAATATAAGTTCTATTATTTGCATTAAGTAAAATACTTGTAGATTTAAGAAAATAATAAAATTTAGAAAATATAGATTGTTTTAATTAAATATAGAAATATGACTTTAGCTTCTTTCTATACAAATATTTTCAAGAAAATATTTCATAAACATGAAATATCTTAACAATAATAATTTTTTTACTTCAACCTTTTTGAATCAATTTTGTTTAAATTCATGTTGTATGTTTAAAGATGTGTGTTGTTATTTACTATACTGTATTTATATTAGAAGCCAAAATTATTACTTTAATTACTATTTTGAAGAAATATCATTAATTTTTTGGCAAAGTTGGCTAATTACCAGATGTTTCTGACATTGAATTTTATCAGCAATCAATTTACTCATATTTGTAAAAGGATTTTTCCTTTGTTGTTTAAAGAAAAAAACCTCATGGCAATTATTGGAAAGAGCATAAAATAGAGACTCCTAGCCCTCGAATACGCTAATAGCGTAAAAATAAAAAGAGAGCAAAAGACTTGATAGGAAGTAAAGAGAGGAATCTAATCTAGATTACATGAAGAATGGTGTAGATCTAGCTTGAATATCTCAGGATTGCCATAGGTATCCATACTTATTATAAGTGAGCCCCATCAGAGGTTTGTAAAAAGTAAGTAAATATGTTTAAACCATTTCAAAAATGTGTAGTTGTAATAACAACACTATAAGAAAATAATCATTAAAAAATTTTTTTTTAAATGATAACTTATTAATCAGATTTTTTGGAGGAATCAGGACCAATATATTCTGTTTAGATCTTTGGAGGCTATACTTGAGCAAAATATTATCAAAATCGTTGAAAAAATTTACAAAAAAGAGTAAATTTTGAGAAAATCGTAATTTTGTATATTTTTTCTTTAAAAAAAAATGGGGGGGGGGGGAAAGGCCTGATATATAGCCAAAATATGCCCACATACTAAATTTGGTTAAAATCAAACAACGTATTTGGACTGTATAACACTGCACATACAAAAGACAGACATCGATCTTAAAACAACTTCTTTGAACACAGGGGTCCTCATAACGGATATATCCGCAAAAACTTGATTTCAATGCTTTGACTCACTATAACAATTCAATATTAAGTGTATGTGGGAAAAATAAAACAGATGGTCTGAATGTCTCAAAATGTTGACATTTCCTGCATGGTAGGTATACTACAAAATTGGTTAAGGAGTATTTACTACAAAGCTAGCAGCTGTCCACAATTTGAATCCATCCAAAATGTAAAGGATATTTGAGAAATACAGTAATTCAAAGAATCGATTCTGAAATTATATTTATACACGTTTCAAAATAAATAATATTAAAAATTACTCACTCAATCAATTAGTTGAACATTAATTTTCTCATTACATAAAATAATGTAACTGTCATAAAAAATGAAACTTCATGAGGATTATCCTGTATGATAACTTGTACAGCTATGTATCTAAAACTTCAGCGATGTTATAGACACCATTAAATTTAGGAATATTTGCATTTAGTTTAAACTATGTATCTATGAGTTTTTAATTTAATTTTCTGTTTAAAAAGATAGCTGCAATGAACAAACATTAGTACTACATGGTTTCAAGACATGTGTCGAAGTATTCAATACGTGTGAACAAACATAAAAAACAGTCAGACAAATAAAAACTTCAAATTAAAAATGAATTTTAACTATTTTCTAAAACATTCCCACAGGAAGTTTTTATCAAATCAAAAAATTAAAATCATCCTCGCCTACTACCTTTTTAATGTTTTTTAAATTTTATTTATTTATTTATTTTTTATATCAATTAAATCTTTGTTGATTTTGAAATGGCTACAAAAATAACACATAAATAATTACTTATAACAATTACATTGATTTGTTCCTTCATACATATATTAATTCTAAAATTACATCGACCATCAGAATGATAATATTGGACATCTGTTTTAAATTTTTGTTTTAAAAGAACAATGTATTTATTGTATTAATACATTTAAAGAGTGACTTGTACCAGTCACAGAACTGTTAGAGATAGCCTAATCAAATGTTAAGATTTCTACTGTGTTTGACTAGATTAATCTATGTGATGTGAATAAAGAGCCTGAGACTCTTTATATATATATATATATATATATATATATATATATATATATATATATCATTCCAGATAAACTCTCTAATGTTATTATTGTCTTTTATTATGTTAAGCCTACATACTAAATGACATGCCAGATGAGTAGAGAAGGTACTTATTTTCATTAGGATCGATGGTGCAGAAGGGGAAGTTCTCAGCGGCAGCTTGACTTTTTGTCAAAACGTTGAAAAAAGTAGACTTGCCGACATTAGGGACACCAACTATTCCAACTTTCAAGTTTGTACCCACTCTGCCGATTAATGGTTTCTTCTCTGGCTCATCCACCTTCTTGGGCCCCATTTTTCGTCTAGATTCTGTGACAAAGAAAGACAAAATCAAACTTAGCCTCGAGTAACAATTTTATATCAGATCAGTTAATTCTAGCTATTTCCAAACAACCATGTTTTGCAATCTTGTATATAACCTTTCTTTTACAACATTACCCTGATGATCTTTTCTGATCGTTTAATAACGTTGGCCAAGAGGATTTAATGACCCGACCTGACTTGAATAATGTAGGGAGTCCACAATCAAATGAGCGCTGCACGTAGGAAACAATTGGTATTAAAAATAATTATATTACAAAAATAAAAACAACTGATCCCTCCCGGCACCGATTCAAAACGACCATCATAACATCTAATTTTAAATCGAGAGACTACTATTCGATAAAAATTATCCGCCCAAGAGATCAATCAATGATTGTTACAACATGAACGCTCCAATCATGTCCGTTCTCCATAGTGCAGCCACGGTGCCACGATTAATTTACATGCACGTTTTAGTTGCGAGGACTCTAATCGGACAAGAGGGCGATCGCTAGGAGGAGGTAACCTACAGGCAGTGCTCTCAGCAGCTGATGGTACACTCCTTCACAAAACACACCTTCCTCAAACTACTTACAATAATGTTTTCAATTTATATATAACTCTTCTAGTCGTTCATTAAGTCGGAATAAATTTAAATATAATTTGTATTAATTTTGCTATCATTAGATCCTGTTCTATGACCATCATTAAGATGGTGCAAATGATACAGGTTAATTCCCATAAGGAATTTCTGTTATTAAGAAACATGTACATTAGACTGAATGTTATATTCATTTTTTATAATTATAACACCAAGGCAAAGCTCATAAAAATCAAAAGGGAATTGCAAATGAGACAACGCACTATGTAATTTCCTTAAGTTAAAACCTTTACTCATAAGTACATTGCTGCTGTTGACTACTACTTTGTAAAATTAATCAAATAATATAATTAAACTATTTCACTCATTGCATCAATTAAACTCACGTTAACAAATTCAACATAATGCTTAGAGAGGTTTTATTAGAGAACTTTCCTGATAGTAAATAATTGATAGTTAAACATCCCAAAACAGTATCATAACCTCCTATTAAAACAACAAAATTAAAATAACATACAAAAGTAAATTGACTAATAAACACGGAAAAGTTTATTGGCGCAGAGAAAAGGTTATACATAACTAGTATGTTATCGGTAGAAATTAAACCACTATACTTAGGGCTATACAAATACTCAATTATGCTCAACTTCATTAGGCTTAGGTTACTTTATGAGATTTAAATTGACTGTAATTAATTAGTTAAATATTCACCAACAATTTACTAATATACATGATACATGCACAAGCTAGTATTTAATGTTAATTTTTCAAATAGGACTATTTGACTATCTTCACAAATTTTAAACAGTAATCTTTTGTATTTGTTTTGGAAAGACTTCAAATATATCATTGAAGTTGAATGGAGATAACTTTATAAAATAACAATCATTATTTTTATTTATAACAATTTAAGTATTTTTAGTTATGTAAGTATTCAATAATACTGTCCTTCTTCAGCAATGTCATTTTATATCTGAAGAACTCAAATCAATGAAAGGAAATAATGATAAACCAATAAATTTAAATTAGTTGTAAAACTAATGTATACAATACACATTTTTTAGTAAAAAAGCAATATTACTTAAAAGTTTTTATAATATTAACATCGATAAAATTCCAAAGTGAATTTCCTAACAGGATTTAAATTGACCTGTGTTACCAGGTGTGTTAAGGAAATTCCTGTTGGGTGTGGACTGTACCACACAATAGGTTCCATTCGCCATGTTTAATAGTACAGATCTAACCACAACTCTGTGAGCAATTGGCATCAACTCTGTAATCACTATCATTCTACCTTGCCGACCTTTTTCTTACACCCCCTTTCCAAAATATAACATGCTTTCCTAACTAATAATTTTCATGATCTCATCATTATAATGATAAAAATTATTTTAAAGAAAAAAACTACAACTCTCATTTACATATAAACTATAGATGACTATAATTTAAGATTGTGAACAGTACTGACTAGGCTCCTTGTTCAGTTGCTGATAATGTCTCTAATAAAATATAAGAAACATTTAAACGACTAAGCCTATAATTTTTTAATAATATAACAGAAACTTTTATATACATATATTTAATTTTACATATAGGTTAAATTCATTTCTAACAAAATGAGGTCAGTTTCAGTCAAATGGTTAATTATATATTTATAATTAAGTTAAATAAAAATGTAATATTTAGCTTATTTATACCACTGTACTTTACAAATAAAAGATGGATCGTAATAGAAATATGTTTATTTTATGATAACAGTCATAATCAGTTAAAATATATTTAATTTAAATGTATAAAAATTCATTAAGAGTGAAAAAAAGTTCATCAATAGTAGCAAATACATGTAATATCTAAATGTAAATAAGACCATCTTAATATATATATATATATATATATATATATATATATATATATATATATATATATATATATATATATATATAAACACTGTATTAGCACTTTCTGCCCAGTTTTGTAATATTAACTCAACTTACCTTAAATTATGTTAAAATATGCAACTGTGATATAGTAGCTAATGACAACAACCCAAACATTCTAAAAATAATGAAGTTATATAAATATTGAAATTTTGAACTCCCACATTTTAAAACTTAAATTGCAAATAGATACATTATGGAAAACATATTTATTAATAAACGTTAAAGCGGGTAAAAATATATAATACTGACAATCACATAATTGACTGAGTAGGCCTATGGATATTCAAGTTTGGATATTCTACCTCCCTAGCATTATTTATTAAATTTTTTCCTTCAATAATTAAAATGACTTAACTCGTGCTGTTATATATTTATTCCAGTGGTATAAAAACGAATTTTCAAATGTGACTAATAGCATGTAATTTATTCCATAAAAGCATAAAGGATTGCTTTTATTTATCTATTCCTGCTTTCTTAACATAAAGGATTGTAGTGAAAATTACAATTTTAAAACAAAAAGTGGTATTTTAAAATTTTAGAATATTCTAAAAACAAATTCATCAAAAATAATGATGGGTGACTGAACATTAAGTGCTTCAAATCTGTGATAGTTTCTACAGTCTAAAACTAATTTTCGGCCTGTTTTCACTAATATTATTCTTTGATAGCATAGATTTACCCTATGAAGCCAGATTTTTTACTTTTTAGGAATAAAAAATAATATTTTTTAAACTGCAGTTTTTTGTATAAATTAATATTGGTTTATAAACGATAGTTAAATGTCATTGTATGTCAAGGTAAACCAACTGGTTAATCAATATAAAATGATCCAATAAAAAATTTAATGGCTGCTCAACAATTTGTTAAAGAATATTTTTTTATAACAATAACCCTACTATAATGGTACTCCAAAATGACCATTATTTTAACTTTATTATCCACAGTTTTTGATGGGGGGGGGGGGTTTGTTTTGGCAAATTTATTGTTTATAAGGCCTTATGAAAATGCAGGTTCTGTATCTTACTTTCCATTTGTTCTATCTTAATCCTATAAAAATGCTTGCTATATTACTCTCTTATATATCTAATTAGACTGGGTAAGATTTTCAGGGCATTAGATAGGTTTAAGTGTTTATCTTCAGCAGATCATTCGATTCTTAAAGATATAAGAATATATCTATTAAGATGTTAACTTGTCAGAAGTAAGTTACTTTATGAGGACTAGACTTTGTCTTTTATTTCACTCAACTAATAGACATAAAGAAACTGATGTAAAGACAATGTAACTTCTTTGCTTCATACTCCAGAATAAAAAAAAAAAATTATAACGACTCCATAAATAGTATGTAATAGAATCTAAAATATAATGCCAATTTTTTTCTTATGGTCAAACGCTCCTTACAACAATGCATAACAACATAGGTGACATATATAGCCTACTCTTCTATCACTTTCGGTGTCTTGGTTTACTATGGGCCATGGTATCTTTAATTCTGAACTTTGTCTTTAACCTCATTTTACTAGCATAATAACACATTAAACATCATTCCACAACTCACATTTTGGTATAAAATTTTTAAACTTTTTTATGTACATTTTCCAGAACCTACATCCTCTGGTTACTTGGAGGGATTTTATTCCTTTTAACACCAATGCTTATATATTTATCAGTACTGTAACAGTTGTCTTAAAATTTTCAAAGCTGAGGACAAAAAACTGTTGTTACAGTATACAATAAACTAAGCAGTATTATTGCTGCCCTGATAATCTGTAATCACTTTGTGATGAAAGTAGGCCTAACTGTAGAGGTTCTAGACACAAAAATTACAAAAAAATATAATTTTTAACTATTTTATTCAAACATAAAATTTCAGGACAGTATTAATAAATAAGAATAAGACATTTACTACCTTGTAATCATCAATGTAAAAATCGAATATCAAGATTCACGTATAGTTTTATTGCATGCGGTAAAATATCATATGTGAGTCGTTATAGTTCTATGGCGATTTTGATATTAGTAGTAATATCCTACATAAACAGTATTTAATGTAAATTATATTTGAATTATGCTAGTATAGACTAACCTTCCCTCGATGAAAAAGACAAGTTAGGTAAGATAAAATTCAGTTGTATTTATTTCATATGAAATAAATATCACTTAGGGCCTACCAATTGCAGCCATCATAATATTCTTATCACAACCATCATAATATTACTATTACAGCTATCATAATATTGTTATTTCACAGCAAACTCAAATTATTAGCAAAAGTGCAATTAGTCTGAAAAATAAATCAATACTAGTCAATATGACTTTATTGTGCAATCTGTTTATTGTTTATTGTGCAATATCACTTTATTGTAGCTCTTCATCTGTAATTACTTTAGTGACAGCAATTCCTTAGACTTTACATAACCTACGTGTATGTGAATTTGATCCTTTTATTTTCAATTTTTACTATGAAAAAGTTAATTCCGCTCTAATATACTATTGTTCCTTTTCAAAGTGAAGTTTGTAGTAAATGAATTTCACAAAAAGTTACACAAAATAAGCAAAGACTACAGACTATTATTTTGAAAGAACCAATCATACAAATGCCAAAGTTACAGTTCTTAAGCATGGTCATTAAGCCCTATAGTAGTTTCCAGTAGTTTGTGAGCATGGACTCAGCTATCTCCAGTGGATAGGGGGTGGGTGGAGAAGGGTGACTTCTATAAATATTTGGTTACTCATACTTCCGCCATGATTTCCCACCATCTTTTCTAAGTTTATAGTCATTAGCTTGCGCTGAAACGTTGTTTAACATACAGTGATTATGTGCTGATGCTCCTGTTTTGTTTTGTCATGAGTGAAGTTAATTTTTATGTTTGACTTTACCTCGTACATTTTACCAACTTTCTGAAATGGGGGATTTTTTCAAGTCAAAATTAGGGAGAAAAGTAATTTATAGCCAAAGCAGGGAAGTAGTTTGTAATGTCTATAAACTTATGAAACAGGAGGTAAACATCAAGAGTGTGAAGAGTTAAAGCTCGCTAAACAACTGATGTAGCTACCAGTGTAAGTGAGCTTTTAGTAAGAAAAATAAATAGTGCACCGACTAAACTTAACGAAAGTAAAGATAATGTGAAGTATTTGTCAACATCGAAAAGATATTCTGATTCCCGGAAAAAGCAAGTTATAGAATTGGATTACCTTGATTGGATTACCTTGTGTTATGAGCAGAATAATGTATAATTTTCATTTACAAAAAAAGTGACTACTTATTGTGAAAATCGTAAAGGAGTGAAAAGGTGCCATTGACTTTATGGGCAGTGAAACTAGTTTAAGGCATATTTTAAAGCACCTTGGGGTGGCTGAAGACTAAAAACAATAGAAAGTTGTTAACTGAAAATCTAGATATTAAGGAAAAGTGATCAACAAACATTAAACAGTACAGAAAACAAAGTCGGTTAATAATTTTTTTTGATGAGTCATACATTCTTTCTAGCCACCTTTCAAGTAAATCGTGGTCGGACAGGTCAAATTGTGGTGCCTTTAGTACAATTTCTCATAGCGATAGGAAATTATTATACATGCTGGTGGCAAAGCAGGCTTTGTTCCTGGCACAATTGCTATGTGGAAATCCAGCAGCAAAAGTGGTGATTACCACGACAATGTTACTCATGATATGTTTGTAAATTGCCTGCTACAAGAAAAGTTGTTACAAAATTAGAATTCAAACACTGTTGTTGTTGTAGATAATGCACCTTATCACAGTATACAACTCCAAAAGGCCCAAACATCTAGCAGTAGAAGAAAGAGATGAAAGATGGCTCTCCAAAAACAATATCCCATTTAGTGACAGTAAGTTATGTATGTTTCAGAACTTTACAAACTTCTAAAAATGTACATACTAAGTTTCATCGGTACCTAATTGATGAAATAGTAAAAAATAAAGGACATGACGTTTTGAAAATTTCACCTTATTATCCTGACATGAATCCTATTGAGTTGGTTTGGGCTGATATTAAAAAATAAGTGGCCAACAGAAATGTTTCTTGCACTATTTCTCAAGTGGAAAAGTTATGCAAAAATTTAAAAAAAAGTGTTGAGCATGGGTCCTGAAAATTGGGTAAGGACATGCCGAAATGTTAAAAAACTTGAAGACAAATACCTAGGTCAAAAATCAGCCATAGACAATATAGTTGGATCACTTATAATTTCTATAAACAGTGGCAGTGAATCAAATTCTGAAAGTTCAGATGATGCTGATGAAGACTTGAGGGGAGTTGAGGAGCTAGAATAACATAATCCAGACGCCAAGGTCGGATTTCCCAATAGGCCCGGGCCTATGGGCGCAAGCTCCCAGGGGGCGCACGGGGACGAGAAATTTTAGGCCTAACATATAGGCCTGATGTAATATTTTAATAAAGGTTTTTGGGGAAGTAACTTTAACCAGACCAGGGGGCGGAAAAATTATTGGGCCTAGGGGCGCCAAAATGGTAAATCCGGCCCTGTCCAGACCAATGGACAATAGAGTAAGTAATAATAAATAATTGTCTATAAGTAAAAGTAATAAAGTGAGGTAACTATTTCAGTCAAAGTTTAGGTTTATAAATGTCATGAAAAATTATGATTAGTTTTGTTTTAACTTTCACATTAGAGTAAAATGAAAGGTGGATTGTGCGAGAAATGGAAACAAACACTGGAGTGACTACCACGGTTTGTTTTCATAGTGGGTTGTATGATTGTGGTCACGCCCATACTACTGGCAGCAATTGTAGTTCCCATGGGCATGAAATAAAAAAAATATGACATCGGTGCAGAAAAACACAAGGAATAACTGAAAACTGATGGTATTAATCACATTGAGGAATCCATCCTATTCCGCCAATTCCAAATTCTATTAAATTATTATTTTTAGAAACTTAAACTACAGTTTTTATTAATCACTTCTGTACAAACTTTTTTCCTTAAAAATTTGTAACCGTCTTAAAACAATTAATTTAACACTTTTACCGAAACCCTAGGCCTCACAACGCTAACCGAAACCCCCGGTCTCTCAGAGCTCAATATACCTAATACAACCCATGTTTCCTTTAATTTTTGTTGTTAATTACCTTGTACAGTATGAAAAAAAGGTGTTTATAGAAAGAACAAACCCAATTGAGCCAAAATCTATGTTTATTTCCATATAACAAACATCATTATAAAATCAAAATATTAGTTTTTGAACATTCAATGAATTGTCAAAGTTTTTCAAAATGTACAGTGAAACTGAAACATCACCTGATTAGAAAACAGCTTTTTTTGCACATTCCAAGCAAAGTTTTTTACTGCACTCTAGACAGATAGCCTTTGAACAAACTATGCACTTGTAGGCCGTCTTCCTTTTCTTTGCACTTGGGCAGGTAGCGCAAGTTTTCCTCTTCTCCATCATGTCACTCGGTCCAGCATCAGCACCGCCTCCTCTTCCCTGGCCTCTACATTCATCGGCTGGCACGTCATATCCAAGCACTTTTCTAATGTCTTCTTTCAGGGTTCGTTGAAGGCTTGGAAGAGAGAACCTTTTTTGAAGATGGGGTTTGATGAGCTCAAAACTCAACTGTTTTATGAACTCGAATCGTATCAGAAGAGGAGAGTTCTGGTAGCTCATGTACAGAATGAACGAATTCACTGATTCAATATTCAAGATTCTGTAGAATATTGCAACCGGCCATCTTCTTGTTCGCCGGGTCGAGGAATATATCGCACACTTCATGTTCATTATGTCAACTCCACATTTAGTTGCATTATAATACACTATTATCTCAAGCTTGCGTTTATTCTCATTTGTTTCAATTGAATGATGTATTGATGAAATAAGTATAACAGCCCGGTTTTTTTTTGGCACATAGCTCAGTAAAGTTATTTTGTCTCCTAAATCCATACAATGAGGAGCCAACTGGACGTACAGGGTCTTGTAGAAATTCTTCTGGGATAGCCTTCTTGTCTTTTTTTACAGTGCCGATGTAAGTGAGATTTCTTTTCACTAACTCATCTACAACTTCAAGTGAGCTGAACCAACTATCTACAGTAACATTTTTGTTACTGTTTATGATCGGTTGACAAAGTTTTATTACAGATTGAGTTGGTATGGCAAGGGTTTTTTCTGTCTCACTCAGTCCAACGGAATCAGAACCCTTTCCGGTGTAGATGTATGCATTCAGAAGATAGGAGGTTTTAGCATCACGTAGGCACACGACTTTTATTCCGTATTTCTTATGTTTTTTTGGCATATAAACCCTGAACCCCCATTGTCCACGAAACGGAACTAACATCTCGTCAATCGTTACCTCAGAAGAAACTGAGTACGAACGTTTGCAGTTTTCAATGAATTTTCCAAATAGGCCTATCTCAGAAATAGGTGCAGCTTTGTCTGTTAATCTTCTTTGGTTACGAGTTCTAGAATCATTGAAGCGTAGACACATTAGAAGTATGTCATATCGTTTGATAGACATACTCGCTGAATAAATTGGTCTACTGTAAGGATCGTTTGTAAATACAGATGTAATATTCTCTTGATTTGAAGATAAAACTGATGATGCCTACAATAATCCAAATAGAGCATTGAGCTCCTAAATGTCAGTGTCTCTGTAGTTGTTTTTCTTAGTTGTAACTGACAAACCAGCTCTTACAGCTTCAAGTTTAATGTTGGTGTTTACCAGGATCATGTTCATAATAATTATGTCATCAAATAATAGCTGCCATACCTTTTTTTTGCTTGGTTGGTTTCCGAGTGTTCTAGCTCGTCCACGTAATCCAGGTACGCCCCTAATGATGTTCCTAGCAGGTGTTCTCACGTTTCGGGGTGGTAGCTTGTTGGTCCATGCGTTAGGCACTACTAGCTCAGTCTTCTTAGTCCTCTCAATGAAAAATATTTTCTCTCTTACAGCTTGATTAGCTTGGATAGGCTCGTTTGAAGTATCCTCTTCTAACAAAACTTCATCTTCTTCCTCAGAACTGTCATCTACAATATCTTGTCCTTCATGACCTGGTAAAATGAAGTCGGGATCTTTGTCGGAGTCGTCCACTTCACTTTCAATGCTAGCATCATCGTCAGGGACGTCATTATCCAGTAAATCCCGGATTATATCTCCAAACCGTGGATCACGAGGGTCCAAACATCTATGAGGTTGGTTTTGATTACTACCACTCTGATCCTTATCCATGGCACAAAACACCACCTTACATACAGATACAGCCTAAAAATTATATACACACTACTTAAATCCTAAAACGTAACTAAAAACGTTCAAACATAAACAGAAACCCTCGGTTTGTGTGACCGTGCGTCAATACAACACTAACAGAAACCCTCGGTCAGGGAGATTGGTTTGTTTATAACTATAGCTCAGTCAATGTCAAGCGCCGACCGCAAACTGAACAATAAACGTATCAGCAGTAAGAGGGGTATGTGGGCGGAAGGTACTGGGGAGGTGAACCCAAGATGGCTTACTAGTGTTGCCAACTTTTGAACATAAAATTTCCTAGCGATCCGTGAGACCGGGGTTTCGGTAAAAGTATTAACACGACTTTTGTTGATTATCATTTGCATTTATTTTGTTGTTGGGTATTTGCATTGAAATAACATCCAAGGATCACACATGCTCTGTGACTAGCTTCCTTATTAACAAAATAATCGTACTGCACATGTGTTGTTATATGTAGCCTATTCACATTTTCATGTGCAAACATTTTTAGAACATGTAAGTTGAGGTTTGTAACATATATGAACAAATATTTGGCATCTAGGACAAACTAGGTTAGGTCAACATGCTTTATATTATTATTATTTATATATGTAAAAGTTTTAATAATATGTAGGCTAAATAAAAGTTGAATTAATTTATATGAATAAAACCAACTTTAATCTAACCTCGAGCTACTTATAAATATTCTTGTTAGCCTATGTTTTAAACCTCATATCGACATGTTCTAAAAGGATATGAATAGCCTACATAAAATGTGAATATGTAAAACTAAGCATAATTGTTATGAGAAGGGAGTAGGTTGTCTCTCTGTACTAAAATTTCAGGCAATTCTATCTAAAATATAATATGCTGTATATTTGCCCTTTTGATACAGGAAAACAGTCAACAAAAGTTGTATTACCATATCTTAAATATTTCATTAATTTTTAAACTATTTTGATAAGAAAAAAATTGTGCAGAAGTAGTCTAAAAGCATCGTAGTTTAGGTTATAAAAAATAAAAGCATATAATAATCAGAAGAAATGAATTAAGAGGATAAGTAGGCCTACCCTTTTGTCAAAATGGGTAAACTATCGATGATATCATTCTATCATGAACCCTTTGAAAATTACATTATGCTCAACATAACAAACATTTAGAAACAAGATAAGGTTAGGTTAGGATAACTTTATTTGATTTATATATTTAAACTATCAATAAATTTTCATTGTACATTATTATAGGATTTTGTTATTGAAAATTATGAAATCTTTAACTAATTATCTTGTATTCAAACAATCAGATCATATTATTTGTCGGAAGACCGTTTCAAGCCCAAAATGCATTTCTTCACTGTCAAATAAATAAAAACAAGGTAGCCTAATCCAGCCATTCTTAGGTTAAATCCAGCTCTGATTACGAAAGCCTTACGTTAATATTACTATGTTAGTTAAGTTAGTGGATGTGTAATCTTCCAATATTTATTATTAAAACTATTTGCCATGATAAAAAATCGGTTGTACCGATTTTTACCTATTTTTGGTAAAAATAGGTACAGATTTTTTACCTATTTTTGGATGGCTTGGGAAATAACACATATTTGTTCTTATGATACTTAAGTAAGAAATTATGTTCTTATGTTACAAACAGCAATGAAACACAATTTGCTTATGCCATATATTCACATGGTCAAACCTCTCTCCATATTTAACATATGGTTAATATGGAGAGAGGTTTTCCAATCGATTTAAGTGTGAAATCTCGGATATTCCTCTTCAAAATAGTGTTTTATCCATCATTTCGAGACTATTCACTTTTTATCTTTCACAATTAATTTTGTCTCTCCGAAACTTTAGTGGAATTGCCTTAAATCGATCGGACAACCTATGTATCATCTAGCCTTAACTGTATAGGTAACCTGTAGCCTGTATAGGTAACCTTAATTTACCTATGTATCATCTAGCCAGACCTAATGAAACAAGCGATCACAACATTCACTGATTTGATGAACATAGTTATCAATATTAACATAGGAATTCATAGCCTGAGCTGTATTTTGTACTTTTATATTTCTCATTTTCTACTAAAATAATGCATTTTGTGATTTAAAAAAAATCTTTTGACAAAAAAATATGAACTGATTGTTTGAATACAAGGTAATTAGTTAATGATTTTATAATTTTTAATAACAAAATCCGATAATAGTTTACAATGAATATTTACCAAACTATCATAACATCTATTAAAAACTTGAAGTTCCCAATGATAACAAATCCTAAATTATATGCACTAGTCTAGCTATAGGCATTATCTTGTGATGTTAGATTTTAATATATAAATAAAAATACCCACCTATACGTTAACTATGTGTTAAGTATGTTAACAAACTTCATTATGTCACAATAAATAATTTTACCTCAAAGCTACCATTCTGTCAACATTTGTTTACACACTACATTGCTAAATAACGCTGTCAATAACAAGGTATAGAAGCAGTTAATTAAAATATGGTTAGTTTCTTTTATTGTTTATAACACATTTGTTCCATACAGTTGGTATTGTGATATACCTCAGAGACTAAAGTGAAATCTCTATTAATTATTGTTTTTTAATTTGGTCAAAAATGAATTATTAGGTATGCAAATATAACTTTTTTTTAATTTCTCGGTAATTAGAAATGAAACCACTTAATCGAACTAATGCCAGATTGATGAATCAATACGATGAAATACCCCACGTAGAATAGCCTATAAAATAGAAAAACTTAACCTCAAATGCAGATTAGACTGTAATTATAAAAGGAACTATAAGATTTCCTTATTATTATTATTCTAGAAATCTATTATACAGCTTGATATAAGAGACATAAACGAACAATGCTAATATTAACGATGTATTCTTAAATACCGGTTGGAAAGCAATCCTAACCTAAATTAGCCTTAATCATTTCTCATCTCTTGAAGTTATACATAAAGTTATACTTTAAAACAGAACATACAAAAACATATTACTGTATGTTAAATAGTAGATTATTAGGGCGTAAAGAACTTACCCTTAAATAATTAGTAATAATTAATACTAGGCATTCACAAAACGAAACGTGGTCAATATTCAATATGAAAAGAATACACCGATCAATGATCAGCTGTTTACTTGTATTACGAATTCGACTACATGGCGGAAGTAACTTAACCATAACAGCTGTTAAATCGATTGTGGCGGTAGTTTCAAACGATATCTCTTTTCTTGTAACTGATGTAAGACAAAAAATAATTATTTAGCATGAACGGTATTGTGTAAATCACATAATAATAACGCATTTATAAATACTTCCAAATATTTTTTACTGTACAGCTTTAATTATAAAATTGAGTCAATAATCTCGGAACTATTAAAAGTGAGATGAGGAAGTATACCTACGGAATGATTGTATTTTGGTAAATTTAGTTTTAGGTTAAAGATCGGAAATAATGAAGGGTTGAATATGTTTTACGACAGTATTCTAAGTATTCTAGTCCAGTCAATGACCATTTTCCCGGGTAATTTGTTCAAGCAGCACCGATTTTCCTAAAAATTAGGATTTGAGTACTACTTACCCTCTACTTCAAAGTTGACTCTGTGCCGGGGGTTGCTTTTTCCCCGGGTGAAGGATGCCACCCCATCTCGGGGGTGAAAATATTACATTAAAAAAAGGCCGGGAATGGATAAATTAACAAATTTTAAGCAACTTTTGTTCTATGAAGTTTTTCTAAAAGTAAATTCTTTTCGAGTTATTCGCAAGTGAAAGTACCGATTTTTCAACAAAAAAAACTTGTTTTCATACGGTTTTTCGTAAATAACTGAAAAATATGCACTTTAAGAAAAAGTCATTAGATTCAAAAATGTAGCTTATATATATATATATATATATATATATATATATATATATATATATATATATATATAAAAATAATAAAAAAAAAAAAAAAATGGTGGGTTTATGATTTCTGTAGAACCAATACAAACGGAGTTATAGCTTGTTGAAATTTTGTTTTTATTTGTCAAAACAAAAATTTAAAGGTTTATCGTGAAAAAACTAAAAAAAGAAAAGCATATTTCGGGAAAAGTTTATAAAAAAGTTTTTACAGTGCTTAAACAATCTCCCCAGTTGAAATTAATTGCTACCATTTCACAAATCAATTTACTTACTTACCTATTTCAAATAGGCTCAGAAAGTTTGACCGGTTTAAAGTAGGCCTACGTAGTTTTGAAAAAAAGTCGAGCTCCAAGAGAATAGTGTATTTTTGTAATTTTGCAAAAAATTGACTTTTTTTCAAAATAACTCAAAAACTACGAGAGATAGGCAAAATTTTGTAGAGTACAACATGTAGATTTAAAATTTTTATTTATTTTTTTTTGTAGGGTAAAAATTGAGTAGGTTAAGATATGACAGTTTAAAGTTAGTACATGTTCGTAAATAGTACCATTACGCCGCCCTTTCAGCTCAAGCCCTTTCAAAAATAAGGGTTAAATAAATTTTCAATTTCCATGAGCTTTTATCATTTTTATTTACATGTATTATGATTAAAAAACAATCAATTTTTTTCATTGACAAATTCACTATTTTTTATGAACAGACTTAGGCTACACCTATTAAAATGTGTACATAGGCTATATGCATATATATATCTCCCTCTATCTCTCTTTCTCTCTTAATATATTATATATATATATATATATATATATATATATATATATATATATATATAATATATAGAGAGAGAGAGAGAGAGAGAGAGAGAGAGAGAGAGAGAGAGAGAGAGAGAGAGAGAGAGAGAGAGAGAGAGAGAGAGAGAGAGAGAGAGAGAGAGAGAGAGAGAGAGAGAGAGAGAGAGAGAGAGAGAGAGAGAGAGAGAGAGAGAGAGAGAGAGAGAGAGAGAGAGAGAGAGAGAGAGAGAGAGAGAGAGAGATAGCAAGCATGAATATTTTATTTTCCTTGTCTTTGATTTGTGATTGAAATTATTTATTTTTCCAAAAATTAAAACTAAATTGGGTTTTAAAGGCTTGATATAATTAATACTTTTTTTTTAAAATATCAACAAGATTCTACAACATAATTTTTATTTTTTTGCAAGGGTTGATTACCGTCATATGTGTGGTTTTAGGGGTTGAAAATTGTCAATTTATAATAATTGAACCCTGACATTGTCATTTGATGTTACTTCTTTCGATTACAAGCCCGAACCTGCAATTATAAAATTATTTTCAAATAGGGGTAGTTTTAACTCCTAAAAAATAAAAAGCAACTCCCGGAACAGGGTCAGTTTTGAAGGAGAGGGTAAGTAGAACTTAAATGCAAATTTTTAGGAAAATCGGTGCTGCTTGGAGAAATTACCCAGTATTACGGATTTTTGCCTTCATTGACTGGACTAAAAGGACAAATTGATTTCGTGACTTCAAATACGCAAACTTTGAAGTTACGAAATTGGTATATGATTAGTCGTTTTCAGTTAAGAATTTTAATATTTTTGAATAACTACATGTGTGTGGTTATTTAATTAAATCTGTAATATCTACATTCATCAGAAAGATTACCTAAAACTATAAAATATGGATTTTTAATACCTATCAAATGAACGTGCAATTTTAAAATAGTATTGATGTCTGAGGTTCATGTTGGCATTAAAAAGTTGTACCTGTTGGTTTACTTTACGATTGAGTTCTCTTCGATTTATGTCGTTGGTATTTTCTCATAGACCAATAGTGTTCGACGATTTCCACGCGGTATTCCTGCGGTCCGGAATTTTGTTTTATACTGTATAAGATTTATAAAATTTAAGCTTTTATGCAATTTAACAATAATCCGCATAAACCGTTTACTTTTGCGAGATGTAAGCAATAATTCAAAAATAAAGTAAGCTTTAAACAGTATGTACAGTTATCTTATGCGAGATAAAAAATTCAAACCACAAACCATATAATAACCATATAAACTGTTTAGTTTTGAGAAATGTAAACAATTAATAATATCACAACGTGAATCACCTTTTAATAAATAAGTTAAAAAACTTAAAAGTTATAAGGTATAACCTAAAAATATTTCACAACTGATGTACCTAATTATCAAAAAAAAGAAAAGTATTTGAGAATTTAAACTGCCTAATTTTATGAGATGTACAATCAATCACAACACAACATGAATACGTATAAATAAAATATCTACGTACGGTACTATATAAGTTAACCTAAAAATAATTTTAAACAACTATTCTCAAACAAAACAACAAATAAAACGTGTTTGAGAGTTTATAACAACTGTTTCAAATTATATTCTTTTTGAAATATGTTATTTACTCATAACAAGCATGTTATATAATTGATAAATTTATTAAAAAATAGATCTTTCCATGTAAAATTAATAATTTCGGCAAATCAGCAGATAACACTTTTTAATTTGACAGATCAATTATTAAAATTGGCCCTGTAGTAAAGTAGTACGCCATTGGCGCAGAAATGGCTTAGCGAATTAAATATAAGATGGTCAACATTGTTTGGAATGTACTTTTTAAAATAGAATCATTTTGGAAGAAGGGGATATTTGGAAAGACATCAAATTGCCCGTTTTTAGAAACTAGACCATTCAAGTGGTCATTTCTATTAATTGTAGTACAAGAGATTTCGTGTGTGGATATTATAATTAAAATTTTAATCACGATTACTTATAATACCTGTTGCACTAAATTTCTTAATTTTTTTTTTAAGTTGTATGCTAATTGTTAGGCCTATTATATTTTGCATCAATAGAAACATCTACAATCATGGGTCAGCTCATCCATTACAGAAACAGAAATTTGTATAATCACAAGAGAGAAATTTTATTAGTTAAAAATTGTATTTGAAAGAGTAACATTATAAATATAGTTCAATATTTCGTTATATGTTTTCCCCCGTTAGTTAAGTTCTGTCGTTTTAAAATTAGGAAAATCTGGTTCAAAGTAATTAAATTAGGAGAGTTATCTGAAAGTTAAAAGGGAAACAAATAAATTTCATACAAAAATTAACAATTATATTATTATTTTTCACAAAAAAAATCATATAGCCTACTTTAGTTATGCGTAGTCTATCTAACCCCCCCCCCCCGAAAGCAGAATTAAAATATCATAAATAACTTTAAAATGATTTAAAAATTATTATCAGTCTTAAAACTTGTGTTACATGACCTTTATAAGAAGTGAAGTTTTAAACAATTTTGAGAATACTAAAATTTGGAAAATTTGTTGAGTAGTTACAGATGATACGTGCTTAAATCCCATTTATAAAAAATGTTATCTAAAATAGCGATGCTATGTTCGAGAATTTGTGTTATACGAAACACTTCTAGATAACTCAGGAAATCGCTTTATTAAATTGTAAATTATCTTGGACCAGCCGTCACGAATACTACCAAGCCTGCCGTTACGATTTGTAAATAAATGTGGTCATTTTATTACGCCACTTCTATAATCTTTCATTCATGAAGTTCTATACTGGACGTAAACAAACAATTTAATCCACAACTCACTATTACAGACCCACATTCTTTGAATAACTCACATTTTAGAATCGTCTTTAGAAAAAGGTAAACTATCCAGTTTAGAAAATTAGTTTTTGGGGAAATAATCATTTGAGATTCTTCGGGGTTCATAATCTAGTTTTAAGGTTAGGTTCATCTGTCTTTGTTAGTGTTATGCCGCAAATCCCTAAATTTGGGTTGTAAAGCAAACACTAATTTGTTGAGCGAAGTGAATGAAACCATAAAAGACGAAAAAGTATAAAATTTAGGGCTGTAGGCAAGATTTGTTTATGCCCTAGAAAAAGATTGTAGACTGTAATTCATATGTTCCTATTTATTTGTGCACAACATAGGCAGGTGTAATATATAGAATGTGAACATCATCCAAAATTTCTCATTTTTACAAAAGAAAAAGTATTAATTCTTATTTCTTGTCGTCATGTAAGACATCGAAAGACGTCCTCGCTGAAATCAATACGGCATATATTACTATTTAGGCGATTATAGATCAATTGATTACATAGTTACTATACATACTGTTTTGAGAATGTGGTTTCTCGTCTTATCATCAGTCGTTATCATCGGTCTGAGTAGGAAGCGTGCCGGTGATCAATATTAGTTAATTATTTTAGTAATTCTCTCGTCGTTTAGTGGTATTTGCTTTAGTGATTGTAAGCTAAGTAAATGAACAAGAAAGCTGGTAATTTTAGTGAAATAGGTGAGTGTAATAATTGTGTAATTGAACATTCATTCAAAGAACCTCTTAGTTCACTCAGTTTGCTGAAAAAAAAAGGATATAGTAGTGTATTATATGAATAGCTACAACTTGTTTGGCAAATTTAATTGATTTAACTAATTTATTACTATAAACTACTAAGTTTATATACTGTAGTGTAGTAAGCGATGACTAATATATATAAGGCAAAGCCCTCATTGACTCATCGACTGATCAATGCAGAGCGCAGAGCCCAATTCGGAGGGACCCTTCGTTATATTATGTAAGTGCGCACTAAGAAAGGATTTTACAAAAATTTGATTATAAAGGGGAGAAATCGCAAAATTTCTAGAAAATTATACACCTCCCATAAGAAATACACTGAGCGTATGACATATAATATAACACGCTACAATAGAATTAATGTATAAAAGATACTATAAGTTTATATTCCAGATATTTGAATTAGGGTACGATACAAGTAAGCCATGGCAGGCCACGCCCACCCTTTTATCTATAGTTTCGGTCAAAAACAAATCGCGAGTAATTTCGTGCAAGTGACATATATATTTGGAATCTCCATTAAATAACAAACTCAACGAATTTTGATTTGCAATAATTGAACAATATAGATAGATTTTTTTAAGTCGTATAAAGCATTAAAATATGTACTAGATTTATGTATACATATCATGGGTATCCGGGAAATCCTTTCTATTTCAAAAGGATGCAATTACCCGTTTAAAGTTTGCTTTGCAATGACGATCAACAAATCGCAAGGACAATTATTAAAAATAGCAGGAATTAATTTAAGAGATGACTGTTTCCTACCATGGACAATTTTCTAGAGTAAGTTCCTCCAACAGTTTAGTAATTTTAGCTCCTGATAAAAAGACCGCAAATGTTGTCTATAAAGAAGTTCTATCGTGATTTAAGTATTTGAGAAATTTCCAAGTGGACTTAATAGGAAAAATTTAAGTAAACTTCCGAATGTTTCATTGTACACTTTAAAATTCTTTTTTTTTTTTTTAAGAATCAATGTATGTGTAGCCTATGTTCATAACTCCAATCAGATAATTAGTACTAAGTATTTATTTTAGGAATAATTAATTACTATTTATTTGAAAAAAGTTTATTTTTGACATGAATTTAAAAAATATATAAATATAAAATTATTATTAATACGTGTTAATTATTTGTACTATAATAATGTAAATACAGGGGAAATTGTGGATTTTATGAAAATAAAATTGCAAAAACTTTATCTAATATTTAAAATATGAAAATTTGTCTTTGTTTTGAACTCTGAATATTATATTTAATTTTATATTTAAATGAACGCGGGCGAAGCGTTAATTTGCAAAATCATTTCTACGAAAAAAAATTAGAAAATGATTAACAAATCAACAGATAGATTCCTAACCTTAAAATTGTGCGGGCGAAGCCGCGACGGGGGGGGAGCTTATATTATATTATTATAAATTAAGTATTGTTGTATTTTAAGTGTGTCTATAATTTTTTTTTTTCGACATCCCGTACCACTACGATTTTCAGCCTTTTCTCTTAACCACTTTAAGGCGATTTGCGATAGTTCTCTTCGCGTGATTCCTGACGAACTCTCCCGAAGATATATCTTGCGGTAACGGAGAGGCATGAATTCTATCACATCTGATAAACTGAGCACCCAACTACATCGAGACTAATAAACAACTACGCTTAATTTCAGAAATCATAAAAATAAGTCCTTGATGAATAAAACCCTTTGTAGGTTTAGGCTAGGTAGACGGCATTTCATCGGGTGATTGTCAGTACATTGACTTCCCGTTGTCGTAATTCTAACTTTTGAGGCCAGGATATGCTACTAATCGCAGCTACCCTTCGATGTTTAGATGTTGGGTTAACACCTAAACTTTTTAAATCTCCACTGGGATCGAACCAGGACGCTTTTGCACACAAGACGAGAGTTCTACCCACTAACTCAACTAGAAGATCTTTCATAAATAAGCCCTCAATTACCCTGATGCTATCTGGTGTATTGGATATCTATACTATTATATAAAAATCTAATGATGTCTGTGTGTGTGTGTGTGTGTGTTTTACTCAATCACGTAAAATCTACTGGATCCATTGAGCTGAAATTGTACATGGACATTCTTAGGGTCCCTGGTTAACACATAGGCCTATTTTTATTTAGAAATTCCATCAGGGCACAGCCCCACTGGCCTTGAAAACTCCCTTAACATTCAATACAATACAAACATTCAATACGTCAACCCCGTACGAAGGACGGGTACTCTGCTAGTAGAGAAATAAATGTACATTTATCTTACTTCATAACGAACGAACTCATTTAATGTAATATCGTTTCACTCGTTAAGTTCCCTTGAACGCATTATTATAAAATTCCTTGAAAACTCTTTCAACAACTAAAGAAATTAAAAATATCAGATTACAGCTAATTCTAAGAAATATTAATTAGACTACACAAGTTATGATATTTTAATTAGAATTAGCCGCACTAATTCAATTGACTGAAACGGTAATCTGTTCCACAGAAAGTAAAAACATCTCTAATTGGTTTCTTCTTCTTCTTACTTAGGGCAGGAAAGCTATAATATCGAGGAGGCACATCTAATTACTTCTCTTATATTACTTCTAATTTGACTGTAATTAGACATGCGTGTAAGCTACAAACATATGTTTAATGAAGGAAGTTATAACAATTGGTTATTACTTTGTGCCCGGTAGCACACACTCTTACATTTTTTAGTTTTAGACACTTTTGAAAATAATATCTACGTTAACTCAAGTATATTGTTATTGCATTTATAAAATCAAAATTCAGATGTATTGAGATATTGTGATTGCTGTAATGGAAACTACACCCAATCCTATGAAATGTTCACCGATTTTACTCGGGTAAGTTTATTATACTTTTTGAGTAACGCCTATACAGACTCTAAAATATTATTGAAGTCTCATAAGTTATCCAGAAATAGGTTACAAATGTGGTCTGACGTTGTTACTATTTATATATAGTTTGGATTCTATGAATCGAACCAGTTCTTTACCAAAGAAATGATCGGTAAATATCAAAATGGCGTTCGATTTTTAAACGTAAATATTTGTTTCGTGTAGGAAAACATTTTAGCTGTGTGTCCAATAACAACATTTAAGCTCATGTTTTACAGCTTCCAATACTTCCACAAAGTGTTTTTTTACAATAAAAGAGTTATAACTAAAAAAAAAAAAATGGTGCAAAATCATTGTACAAACGCCTCTATGAAAAAATACTGTGAAAATATTTAAGAAATAAAACCCTTATATATTACAAAATTACATGAAAGGCGGTAAAGTGCCAATATTAGGCCTACAAAGCATTGTGTAAGTCTGTACAACGCCTATATTACAAAATACTGTGAAAGTCGTACAACAGCTAGATTACAAAATACTGTGAAAGTCGGTAAAGCGCCTATATTAAAAAGCACTGTGAAAGCCGGTAAAACGCCTATATTACAAAATTCCGTGAAAGTCGGTAAAGCGAATATATTAAAAAGCACTGTGAAAGTCGGTAAAGCGCATACTATACAAACCACTATGTAAGTCTGTACAGCTCCTATATTACAAAATACCGTGAAAGTCGGTAAAGCGCCTATATTAAAAAGCACCGTGAAAGTCGGTAGAATGCCTATATTATAAAATTCCGTGAAAGTCGGTAAAGCGCATATATTACAAACCACTGTGTAAGTCTGTACAACTCCTAGGCCTATATTACAAAATACTGTGAAAGTCAGTATAGCGCCTATAGGCTATTGTCAGCATATTTACTCAACTCAAAGTATTTTATAGTATTGGTTATTTTGTTTTACTCATGATAGGTATTATAACCTTAGGACTTGTTATCATTCAATATAAGTTATACTTCTTTATTATCTCAAGCCTATAATGCCAGACACGTGTTCGAGAAAAATACAGATTTCTGTGTCCCTGAGAAAAATAAGGATTCTCGTCATGCAGCTGCCATGATTCTTGTGCAGTTATTATGTAACCGCTTGTTTACCGACATCTGCCTTGGTGATCAACTTGAGATAGCTATCATTAGGATCTCTGAAACTATAAGTAAGTGATACAAAAAACTTTAATTGAGCAACTTCCCTTTCGTTTATGGGGTTTGAAAATATGCCATCAAAATTTTGAAAAATCGTCGCCATTTTCCAAATACGGCTGCTGTTTAAATAGCAAACCCATATGGTGTTTTTGGGTAGTTCTTTTTATCCAAGATTTAGAAACATTTTCATTTATTCGTGTCCAAATATTTGGGGAAGTTTTGGCTACAGTACTTCAAGTAATTTTAACAAAATGTTTTGCGTTACAATTTGTTCATTCAATCCTAAGAATTATTTTGTTTAACTTGACCTAACCTATACAAAGTGACCAACATTAGTATCTCTACAATTATAAGAGATACAAAATTTTAAAATATGGAACCTACCTTATTTTTTTATGGATTTTAAAATATGACATCCAAAGTTTGAAAAAATGTTGCCATTTTCTATTATGACGGCAAACTAAATTTTTTAGAAAAAATCCAATCTCTTATTTTTGGATAGAATATGTAGGCTAATTATAAAAACTTTTTATTCTTGAGTATTTTTTTCTTAAAGACAGACAGACTCTCTGCCTGATGAAGCCTAATACAACTGCTAAAGGTGGGGCCTCAAAGTGAAATAATTTAATGAAATACACTTCAACACATACAAATAGCTTGTCTGTCTTTCATTCTGAAGGAAATTATATTTTAACCCCAAATTTAAGATAAAAACACTATAAAAAATTGGAGTAAATATTAAATATCCATTCTTTCATAGAATGGAGATTAACGGTTAGGTTTAAGAATACCTAAGACTAAAAAAGGTTTTATAATTAGACGTTCTGGTTAGTTTTGGGAATGAGTAGGAATATTGTTTGTACCATTTATTAAATTTTCTAAAGTTATCAAGTGCTACCCCCACCCAGTTATACAGTAATAATGTGATCAGCCGAACCAATACAACGCCCAATTTGTCATTTAATAAGACAACTACCATGAGATATGAATGACGTTTAATTACAATGCTTATAACTTAAACGCTGTCATTAGTTTCACCACATAAGTAAACCTATACATCTCATTAGTTGACATATTACTTATCATTAACATATCAATTAGCAGATATGACTTCATTTAAAGTGACAATTTGGGGTTAGTGCTAGTATACTTAGAATGTATTCGCGAGGATATTAACTGATTATTTGTGTTTAAGAAATGAAAACAAGTTGATGGTATATCATACAAGCAGATCCTCTAAATGTAACTCCCAAAAGTTGGTTTCTTGGGTCATGTAGGTAATATTAAATTGTATTTGTAGATCAAGAGGTCCTATCCAGTAGGATAAGTTTGTTAAAACAGTTTTTCTGAACCTCGTAATGTGTATTTAATACAGATTATCACTCGCTACGCTCGTCTTAGTATTTCGGCCCTCGAAGTTGGCCTACATGGTGGCGGAGTCTTCAATCACTACGCTCTTGTCGGTGACACGGCCCTATCGGATCTCATAATTATACGAACAACACATTGTCTTGGGAAGTCAGAGTTAGAAATTAAATTTTTAACAACAACTTCGTTATTTGTCGTTTTGGAGAGATCAGGTTGGTACCATTGCATACAGAATTTGATGTCTCTTATCTTAATATTATCCTTCTCACGTACAGACGACAGCGATGGACGGACGACATGTAGAAATTAACTTCTTCTCTTTCCTGACGCCATGACACGTGAAGATCTCTAAAAGTACAAAAGTAGACAAAACTACAAGTCCTACAAAACTACCAAACTTAACCTATACTGGGTAAGTAAAAGCGAGAATGTTAGCATCAAATATTTGTTTTAACGACAAAGGCAAAGCAAACAGATAGGAAAAAACTCGAACACAAGATCTCACAAAAGTTACGTTTGTCTACATTTGTTGACAAAGTGGCATTTTGTTCATTTAAATTAGTTTGCAAAACAGCTGATTTCTCAACAGTTTCACTTTGCCCACTACTTTGCTCACTCCGAATGGCAACCGAACAAAACGAAATTTAGGTTAAGTTTATTTCAATTGATTTATAATATACAGGAAATGTCCCGTATGTAGGTTAGATTAATTCTTACATGTAAAATAACATAAATAAACAACAAAACAACGTTTTAAAGTTGAAAAAGGAAGTAATTATTCATGAAGATGATTGACAGTGTATGTACACGGAGAGTATTTTTCGTTTGCCGAGTTTTGAAGTTGGCAATCCCGTTTCCTCAACAATACACTTAAGTTATTTGTAATATTCATAAATAACTCGGCAAGCCTCGTGCGTCAACATTTTTCTCTCGTTTAAAAAAATGCCACTTTGCTCACTAGTTGCACAAATAACTATTATTTAATTAAAGGCGTTTCAACGACAAAGACTCCTTAACAGTGATACATGAGTTACAATACCAAAACTAAACAGTTATAGTTTTGGTATTGTAACTCATGTATCACTGAGGTAGGCGACTTTGTCGTTGAAACGAGTTTGATTAAATAAACGTAATATTTGTGAGATCTTGTATTCGAGTTTTTTCTATCTAATATTATCTCACAAATCAAGCTCAATATTTATTTATATAGCAAAGTAAACAGAAAAACCGTAATTTTGTTCATTTTTGAGTTTTACGGGTGAAACTAGTTGAAGAGAAATTCTAAACCGAATATAAATTTTTTTAAATAATCAAAAAAAAATATTTGAGAGGGTAAAAGTAAAATTAAATATCTGCCAACATAATTATAGAATTGGATCATCGTAATTAGTGAAGACCAGTTAACTCTTACTTCAGATATTTTTATAAATTTTGTCTTTGAAATTTCTTAAAAAAGTTTAATGAAAAAGTTAAAAGTTGAACAACGAAAAACCGGATTATATAATGATTTTACTCTGAAAAATAATCATTTAAAAATAAGAAATGTAGCAACCATTAATGAACTAGAAAAGTATTTCTTTTTACTATATTGTATTTATCATATATATGTTTCCTAAATCAACTCTTCTTGAGAATTGAAACATCCTCCTTATTGTAAAGGACTTCCTTGTTTTACAGTGAGCTGATAATTGTTAAAGTAAGTCAAAATATTTGTTACAATTACTTTAGGTCTTTAAATAATTCTATGTCAGCCTGACATATTATATCTCTATGTAATATTTAATCCTAAAAATTACAATGTAAAACGTAATCTGTCCTAATCAGACCTTTAAACCTTCAATCCAGAGCAATGGCAAATTATTATTGAATTTAATAACTCGTTATTTTCTAAACACATGAATCTGCTCGCCTATTTGATGATTCAACTGGTGCTAGGCCTATCATTTGACTATTTATTGTTAATAAAAAAAATTTCTAAACTTATAATAATTATTTTCTTATCAAAAATCCTAACAGTGTTCTATGAAAGAAGCAGGATTTATCAAATCATCTGCAAGATAAGATGATTCAATAGTAACTTACGTAAAGTCATTTAATAAGAAAATTGGACGAAAGTACAATTTCAGCCTCAAACTAAGTGAATATAAACTAATTGATCTATGATATAAAACGGGTAATGTATTCTACCAATATAAAACTTTATCTATATCATCTTAAATATAATCCTAAATATGATGGTCTAATTGGAAAGCTTGGGGTCTGAGGATCAGTAGTATATAGAATGTGAACGTCTGGTATAACCCAAGGCCACTTTTGAAGGATTTTAAATTGTTTTTAGCTTATTGTTGTCACTTATTTTTGGAGCCCATTTTCATCCGTTTTGTTTTAAATGAAAGAAAATTTTGCCATTATTTGAAAAAATTATGAAATATAATTTTTTTTTTCATTTTTATATTTAAAAACTTTTTTTTTAAACATATTATGATATCAGTCACTATTAATCTCTCTACAAAAATGTCAAAACCCACTGACTGATCACGAAATCTTTGGCTCCAAGGAGCCTAGAGCTATAAATTTTTTAATATGGTTTGTAGTAGGTCTGTAAACGCGTACAGTACTAAGAAAGGGTTATGAAAAAGTTCCACTCCAAGGGTGTTTTTTACCCCTAAAACATATCTCTGGATCCAAGAAGCCTAGAACTATGAATTTTTTAATATGGTTTGGAGCAGATCTGTAGACGCGTACAATGAAAGGGTTTTGAAAATGTTCCACTCCAAGGGTGTTTTTTTTTTACGCCTAAGGCATATCTCTGGATCCAAGAAGCCTAGAGCTATGAATTTTTTAACATGGTTTGGAGCAGATCTGTAGACGTGTACAAAGAAAGGGTTTTGAAAATGTTCCACTCCAAGGGTGTTTTTTTACTCCTAAAGCATATCTCTGGATCCAAGAAGCCTAGAGCTATGAATTTTTTAACATGGTTTGGAGCAGATCTGTAGACGCTACTAAGAAAGGGTTTTGAAAATGTTCCACTCCAAGGGTGTTTTTCTCCAAGGACGTTTCCAAAGTGTTTTTCCAATGGTGTCATATCTTAGTCATTTATGGGTTGATTTTGATCAATCAAAATTGGTGTGTTGCTGTATTTGGGAATGATTTATTTCCATAGCACCACCATTAGGTTGTGCTAAAAGAAATATTTCTTTATAAAACCATCTCAACTATCCCTAGGTAAAACTGGGTCCATCCATCTGATAGTAATCTATATTTATTTGTTATATTGGCTTAATCAGTTGTTTTAGTAGGCTATGCATTGTTATATTGGTTGCTATGGTAACTTAATTTGTATGTAAAGTCACAAAATAAAGTTGTAAACAGTTTCTAATTATTGTTTCACATTGGTCTATTTTAGGTCTAACCTATCTTTGTGCGTTAAAGAACTTCTCCGCTCCCACTCTACATACAAAGGATGGGGATGGTCTCATTGGAAAGCTTAGGGTCTGAAGATCAATATTTTATATATTGTTATATAGAATATGACCTTGTGATCTAAACCAAGGTCACAAGGAAAATTTTGCAGGGTTTTTGAAATTTGTTTTGGCGACAATTGTAATAAACCTTCTTTGGTTTTTTTTAACAAATATCTAAAATAATTATTAAAATAATTAATTAAGAGATAAATAATTATATTATTATTATTATCACTTCATATTTAGAACTGAAATATAGAAATATGATACAAATTATAACATAATTTTATTTAAAAATTTATAAACACAAAAAAACACAAATTGTTAACAAGTTATGAATAAATATCCCTTGGCTACTAGTTTGGCCTAAAGTTTATCAACACTTATCACTCAAGTTCCTGAATGTACAATTCTTCACTGTAGTTCATACATTTATAAGTTCAACATATTAGAGATAGGCATATTTATAATATTTAATTATTTAGTCTGATTTATATTAAAAAATGGTTATATATTTATTTAATTTGTTGATCTCGGGGTAAAAGGGTTGGTGCTGGCTTCCTCCAAGTTATTTGCATGACAATCAATCAATATAAAATTTATTAATTGTTGAAATAATAGGCCTAATAATATTTAAAGAAGTTAAATATAGTTTATAACTTTAATTCTGTCTTTGGATCAAGTATAATAGTTTTTAGGGATAAAGAGGTAAATGAAATTAATATGTATAGCCTACAATTTTTGTTAATGGCTGTTTGAAAATTTCTTAAAGTTTCAATAATTGTTTGGATCTCACCCAGTTATGCAAATATTCTTTTTAACAAAATTTCTTGATGTTATAATAACAAAAAAAAAAAAAAAAAAATCAGTTACTATCACTCCCGCACAACACATATATGTAAATACTGATTTACTTTATAATAGGCCAAATTATATTTTGGTATTTGACCAGAATAATCAGCCTGAGCTCCTGAAAGTTTCCTCTCCCTCTCATGGAGGTCCACTGCCTTCTTCTTTCTTCAACAATTAAATTATTTTCCATAAATTAAAATTTTTACCATCTGTAAGCTCTCACAGCCTTACATATCTTTCATAACACTTGAAGGTAGTTGTTTGTTAATGTAAAATTTGGAAAGTGGATTCTTTATTTAATAATGATATAATTTTGGATATGATATAAAGAGATATTATTAAAATGATATTATTTACATACACACACCACAAAATAAATAACTTCTCTGCATCTAAATAATTAGTTTAAATACAAGTTACATATTATATACTACATACATGCATATTAACTTATTAGAGATTATTTAATTCCTGCTGCCAGCTGATTTCAAATAATTATAATTAATGCCAGCTGATTATCATGAAATGCTATACAATCATTAAAAAACACGAAATACAAGGATGAGACAACAATAGGAAAGGGTGGACAATTTTGTCCTAAGGCTTCTGAAATAGCTCACCTAGAGAGGTTTTTTAACTAGTAGTTTTATATTTCACCCAAAAAGTGTAGGCCTATTTTTAAAATTCGAAGTTTTCACTTGTAGTCACGATGTAGATTATATCGTGTTTATGAGAGAAGGAAAAACCAGTCACTTTAATAATCCACAAACTAGTTAAAACCATTTTGTTGGTTTTCGGAAGAAAAAATGGAAATTAATTCGATTAAATAATGACATTAAATAATTTTATATTTTTACTTTCCGCACATAGACTATACGTCGTAAAAGGAAAGTGATGTGATGGGTCAAAACCGATGTTGAGTGTTTTGCGGATATATTATCCGTTTTGAGGTCATCTTGTTACCAGGGGACTTAAATTTAAGAAAGGCGGAACCAAATGGTAACAATGTTTGAAAATAAAAAAATAAAAAAAGACAAATTTAGTGATTAACAAGGCTCAAGTTTATTGAAACAAAGAAATTTCAACGTTTCAGATTTTATCATTTACAACTGAGAAAGACATCCTGAGACAAAATTATCATAAACAGCTTATGATTAAAAATATTACAATTAATAATAGTTATACGCCCTTAATGCAAAATATTATAATTTAATTAAAAAAAAATTAATCAATAGATTCTGAAAATTTATCCCCCCTTTTTAGTTTATATATGTTATAGTTACAAAGTTTAACAAAGACAATGAGCACAGCTTAACAAATAACAGGATTATAATTAATCCAAAAAAAAAAGATTATACGCCCTTAAATGTAAAAATTACAAAATAAAAAAAAGATGAAAAGATACTGATATTTATTCCCCCCCTTTTTTTAACTTTATGAAATGATGAGTTTTTAAAACAGTTACATAATATTACTTATTTGATAAATTACTTAAATGCTATATTGGCCAATAAATATATATGTTTTAGATAAAAGAATTTGTTATAAAAAGAGAAGTTTATTTAGAAAAAAAAAAGAAATGAAGATTTTGAATATTAAATTTTATTAATTGACGTCAATTATTTTAATTTAGAAAATAACCTCTGGGAGGTTGTTAGGACCGAAAGTTTGCATGCAGGCTCCACCCAATAAATTTTTTATATATTTTATAATTAATTTCACAAGTCTACATCTAAAAGATAGTTTTTAAGAGAAACATATTCGCTGAAGTAAATTTAGGCACATATACAATATGAGTTTAATTAAAGTTCTATAAAGTCAGTTTTTTTGTAACATCACTTTTGTGCACGTGAAACTCTGAAGCTATGTTGAAACAAAACGTGTTTTGTTAACAGGGCGAAACATGTTTAGATCTTTAGCTGTGTTTCTTCTACCAGCGTATTAGCTATAGCAAAAAACATGTTTTTTAGCGTCTGTACAAAGTCAGACATGTTGTAGCATTAATGTTCATTATTAAAGCAAATATCTGGTTATTTGTCAAAATTAAAGAAAATTGATTGTATAACAGAAATTCGTTAAGATTGTACTTAAAAGCTTCTTAGATGATTATAAATCTATTTATATATATTTAATTTTGTTTGAAACAAAGCTTGTATAAGACTTGCAAAGATCTGCAAAAGTCTGTAAAACGAAATTTTCTGATTTAGAACAGATTTCTCCAATTGTTTTATATTTGACATGTTCAATAAGATATTTTGATCATTTAAAGTTCAACATTAGTTTGCACCTATTTCACATAATTGTTCAAAACTCAAAATGTGCCTTTGCAAGGTTTTGTAAAGTATGTTTTAAGAAAAGTAAATTTTTATAATCATTCAGTTTCAAAAGAACATTGAATATTAAATAAAACATGAAATACATATTTTAAAGAATACATGATAATTAATAAATTATTTTAAAGCATTAACAAAAATTTAAAATATGATAAAATCTGTAAAACTGAAATACCTGGAAAATCCTGTCGCAGATCACGTGAGCTTGTGCCGTGAAAAATAATAATTTAATTAACATTATAGACTAAAACGCACAGAAACTGTAGATTAAGCATCGTTGAAACTGAAGCAGAATTTTTGAGAATCAAAAAGAAATTATTATATCTAACGTAACGATGTAAAATTGTCAGGCATTGTGAGTGACTACCGGTAGACTAGATAACGGGTATTAGAAGGCTAGGCGGACCTGCCGTTGTACTTTACCCTCCGATGTCATATGATCATTAGTTTTGGATAATCTCGCCGGGTGGCAGCATCTGTCAAGCGACGGAAGTTGGATGTGGAAGGCGAGTTGATGAGATTTTTGCAGAGGTGATTTTTGAATTTGAATGCTACAATCTGATTACAAAAAAGTGTTTCTTTCAACGCGATGTCTGTCTGTAGTCTGCCATATGACCGATTTTATTTAAATCTGATATTTGGGCCATGTATCGGGACTCCTTTTAACATTTTTCTAATCATTTAAATTCAGGGGTTGCTGCTATAAAAAACAACGAACAAAATTACGATTTTATCGAAACCGTTTTAAACGATTTTGTTTAAATTTTGCTCAATTGTAGACTCTAAGGACCCAAGTAAAACGTATTGGTCGCCATTTATATAAATGGCAGTTCGTCAGTTATCAGTAAAAATCACAAATGGGCTGTTATAAAATCCTAAATTATCTCAAAATCCGCTCTACCGATTTCGTTTAAATTTTAGTGAAATTTAAAGTGTTATTGACCCAAACCCGTAAGCAAAATAATAAGTAAAATCTGGAGTAATTGGCAAAAACTAAAAAGAACCCAGACAGCCATCAATAAAAACTCGAATTTCATCAAATAGGCTACGACTTAAACTTAGGACGTTTTTATGGCAGAAGCGAAGCAAGATATGTTTTTTTAAAAACGGCGTCCATGATTTATTTTTAATTTTTGACTGAGAACCATCTAAATGACATTTTTTGTGACGATTAATTTTGGTTAGTTTCCATTAGGTTTTGAGGTTTGTTGAGTGGCGAAGTCATTGCAATGTTTATTTACATAAATGACTTTATAATTAATTAGATCATCCAACGATGTACGATTGTATCTAAAGCCCACCAAAGGCGTGAAAACAAATACAATTACAGATTAAAGTTATCATTCATCACAAAGATATGTCCCTGTATGATAGCAAACATTGTATTAACCAATTACACAAATTAGTACCGTAACATCCCAAGTGCGCAAGCGTGCAAAGAGATTATATCTGGCGACGAAACACTCGCCGGCAGTAATATGTTGATAATTTTTATAAAATGGCGTCGGTTTAGTCTATTAAAATATTCATGCAACCGTTTTTTCTATGTGGTCCGATTGGGCTACTTTGCATGTGGGAGGGGCTACGGAATGGCGGCAGCTATGATAATGAGACTCAATTTGGGGAAGTTTTTATCAAGATGTTGTGGCTACGAAATAATGTCGACTGCACATGTTATTAATGTATTAATATCGGATGATTACAGACCCCGCCGCACCAATCTAAGATTAAAGGTTCTGTTTTTATTTTCTATCAGAATGTAAATTCGGTTTCCTTCCTCAAGGAAGAAAAATGTCGTGCGAAGTTTAATTTTGTCATTGATTGCTTTTTGTAAAATGTATGAGATGATGAAGTTGGAACACGCCAGCTGAGCTTTGCCCCCTTTCATTTTGCAATGTCGGTCGGAAGACTGGGTTTATGGTTTGCTGATAAAGTCAAAATGCTGTTAAATGTAGTTTTATACCATATTTACATGAAAAAATCACTTCCATTAATTTTTAGTGCTATTAAGAACTTGTTTCGTCTCTTTTAAATTTGTTTATTTCAATGTAAGTCCGTGTAATAATGAAATCTTTTTAATATTTATTTTGTTCCGTTATTTTATTTTTGTTCATAGTAGTAGTTATAGGGTGTGTAAAAAATGGAATTATATTTCAAAACGCGTTTTGGGACAATAATCCCATCTTTCACTCGCTGGAGGTCGTTATACTTTATTTTTATTTTTTGGAACATCCAGTATATGAAATTACACTTTAATTTATCTCCTTAACTTTCAATTGATATGTTAGTATAATTGATAATTATTCTAATAATTTGTATACTATAATTAAGAAATATGTAGGCTTACTTTTTGCATTTTAGAACACCGTGTACTGGATATGTAATTTTCAATACATTTTGGCTTACTTTACGTCAGAATAGCCAAATGATAAATCATTATTCACTCAGTCATGCAGAGATGGTATTTGTAAAATTGCGAATTTTATAACGTAATAACTCGGTTGTTATTACAGATAAATTAAAAATTCCTTTTAAATATCCTAAATTCCCCAATTAGAATATGTAAATATAATAATAGTATTATTTTTATAAGTTGAGAAAAATCACGTTTTGGTCATTTTTGAATCACTTTTGTACCACCCTGTGATAGATTATGGTTAAGAGCTTATGGTTATGAGTGGTCGGACCTTTTTCTATCTACATAATTTCTTGAAATATTAAGACGCTTTTATATTTTTACACGCACTGTATAGTCTATAAAAACAGTTGGTACGCACCATCACTGAGCCACTGGTTGAATATGTAGCCTAATCTGTTCAACTAGTAGACTAAGCCTTAATCACTCACCTCTATTTGTGTATTTTTCAATGACCGTATGATAAAAGTCATTTGATTGGAATGACAACTGACCATTTATTAAGTTCCCCAGGATGTTTTTAAACACTTTTTATATTTCGAACTTCTGTAGGCCTATAGGATTGATAATCTACCTTTTTTACAAATATGCAGATGTGTCAAAATCAGAGATACCAGTTGTTGAACAAAACTAAAATTTATTTTACGTAAGTTCTTATAAAGTAAATATTCTTGAGATGTTTGTCTATCTGTTCTGTATAATAACAGTCACATTTATTTTATAGGTACCCGATTTCCTTTCGATAGGTATTTTTTGTTCGTTTTGCAATTACGTAAACACAATTTCTATTTTATTAAGTGGCTTGGATACCTAAATGAAATTTACAATGGAATTATCAAATATCAGGCGTCGCACGCCATACATCAAAAGAAATACCAAATTTACTGATCTTTATAACAAATAAAGTTGCAAAAATAATTAATTTGCCGTCTCTAGTACTAGTTTTCCCCCAAAAAATTTCTTTGGGACTAAAATTGATTCCTTTATCAACTTTTAATTATTATTATATATATATATATATATATATATATGTAGGGTCTTTAAAAAGTAAGTTAAAACTTTTAAATAGTTGCGGTTTCGTTACTTGTTATCCAATCCCCGAGAAAAACTCTGTTGTATGTCGATTAATTGGAATTTATTAAAACACCAGCTGTTATTTTCATTGATATTATTTTTGTTGCCATAGCAACGAGTTTTCTCATTGTTGACTAATTTCAAACAAACTAATTTCTGATACGTGTAAACCTGTAGTAGTTTACAATTAATTAATGATTTTATTTTACAAATAGGCCTACGCTTTGTATAGATTCAGAACGGAGTTCATCAGCTGGGTTGAAGTAAGTTTCGTACTCGCAATGGTTTGAGGGTGCAGTGTAGTCGCGTAAAAAAAACTTGTAAGTTTGTTTCCACCGGTGGTTCGTTGGGGACATCAGGAGGCCAGGAAGACCTTCAATCGTAAGTGAAGGTCTGTTGAAGAACTAAAAGAATCAATTATTCAAAACGTAGACTAGTTGAGATAAATAGTAGACGTTAAGAAGTGCAGCACATAGCATAATGGAAAGACTGTTTGTTGCTTCTCCTGGAAGAGAATGGCAGTCACTTCAAGCACATGTCTTAATAACCTTTCACGTTTAATTCTAAATCTAAGTACTTTATTTTGTTCTAATATATTAAAAAACAAATAAAATATAATCAATTAAACTTTAGAAAGACCCGGTATTTTAAATTATATTTACATATTTAAATAAAATACAAGGTTGCTTACTTGTGCCATAAAATCCCTTAAATGTAAGTCATATTTGATAAATTGATAAAATCAATTTCTAAATTGGTAAAGTTCATTTTTGTTTATTGCCAATTATTCCTGAACGTAACTTTCTTTTCTTTGTAATACTACTACACATTGGTTTGGTCATTAATCTTCACACTTCATCTAAATTTAAATGAAATTTGTAGAAAAATTACGTCTTTCATAACAACTCTATGATTTTTGATTTTTGTAAGACCATGGCAACTCCTGAACTGGCATATTTTGTAAAAAAGCGTCCAATACGTTCTGTTTGGGTCCTTAACTATATTTTAATTAACTTGGAGACGTCATTACACATCCCCCCTCCTCCTTTTCAATACGAATTAATTAAAGTAGGCCTAATATAATGATGCTAAAAATTTCGATATCTAGTTTTTAATGATTCTTGACATTTTGAGCCTCTAAAGATAGGCTACTTTTAGACCTTTTTAGAATAATGACCGCCCGTCCGCTTGTCTGTTATATTTTTGTCAGTTATTATATCAAGAACAACATCAAATGTTCCGAAAAACTCAAAAATGTTTAATTTAGTGAAATGTCTTACGAAATGATGAGATTTTGGTTGAATGATATTTATGAACAATTGTTATTATGGACCAATTTCGACAAAATTCTTATTTATGTATTATGGAGTACTTTGTTCGATAAAATGTCAGTTTGTACGTAGTCTACTACTTCCTATATTATCCTAAAAACAAAGCAACCAATTTAAAACCATATTTAATTTGTTTTAATAGGTTAGTTCTAATTTAACGTCGATTTTATTTGTATGGAAGTAATTGGAAAGTTTCTTCTGTTCACATCGACTAAACTATATTTTTTGATGTGTTAAAAACACTTCAATTAAAGGAAAATAATAATAGGCTTCATATGATATGTTATAAAACATATTAGGCTATCAATAGTTTTCCTTCTATTTATGGAAGATGTTAGGTTGAATCTGTTATTACATACTTACTAGTATGAATTCTGCATAAATATTTAACAATTTCGGAGTAAATATCGTTCAATGTATATACAACAAGTTTAAAGTCTATATGTTCTCGTGAATGAAAGATTATTTAATAAAACAAGATTTTTTTTATGCCTGATATTTAATTGTATATTTACTTTGTCACGTTGAACACTTCTCATGCCCCACCGTTAAATTTATTTATTCTTAGTGCATATCGTTTAAAGTAGATCAATAATTTATATTAATGAAATTTAGTATATTTATTTCTTAAAAATATTTTATGTAAAAGAATTTAAAGGAAGAGGTTTTTCAACCCCTTATCTTCCCCGTAAGAATTTGTAAAAACTATATTTATTAAAATCAGTTCAGTTTCATCTTAGAAACATTGGATTTTGTTGTTATTACAAACAAAAAGGTGTTGTGATTGTAAAAATATTATTTTCGTTAAGATAATATAGCTTACAATTTGTTTTTGTGTCTGTAAATAACTTATTGTAGTATTCTAAAGAATAGATTTTGTCTATAAATTTAAACACAATTTACACAAAGAAACTTATGCACACAAAGAAACTTTTTCTGGTTTAGTTTAGAGTTCACATTTTATAACCTCAATCCAAGTGGCACTATGCCTTGAATAGAAACGAAATAGTTTTGTCCCTGTCTTGAAAAGAGATCATCCTGTAACTCTAGATTTTACTTCCGTCATTTCAAACTTGCAACTGTACCTTTGTTAGGACAATCTTTTTATTGCAACATCTTTGTCAACTTTCTTTTAAATTAATTCTTCTTTAGATAATTCCTCTCTCAATGAAATGTTTAGTAGTTTTGGTTATGACAATTCGAATTTCAGTGTGAGATTAGTTGTTTCATAATTGATATTTATACTTAATAGTGACCGGACTTGTTACTTAACATTAACATGTTCAGTTACTTTTCTACTGCAATAGTTTCTGTCATTCTAACGTAAATATATGTAAAATTACATGCATAATTAATATTCTGAATCTTCTAAATATAGTTTAGTACTTAGATTGTTCAATTACAATATTATACAGATGCTGATGTTTTGTTTCATGTTAAAAGGGGCTGAAAAGTAGAAGAAAGTGTTTGGTCAAATGGAGGAAGGGACGAAGATTGTTGGTTTAGTAATTATTAGAGACAAGAAATTATATATATGGTTGGTACATAGAAAGATAGTAAATAGAGATATGAAAGATAACAAAATGTTTAATATCTTGGGATAGTAATGACAACAATTTGTGATGAAGAAATCAGAGCAAGATTAACGCCAGCCAAATATCGAAGCTATTAAGATAAAAGTTAGTATTCAGACGTATAAAATTAACCATCAATAAAAATAATATAATAAGACTATGGAATGGAAGTTAAGTCCCTGACAGTTGACAATAAAAAGGGTTAAAGACTTTGTACAAGATCCTCTTTGTTCCTACATCAAATATTGTATACGAGGAGAGCATGGAGTGGTGAAAATAGTTAAATAAAATCAACTATAGTAGTTAGGCCAGTTGGAATGGGTGGAAGAAAGAAACACCACAAAGAAGATTCACTTTGGCAGACCAAGAAGAGTTGGGAGGGACTGAAAGAGTTTACTCGAAGACTTGGGGGAAGATTTAAGGATTGTGGGAATTAGAAGATCGAGACAAGTTACCTAAGATAGAAATAAATCGGAGAACCTCTTGAAACAAAACCCTCGTAGTACTATTAAAAATTGAAAAAAAAAAAAAATCAAAGCATTCAACATTAAAATTAAGATTACTTTGGGCTTACCTTGCTCTTTTCTCATATTTAGCTGTACTTATTATTTAAAACTACTTCTGGTTTTAACAAATATATTTATTGTGAAAACACTGTATTATATATAACTTCCCCTTCAATATACCCCATCATAAATAAATATAACTTTATAAATGGTAAACCCCTAGAAGTACTCACCTACAACACATGATGAAAGCGCTGAAAGGATGAAAATTTTGAACAGTCTGCCTGAAACATAAAATCATTGTGATTATTTCTTATAAACATTTATTATAAACATTGTGTAATAACATTTTTTATAACGTTAAATGCATCACACGTAATTTAAGAAAACAATGTTTTTAGTTTTTATTTGTTAAAAATTAACTTCACCTTAATAATTATATTTGCTGTTTTACCAAAATTCATGTTTTTCATAAACAAACCAAAGTTATGAGTATCGCCCTTATTTTTACTTTTTATAAATACATTTTACTAGTTGTAAAGAAATTCTGTTTGTTTCAAATAAAATACTATAAAAATATGACATCTTTTGTCTCAATCAATAAAAGTACTTATTTTGGTTTACCAATTATTTCATGGGACTTCCATATGTACTGCCGGAATATGAAACATAGTACAATGAAACCCTTAACAAAGATTCCCGTCGTTAAGTTGTATAAATTAACAGTGGAAAACATTGCACAAACTCTCTCACTTATCCATTCTCAAAAAAACTAAATCTATATTTCACAAAAAATGTCGCCGCAGTAGTTGTCAATAAAAATATAAAATAAAACATGAGGACGTCGCCTTTAAAAAAATACTTGAATATTTAAACAAGGGACTAAACTTTCTTCACTTGTGTAAATTGCAAGAAATCGGTAGCGTCAATTTTGAAATCGTGGCCGAATTTTATTATTTTTAATCAATAACTTAGGAACGAAAGTTTCTTCAGAATTGCCATGCGTTCTATTTGGGTCCATAGAAGCTATACAAATTTTAATATAATCGTTAAAGCCGATTTTGAGAAAATACTAATTTAAGGTTTTATTTCTTATGGCAAACATTCCAAAATTTTAAGTTATAAAAACTGAACAAAGTCCCAAGATAATGGCCACATACTAATTTAATTAAAATCGGTTTGGGCTAAAGAGCACTGCATATACTGCAGACAGACAGATATGATTTAAGAAACCATTTTTTTGTATTTAGGAAACCTAAAACGTATATATTCTCAAATAAACTCAATAGGCTATAAATCTTTTGACCCATTACATAATTCTTCTATACTATATATGGACTACTGAACTATATATCGACTACTATACTATATATGGACTACTATACTATATATGGACTACTTTACAATATATGGACCACTATACTATATATGAACTACTATACTATATATCGGCTACTATATTTATATCGACTACTATATTATATATCGACTACTATAATATATATCGACTACTTTACTATATGTGGACTAGTATACTATATATCGACTACTATACTATATATCGACTACTATACTATATATTAACTACTATACTATATATGAACTACTATACTATATAGTATACTATATATGGACTACTATACTATATGGACTACTTTACTATATATGAACTACTATACTATATATGAACTACTATACTATATATGAACTACTATACTATATATGAACTACTACACTATATATCGACTACTATAGTATATATCGACTACTCTACTATATATCGACTACTAAAATATATAGTATACTATATATGGACTACTATACTATATGGACTACTAAACTATATATGAACTACTATACTATATATGAACTACTATACTATATATGGACTACTAAACTATATATGAACTACTATACTATATATGAACTACTATACTATATATGAACTACTATACTATATATGAACTACTATACTATATATGAACTACTATACTATATATGAACTACTATACTATATATGAACTACTATACTATATATGAACTACTATACTATATATGAACTACTACACTATATATGAACTACTATACTATATATGAACTACTATACTATATATGAACTACTATACTATATATGAACTACTATACTATATATGAACTACTATACTATATATGAACTACTATACTATATATGGACTACTACACTATATATTAACTACTATACTATATATGAACTACTATACTATATATTAACTACTATACTATATATGAACTACTATACTATATAGTATACTATATATGGACTACTATACTATATGGACTACTTTACTATATATGAACTACTATACTATATATGAACTACTATACTATATATGAACTACTATACTATATATGAACTACTACACTATATATCGACTACTATAGTATATATCGACTACTCTACTATATATCGACTACTATAATATATAGTATACTATATATGGACTACTATACTATATATGAACTACTATACTATATATGAACTACTACACTATATATCGACTACTATAGTATATATCGACTACTCTACTATATATCGACTACTAAAATATATAGTATACTATATATGGACTACTATACTATATGGACTACTAAACTATATATGAACTACTATACTATATATGAACTACTATACTATATATGAACTACTATACTATATATGAACTACTATACTATATATGAACTACTATACTATATATGAACTACTACACTATATATGAACTACTATACTATATATGAACTACTATACTATATATGAACTACTATACTATATATGAACTACTATACTATATATGAACTACTATACTATATATGAACTACTATACTATATATGGACTACTATACTATATATGAACTACTATACTATATATGAACTACTATACTATATATGAACTACTACACTATATATGAACTACTATACTATATATGAACTACTACACTATATATCGACTACTAAACTAACTTATATATCGACTACTCTACTATATATCGACTATTATACTATATATATACATACTCTAATGTTAGAAAGTAAAAATCTATTGCTTGAATTTCAATAAAATAATTTTTTAAAGTCACACGGTTTCCATTATTCAAGAATAATCTACATTATTTAATTAATTAAAAAAAGAGTTTATTATTTTAGTCTAATCATGGAGATACATCTGTCAATGTTTAATATTATGTAATGAAATTAATACTAATTTGTTCTTAACTGATTGTTATGTTAACACTTTTGATAAAATCCAGAATAAATAATTCCAGAATATAAATCCTAAAAAAAAAATCAGAATAGCTTATGATGTGTACCTAGTTTAAAATAAATTATTTTTTCTTTTGAAAAATAAAATATAACTGTTTTCATTTCAAATCATTATGTATCTACATTTGGTCGATCCAAAACCCATGTTAATTAATTTTTTGAAAGCTTGTCTCGTTTATTAATTTCTCGCGTGTTTTACTCCGTTTAGCTTAATATAGTTTTAAGTTTAAAACAAATATTTCGTTTCTTCTCAGCTATAATTGCCATTAGATACAATTTAAACCGTATTTCTTCATGACCTTGAGACAACAGAGCCACGGTGTTGCTATATCATTACATAACTTAATGTTGTATTAAAACTATAATTTTATCTCGTTACACATATAATACCTCTTACTGAAATGCTTATATATAATGAACATATGTATGTCTAACCTCTACATAATTGCTAAAATAAAGTATAAATGTTTCATTTAAGTTAAACACAACACGCTTACTCATAAGCACACATATTACATAAACTATAACTAACTAATTAGAGTTATAATCGCACCTCGAATGTTATAAAAGTGCATAATGGTGAACGTACAAATAAAGTGCAGCCTTCACATAACATAGTCGAACTGGAAGAGTGAATGAAAGTTGAGTTTACGTAATACATTGTCTTAACTGGGCAAATCGTAATAAATGTCGTCTTTATCAGTTTTGAATGATCGATTAGTGCGATATCGCCGGTTGTAAATCTCAATGATTTTATATTATAGGTCATTGACTGAAAGAGAAGTTACAATTCACGATCAAAAGAATAACTTGTGTTGAAGAACTAGTTTGTTTTTTGACAGAAAAACCAAACTATTAACTCTATTTTACTGTATTGACATAAAACAATTAATTTTAATCATATCTATTAACATGTGAATATAATATTGTTTCTGGTGAATATAGTTTTTAGATTCTGTTATCCATTTTGTGTTCGCCTGGGTTTTTACAAATTCTCTGTACTCGAATGTTATATATCGAAAAATAATCTCTCTATTTTTTGTTTCTATATTTTGCAGTTCTTTATTTTTTTTACATGTACGAAATATAGAGAAAGTTATTTGGTGAGTCGAAAATCAATGTCGAGTTTTTATTCGGATATATCCGTTTTGAGTAGGAAAAACCTCAGACAGGACCTCTGTCATCTGTTGTATATGAAGTACTCTTATGTATCTTGCTGTATATGTGTTGATTCATATATTTGTCTTGCTGTATATGTGTTGTTTCATATATGTGTCTTGCTGTGTATGTGTTAATTCATATATTATGTATAGTGGTGTATGTGTTGATTCATATATGTGTCTTGCTGTATATGTGTTGATTCATATATTATATATCGTGCTGTATATGTGTTAATTCATATATTATGATTCGTGATATAGCCTATATGTGTTGATTCATATATTTGTCTTGCTGTATATGTGTTGATTCATATATGTGTCGTAAATATATATATATATATATATATATATATATATATATATATATATATTGCTGTAAATGTGTTGTACCGATTATGTATTGCGATGTATATGTGTTATAAACGAACAGTCCAAGTACATAATGTTATTTGAAAATGGAATTAATCCAAAAACGCATCAGCAGAAGTTAGTTTTACTCTAGGAGTGGCAGGAGAATGTACTCAAATAAAATAGTATACACCCTAGCAGAAATGTAGATAATAATAAAAATAAAATTTTTAAATGTCCATCTTTTGTTACAAAGCAATATCTTCAGATATTATTTTGTGCTAAATAAAACGAGAGAAATCCACTTGTTGTTTTTGTCAGCGTTGTTTACCATTTTATATTTACATCATAAATGACTAACAAATTTGCTACATATGATTAATAGTTTTCACTGTTAAATAATGTATAATAATATCTGATATTTTTATTGTTATTGCTATTACCAAACGATACATACTCAGTGTTAAATTTATAGTAACAAGCATGTGTGATTAATTATTGAAGGGGCTGTTCGGGGGTGTTCCAGTAAACCCTGAGGGTTGTCCCACGTGTAGGGGTGGACCGGAGGGCACGCTTTCCCGCACCTTTACTTTAACAAAAATATTTCAATACATTTAGGGTGACATTTCCTGTCCTTTCAATTTACCATGTTGCCGACAAACGTTCGGAAGTGGCGAAAAATCAGATTCAATAGAACCATTCGATCAGCTTCGAGTTGGGGTGCAGTCGAGGGTTACGGGTATACAGACATCTAGAAAATATAAAGAAGATGACTAAGGTATCTACAGACATTCACAATTTGTAATTGCAGTTTATAACGTACTGATATTGTCCTTCGGCGATTTAATCCTATTTGTAATTTCAGAAAGAAAATATTCAGCACAGAACTCCTAATTTGATGTGAAATCATTTTTTTTAGTCTGATCGTTTCAAAATAGATTTGGTCAAGATTTATTCAGATTGCCAAACTATTACAGGTTTACTTAAATTTTCCTCCTAGTTGTTTCATTTTAAGACAAAAATATCTCAGTCATCATACATTATAAAAAATGCAATTAAAGAATATAAAATAAAGTCAACCAGGTACTCAAGTACTCTAAGTCAGAGACGAAAGAGAGGAAGAGATTTAATAGGAAAGATGAAGGAGAGGGATTTATCACCTAGACTACATGAAAAAAGTATAGGGTGTCCCGGGAATTCAAAACCTATATAAGTGAGCTCTTCTGTGGAGGTACACTAGTGGGATATTCAATCTCTAACTGAAAAACTTATACATTTTCACATCAAACACTTTGGTATCAACACCAAAACATTTCATATCATTGAGAAAATAAACGTTTCTCTAACTGTTTTCTAATATGTTGACTAAAGAAACATTGAAAGAGTTGGACAAACTTTACAGATTTACATAAATAAAGCGAAAGTGTAACTGCGTTAGAAAATGTTTTAACCTTGCATTAATAATAATAAAATGCTCCCAAAAATATAAATAAATAACTAAATAATAAATGATTTAATCCTATATGACATTTGAGAAAGAAAATATTCAGCCCAGAACCCCTAATTTAATGTGAAATCAATTTTCTTTTTATATCTGATCGTTTCAAAATAGATTTGGTCATGATGTATGCAGATCGCCAAACTATTATAGGTTTACTTAAATTTTTTCACCCATATAAGTGAGCCCTTCTGTGGAGGTACACTAGTGTGAAATTCAATCTCTAACTGAAAAAACTTATACATTTTCACATCTAACACTTTGGTATCAACACCAAAACATTTCAACGACTAAATATCATTTTCAGTGTTTCTTTAAATACACAAGACTAAAGTTGTTTGTATTCAAGTTGGACAAACTTTTCGGATTTACATAAACAAAACGGATGTGTAATTGCACTCAATTAGAAGGCAAATTAACAACTTCATATAAACACTGTACTACTTAATTTATATTAAAAGGACACCAAGTTAACCACTAGGAATTTGTTTCCTTGAGAAACATCTTTACTGACCATTATCGTCTCGGGATAATTAAAACCATTTTAAGATATTGACTAAATTTAGAAATGAATAAATTCCAAGCTGTAGGAATTAGTTCAGATAAAAAAAAAAGAAATTTATTGGGTCATACAGATTGCACAATACGCGAAGTTTCGAGAGATTAAATCAACTTCGCTATTAAGTGTTGAACATAGATCATAAAAAATTTAAAAAAAAATCTAAACACTAACCTAGCCTACTGTAGTAGGCCCTAGTCTAGCGCCATGTTGAAACTGAAACTATAACCTATTCTATTCTGTATTGCGGCGAGTTATACATCCCCGTAGTTAGGCCTCGTGCCCTTTCTACACACCATCTCATTCAAAGAACAATATTCTAGTCAAATACTAACAATTCTCAATTCTTCCTCTCCTTTTGACAAACCTCGGTAGATTAGGAAAGGCAATCTCTCGTAGATCCTCAAAATTCAATGTGTTGTTCTACCGTATCCTAAAAAAAGACCATAAATTCTCCGTAGTTTCCTCCAGTACAGATCTACCACAGTGAGACTGAAACTTCTACCCAATCATCGAAAGATGTCTATTCAACGGACAATGACCCGTTCAAATCCCTACCGTCACCCTTTGGTCCTTCCTCCCTAGACCTATAAGTTCCTTCCACCATCAGGTCCATTTACAAATCTAAAACCTAAGAAAGTACCCCAGTCAAACTAGGTTTGAACAGTCTTAACTAAGAGAATGTGATAAGAAACAAACTCTTTTTTATGTTCTTGGGTTTTCACTTGATAACGTGAGTTGATTTATACTCTCGAAAGGTTATTTATTAGTTATTATTATCCACACAAATGATAGCAAATGTCCGATTAAACCATGTTAATAATACGAACAATCCATTATTCAAATAACTTTAAAATCTGAACATCGTATACACCTTCTATTCCTTTAAAATTCTTCTTTTTTCACCACGGTTTTGTAATAAGAATCAATATTGGAATATACAGTGTTGGTTTAATATAAACTTCTGGTAAGAAAGTTAGTTTGTCACTTTTGAAATTCTCCCGAAGTTTCTAAAAGACTTATTGAAAGTTTCTGGCTAAGCTTCCAACATAAGTTGAAAATAATTGAACAGATGCATATTTAGTTTCGGCTCCCACTTTGAACACATAACATAAGTAATTTTAGGTTTCAAAATTTAATTGTTTTATGAAATTATGGTAATACGAAACATTAGAAACTGTGTACCTGACAAGTGAGTCCGGTCTAATGATGCAGTCTGAAGGCTAAAAGTGGGTGGTACGGGAGGGCCCCGCAGTTGTTTGTTCCTAAATAAGGGTGGTACAACACGCCCACCGGAAGTGCAACAATCGGCACAAGCCAGATGTCAACAGCATTATGCAAATAATAGAAACAATCAAAAAAAAATTTTTATTACAAATCTGGTATGTATTACTACATAAAAGCAATTTCGGATTTTAATTTTATCATGTCTCAAAATATGATTTAAATATGAGAAAACGTGAAAGAAAATAATTTTTTTAAATCTCGAAAAAGCTGGTTATGTTTATTTGTTGATTGCAAGATAAAGAATAAAAATAAATAATTCTTCGTTAAATATTAATAATAATAAACAGAAAAGATGGCTCAAATCATAGATCAGTAGTTATCTCTGAAAATAATTAAATGTAATATTAATAGCTAATGTTACATAATTATTATTATTGTGCGAATATCTTGTTTTTAATTATGTGAAGGGAGAGAAAGACATTGTCACTTTATACTAGAATTATAAAGTCTGTCCACTAAAAGTTGAATGTTTATAAGATGTTTAAATAGTTTAAGATGCCACTGTCTTGAAAAATATTTTTTATTTTCATAACTAAAATCTTTTATTTACAATTTTTATTTAAAAAATAAAAACTTTTTGAGGGGAAAAGGTGACATTTACAATGAGTAAAAAAGATAATTTGTTTAAAGATTTTTTTTTACGGATTACTTACTTATCCATAGTGTTTGATAATCGCAAAAATTTAGAACTATGTTTTTTCTTTACAGATCTCCACGTTTCATGGTTTCTGGAAATCGAAAAGCGACTTTTAATATACCATCCGTTCATCGTTGTTAACGTTATTGTCTGTTAACAGTATATTTGTTGTCTGCACGATAGCGGCCACAAAATTAAGATAAGATCATGCAATTTGCTGTAAAGGGTCTATCGTGTGCTCTTATAGATATTAAAAAATATATTTGTAAATATTAAAATGGGGCCATTTTAAACATGTATTTGTTTTTATTGTGTGTCATTCAACATATAACATACTAAATTAAATAAACATTGACATATTTAAATTCAGCATGTAATGGTACCAACCCAACATCTCTAAGATAAAAACAGCGTAGTTATTGTCAAAAACTTAATTTCGAATCCTGAGTTAACCTAAGGTAAAACATTTATGCTACCTGATAAGACCTCTTCATATACCAGTACAGTTTAACCTTCCTATAAGGCACTAGGAATCAATTTTTGGATATTACATTTTGAGAATCTGCTTGTATTACATTGTATGATAGGGCAGGGAAAGTATTTACTTGTTTTCTTCTCCGTTCTAGAAATTTGGACAATTTTATTAGACAAATTAGAAAGTTTTTTTATTATGAAATTTTGTAAAATGTTAAGAATTTTTTGAAGAAGAATGTTTGATGTAAAAGATACCATACCTATACTGGACCTAATTTCAAATTATTAATTTTCTTGGCAGATAGTCAAAAAGCGCGTATATTTTGGAATTGATATCTTTATTTTTCTTTGCTATAGGTTGATTTTGTTTAAAATTGTCCCTAACTTAAAATGAATAGGTAAAATCGTCAAAGACAAATCTGGGGTATTGACAAAAATGAAAGTATATTATGACATTTTAAACCTTACAATTGTTTACTATAAACTACCCTTTACGTGACTGCCTTAGACCGAAGACACAATGATTAGACTATATATCTACAACAATAATTAGAATAAAAGACCAAAATATTTTATCATGACGAAACCATTTTACTTGTATTCCATTTAATGGAAACTTAATTGTTAAATTAATTTTATAATTTTTGCCATTTCCCCCAAAATTTGTCTAAACTTCTCATGTCAAAAGTAGAATGGACGGTTTCCCTCCATAATGTATTTCTTATTGGAGATAAGTTGAAATAGAAGAGTCCAAATTTGTAATTTTTGAAATTTAAAAACATATTTAAATGTTATTTATAAAGCCAACCTAAGTATAAAAGGAATTTTTATTGAGAGCCGTCAAGATTTATTTTACCATTCATTATTGAAACGTAATTTTATATTACTTGCTAGTTTGCAGTTGGTTTCAAATTTCACCAAAATTTAAACAAAATAGTTGTAGCCGATTTTAGATATTACATGTTCCTAACAACTTCATACAATTGGTTGTTTTTTATCAATAATTTTCGAACCGGGACTTTTGAGTTGACCAATACGGTTTGTTTGTTATCTAGAGGTTACATTTTAGCAAATATAATAAAATCGTTTGAAAAATCAGAATTAAGAGTTTTGGTGTTACAGCAAATTTTATTCCCAAAATGTTAAGTAATTTAAAACACACATATCGCGGAAAGTTAAATTATGATCGTGTAGCAAAATTAATAAAAAATCTGCCGGTTTGTTTGTGCTGTATTGTTCTGTAGTGTTGTCGACAAACAGTCAACAAAACAACTTTCAGGGTCTTAGAAGGTCTCGAAACTATTATTTCCAGCGAAAACTTCGTCATCGAACTTTTGGCTCTTCACATAACTACACGTGTGAAACTTAACATGAACACAAAGGAAGAAATAATTATTATACACAGAAGCTTGTTATGTTTTTAATTTAAAACTGAAAATTTGATACCTTGTTGGGCAACAGAGACAGGATGACCAATTAAACAAGCTGGGCCACAATACTCGAATGATAACATCATGTCTGGTCTACGTTAATTACATTAGACTGTATCTTACACGTCAGAAGATTTACAGATATTAATGTCTTTTGTTTTAGTTCATTGAAATTGCATTACATTTTATATTTTAATAATTTAATAATTAATAATAATAATTTAATAATTTTACATTTTGTATTTTAATTATTTAATAATTAATAAAAATAATTTTATAATTTTGAATTTCTTCACAACAAAATACAAACAATTGATATAGGATTATAAAACAACTAAAATACGATACATTTGATATCGAATTAATAATAATAATTTTTTTTTTTTTTTTACATTCAAATGTATAAATAAGAATTAGAACATATTGCTACACAATACATTTCTTAATATGTGAAGAATAGGTATTCCTTAGGCACATACTCCTCGTAGAATTTACCTTAATTAATTTTAGGTCTATAAATTTAAGGAAAAGAAATAGATCAGCTGCAGTGACATAAACTATTCAAAACTATATTTACATGTAATGGATGCCTTAAAAAATAAAATAACAAACATCAAGACTGAATTTTACGAAAAAGAAAAACAATTTTTTAATTTCAATGGTCTTAGACTGTAAGTCTCACTTTAAAATTACTTCTATATTTCCAATTGAATATAGCCATAATTTTACAGCTTTTGAAAACTGAATCAAGTTTTTTCTACTATAGAAATCCCCCCCTCTAAACAAAAATTAATTTTTAAATGCCGTTATTTAGTTTTTAGCAACAGACATACTATTTTCCTGCTTCCACAATACCGTCTTCTGTAATAATTATTTATTGATCCACCTTTTTTTATAAAACTCTACCAATACCTTAAAACATACTAAAGGGCACATATTTCATTATTTTATAGTTTACTGTAAAAACTACTTCTATCTAGTGAAATCTTACTTGAAACAAAGACAAATAGTGTTATGTATAGCTCCATGTAAACCTGGGCAAAAACTTGCTTTTGGCTAGATTCAAAATATTTGTTTTACGATACTAAAATTTCTACAAAATGTAATCAAACTGTGGTCAGGTTTCATTTTGGGTTTTAAATTTATATTCAAACCGTTATTTTCTTTTTTACGCAAATTAGCATTCCCAAATCTTCACATTTTGAAAAAGAAAAATATCTATATTGGTTTGATAATCAAATATTCGATCTATGTACAAAAGCATGTATGTTTCATTTTAACTTTTTCACCCAGACCAAATCCGTCAAATTGTACCGTTTTAACCCGACTTCTATCACTTTTTGTTCGGCTCAGAGCCTTAAAAATAAGTACTTCCGCAAAAAACATAATGTCAAATTTTTTAGCAATCATATAATTGTTTCTATAATACCCATATGTAAACAATCCCGTCAGGGGCTCACTATAGATAGTAAGGGCTTGCTAATTCCGAGGGCCCTACCTGGATTACTTTTTTTTTCGTGTAATCTTTCTCTTTCACATTTTCTATCAGGTCTTGCTTTACCAACTCTTAGTTCTTTTCCGATCCTGACGCTATTAAAGTATTCGAGGACTAGGAGGGGGGGGGTCTTTATTTTATGTTCTTCCTCCCTTTTTTATTAAGCGATGATGTGTTTTCAGCTTTAAACAACAAGGTGAAAATAAATGTGATAAATGAAAGGCATTTTAATTATCAACGTTAGACTCCTTAAATACACAATTATTCTTATTACTTTAACACATTAGAGGCAGAAAGAACCTATTCTAGGTTATTGTTTGGGGTTCTACAGTTATAGAACCATTATATTTATATATTCTTTTAGGGAAAGTGGTTACTTTTGTGTCTACCAAATTTTGTAAATGAATATAAATTGTCACTAAATTCTAAAAGCAAGACTAACAAGTTTTATTAATTTTATTCAGATATTGGACAAAAATTATTTAATAAGTTGCCGGATGTAATAAAGTTATGTGTCAAACAGAATGCAAAAGAATGAAAAATTAATGAGATTTAAAAAATGGCCAATGAACATGACGGAGGTTGATGCTGAGATAGCTGCAGTGGATGAATTTCGGTGATGACTTTCCATTCTTAATTTGTGTTCCTTTTTTATCAAGATGAAGATTTAATATTATTTATTAAAGATTAAGTGTTACTGCTGTTTTGTCTTTGTGTACAATCAGGAAAAAGTTGGTGCTTTAAACATTTATTTTTTTAGAAGTTAAACATTTATATTTTCTGTTGAGTTTGTATTTAGTTTAACTCTAGTGGAGTCAGCAGTATTATTATTATAGGTAATTTAAGCGTTCGTTACCCACAATACATTACATAAAGTCAGTTTAGTTTCTTGCTCTGTCATTGGTGGAACTGTTAAAAAACGCAAGGCACATTTATCTAGTCCATATGAATAATAATGAAGATTATCATAATGTGAAAAGTTTAACATATTACAGTTATTTATAAACAATTAAAACAAATATATACAATTTTTTTTTAAAATAACTGTAATATGGTAAACTTTACACATTGTGATAATCTGCATTTATCTAGTCCATATGAATAATAATGAATATTATCACAATGTTGAAAGTTTAACATATTACAGTTATTTATAAACAATAAAAACAAATATATACAAATGTTTTTTTTTTAAATATCTGTAATATGTTAAAAGTTACATATTGTGATCCTCTTCATTTTTCTAGCCCATATAAATAATAATGCAGATTATCACTATGTACAAACTTTAACATATTACAGTTATTTATAAACAATAAAAACAAATATATACAAATGTTTTATAAACAATTTATAGTTTATTTAACATTCACCTAGTCTGTAGTGGTAAAGAAACGAAATAAAAAAAAGTATTAGTAAGCAAGGTTATAAAGAAACTTCATTATTTGAAACTTATGTTTTGATTACTTAGTTAAATTATTAGTATGAGATTGAAGACATAATGTTTATTATTATTATGAACCATAAGAAGAGCTTAAAGAAAAAATACGTTTAATATAATAAAAGAGAAAAAAAAATATGAAAAGAGAAACGGTAGCCTCAACTTGAGCTCGGATTTTAGCATAAAATCATATCCAAAAGCTTCATCATTATACCTAAAGTAACCGTTTAGTTAATAACAAAGTGTGGTGTTTAATTTTATAATGAAATTATTTTCAGCTTAAAAATAGTTTATGTTATAAAACGATTATATTATTATAAACTTCAACTCGGTTATTTGCAACAAGTAGAATATGCAGTACGACCTAATATATTTATAAATTGGTTGCAGTGTTTATAATAAGTACTGATAAAATAATTTCTTTTTAGTTACATATTTCATATACGTATAAATAGAAGAGTGTTTTATTCATACATTTATGTAAACTAAAATAGTCAATTAACGAATTAACTATAGGCAAAAACGAATAGTTAAATTCTTAATGATTGAAATTACGTCTGCTAAGTTAACGTTTTATTTAACCACATACTAACGAAGGTTGGAAAGTAGGAACAAATATTTAAGAAGTCGTTACTCATTTTAACGGATCGTTAAATATTTACCGAACGTTGGAAACTTTTTTTGTAGTATTTTAAAGTCTAGGTAACAAGGTAATATTTTGGATACCATGTCCTTTATGATTATCATACGATAAATTTAAAGGTACAACATCACTGAGCTCGTTCTAAATCTCTTCCTATTGTTTCCCTCGTAATCTATACTTCGGTGATTACACAATGTATTTTATACGTTTAAACCTGCTAAAGTAGACAGCAAATCTCGGTCCACGTTTTTATACTTTCAGAAACTATATATTAAAAAATAATTATTTCATACATTATTTAAAATTGTAAATATATCTGCCATAAAATTTGTGAACATCGTAACTAATGTTTTTAAAAATTTATCGAACTTTGAAATAAAAACGTATTTTTTATTTATATTTTAGATTACACTGACCGTCTTGTCCGATTAAAGACGTTAAGGGAAATGATTTGCAATGTCAGCTATGCGAGATAGTGTCGTATTTAAATGAATTTAACTCAGATATATTTGTTATAATAAAAATACCAAGATCCGTAATAATGTAAAGGTTATCACAGTATTTGCTGTAGTGTTAAAAATTTATGTTCGCGCCAAGTTTTTTGAAATACAACTAAATTCATATTTTGTTGTCACTAATTAATTAGATTTTAATAATAGTGTATTATTATTCGATTTTTAAGAAAGCTAGGAAGTATTATTAAATTAAAAGTGATTTATGGGTGTAAAATATAACATACAATCTGTTAGCTAATTGTGCAGATTTCTTCTGTCTATAAACATGGGCAAAGCTGGCTGGAGACGCATAAATTCATTGGCCAAGTAATGGGAATAAAAAAATTCGGGGTTTACTCTGGAGCTCGTTATGATACTGCATCAATCACAAATTTGACCAACGCTCTCACTCACAGTTGTGTACCTTTATATAAGTTTAATACTTCAGGGTTCTCAGCAATTTTATTGATCTCTAACTTTCAGAGTAAGTTATATTGTATTATATAAGTATATTATATTCAGATTTTTTAGATATCAATCAACACTTTTTATATTTAAAATTATTTATCATTGAATAATTGTTTTGCAAAATTTATTTCGGTATTTGCAAAATTTTAAATTATTGAAACAATGCTCGGAAGTGTAGTTTAAACATGTCAACATACCAAATTTGATCGAAATCGGTTTATAGATGAGTTAGGTCTGTTTCACCTTATATAGTTTAAGGTTATGTTAGAAAACTCAACATTGATTTTTTGACCGATCACAAAAGCTTGATAATGCCGTGTACGTTTAGGAAAGTAAAATATAAAACTACCTAAAACAACAAAGAACAGCAGCATTTTAAAGAAATAAATAAAAAACATTTCTGTAAATATTTCATCAGTTTTCATTCCTCAAATATTTCTAAAACTTATTTTTCTTTAACAACGTGCTTAAATATCGTAGCTGGTATTCAATTGGTTTAAAAATGTTTTATCTAAGAATGTGTTCGGAAGTACGTCAAGAACCTTTTGTCAGAGGTCAGACAATAATTACCTTTATTATATGCATACCCATCATCAATCTATTATAGCCTAGTAATCGGAGTCAACAATCGTTCGTGGCTCCATAATGTGACCCTTAAAACATAATGGTAAAGCTAGTTTATTTAATTTGCATAATAAGCACAAACCTTTCTCAAATGCGGACACAACTACTAATTCTGTTCGTCACAAACCAACCACAACTTATGTAAACATATCACCTAATAAACGAATTGTTTTTGTTTGAAATTTTGAAAACTAATCATCACAGACTTTTGATTATTGAATATTTGTAGGTGTTTCAGACAAAATTGATAAAATAAATCTCAAAAGCTAACATTAAAGACTAAATTTAATTTCCTAAAAGTATAAAGAATATACGGTAATTTATTTATTTACAACTATTCATGAACGGTTGTATTTTTGTTTGAAAGCGTAAGTCTTCCAGAGGTAGAGCTATTATTAGGTAAGGTCTATTATTGTTACTTTATCCAATGTTGACATTTTTCGAAATTAGTTAATACAATTTGAGACTTCATAAAATGAATCTGAAGCAAGAAGATCGTAAAGAGTGAAGATAATCAAACGGACGAGACACTACATGAACAAAATGAGGAATTGCTTGTCAAAAATATGTGAAAACATTTTGTTTTATCTACAAATTAGATGAATAACACAGGAAGTAATGCAATGGTTGCTGGAGTCAAGTCAGTATAAATCCTTGGACGTCCTGACAACTACCGTGTGTTAAGGAGCGAACTATTAATTGACAGGTTTGTGGTTATGTGGGAAATAACAGTGGTTTGACTTAGTCTACCATACGAGACTACTATCTAATCAAATATAAGGTTCATAAAGTTTAGAAAGGAAGGATTAAACCGTACCAGGAACTCCAGGAGAAATTGTCGGTTTCCAAGGTGTAATCAGGATAATCCTGATCGCTAAGTGTATCGTTACATTTTGTATACATCTCCAACAGAACGCGTCCTTTTTCTAAATAATATCTGTAATAGGACGTTAGCAGAAGCGCGGACTGCCTCGAGCTGTTTTTCATTTCTGTAACAATTTGTGATTTACCTATAAAACAGCTGATTATATACATTAGAAGCGAGTCGTATGAAAGGGTTTAAAAACGTAAAATTACTCCGAGATTCATGTTTCGGATAATTTGGCCGCACTTCCAGTTTGAGCCGAGAATATTTTTTATCCGAGGGTAAAACTCAGAGCTTTCAACTTATAATTTGCTTCAAATTATTCCCGTGATCCCTGTAATGAAGAGATATGATCTTCCAAGAGATCTCCGGGCAATATTCAAATGATTCTAATTCGTGTTGAAAATATTTAAAATAATTGAAGGTACTATCATTTCCTGCGAGATATACCAAATGTCTAATATTAACATAATTACTGTGATAGGTTTAAACTGTATTCCTCCAACCATAGCATTCGCCAAAACATTCTAATTGTGTGGTTTGTAGCGACGGTCAGACAAGCTCCCGGGTCAGACAGCTGTTACCGAATTCAATATGGAGATTTTATTTAAAAGATATCCTAGCGATCTAAATATCTAAACTTAAAATCTATATAAAGCAATAGTTGGTTGTGTAGTTTCCTCCTCTTTATGCTCTTAGGATTTCAAGAAAATAATATGTTGACATCATCGAATTCATATGTGTCACCATCTAATTCAATACGTGTTTACTTAGTTGTAAACCTTCTATTTATCAATCAAATTTTGTTGGTCTTCGAATGTGGTCCACTTGTGCTATTTTGTCTATTTCCATTCTGACATCATGTTTGGGGTTAAATCCACTTTAATAATGTTATTTTTAGGAACTAGAAGATAGGTGTGCCTATTAGAGTCACAAGGATCATTGATACCCTTGTTAGGTGCTTCTTAGAAAGTTGAATATTTGACCAATTCCGTGAATATGTTTACTTGTAATAAAAAATAGAGATAGTTCAATAAGGTTTTAATTCGTAAAAGAATTACGAACATTTTAGAGTTGAAAATTACACTCAAAGCAAGACTAAAAAAGGGGTCAATTTTATCATTGTAAAGTTCCATAACAGGGTTCCTGTGAGGAGATTAAAGGCATACGTGTGAACAAAACATATTAAAGAAGGCATTGAAAAATTTTTATTCGGTAATTGATTTTATTTTGTAGTTGACTACAGGGGCAAGCTATGGAGCAATAATTTAGAGGTGCTTTATTAATTCTTGTTTACAATGATTTTATAGAGTTGTTACCCTGCCTGTAATTTTAATGTTTTATTAAATATCTTATTTTGTGTAATTAATTTATTATTTTGACTTAGATGTAGTAAATTTAAATTGTAATTTTAAGTGCCGAATATGGAACTATGTTATTTTTAATTTAGTGGTAATCGTATTATATTCAATTATAAGGACTCTTCCTATACAAATTACACTGTTGTCAAAATGCAATAAATAATGAATGAAATGATCTGATCTATTTCTTAAGTGAAGTAACGAAACACTGTTTGTTTGATTTGACGAGAAAACATGGAATTTTCAATATTTTATTTTATCAAATGTATCTTGTGATATGTAAGTAAATAACAACAATAAAAATATTTACGAAGGTTAGCTTTACAAATTTGGTACTTACAAATAACAGTACTATGTTTGTACTGTCTAAAAAAGGAAGGAAATCATATATTTTGTGTTCAATCTTTTAGTTATGCAGCTCCGATGACAATGCGATAAAGATTTTAATATGACCGAGCTAGTTAGTGTATTAATAAAGAATGGAAAAGGGCCAGGATGTGATCGTGTTCCTTATGAGTTTTTGAAAAGTAGTCCAGTGAATTTTTTGAGCAAATTGCTAAAAATTTTCAATGTTATATAAAATACGGGAAATGTATCGGATGAATTTTCAAAATCGATCATTTTACCTCTTCATAAGTACGGAAATATTAATTTTGTGAGTAACTATAAGAGGATATCATTTTCTGACTGTGTGGCAAAGTTGTTTAAAGGGTTGCTTTTGCAGAATTGTTACAATTTTGGGTTGAAAATAACAATGTACCAAGCTGGATTCAGAAAGGGATATTCTACATTTAATTTGATAACATTTTAAATTTAACAAATATTATAAAACGGAAAACAAGTGGCAAAGGTAACAAACTCTATTTTTTTTATCGATTTTAAAGCTGCCTTTAATTCGCCGAACAGGAAATCCATTTATTACAAGCTATCTATATTCGACTGAACTCTATCGTTAAAGTTTTTGGAAGTTTTGTAAGGGTTATATGAAAATACAGAACCAAGAGTGTAGACACCACAAAGATGAACGCAATGTTTTACTAAGGTAAGAGGCCTAAAGCAGTGGTGTTTGTTGTCACCACTTATATTTTAGCTATATTTAAATGATGTCACATAAATATATCTTATATTTTAAACAAATCAATGGTTTTGAAATAATTATTGAAATTATAACACATTCCGTCATTTCATTGTATTTTTAATATTTTTATTTGGAACTATACAAAATTACACAACTACCAAATGAAATATTTAATATTGGATAAGGAATTATCATTAGCAATACTTCAGTGAAGTTGGTCCACTGGTAGAGACTTTTAAATCGTTGCGACAGTTTTATTAAACGTTGCCTGACCAGTGGATTCTTGTAAATTTGAATTTTGTTAAGAAACTTCGAATAGTGTAAATGTGCTACAAGTTCAATGTTATTGTCTTGAGGTCTGTGTGCAGAGTTGTTGCTAACATATGAAGGGTACACAGAAAGAAAGATCACAGTCCAAAAACCAATATTTTTCAGGAGAGCGTTTTAAAAGTTTACAATGTTATACTGTCTTAACTATTAATTTTTATTTTATTTATGAATATGTATCACTTAGGAGTACTATTTGTTTGTAAAAATAAACTAAATTAAGAAATTTAACTCTATATTATCCCCCTTAAAAAAATGTTTTATTGTATCACGTCATGAACTCTGATCGTTATTACTCTGGATTAAATCTATTTGAGTTTAGAAGAAAATCAAAAACCAGTTTTGTAGAGAGTTTAATCTTTAAAATGTTAAAATCTAAATATGAATTTATTATTATTATTAAAAACTGTTTTTAATGAAGTATACACATCAAATAAATATATAAAAGTTACTATAAAAACGTCTATCAAGGTTTGAAGTTCTACTTGCTAACCACAATCTTGGGAACGGTACTCGACTTCTTTTATCCGAGTCTTTACCATGAAATACAAAAAATATTGTTAGATCTAATATTAGACTTTATTTCTGATTTTATTAAAGGCTCAACGAAACCTAATCTTACCTTTAAAAATAACTCTTTCTTTCTTCGTCGTCTTCTCCAACGAATCACAAATAGGATTTCTCGGACATCAGGGCTTAGAGTGTTCATGAAGAAATGGTACATCTGCGAAGCTATATCATCGCTTCCCTTTTTAGCTATAGTTTGGTCATACGTATAAAAGGCAGATGTGCCATTTGAAAGAATATGAATGTTAAACTTATACACACTAAGTTGTCGTTTGTAGTATTATGAAGGTGCGTCGGTGAAAAAACATAAACATTTATTTTAGAATGCTTGAATTTATTGTATTTTTTCCAGAGCTAAATAATTGTATGCCATTTGTCTAAATAGGTCTAAGCAAAGTTTTATTAATTGTTAATTTTTGAAGTAGAGGTAGAACAGAATTATAATTTATAAGTCAATAGATTAGTTTTAGTTTCGAATTTAACACTAAAAGCTTTGTTTTTGTGTGATGACTCCTTGTCTATCTCATGCTAACATGTAGGCCCAAATATCGTACTTTGTTGTCTTGAAGAGTTAATGTGTTGTTTAAATATACTGGTGGATTTTCTGCGAAGACTAAAGGCAACATGATGTGATTTCGTTATATTTATTTTTATTCTCCAATCTTGGAGTAAGGTTCTTAATTTATTAATTTGATTTTGGAGATTTAGTATCACTTCTTCCGGTGTATCACAGGAAGACAATTGACTTGGGGTTCAATTTTGTGTGTTTTGAATAGGCAGATGTTTGACAGATTTTCAGAGAATCATAAGGCCTATTAGTATGTTATAATAAAAGATGCAGAGAATCTTTTCAACTTACAAGTAGACCTTTGTGCCAAACTTTGTCAAATGTTACATTGATATCCAAGATCACGTCAACAGTGAACTTCTTATTTTATAACTCTATTAAAGTATAATCTGATTTTATGAAGGTGATGGATTGTGGAATGATATTTTCTGATCGTTGATGTTTAAAATCACTTTTTTTTTTAAACTAAATATTTTCATAACCATTTTTCTTAGTGTGGGAACCAGAATAGCGCAAAAGTGTTAATGGGTGAAAGTTTATACGTGTGAAAGCTTCCGTTTTATAGGTATATGTTGATGTATCAGGTTATAATTATTAAACACCAAATCAAAACGATGACATTGTTTGATTGGATTGAATAAAGTAAGTAGTAACTAAGACAAGTACTCAAAAACAGGGGTAGTAAAGAACATTCTTGTAAGCAAATTTTAATTTTAATAGTAATAACTTCAAGTTCATTTCCTGGATTTATAATTTCTTTGTATATATTTTGATAGATTATACAGTTGTGGTCACAATGGGGTAAATGTCATGTCGTCTGTACAAGCCATATGGATCAATGTATTTTCATGCAGTTTATACTTTTCTATTGCTACTTTAGTCTAGTTATATGTTACGATTGAAATTTTTTTTTAAAAAGTAACATTTGTTTTGAGAAACTAAGTGTTATTTTTCTCTCTTTTTGATTTTTTCGTATATCCTGAATAGCTAAACCCGTTGGCGTAAAATTGTTTAGCACATTTTCAAGAGACTCAAGTTTTGGTTCCTCCATAAAAGACTGAGGAGCTGTATAAAACTGCTTCTTCTACATACAAGAGTACTTACCCTGTCCATTCGTCTCTCCCTTCCATATTTTCTTTCTTTTTGGACACCACTCAACTAATTTTATTGAAACTCGTCACATATACTCTTATTATCTGCTATAAAGGGCGATGCATTGGTCTATATTTTTTACATCATAAATTCACGTAAAAACTGATAGAAAATTTTAGAGCACAAGATAACTTTTTATATAGACGTATACTTTTATAACATTTGTCATTGCAAACCACTCACTGTTCTGCGTCACACTTGAGGCTTTAACTGGGCTCATCTCCAAACAAAACCTTCGTTCACTGTTATTTCATCGGCTAGGCGGTGTAATTGATCGTCTTTGTACAATTAGTTTTGGGGAAGTGTCGAAGGTGGTCATTTATTTATGTGTTTGAGAGATACATAGATACAGTTATAACTATGTAAATCAGTTCAAATAACTTGCATAACTGATACATTCTAGACACCAGAAAGAGTGTATGTCAAAATAAATATTACTAAGATCATTTGAGAAATTTATTTCAGCTTTATTATAGTTTTTCCGGTTTAAGAAATGTTTTACTACATCTGAACCACTGTCTTTGCTTAAAACAAATTTCATCAACGTCAGATTAGTGAATTTTCAAACTGAAGGAAATTTGTGATAAGACAATTAATATATTTATGCTTGGGTTGTGTATATTTCAAGTGATAGATCCATTATTTAACACAAAAGGAAAAAAAGAATCAGCTAAATTATATTATCAAAAGAAAATTTATTTGTGCTTCAGGTTCTTTGCGATTATTAAAATGATTTCCCATGTATTAATTTTTAGTCTTAATCTAATAATTCAGAAGACACTGATTTATAGTGAGTGTGAGTCTAAACCTTTTTTCGTGTAGTCTTAAGTTAAATCCTTCTCCTTCATATCTCTTGACCAACCTTTATTTTTTTCCAACACTGGTGCTATTATAAATATTCGAGGACGACAGGTCTTTATTTTATGCTCTTTTCTACCTTTTTTTTTATAAGGCGACGATTGCCGAAAGGTTTTTGCCTTTAACTGAGAAGAGAAAAAAAATTTATGTATAACTGATGTTTTATACAATCCATAAAATAGATTCAGTAAATCCCTAAATTGAAGGAAAATACAAACATGTTTATTTAAGCATTTCAGAAGAAACCTCACTTAAAGGTTTAGTGATTTTTTAGCGTGTCTTGTTGGGATTGATCTTCTAGCTATAGAATTAATTAAAATCTATTGATGCGGTTCAAGGTAACTTCAGATTTATTAAAACTGTTGCTTTTATATCTATGTATTCATATACAATTAAGTTTACTTGTAATACAACTTTTGATTTTCTATCTATGTATTCATATACAATTAATTAAGTTTACTTGTAATACAACTGTTGATTTTCTATCTATGTATTCATATACAATTAAGTTTACTTGTAATATAACTGTTGATTTTCTATCTATGTATTCATATACAATTAAGTTTACTTGTAATACAACTGTTGATTTTCTATCTATGTATTCATATACAATTAAGTTTACTTGTAATACAACTTTTGATTGCAGTAAAGGACCACTTTATGAGACTGAACGCCATTATTCTTCACTTATATTAGAAAGGAATTTACTGTATCAATTTAAACGGAGAAGTCTTCGGTGTTGAAATATTTCAACCAGAGTTTCCATCTTCTGGATTGGCGTCAGTTCCTTGTCACACCAGTTGTCACAATAAAACACTTTATTCACCAGTTTCCCTCAATCCCCCCCCCCAGCTTCTTGCTGGTCTACGTCTTATTCCGTTTCTCTGGGGCATCTCAAATCAGGGAACCATTAGGAAGTATACGACGAAGACTTCCGTACTTTAATATATTTTTAATATTCTTTCTGACATAGAGTAATCCATATTCATTTCTTTCATTGTGTTATTTCTTATAATGTACCTTATCGTTTTCTTTAAACACATTCTACAGTAATCGGTATCCACTGTCTTCAATTTTATTATATATGCTGCATAGAGGTCCATCCATGATTTCACCCCGTACGCCAGGATATGCTCTTCAATAGCGTGAAAAATTATCGATTTATTCTCTTTAGACAAAAAATTAATCAACAAAAATGAGTAAAGCATCTATTCTGACTTCCGTACATAGTCATTTCTTCTTTGCAATCCCCTCTTCCTTCCAATCATATCCAGAAAGGATTTAAGTCTCGTTTTTCACATATAAAACATCCTCTTAATTCCCATCTGTCACCAAATACTCTCTTTTACTGTAATTAAATGAAGCTTAACAAATAAAATTTAAACAAATTAGACCTATATAAGTTGTACTTGAGAAATGAACATTTGTTAACTAACACTGTAGGAAATGTAAAAAGTGTTATAAAATGTAATCTCAAAAGTGCAATCAAAATACAATAAAAGAACCTCGCCATGTGACATATCAAATTTAATTACTTTTTAAGACAAAACTAAAGGCACCAACAAATTTCCTTTTTAACTTTGTTAACAATTTTGTAGTTATTTATTTTTAAAGTTAGTATGATAGTTAAATTTCGTTTGAACACTTAATCTAAATAATCACAACAAATCACCAGTGAATACGAATTGTAACTCTCGTACCAACTGTAAACTTACATAAATAATATAACTTTTTGAAAATGTCATCCACATTTTTAAATAACATTTGTAATAAAGTTAAAAGTGAAATGTGTTGGTGCCATTAGTTTTTTACTCAAAATAGCAATTTAATTTGATATGTCACATGAACATGCCCAAAAGTACTTTTGGTGGACAAGTAAAATTCAGTTCAACGTCTAATGCTTCTCAAAGTATAGTCTAGCAAACAATCTAGAAACTATTTAAATTTCTGATTTCACATATTTAGCGATTTTATAATTTAAAAATCTCAAATACATTTTGTGTCGACGTTTTGATTATGGTCATTCAAAAAATATTCACGATCATTTTAATCTTTTGTCTTTTTATGCACTTTAATTTGAGATGCCACAAGATTTGGATTCCCATATGATAATGTTGAGTACCACAAAATTTCCCCCTTTATGCGAAGGTTCAAAATTCCAAACTATCATAAAAGAAGCTTCAGGTGACCTAGTTAGCAGTTCCAAAAGAGTCTCGCTCTATTTAAGTACATAAAAAAGTTAAGGTGGGGATGAAAGACTCTACTAACACACTGAATACAGAACATTGTAAATCTGTTCCTTTTAGGATAATATACAAAATATACGTACCTTCCCCCCATCACATAAAAAACGTCCAGGAACATGAAACATTCTTACTTACGGTTCTCAAGTTGTTGATTCGTCCTTGTCGGATGTCTTAACTGTACGAATCTCATAGTTCATAAACTGGTTTCAAAATTAAAAATTTAACAAAAACTTTCGTCGTTGATTAAATTTAAATTACCTGCTCACATTTATAAAATGGAAGTGTCATATATCATAAATATAATAATATGTTCTCTGAAATTTTCAATTGTGATCCCCAAACATTTAATTGTTTTATTTCTATTGTAACGAGTTGTAAATAATAAAGATCAACCCCCCCGCATAAACATTAAGACGATTCTCTCGAAACACAGTGTAGATACAAAAAAAACTATTGTTTGTTTATTCCTAACAAGTTTCTTGTAAAACCATTACTGAAATTATAATTTGCTGAGTTTAGTCGTATAGGACATTTTAACTCTTGATTGCACATTCTACTGTAGGATTTTTATTTTTTTTTTCATCTCAGATTTTAATAATATATTTACTAATAGATATATTCAGTTATGATCTTACAGATTCCTTTAATTCTTGAATTACTGAGATCATGTGTATGATTATATCGCTTTTAAGATTGAATAAGTTACAATTTGTAAACTAGAATTTGTTACTGAAAAATCACAACTTAATTATGCATTTTTATTGTTGAAAATCTACAAAACCTAAATCCTAAAAAGATATTTCTTTTGTTACAAGCCGCGACCGAAACGTAATCAACATTCCCAGTTTTAAGATATAGGATGATCTAAGGTTGGGAACCTAAGCTACTATTTGCAACCTATAACTTTGTTTGTTAAAAGAAAGATTAATTTAACTTAATTTACGGAGAGAATCTTCATGAATTGATGTATTTTTAAAATTTAAAGTAGTTCGTGAAACTCTCTGACTTTAAATCTTTTAGTTAACACCGGAAAATAAACTGACTTTAAAAAACGTTTATCAATGAAACCTTTCTTCATTGATATAGTGAATAATTATACTAATGTATATGACTCTATAATAATAATTAAAGTTGTAAATTATAGCCATATTATTATTCAAAAATTGTTAAGCCTTGAATTAGATTTACACAACAGTTCGTTAACAACATTTTCACGCATGAAATAAACACTTTTGTATATAGTTTTCTACATGCATTTAATTAATTTGGATTTTACAATAAGTAAATCTATAGAATTAAAATAAAACTTGAACACAATTTGTCAAATAATTATCTCAAAAGTGTTTAAACGCCTTTCGCTAATCAAAGTTATAGTTTGATTATTGTAACTTTCACACCACTGAAGATGGGGACATTGTTGTTGAAACGACTTTGCGTTAATAAAAGAATTATTTGTGACAAATTGTGTTCAATTAAAATTAAATTTTATGTCACTTCACAAGTCAAGCTCAATATTTATTTGTTAAATCTAAACTTTTTTATTGTTGACTTATTATTTTTAAATCATGTTATTTACTTTTAAAATGTTTTTATTAAAACGTGTACTGGGATAAATTTAAACATGTTATTTAAATATCTAAATTCCTTTAAAATTATTGCTTTAATATCAATTATATTATTGACAATAATTCCTTTCTCTTAAAAATTATAATGACAATAAATTTACATTTTTGTCTTTCTTAAATCTTTAATACTAGGTATAAATCCTTTCCGAGCTTAAGAGCTATTTCGGAAGCGTTAAGAAATAAAAATTCCTGGGGGAACAGACATAATTGCCTTTTGAGTGTTGTCTCATTTTGGAATTTCGTATTAAAAAAAAATTATTAAATATTTTTGTAGTTTGTAGTATAAATAGAAAATTAAATTTATTGCTTCCTCAATATTACAATCCTATCTTTTCAAATATGATTGTTTTCTTACAGTGACTGTAATAACAAACAAAATGGATGAACGAAACATTAAACAGAACAAAATAACGTTTCAAAACTCATAACTACAGTAATAAAAACTAATATGGTAATAAAATAAAGATATATAAAATTTACATTGAATATGACCATTATTTATTTATTTATTTTAACAAAAAAGTCAGGAATTCATGGACAAATGAGTTGGTCGCTGTCTTCAGCATGTCGTTTTTTTTAAATTTATTATTTTTTTATAAGTCTAAGAGAGCACTTTTTATATAGTACCTATATACTTCTATGTAGACGACTTTCTTAGTGACGTAAGCAGTGAGTAATTTGCTTTGTTATCTACCGTTTATGACTCTGTTCATTAAGTCTTCTGATCTTTTGCCACGGGATAATCTAACCCTAAAATTGTCTCTGGCTAATACATGCCAACCTTATCCAGGGTTTGTTCTTGTGATTTTGTAATGGCCTTTGCAGAGGACAATTTTACTGGAAACTGTCTTCGCCTTAATACAAAACAAAGATTAGTGTTGCTAGGCCAAGTCTATTCTCGGTATAAAAACTGTTTGCCCTCCTATAGTTTCCGTTAAGATCTAACCAATTATGAGAACTTTTAATATATATATATATATATATTTTTTTTTTTGGTTATTTTAAAATTATTTTTATCTTCTTATTTAATTTTTTCCTTAGATTTATGGTGAAGTGGCTTAAAATTTTTTTTAAATTTTTGACTCAAATTCTTGATTTTTTCCAATTCTATATCTTGATATTTAATAATGTTGTTAATTTAAACTACAAAAATTGTAGTCCAAGATAAATAACACAGGCGGTATCTTTTTGAATATGATCTCTATTTCCAGCAACAGAAGTTTACTTTTTTTAAATATTTAATCATGATAATCAGATCCGATAGACAATGATTAAAATAAAGTTTTGAAATATTGCTTGTGTTTTTTTTAATACAGTAGGCCTACAATTAAACTTCGCTTGTTTCTCACTTGTTATATTAAACTTAACATGCGCTGTGTAATAATATATTTTTGTTTCTGATATTTTCTCTAATAGGCTATATAATTAATTTGGAAATATAGATTTGTTTTAAAGAGTGTGCTTTAAGTGTATTTCAATTACTTTATGTTATATATTTGACTAACTTGTTCCATGTTTTGAAGATCATCTTCAGAATAGATACATGTGTATTGGTCTTGGATAAATACAACCATGGTGTTGTTATAATATTACTTTTGTTTAGCGCTGGTTATAAAATAAATTGTTTAAAAGATGAGTTGCAACATATTTTACTTCATTTCATTTTATTTTGTTTGTGTCATAAATGGACTTGGATGCAAACGATTGGTAGACATAATATATTTTGATGAAGTACGTGGTTGGTTTGGCCGGTACTATATAATATGATTTTTTTTTTAAATACTTTTACAATAATCTCACAACACGTATTTATTTCTTCATCATGGCTTATTCCATACTTGCCTCATATTAAGTAGTACGACTTGCTTCATCTTATTTAGTGTTTATCCGACCTGTAATCTGTTCCACAACCTATGCACTAACTTAATAATAACCAAATACGTTTATATTTGGTGATCAGTGACAATGGCACGACACTTTCAAGTTTTCCATTGTTTAACGATGAAAGAAAATGTGAGACTGCGATAACTTCATAGATTATTTTCTCTCAACATAAAATATTGCATAAAGGTATTTTTATTCCTGACGCTTTGTTCCATTCTTTGATTTTTGAGATTTTCGCCTTAAAACTCCTTAAGAAAAGATTTGTGAGAACTCTAATTTGAAAACTTTCTTTTCTAATCAAGGAATTGAAGGAAGGTGTAGGAACTAAATTCTGTTGTTGGCTGTAGGAAGGACGGTGTAGTTCAGTGCCAAGAAATTCGTGTACATGTAACAACTGAGGATGTCAGTGAAAAGTCGCCAAATAAAATGTTTATTGTGGGAAATTGTTTTCTTTCATTCCCATTGTGATGTGTGAATTTCCCCAAGTGTTTCTCATTTCAAGTGGCCAAGAAAATAGTCTGTAGTTTTTTATGCACGTCCGACCAATTAGCCGTCCGTATAATGAAATTTTCATTTATGAAACAATAATATGGAACTTTCCTTTAGCACACAGTAGTATGAAACTTTCCTGTAGCACACAGTAGTATGAAACTTTTATTTAGCACACAGTAGTATGAAACTTTCCTTTAGCACACAGTACTATTGATTTTTCCTTTAGCACACAGTAGTATGAAACTTTCCTTTAGCACACAGTAGTATGAAACTTTCCTTTAGCACACAGTACTATTGATTTTTCCTTTAGCACACAGTAGTATGGAACTTTCCTTTAGCACACAGTATTCTGTAACTTTCATTTAGTACACATTAGTATGGAACTTTCCTTTAGCACACAGTACTATTGAACTTTCCTTAGCACGCAGTAGTATGGAACTTTCATTTAGCACATATTACTATGGATCTTTCATTTAGCAAACAGTACTATGGAACTTTCATTTGGCACCAAGTACTATAGAACCTTAAATTAGCACACAGCACTATGGAACTTTCTATTAGTGCACAGTACTGTAGAAGGCCAATTATATTGGTCAGGAAACACTATTCGCTATCTCATAATATTAAACACGAGATGATTCAAAATGTTAAAAATTGAATCCTGAAACAGAAAGAAATAACAACAAAAGTTAGTAATGTAATAGATATATCACAAAGTTAATAATATAAGGGATAAGTTGAAAAATACATTCTCTTGAGAGTAAATACTTTGAATATAAGATAATTTTATTAAATATAGTACATTATAAGAGTTAGCATAGTGCGATATATCGAAAGTGGAAAGTTGCGTCAAGAAAGTTTTGGTTACTGTCATTTATCAGATGAATTTTGAGTGTTTTGTGAAACCATTTAGTTTTTTTGACACATACTTTTGTCTTACTGAAGACAAAGGAGCCAAACCAGTGTTTGAAATTTACGTTTTGACTTTAAAAAAATATATAAAAATGAATTTTAAATTAATATGCATTCCAAAAAATCCACACCAATATGTAACATTTAGAAACATAAAATTGAGAAAGAGATAAATTAAAGGTCTTTTTTGTAGAATGCAAATACATGGTTAATACAATCATGTCACTTACACGGTTAACTTCAAAACTATGGTAAATTCAGACTAATGCTTCTGATTAGCATGTATGCAATTATTATAATACAATATCTATTTTGTATCTGATGAAGTAAAAGGATCAATTTTTGGAGTCTGTATCTTTATAGTGTAAAGATAATTATTTCCGTTTTATTATACATTAAAATATACAGTCAAAGTTTATCATGCAGTGTCTTAATATAGCCTAGTTGGAAATGATTTTAAATTATTGCGCCATAGATGAAATTTGAGAAAAATTCAATTAAAATTGCAACTACTCAAGCCGTTATTGCTGATTTATTTTTTATTATTTAGGATATGTATTAAACATTTTTTAAACTCTCTTAATTTGTATCGTATAAAACTCGATTCAAAAATCTTTGGCTACGGAATTAAATTGAAAAACGTTAGTGAATGGTTATTTTCGGAAAAAAACACTTCAAGAAATTGAAAAACTTCTCTCCATTTTGATACTTACTAATAGATTGGTCAGGTTAATGAACACATCCAAAGATTTGAAAAACCAAGGTTATATAACTTATACTAAATTAGAACAAAATCGGATAAAATATTTGAACATTTGAGCGTTCACTAACTGTGAAAACAGTGCCACTAATGTTCAATGGCAGTTAAAAAAAGTGTCAAATTACTTCAGTGAGTAGGATTAGTCGACATTTCATAGTCTAGAATGTTTCGTCTCTGTCAGAGAAATAAAAACAGCGTTCGCTAATAAAATAATTGAGGAGAAAGACCGAGATATAAAAACCAACTGTTAAACTGTGTTAAAGGGTAGGTGTACAAAACTAGCCTCACATATTAACAACTAAAGTAATTAATCCAAAACGACACCACCAATAGTTCATGAATACTCTTGGTATTATTTTTTATGTTTATCTAATTATTTGTTCCGCCATAAACTTTCTACTTTATAAAACTCTCTTTAGGGAACGTGTTGGTTCTTAAAGGATGAAGAAACAAATAACTTGTGTCATACAAGACTGTTTTGCCTAATAGTTGGTTCTAACGACATCCATCAGAAGCCAACAAGACCTAAGAATGATGACTTGTCTTTATTGTAGGTTTTCATTTCTTTAAACCTCCCACTCCAACCCTCTTTCCTTGATTACCATCAAACCTGAAAAAGACCGGCCGACCTTTTGCTTTAATGTGTCTCGGCCTGTTCACTTTGCCCTTTCTGACATCAGAGTTGATAAAGGAATATTCTTTCTAAAGGGAACGGTTTTGGCACCGACTAGCAAAAGTCAATTAAGTGTCGTCATCGGACTCAATCCCCCCTCTCTCTCACACACATGTTCTTCCTCTTCTTGGTAATAAAATGATTTTGAAAACTTTGTTCCATTTGGAAGCTTTCTCATTACTATTAAATTCAAGTGCGATAAAATGATATACAATTTTTTTAAATTTATATTACTTACATTCCATGGTTTAACATAAATTGTATAATTTACTTTATTTTACCACATATCCATAAGGTTTAAGAAGTCAAAACAAGTAAAATCGACAATTAAAAGAAATTTACGCGTAAATCAAAACATCAAAAGTTAAAAATATTAATAATTTTATGAACCTAAATTAAACAATTGTCATAGTGAATTTACTCGTAAAATATTCGGATTTTAAATATGACATTTATTGTGTAATATTTAGGAGTTTCTAAATAAATATTTGGTTGCATCCTTTTTCTTCTTAAATCTAATTTACACTTTCATATTAGAATATTTATGAATTTCACATTTTTTAAAAATTGAGCTTGAATGGACACTTGTGCTTGAATGTTTAAATTAACCCGAGTCTAAAATTTTAAGTGCTTAATGTTATTTTGTTATGGGAATTGTAATATTTTATTATTTTGATCAGTACAAGTTTTAGTTTTTATTAAAAATCATTACCTATATTTGTTAAGGTCTCTTATTTTAGTATTTCTTATGAAAATTTCTAACAATATCCCCCACTCTAAACTCCTAAATGTATTAGGAACTTATAAACCGTACATTCCAAAAAAAAAAAATGCTTGAAACATTGCTAGTATCCATGTGTATAATAAAACAATGTAGTTTTTACCATTTTCTTACACTACTTTATATTTGTTCAAGAATTCCAACTATTGTTGTCAGACCGAATTATTCTTCAACTACAACGGAACTCACCCCCACAGCAACAATGGGGTAGAAGCGTAAATCCGTTTGCCGAAATGGGGGCGATCCATCACGCGGCACTAAGAAAAAGAAAAACTAAAAGTCAACCGATGACAAGAAGATAATGCGGGACCAGGCTAAACCCCCCGCTGTTCATACATGTGTCCACTTCTTAACACTTAGACCGACTTTACAATCAGGTGGACCATCCGACATTTTTATAGTTTGGTTTTACGTTCTGTAACAAAATATTGAAATTAGTTTACCGTCACTTTGACAACATATACAATATAAACAGATAAAATACAACGCTAAGGACAGTTTAATTAAGCATAAAACAAACTTCAACTCTACAAAAAATAGTTTTCTTTTTAGGAAGAAGTTACCAAACTTGTTAAACCGAGGAATCGGGGAAATATTTTTAATGTGCTAATATTCTGCCTTTCTCGTCGAATTTAGTAATCGGAAATTTTGAGGCATTGGAGTTAGTCAATGATTTGTATTTGGTGATTGACACAGCATTTATCAAAACAATAACAGTTTGGAGTCCTGTATTGTTTAAATGAAATATAATTTATTAGATTTCCTTATTGTCTCTAAACGACCTATATTTATCCTTAGGAACATTATCAGCTTTATATATGTTGTGGATTAAGACAGCAATTTTTGTTTGTTTAAATCTACAACTAAGAATGAAATTATCTACTAGTTATCATTTAAATATTCTTACTTTTGTCAGATATGCATAAACTGTCCACTTTAACACACGGTTTTATAGCACCACTAGGTCCAGAGGTATCGTCACTGCATCTCTGTTCCCCAGCATATCCAAGACAGTAACATTGAATATGGTTTTGAAGTCTTCGTTCATGCTTCGCTTCTGATGTTCTTATTTCTTCGCTCATGGTATCTAATTTATCTTGTCTGTATCTGAGGATGTTTTCATTGCGAACAATGGAGCATTTACAATAGATCCCAGTACTTTGTTTTGGAAGATTTCAATCTTTCTAATGTTATATTTATTGGTGTAGCCTCACAGTTGCAGCCTATAACTCCATACCGGCTTCAGAACTTGTCATTACAGGAAGATTTTATTCTATGCGCTTAAGACTAGTTTATGGCCGAACAATCAGTAGAGTTTATTGAATTTTATTTTAATTATATCCTTTTTTCTTTTTAAAGCGAGACTTCCAGTTTAGCTTTAAGTCAAGTTATTCCCAAATACGTAGCCTTATTTTTTTAAATTAGGATTGGCATTTCTTTGTCCCTCTTATTTGTAATGTTTACTTAGGTTAATTTAGTTTCGTTAATATTTACTCTCCATTTCCTGTTCCACACATTCAATTTCGGGATGATTTTTTCCAACTTTTCTATAGCCTTTTTGACAGTGTCTCCAATAATCAGTACAATACTATCATTCACAAAAGTATTTGTTACTGTTTTTATGTTATGTGGATACATTTAAGTACAGCAGAAACAACAATAGTCCGAAAACACTTCCTTATGAAGTATGTTGACAACTGATGATGACGTTGTAATTTCCTCTCCTTGAAGGGTTTTCTTATTAGGAAAATTAGTGTTTTTCATTGTGAACATTCAACAACTTTTGTATAAGCAATGTTGATTTATTGTAATATTCTGCTTACAAGGGAAACACATAGTCTTTGTTGTAAGGTGCTATTCCAAAAAAATCACTGTGTAACGAGTTGTGACATAAATATGTCCTTAATCTCATCAAAGAAATGAGAACAGTGTGATGAACGTTTTAGAGCTGTCAGCCACAACATTTAATGCTTGGTCAGAACACACCATCATAAAGCGTTTTGTAAGATCTATTCTGATTGTCCAAACGTATATATTGGGATATATCTGTGTATAAAATGTATTTTTACCTTTTGTTAACAGGCGAAAAACTTCAAAATTATAATCGCCATTTAAACTAAGGATAAAAATGAACTAGAAATAAAGACGCTTTAGCCGTGGAATATTTTACTCTTTGTCATTAACTAAATTGGAAAGACCTCTCTGTTATCTTCGCCTTATAAAAAAATAGAAAGATAATAACATGAAATAAAGAACCCAGAGTACTCGAATTTTTTTATATTTCTCATTGGTAAAAGGCTAAATACCTCTAGGTTATTTTGCATTATAAAAAATAGAAGAAAGATAATAATATGAAATAAATACCCCATAAAACTCAAATTGTTATTTTATTTCTTATGTTTAAAGGTGTAAGATCTCTCTTATATAGTCTAATCGTATTATAAAACATAGAAAGTTAATAACAAAAAAACCAATACCCCATATCCCTGGACTAATTTTGTTTTGTTATTCTTTAAAGACCACTCGAATATAATTCGCTTTTTAAAAATAGAAAAATAATCACATAAATTGAAGAACCCATAGATCTTGAATTTATTTATCTTTCTCATTGTTCAAATTCAAAATACCTCTAGATTATCATTGCATTATAAAAAAAATAGAATAAGGATAATAACATGAAATAAAGACCCCATAATACTCAAATTCTTTGTTTCTTCTTATGATTAAAGGCGTAAGACCTCTCTGATATAATTATTGAATAAAATATAGAAAGTGATTAACATAAAACAAATACCCACTATCCTTGAACTAGTTTTGTTTTGTTATTCTTAAAAGACCAAAGACCTTACGAATATCATCCGCCTTATAAAAATAGAAAGATAATAACATAAAATGAAGATCAAATAACCCTTGAATACTTTTTCTTTCTTACTGTTGAAAGGGGAAAGACCTTCCGGTTATCTACCCGTAAAAAAATTAAAATAAATAACATAAAAAGTGAAGACTCCATAGCCCTCGAATTCTTTTTCTTTCTCATTGTTTAAAGGCAAGAGACCTCTCAGTTTTCATTGCCTTATAAAAAAGAAAAAAAAAGATAACATAAAATAAAGACTCCATAGCCTTTGAATACTTTTATTTTCACGTTGTTTAAAGGTGAAAATCTCTCGATTATCATCGCCTTATAGGATTAGAAGGAAATAACATAAAATAAAGACACCCTTTTCATTGATTACTCTATTAGCGTCAGGGTCGGAAATTAACAACATTTGGTCAAGCGAGACGTGACACGAAAGATGGAAAAGAGGGGTAAGTAACATAGGATTACAAGAACAAATGTCTAAATTCAGAAAGGTTCCGTAACATCTGAGAATCAACCAATACTAATAGTGTCAGTGTCGATGAAGATCAAGAGTTGGTAAAGAGTGACCTGTTACGAAGATTTGAACAAAAGACTAGATGAAAAAGTTTTAGATCCAGCTATGTACCCTCGGGATTGCTTCGTCTGCACTGACTATACCCACGTTCCCCTGAAGGAAACAATGCAAAGGAACTTAACGTAATACAAAATAAAGGTGCAAACGTTCACACTATCATCTTTATTAACCGTGTAAGTCAAATATTTGTCTCGCCACTAATTATTATCCATAATAACAAATTAAGTTCACCACAAAACTTTTGTTAATATGGGAAGATTACCGGCTCTTTTTTTTGTTTATTTTCGTACTTTCGCATATATAGGCCTATGAAGAATGTAGAACGTGTTGTGATTGGTCAAAAAATCATGTCAATTTTTTGCTGATATGTTAGTTTTGAGGTCTCCTTGTAAAAAAGTGGGTTTTTTTGATGTTTTAATAAGTGGAAGTGATGTTTGGTTGTCTGGTGTTTGTGAGTTGTCTTTCGTACATACAATCCTCTACAGCTCAAACACGTGGACAGATTTTATTCAAATTTGTTGTAGGCATATTTTGGCCATATTTCGGGACGTTGTTTTTATTTCTTTAAACTCAAAATTCTGGGTAAGCTGCCATGCAAAAAAAACCTAAATTACAAGTTTCTAAAAATCGACATTGATCAAAGTTTACTCAAATGAGGCCTCTAAGGGCCCCAAAAAACCTATTGGTTACCTTCTCTAAAAACGCCGATTCGTAAGTTATCATTAAAAAAAAAATTTTTAATCAATTTACGCTAACTTGTCTATGGCACAAGCGAAGCAAGTTTTGAATTTATTTAAAAATTTTGTAAAGACGATTCCGTGGTCCATATTCATTTTTTTATTGACAATTACCGAAATACGAATTTTTGTGACAGTTAGTGTTTTGGTTTTGAGGACGGGAATGATTCTGGGATGTTTTTGTATAATATGTTTTGTACTTATTGTATTTATTTAAGCTGATGTGTTATCACGATGTTTTTTAGACAAATAGTAGCAACAGCATCAACTGTATAAAATGCATAGTGCCAACTCTACACCAAAGGAAGTATAGCAAATCATCATCTCGGTAATTCATGGTTCAAGACTATGTTTTTACAACTGGTAATATCGTTTTCAGATCTACACTGCGTTTATCAAATATTTGAACATATGTTCTGAAAATTGGATTGAATGTAGTGGTTTTATATTAAAATATATCTATATTTATTAAAAATTATAAAGAAATTCAGTAAAGAAATGACCAAGGGAAGTTTTGTTTAATAAATGATAATCACTTACCGCCATACAGACTTTGATCATAACCTTAAAATTTGAAAGTTTCAGCTATAATTCGAAACTTTTTGTCATGAGTAATAACTATTATAAAGAGAAATATTTCTAGAGAATTAAAATAAATTAAACCGAAGTTTATAATGTGTAACTTCACATCACAGTTTGACCTTTTGCTGAATGTTGCATTGTGAAGATAACATCAGGCATTAACCCCCACCTCTTCTACACAGTTTAATCTTTCTAATCTACCCTTTTATTCTTTTTTGCCTTTATTATTTTAAAGATAAAACTGAGGAAATTAATCTACGAAACTCACGCACGCAGAAGAAACAATATTCAAATATCTTATCGTCACCAAATGCTTCAAGCAGTCTTAATTCTGTTGCATGTTACTTCTCTAAATATAAAATAATCCGCACAACGTTTTAGTCGCGGTAGATATGAAATGAGTTCTTCAAGTTTTAAACTTAGTAGCCTCTTTCGTGAAAATAACAAACTAGAAAAATAACTTCTATTTCGTATCGATCTTTGAGATTTTAATTCATAACAATATTTATATTGCAGTGGTATAGGTAGTTTGAAGTAAATACAGGTGAAATTGCTTTAGAATTTTTAATTTTTCTCACGAAAACAAAAACAGTGTTATGTAAAAAGGTTAATTACAGCTGTTAATGAAATGGATTTGCTGTTTCCTCATTTACAACCTTGTAAATGTCAAATTGGACTACTAGTGGTTCTGTACAAAATTGACAATGCTCCTCGTTGAATCGTAAACAATATGACTACTGTTTATATTTACTGATACATCTATACGAATTACTTGAAAGTTATATTAAGTTTTAGAGGAAATCTTCTAAAATACTTTATACACAGAGTATAAAACTGTGTAGCCTAAGTGATAAATACAATAATTACTGTAAATAATAATAATTTTTTGTTTGTTAATAAACCTCTAAAACTGAAAAGGTTTTAATTCATAAAATGAAAAGAGCAACATAACAGTAAAGGTGGAAGTATTTTATTGTTCATCAGGTACAAACTTTCTGTAGAAACGTTTTAGGAAAAAATCAAAATTCATTGGTAGTTTGTTTATTGTATTCTCATTATGCCTCTTTCACATCTTTATATTTAATATTTTTGAGGTGTTTTTAGTTGGAGAACTAGCGTCCATGCCTTGAATCTCTACAGTATTAAGACATTTTATAACATAACAAAAATTATTATGCATTTATTGTAGGGTCCAGTTGTGAAGAAATTCATACTTAAATTCCATAACGAGTTGACGAGTTTGGTCGTCAAACACACAATCATATAAACGAAATTTAAACATAACCTAACTATAATTCAGCCGTTCTTTCTTTGCACTTGCAAATATCACAATCTGGCAACGTTGCTTTGTTGGCTCCGTTCCAAGAAGTAGTCTAAAATAAAGTATCTGTTTTCGAGTTATCATTTGAGCAAATTATTTCTGTTTATCAAATAATAAAATTTTATACACAATGAAATATAAACCATAGAGTGTGCTACAGATTGTTTCGTCTGAATTACATAATATGTTAACAGTAAATCTAGTATTTATTTATTCACCAAAAATTTTAGAGATTTTTTTAATTGCTTAGATTAAATGAAATTATCACATTTACAGTTCACTCTGTCACCTAACGGAACGAAGCATAACACAAACTGAACAATAAGTAACAGTTTTGTTGTTTAGATGCGATAATACGCGCGCAGTTTGGGTGTGATGCTAAGATATGCGGCCGTAGAGGGGCAGTGCGAGACGACGACGTTGCCATTTCCACTGCTTGTCCTGTGCGTCACCAAAAATCCAAGTGCATAGAACCAGCGGCTCTATTTTACCCTGGTTAACTATTTTTAATCTGTAGGTTGTACGTTTAGATTTGTATTTACTTTCCCACATAGTATAGAGAAAGTTAGGTGAAGAGTCAACCTATGTAGAATTTTTACGGATATTTAAGTTTTTAAGGACCTTAAGTAAAAACAATTGGTTATGGGAATTATGTCCGTCTGTAGTATGTTGTATGTGTAGTGCTCTACACCTCAAAGAGTTTTAAATCATACAACACGTTAAAAATGCTTGGGGGGGTGATTAATTAATATAGTGTGGGGTAGTGTTACTGAAGGGAAAACATGGTTGCCCATTACATTACTAGGTCACAAATTACTTATTCTCCATCAGACCAACCACCACTCTAGGTCACTAGCCTTTAATGAGTTAATTACAATAAACTTAATTCGGAGAATTTAAGTTCTACTGTATTTATAAAAGTACCTGCACACAACTTTAACTTAAAGGAGTGGTATTAAGACGTTGACCTATTTGTAACTCACTTAATTAAGTATATGTACTTACCGCTGTCCGTTACATTATTTAGGGCTTCCCGAGAATATCTCGAACGCCATTTACCAAAACTTATCCCGACATTTAGTTCACTGCAAACTAAATAAATTCTCAAGACTCGATACGAGTTTATCGAGCTGTTCTGGAACTCTCTTGTGGACTCCTCACTCCTCTGAAGCTACCCTACATGATGCGTTTTCATCACAGGTCGGCAGTAAGGAGATTATTATTTTAAAACCTTTGCTACAAGGTGCGGGATCGCAATCAACGACTACCAGTTTCGGTTGCAGTTACTCTAAACGTCACAATCAAATTTGGACATAACTTGGAATGTTACTTTCATTTCTTTACAACTCAAAATTTGGGAGTAGCTGACATTAGAAATATCACGAAAATACGAATTTTGTAGCTATTGTGATAAAATGTATAAAACAAAATGTATTGTTCGTCATCTCGTATATGTGACAAAATAAAAACAAGCAAAGAAAATAAATTTCGGTTTGTACAACGAACTATAATTAAATGATGTTTTTTTTTATTTATCTGTTGCTTAAGCAAACAATTCCTTCTTTTAAAAATACTCAAGCTTTCTTTCATACACACTTATATACTGACAAACGATAAAGAAATTCGGCGATTGTGGACTTTAAAGCAGGCCTTGGTATCTTTAAAATGTTCCCAAAAATGACTCTCAAAATACATAGATAGAAAATGGTGCAGTTAATATCTAAATAATATTATCAAAGCTAACAATGTAACAAAGTATAGCTTATTTGCTAAGTTAAATTAACTAATTATAGGTTAAATCTGAGGTTATGTTTGCTTTGTTACTAAAAGACTAATAGTGCAGAATTTCTACTAAATACCACTTAACAATGTGTTATTATTATGATATAACATAACACATAATATATGTAATTACAAAAATACGTGAGTCAAAGCACAATACATATTTCCCCAAGTTATTATCTGTCAATATTTATGGGCTTACATAGGTTATAATTTAAATATTATCTAAAATATGACATCAAGCCAACGTTGCATGTCAATTGTGTAAAGAAATTGATTATATAATGGAAACAATAATAAATAATTATTAGTGCTACCAAATCGTCGTAATCATTGGCGATATCACTCAGAGTTAGTTTCTATGTATTTTTCATTAATAATGTAGATACATTTTAATTAATCAATGATTTATTTCGTCAATATTAAAATAATGAGCTCTGAAGAAGTCGTGGTAATCACGGATATTTGTAGTTACTAAACATTGCATTAGTAAGCTGGAGTTTTCTGATGATGTTTGCCAATATTTTTAGGAAGTACATGGTTGATATGTTGGGTTAGAAAACACGTTTAGAATAGTCAGGACAATATGTTGGGTTAGAAAACACGTTTAGAATAGTCAGGACAGTATGTTGGGTTAGAAAACACGTTTAGAATAGTCAGGACAATATGTTGGGTTAGAAAACACGTTTAGAATAGTCAGGACAGTATGTTGGGTTAGAAAACACGTTTAGAATAGTCAGGACAGTATGTTGGGTTAGAAAACACGTTTAGAATAGTCAGGACAGTATGTTGGGTTATTGAACACGTTTAGAACAGTCAGGACAATATGTTGGGTTAGTGAACACGTTTAGAATAGTCAGGACAATATGTTAGGTTAGAAAACACGTTTAGAATAGTCAGGACAGTATGTTGGGTTAGTGAACACGTTTAGAACAGTCAGGACAATATGTTAGGTTAGAAAACACGTTTAGAATAGTCAGGACAGTATGTTGGGTTAGTGAACACGTTTAGAACAGTCAGGACAATATGTTGGGTTAGTGAACACGTTTAGAATAGTCAGGACAATATGTTAGGTTAGAAAACACGTTTAGAATAGTCAGGACAGTATGTTGGGTTATTGAACACGTTTAGAACAGTCAGGACAATATGTTGGGTTAGTGAACACGTTTAGAATAGTCAGGACAATATGTTAGGTTAGAAAACACGTTTAGAATAGTCAGGACAATATGTTGGGTTAGTGAACACGTTTAGAATAGTCAGGACAATATGTTAGGTTAGAAAACACGTTTAGAATAGTCAGGACAGTATGTTGGGTTATTGAACACGTTTAGAACAGTCAGGACAATATGTTGGGTTAGTGAACACGTTTAGAATAGTCAGGACAATATGTTAGGTTAGAAAACACGTTTAGAATAGTCAGGACAGTATGTTGGGTTATTGAACACGTTTAGAACAGTCAGGACAATATGTTGGGTTAGTGAACACGTTTAGAATAGTCAGGACAATATGTTAGGTTAGAAAACACGTTTAGAATAGTCAGGACAGTATGTTGGGTTAGTGAACACGTTTAGAACAGTCAGGACAATATGTTAGGTTAGAAAACACGTTTAGAATAGTCAGGACAGTATGTTGGGTTAGTGAACACGTTTAGAACAGTCAGGACAATATGTTGGGTTAGTGAACAAGTTTAGAATAGTCAGGACAGTATGTTGGGTTAGAAAACACGTTTAGAATAGTCAGGACAGTATGTTGGGTTATTGAACACGTTTAGAACAGTCAGGACAATATGTTGGGTTAGTGAACACGTTTAGAATAGTCAGGACAATATGTTAGGTTAGAAAACACGTTTAGAATAGTCAGGACAGTATGTTGGGTTAGTGAACACGTTTAGAACAGTCAGGACAATATGTTAGGTTAGAAAACACGTTTAGAATAGTCAGGACAGTATGTTGGGTTAGTGAACACGTTTAGAACAGTCAGGACAATATGTTGGGTTAGAAAACACGTTTAGAATAGTCAGGACAGTATGTTGGGTTAGAAAACACGTTTAGAATAGTCAGGACAGTATGTTGGGTTATTGAACACGTTTAGAACAGTCAGGACAATATGTTAGGTTAGAAAACACGTTTAGAATAGTCAGGACAGTATGTTGGGTTAGTGAACACGTTTAGAATAGTCAGGACAATATGTTGGGTTAGAAAACACGTTTAGAATAGTCAGGACAGTATGTTGGGTTAGTGAACACGTTTAGAACAGTCAGGACAATATGTTAGGTTAGAAAACACGTTTAGAATAGTCAGGACAGTATGTTGGGTTAGTGAACACGTTTAGAACAGTCAGGACAATATGTTAGGTTAGAAAACACGTTTAGAATAGTCAGGACAGTATGTTGGGTTAGTGAACGCGTTTAGAACAGTCAGGACAATATGTTGGGTTAGAAAACACGTTTAGAATAGTCAGGACAGTATGTTGGGTTAGAAAACACGTTTAGAATAGTCAGGACAGTATGTTGGGTTATTGAACACGTTTAGAACAGTCAGGACAATATGTTGGGTTAGAAAACACGTTTAGAATAGTCAGGACAGTATGTTGGGTTAGAAAACACGTTTAGAATAGTCAGGACAGTATGTTGGGTTAGAAAACACGTTTAGAATAGTCAGGACAGTATGTTGGGTTAGTGAACACGTTTAGAACAGTCAGGACAATATGTTAGGTTAGAAAACACGTTTAGAATAGTCAGGACAGTATGTTGGGTTAGTGAACACGTTTAGAACAGTCAGGACAATATGTTAGGTTAGAAAACACGTTTAGAATAGTCAGGACAGTATGTTGGGTTAGTGAACATGTTTAGAATAGTCAGGACAATATGTTGGGTTAGTGAACATGTTTAGAATAGTCAGGACAATATGTTGGGTTAGAAAACACGTTTAGAATAGTCAGGACAGTATGTTGGGTTAGAAAACACGTTTAGAATAGTCAGGACAGTATGTTGGGTTAGTGAACATGTTTAGAATAGTCAGGACAATATGTTGGGTTAGTGAACATGTTTAGAATAGTCAAGACAATACGTTGGGTTAGTGAACATGTTTAGAATAGACAGGAAAATATGTTGGGTTATTGAACACGTTTAGAATAGTCAGGACAATATGTTGGGTTAGTGAACACGTTTAGAATAGTCAGGACAATATGTTGGGTTAGTGAACAAGTTTAGAATAGTCAGGACAATATGTTGGGTTGGCCAGCGTGGTTAGGATTAGCAGAGCAGGTACGTTGGGTTAGTGAACACGTTTAGAATAGTCAGGACAATATGTTGGGTTAGTGAACAAGTTTAGAATAGTCAGGACAATATGTTGGGTTAGTGAACAAGTTTAGAATAGTCAGGACAATATGTTGGGTTAGAAAACACGTTTAGAATAGTCAGGGCAGTATGTTGGGTTAGTGAACAAGTTTAGAATAGTCAGGACAATATGTTGGGTTAGTGAACAAGTTTAGAATACTCAGGACAATATGTTGGGTTAGAAAACACGTTTAGAATAGTCAGGACAGTATGTTGGGTTAGTGAACAAGTTTAGAATAGTCAGGACAATATGTTGGGTTATTGAACACGTTTAGAATAGTCAGGACAATATGTAGGGTTATTGAACAGGTTTAGAATAGTCAGGACAATATGTTGGGTTAGTGAACACGTTTAGAATAGTCAGGACAATATGTTGGGTTAGAAAACACGTTTAGAATAGTCAGGACAATATGTTGGGTTAGAAAACACGTTTAGAATAGTCAGGACAATATGTTGGGTTATTGAACACGTTTAGAATAGTCAGGACAGTATGTTGGGTTAGTGAACACGTTATAATAGTCAGGACAGTATGTTGGGTTAGTGAACACGTTTAGAATAGTCAGGACAATATGTTGGGTTATTGAACACGTTTAGAATAGTCAGGACAGTATGTTGGGTTAGTGAACACGTTTAGAATAGTCAGGACAGTATGTTGGGTTATTGAACACGTTTAGAATAGTCAGGACAGTATGTTGGGTTAGAAAACACGTTTAGGATAGTCAGGACAGTATGTTGGGTTAGTGAACATGTTTAGAATAGTCAGGACAATATGTTGGGTTAGAAAACACGTTTAGAATAGTCAGGACAATATGTTGGGTTATTGAACACGTTTAGAATAGTCAGGACAGTATGTTGGGTTAGTGAACACGTTTAGAATAGTCAGGACAATATGTTGGGTTAGAAAACACGTTTAGAATAGTCAGGACAGTATGTTGGGTTAGTGAACATGTTTAGAATAGTCAGGACAATATGTTGGGTTAGTGAACACGTTTAGAATAGTCAGGACAATATGTTGGGTTGGCCAGCGTGGTTAGGATTAGCAGAGCAGGTACGTTGGGTTAGTGAACACGTTTAGAATAGTCAGGACAGTATGTTGGGTTAGTGAACAAGTTTAGAATAGTCAGGACAATATGTTGGGTTAGTGAACACGTTTAGAATAGTCAGGACAATATGTTGGGTTAGAAAACACGTTTAGAATAGTCAGGACAGTATGTTGGGTTAGAAAACACGTTTAGAATAGTCAGGACAGTATGTTGGGTTAGTGAACATGTTTAGAATAGTCAGGACAATATGTTGGGTTAGTGAACATGTTTAGAATAGTCAGGACAGTATGTTGGGTTAGTGAACATGTTTAGAATAGTCAGGACAGTATGTTGGGTTAGTGAACACGTTTAGAATAGTCAGGACAATATGTTGGGTTATTGAACACGTTTAGAATAGTCAGGACAATATGTTGGGTTAGTGAACAAGTTTAGAATAGTCAGGACAATATGTTGGGTTGGCCAGCGTGGTTAGGATTAGCAGAGCAGGTACGTTGGGTTAGTGAACACGTTTAGAATAGTCAGGACAGTATGTTGGGTTAGTGAAGAAGTTTAGAATAGTCAGGACAATATGTTGGGTTAGTGAACACGTTTAGAATAGTCAGGACAATATGTTGGGTTAGAAAACACGTTTAGAATAGTCAGGACAGTATGTTGGGTTAGTGAACATGTTTAGAATAGTCAGGACAATATGTTGGGTTAGAAAACACGTTTAGAATAGTCAGGACAATATGTTGGGTTAGTGAACATGTTTAGAATAGTCAGGACAATATGTTGGGTTATTGAACACGTTTAGAATAGTCAGGACAATATGTTTGGTTAGTGAACAAGTTTAGAATAGTCAGGACAATATGTTGGGTTATTGAACACGTTTAGAATAGTCAGGACAATATGTTGGGTTAGAAAACACGTTTAGAATAGTCAGGACAATATGTTGGGTTAGTGAACAAATTTAGAATAGTCAGGATAATATGTTGGGTTATTGAACACGTTTAGAATAGTCAGGACAATATGTTGGGTTAGTGAACAAGTTTAGAATAGTCAGGACAATATGTTGGGTTGGCCAGCGTGGTTAGGATTAGCAGAGCAGGTACGTTGGGTTAGTGAACACGTTTAGAATAGTCAGGACAGTATGTTGGGTTAGTGAACAAGTTTAGAATAGTCAGGACAATATGTTGGGTTAGTGAACATGTTTAGAATAGTCAGGACAATATGTTGGGTTAGTGAACACGTTTAGAATAGTCAGGACAGTATGTTGGGTTATTGAACAAGTTTAGAATAGTCAGGACAATATGTTGGGTTATTGAACAAGTTTAGAATAGTCAGGACAATATGTTGGGTTAGTGAACACGTTTAGAATAGTCAGGACAATATGTTGGGTTATTGAACAAGTTTAGAATAGTCAGGACAGTATGTTGGGTTATTGAACAAGTTTAGAATAGTCAGGACAATATGTTGGGTTAGTGAACACGTTTAGAATAGTCAGGACAATATGTTGGGTTATTGAACAAGTTTAGAATAGTCAGGACAATATGTTGGGTTATTGAACACGTTTAGAATAGTCAGGACAATATGTTGGGTTATTGAACACGTTTAGAATAGTCAGGACAATATGTTGGGTTATTGAACAAGTTTAGAATAGTCAGGACAGTATGTTGGGTTATTGAACAAGTTTAGAATAGTCAGGACAATATGTTGGGTTAGTGAACACGTTTAGAATAGTCAGGACAATATGTTGGGTTATTGAACACGTTTAGAATAGTCAGGACAATATGTTGGGTTATTGAACACGTTTAGAATAGTCAGGACAATATGTTGGGTTATTGAACAAGTTTAGAATAGTCAGGACAGTATGTTGGGTTATTGAACAAGTTTAGAATAGTCAGGACAATATGTTGGGTTATTGAACACGTTTAGAATAGTCAGGACAATATGTTGGGTTATTGAACAAGTTTAGAATAGTCAGGACAATATGTTGGGTTATTGAACACGTTAAGAATAGTCAGGACAATATGTTGGGTTATTGAACACGTTTAGAATAGTCAGGACAATATGTTGGTTATTGAACAAGTTTAGAATAGTCAGGACAATATGTTGGGTTATTGAACACGTTTAGAATAGTCAGGACAATATGTTGGGTTATTGAACACGTTTAGAATAGTCAGGACAATATGTTGGGTTATTGAACACGTTTAGAATAGTCAGGACAATATGTTGGGTTATTGAACAAGTTTAGAATAGTCAGGACAATATGTTGGGTTATTGAACAAGTTTAGAATAGTCAGGACAGTATGTTGGGTTATTGAACAAGTTTAGAATAGTCAGGACAATATGTTGAGTTATTGAACACGTTTAGAATAGTCAGGACAATATGTTGGGTTATTGAACAAGTTTAGAATAGTCAGGACAATATGTTGGGTTACTGAACACGTTTAGAATAGTCAGGACAATATGTTGGGTTATTGAACACGTTTAGAATAGTCAGGACAATATGTTGGGTTATTGAACAAGTTTAGAATAGTCAGGACAGTATGTTGGATTATTGAACACGTTTAGAATAGTCAGGACAATATGTTGGGTTATTGAACACGTTTAGAATAGTCAGGACAATATGTTGGGTTATTGAACACGTTTAGAATAGTCAGGACAATATGTTGGGTTATTGAACACGTTTAGAATAGTCAGGACAATATGTTGGGTTATTGAACACGTTTAGAATAGTCAGGACAATATGTTGGGTTATTGAACAAGTTTAGAATAGTCAGGACAATATGTTGGGTTATTGAACACGTTTAGAATAGTCAGGACAATATGTTGGGTTATTGAACACGTTTAGAATAGTCAGGACAATATGTTGGGTTATTGAACAAGTTTAGAATAGTCAGGACAGTATGTTGGGTTATTGAACAAGTTTAGAATAGTCAGGACAATATGTTGGGTTAGTGAACACGTTTAGAATAGTCAGGACAGTATGTTGGGTTATTGAACAAGTTTAGAATAGTCAGGACAATATGTTGGGTTAGTGAACACGTTTAGAATAGTCAGGACAATATGTTGGGTTATTGATCAAGTTTAGAATAGTCAGGACAATATGTTGGGTTATTGAACACGTTTAGAATAGTCAGGACAATATGTTGGGTTAGTGAACAAGTTTAGAATAGTCAGGACAATATGTTGGGTTATTGAACACGTTTAGAATAGTCAGGACAATATGTTGGGTTAGTGAACATGTTTAGAATAGTCAGGACAATATGTTGGGTTATTGAACACGTTTAGAATAGTCAGGACAATATGTTGGGTTATTGAACACGTTTAGAATAGTCAGGACAATATGTTGGGTTATTGAACACGTTTAGAATAGTCAGGACAATATGTTGGGTTAGTGAACATGTTTAGAATAGTCAGGACAATATGTTGGGTTATTGAACACGTTTAGAATAGTCAGGACAATATGTTGGGTTAGTGAACAAGTTTAGAATAGTCAGGACAATATGTTGGGTTAGTGAACAAGTTTAGAATAGTCAGGACAATATGTTGGGTTAGTGAACAAGTTTAGAATAGTCAGGACAATATGTTGGGTTAGTGAACATGTTTAGAATAGTCAGGACAATATGTTGGGTTAGTGAACATGTTTAGAATAGTCAGGACAATATGTTGGGTTAGAAAACACGTTTAGAATAGTCAGGACAGTATGTTGGGTTAGAAAACACGTTTAGAATAGTCAGGACAGTATGTTGGGTTAGTGAACATATTTAGAATAGTCAGGACAGTATGTTGGGTTAGAAAACGCGTTTAGAATAGTCAGGACAGTATGTTGGGTTAGAAAACACGTTTAGAATAGTCAGGACAGTATGTTGGGTTAGTGAACATGTTTAGAATAGTCAGGACAATATGTTGGGTTAGTGAACATGTTTAGAATAGTCAGGACAGTATGTTGGGTTAGTGAACATGTTTAGAATAGTCAGGACAGTATGTTGGGTTAGTGAACACGTTTAGAATAGTCAGGACAGTATGTTGGGTTATTGAACACGTTTAGAATAGTCAGGACAGTATGTTGGGTTATTGAACACGTTTAGAATAGTCAGGACAGTATGTTGGGTTAGTGAACATGTTTAGAATAGTCAGGACAGTATGTTGGGTTAGTGAACACGTTTAGAATAGTCAGGACAATATGTTGGGTTAGTGAACACGTTTAGAATAGTCAGGACAATATGTTGGGTTATTGAACACGTTTAGAATAGTCAGGACAGTATGTTGGGTTAGTGAACACGTTTAGAATAGTCAGGACAATATGTTGGGTTAGTGAACACGTTTAGAATAGTCAGGACAATATGTTGGGTTAGTGAACACGTTTAGAATAGTCAGGACAATATGTTGGGTTAGTGAACATGTTTAGAATAGTCAGGACAGTATGTTGGGTTAGTGAACATGTTTAGAATAGTCAGCACAATATGTTGGGTTAGTGAACACGTTTAGAATAGTCAGGACAGTATGTTGGGTTAGTGAACATGTTTAGAATAGTCAGGACAGTATGTTGGGTTAGTGAACACGTTTAGAATAGTCAGGACAATATGTTGGGTTATTGAACACGTTTAGAATAGTCAGGACAGTATGTTGGGTTAGTGAACATGTTTAGAATAGTCAGGACAGTATGTTGGGTTAGTGAACACGTTTAGAATTGTCAGGACAGTATGTAGGGTTTTTGAACACGTTTAGAATAGTCAGGACAGTATGTTGGGTTAGTGAACACGTTTAGAATAGTCAGGACAATATGTTGGGTTAGAAAACACGTTTAGAATAGTCAGGACAGTATGTTGGGTTAGTGAACATGTTTAGAATAGTCAGGACAATATGTTGGGTTAGTGAACATGTTTAGAATAGTCAGGACAGTATGTTGGGTTAGTGAACATGTTTAGAATAGTCAGGACAGTATGTTGGGTTAGTGAACACGTTTAGAATAGTAAGGACAGTATGTTGGGTTATTGAACACGTTTAGAATAGTCAGGACAATGTGTTGCGTTAGTGAACACGTTTAGAATAGTCAGGACAATATGTTGGGTTAGTGAACATGTTTAGAATAGTCAGGACAATATGTTGGGTTATTGAACATATTTAGAATGTCAGGACAATATGTTGGGTTAGTGAACAAGTTTAGAATAGTCAGGACAATATGTTGGGTTATTGAACACGTTTAGAATAGTCAGGACAATATGTTGGGTTAGTGAACAAGTTTAGAATAGTCAGGACAATATGTTGGGTTAGTGAACAAGTTTAGAATAGTCAGGACAATATGTTGGGTTAGTGAACATGTTTAGAATAGTCAGGACAATATGTTGGGTTATTGAACATATTTAAAATGTCAGGACAATATGTTGGGTTAGTGAACAAGTTTAGAATAGTCAGGACAATATGTTGGGTTATTGAACACGTTTAGAATAGTCAGGACAATATGTTGGGTTAGTGAACACGTTTAGAATAGTCAGGACAATATGTTGCGTTAGTGAACACGTTTAGAATAGTCAGGACAATATGTTGCGTTAGTGAACACGTTTAGAATAGTCAGGACAGTATGTTGGGTTAGTGAACAAGTTTAGAATAGTCAGGACAATATGTTGGGTTAGTGAACACGTTTAGAATAGTCAGGACAATATGTTGGGTTAGTGCACAAGTTTAGAATAGTCAGGACAATATGTTGGGTTAGTGAACACGTTTAGAATAGTCAGGACAATATGTTGCGTTAGTGAACACGTTTAGAATAGTCAGGACAATATGTTGGGTTAGTGAACATGTTTAGAATAGTCAGGACAATATGTTGGGTTATTGAACATATTTAGAATGTCAGGACAATATGTTGGGTTAGTGAACAAGTTTAGAATAGTCAGGACAATATGTTGGGTTATTGAACACGTTTAGAATAGTCAGGACAATATGTTGGGTTAGTGAACAAGTTTAGAATAGTCAGGACAATATGTTGGGTTAGTGAACAAGTTTAGAATAGTCAGGACAATATGTTGGGTTAGTGAACATGTTTAGAATAGTCAGGACAATATGTTGGGTTAGTGAACAAGTTTAGAATAGTCAGGACAATATGTTGGGTTAGTGAACATGTTTAGAATAGTCAGGACAATATGTTGGGTTATTGAACATATTTAGAATGTCAGGACAATATGTTGGGTTAGTGAACAAGTTTAGAATAGTCAGGACAATATGTTGGGTTATTGAACACGTTTAGAATAGTCAGGACAATATGTTGGGTTAGTGCACAAGTTTAGAATAGTCAGGACAATATGTTGGGTTAGTGAACAAGTTTAGAATAGTCAGGACAATATGTTGGGTTATTGAACACGTTTAGAATAGTCAGGACAATATGTTGGGTTAGTGAACACGTTTAGAATAGTCAGGACAATATGTTGCGTTAGTGAACACGTTTAGAATAGTCAGGACAATATGTTGGGTTAGTGAACAAGTTTAGAATAGTCAGGACAATATGTTGGGTTAGTGAACAAGTTTAGGATAGTCAGGACAATATGTTGGGTGATTGAACACGTTTAGAATAGTCAGGTCAATATGTTGGATTAGTGAACAAGTTTAGAATAGTCAGGACAATATGTTGGGTTATTGAACACGTTTAGAATAGTCAGGACAATATGTTGGGTTAGTGAACAAGTTTAGAATAGTCAGGACAATATGTTGGGTTATTGAACACGTTTAGAATAGTCAGGACAATATGTTGGGTTAGTGAACACGTTTAGAATAGTCAGGACAATATGTTGCGTTAGTGAACACGTTTAGAATAGTCAGGACAATATGTTGGGTTAGTGAACAAGTTTAGAATAGTCAGGACAATATGTTGGGTTAGTGAACAAGTTTAGAATAGTCAGGACAATATGTTGGGTTATTGAACACGTTTAGAATAGTCAGGACAATATGTTGGGTTATTGAACACGTTTAGAATAGTCAGGACAATATGTTGGGTTAGTGAACACGTTTAGAATAGTCAGGACAATATGTTGGGTTAGTGCACAAGTTTAGAATAGTCAGGACAATATGTTGGGTTAGTGAACAAGTTTAGAATAGTCAGGACAATATGTTGGGTTAGTGAACAAGTTTAGAATAGTCAGGACAATAAGTTGGGTTAGTGAACATGTTTAGAATAGTCAGGACAATATGTTGGGTTAGTGAACAAGTTTAGAATAGTCAGGACAATATGTTGGGTTAGTGAACATGTTTAGAATAGTCAGGACAATATGTTGGGTTATTGAACATATTTAGAATGTCAGGACAATATGTTGGGTTAGTGAACAAGTTTAGAATAGTCAGGACAATATGTTGGGTTATTGAACACGTTTAGAATAGTCAGGACAATATGTTGGGTTAGTGCACAAGTTTAGAATAGTCAGGACAATATGTTGGGTTAGTGAACAAGTTTAGAATAGTCAGGACAATATGTTGGGTTATTGAACACGTTTAGAATAGTCAGGACAATATGTTGGGTTAGTGCACAAGTTTAGAATAGTCAGGACAATATGTTGGGTTAGTGAACAAGTTTAGAATAGTCAGGACAATATGTTGGGTTATTGAACACGTTTAGAATAGTCAGGACAATATGTTGGGTTAGTGAACACGTTTAGAATAGTCAGGACAATATGTTGCGTTAGTGAACACGTTTAGAATAGTCAGGACAATATGTTGGGTTAGTGAACACGTTTAGAATAGTCAGGACAGTATGTTGGGTTATTGAACAAGTTTAGAATAGTCAGGACAATATGTTGGGTTATTGAACAAGTTTAGAATAGTCAGGACAATATGTTGGGTTAGTGAACACGTTTAGAATAGTCAGGACAATATGTTGGGTTATTGAACAAGTTTAGAATAGTCAGGACAATATGTTGGGTTATTGAACAAGTTTAGAATAGTCAGGACAGTATGTTGGGTTATTGAACAAGTTTAGAATAGTCAGGACAATATGTTGAGTTATTGAACACGTTTAGAATAGTCAGGACAATATGTTGGGTTATTGAACAAGTTTAGAATAGTCAGGACAATATGTTGGGTTACTGAACACGTTTAGAATAGTCAGGACAATATGTTGGGTTATTGAACACGTTTAGAATAGTCAGGACAATATGTTGGGTTATTGAACAAGTTTAGAATAGTCAGGACAGTATGTTGGGTTATTGAACACGTTTAGAATAGTCAGGACAATATGTTGGGTTATTGAACACGTTTAGAATAGTCAGGACAATATGTTGGGTTATTGAACACGTTTAGAATAGTCAGGACAATATGTTGGGTTATTGAACACGTTTAGAATAGTCAGGACAATATGTTGGGTTATTGAACACGTTTAGAATAGTCAGGACAATATGTTGGGTTAGTGAACAAGTTTAGAATAGTCAGGACAATATGTTGGGTTAGTGAACAAGTTTAGAATAGTCAGGACAATATGTTGGGTTATTGAACACGTTTAGAATAGTCAGGACAATATGTTGGGTTAGTGAACAAGTTTAGAATAGTCAGGACAATATGTTGGGTTAGTGAACAAGTTTAGAATAGTCAGGACAATATGTTGGGTTAGTGAACAAGTTTAGAATAGTCAGGACAATATGTTGGGTTATTGAACAAGTTTAGAATAGTCAGGACAGTATGTTGGGTTATTGAACAAGTTTAGAATAGTCAGGACAATATGTTGGGTTAGTGAACACGTTTAGAATAGTCAGGACAATATGTTGGGTTAGTGAACACGTTTAGAATAGTCAGGACAGTATGTTGGGTTATTGAACAAGTTTAGAATAGTCAGGACAATATGTTGGGTTATTGAACAAGTTTAGAATAGTCAGGACAATATGTTGGGTTAGTGAACACGTTTAGAATAGTCAGGACAATATGTTGGGTTATTGAACAAGTTTAGAATAGTCAGGACAATATGTTGGGTTATTGAACAAGTTTAGAATAGTCAGGACAGTATGTTGGGTTATTGAACAAGTTTAGAATAGTCAGGACAATATGTTGAGTTATTGAACACGTTTAGAATAGTCAGGACAATATGTTGGGTTATTGAACAAGTTTAGAATAGTCAGGACAATATGTTGGGTTACTGAACACGTTTAGAATAGTCAGGACAATATGTTGGGTTATTGAACACGTTTAGAATAGTCAGGACAATATGTTGGGTTATTGAACAAGTTTAGAATAGTCAGGACAGTATGTTGGGTTATTGAACACGTTTAGAATAGTCAGGACAATATGTTGGGTTATTGAACACGTTTAGAATAGTCAGGACAATATGTTGGGTTATTGAACACGTTTAGAATAGTCAGGACAATATGTTGGGTTATTGAACACGTTTAGAATAGTCAGGACAATATGTTGGGTTATTGAACACGTTTAGAATAGTCAGGACAATATGTTGGGTTAGTGAACAAGTTTAGAATAGTCAGGACAATATGTTGGGTTAGTGAACAAGTTTAGAATAGTCAGGACAATATGTTGGGTTATTGAACACGTTTAGAATAGTCAGGACAATATGTTGGGTTAGTGAACAAGTTTAGAATAGTCAGGACAATATGTTGGGTTAGTGAACAAGTTTAGAATAGTCAGGACAATATGTTGGGTTAGTGAACAAGTTTAGAATAGTCAGGACAATATGTTGGGTTATTGAACAAGTTTAGAATAGTCAGGACAGTATGTTGGGTTATTGAACAAGTTTAGAATAGTCAGGACAATATGTTGGGTTAGTGAACACGTTTAGAATAGTCAGGACAATATGTTGGGTTATTGAACAAGTTTAGAATAGTCAGGACAATATGTTGGGTTATTGAACACGTTTAGAATAGTCAGGACAATATGTTGGGTTATTGAACACGTTTAGAATAGTCAGGACAATATGTTGGGTTATTGAACAAGTTTAGAATAGTCAGGACAGTATGTTGGGTTATTGAACAAGTTTAGAATAGTCAGGACAATATGTTGGGTTAGTGAACACGTTTAGAATAGTCAGGACAATATGTTGGGTTATTGAACACGTTTAGAATAGTCAGGACAATATGTTGGGTTATTGAACACGTTTAGAATAGTCAGGACAATATGTTGGGTTAGTGAACACGTTTAGAATAGTCAGGACAGTATGTTGGGTTATTGAACAAGTTTAGAATAGTCAGGACAATATGTTGGGTTATTGAACAAGTTTAGAATAGTCAGGACAATATGTTGGGTTAGTGAACACGTTTAGAATAGTCAGGACAATATGTTGGGTTATTGAACAAGTTTAGAATAGTCAGGACAATATGTTGGGTTATTGAACACGTTTAGAATAGTCAGGACAATATGTTGGGTTATTGAACACGTTTAGAATAGTCAGGACAATATGTTGGGTTATTGAACACGTTTAGAATAGTCAGGACAGTATGTTGGGTTATTGAACAAGTTTAGAATAGTCAGGACAATATGTTGAGTTATTGAACACGTTTAGAATAGTCAGGACAATATGTTGGGTTATTGAACAAGTTTAGAATAGTCAGGACAATATGTTGGGTTACTGAACACGTTTAGAATAGTCAGGACAATATGTTGGGTTATTGAACACGTTTAGAATAGTCAGGACAATATGTTGGGTTATTGAACAAGTTTAGAATAGACAGGACAGTATGTTGGGTTATTGAACACGTTTAGAATAGTCAGGACAATATGTTGGGTTATTGAACACGTTTAGAATAGTCAGGACAATATGTAGGGTTATTGAACACGTTTAGAATAGTCAGGAAAATATGTTGGGTTATTGAACACGTTTAGAATAGTCAGGACAATATGTTGGGTTATTGAACACGTTTAGAATAGTCAGGACAATATGTTGGGTTATTGAACAAGTTTAGAATAGTCAGGACAATATGTTGGGTTATTGAACACGTTTAGAATAGTCAGGACAATATGTTGGGTTATTGAACACGTTTAGAATAGTCAGGACAATATGTTGGGTTATTAAACAAGTTTAGAATAGTCAGGACAGTATGTTGGGTTATTGAACAAGTTTAGAATAGTCAGGACAATATGTTGGGTTAGTGAACACGTTTAGAATAGTCAGGACAGTATGTTGGGTTATTGAACAAGTTTAGAATAGTCAGGACAATATGTTGGGTTAGTGAACACGTTTAGAATAGTCAGGACAATATGTTGGGTTATTGAACAAGTTTAGAATAGTCAGGACAATATGTTGGGTTATTGAACACGTTTAGAATAGTCAGGACAATATGTTGGGTTAGTGAACAAGTTTAGAATAGTCAGGACAATATGTTGGGTTATTGAACACGTTTAGAATAGTCAGGACAATATGTTGGGTTAGTGAACATGTTTAGAATAGTCAGGACAATATGTTGGGTTATTGAACACGTTTAGAATAGTCAGGACAATATGTTGGGTTATTGAACACGTTTAGAATAGTCAGGACAATATGTTGGGTTATTGAACACGTTTAGAATAGTCAGGACAATATGTTGGGTTAGTGAACATGTTTAGAATAGTCAGGACAATATGTTGGGTTATTGAACACGTTTAGAATAGTCAGGACAATATGTTGGGTTAGTGAACAAGTTTAGAATAGTCAGGACAATATGTTGGGTTGGCCAGCGTGGTTAGGATTAGCAGAGCAGGTACGTTGGGTTAGTGAACACGTTTAGAATAGTCAGGACAATATGTTGGGTTAGTGAACATGTTTAGAATAGTCAGGACAATATGTTGGGTTAGTGAACATGTTTAGAATAGTCAGGACAATATGTTGGGTTAGAAAACACGTTTAGAATAGTCAGGACAGTATGTTGGGTTAGAAAACACGTTTAGAATAGTCAGGACAGTATGTTGGGTTAGTGAACATATTTAGAATAGTCAGGACAGTATGTTGGGTTAGAAAACGCGTTTAGAATAGTCAGGACAGTATGTTGGGTTAGAAAACACGTTTAGAATAGTCAGGACAGTATGTTGGGTTAGTGAACATGTTTAGAATAGTCAGGACAATATGTTGGGTTAGTGAACATGTTTAGAATAGTCAGGACAGTATGTTGGGTTAGTGAACATGTTTAGAATAGTCAGGACAGTATGTTGGGTTAGTGAACACGTTTAGAATAGTCAGGACAGTATGTTGGGTTATTGAACACGTTTAGAATAGTCAGGACAGTATGTTGGGTTATTGAACACGTTTAGAATAGTCAGGACAGTATGTTGGGTTAGTGAACATGTTTAGAATAGTCAGAACAGAATGTTGGGTTAGTGAACACGTTTAGAATAGTCAGGACAATATATTGGGTTAGTGAACACGTTTAGAATAGTCAGGACAATATGTTGGGTTATTGAACACGTTTAGAATAGTCAGGACAGTATGTTGGGTTAGTGAACACGTTTAGAATAGTCAGGACAATATGTTGGGTTAGTGAACACGTTTAGAATAGTCAGGACAATATGTTGGGTTAGTGAACACGTTTAGAATAGTCAGGACAATATGTTGGGTTAGTGAACATGTTTAGAATAGTCAGGACAGTATGTTGGGTTAGTGAACATGTTTAGAATAGTCAGCACAATATGTTGGGTTAGTGAATACGTTTAGAATAGTCAGGACAGTATGTTGGGTTAGTGAACATGTTTAGAATAGTCAGGACAGTATGTTGGGTTAGTGAACACGTTTAGAATAGTCAGGACAATATGTTGGGTTATTGAACACGTTTAGAATAGTCTGGACAGTATGTTGGGTTAGTGAACATGTTTAGAATAGTCAGGACAGTATGTTGGGTTAGTGAACACGTTTAGAATAGTCAGGACAGTATGTTGGGTTAGAAAACACGTTTAGAATAGTCAGGACAGTATGTTGGGTTAGTGAACATGTTTAGAATAGTCAGGACAATATGTTGGGTTAGTGAACATGTTTAGAATAGTCAGGACAGTATGTTGGGTTAGTGAACATGTTTAGAATAGTCAGGACAGTATGTTGGGTTAGTGAACACGTTTAGAATAGTAAGGACAGTATGTTGGGTTATTGAACACGTTTAGAATAGTCAGGACAATGTGTTGCGTTAGTGAACACGTTTAGAATAGTCAGGACAATATGTTGGGTTAGTGAACATGTTTAGAATAGTCAGGACAATATGTTGGGTTATTGAACATATTTAGAATGTCAGGACAATATGTTGGGTTAGTGAACAAGTTTAGAATAGTCAGGACAATATGTTGGGTTATTGAACACGTTTAGAATAGTCAGGACAATATGTTGGGTTAGTGAACAAGTTTAGAATAGTCAGGACAATATGTTGGGTTAGTGAACAAGTTTAGAATAGTCAGGACAATATGTTGGGTTAGTGAACATGTTTAGAATAGTCAGGACAATATGTTGGGTTATTGAACATATTTAAAATGTCAGGACAATATGTTGGGTTAGTGAACAAGTTTAGAATAGTCAGGACAATATGTTGGGTTATTGAACACGTTTAGAATAGTCAGGACAATATGTTGGGTTAGTGAACACGTTTAGAATAGTCAGGACAATATGTTGCGTTAGTGAACACGTTTAGAATAGTCAGGACAATATGTTGCGTTAGTGAACACGTTTAGAATAGTCAGGACAGTATGTTGGGTTAGTGAACAAGTTTAGAATAGTCAGGACAATATGTTGGGTTAGTGAACACGTTTAGAATAGTCAGGACAATATGTTGGGTTAGTGCACAAGTTTAGAATAGTCAGGACAATATGTTGGGTTAGTGAACACGTTTAGAATAGTCAGGACAATATGTTGCGTTAGTGAACACGTTTAGAATAGTCAGGACAATATGTTGGGTTAGTGAACATGTTTAGAATAGTCAGGACAATATGTTGGGTTATTGAACATATTTAGAATGTCAGGACAATATGTTGGGTTAGTGAACAAGTTTAGAATAATCAGGACAATATGTTGGGTTATTGAACACGTTTAGAATAGTCAGGACAATATGTTGGGTTAGTGAACAATTTTAGAATAGTCAGGACAATATGTTGGGTTAGTGAACAAGTTTAGAATAGTCAGGACAATATGTTGGGTTAGTGAACATGTTTAGAATAGTCAGGACAATATGTTGGGTTAGTGAACAAGTTTAGAATAGTCAGGACAATATGTTGGGTTAGTGAACATGTTTAGAATAGTCAGGACAATATGTTGGGTTATTGAACATATTTAGAATGTCAGGACAATATGTTGGGTTAGTGAACAAGTTTAGGATAGTCAGGACAATATGTTGGGTTATTGAACACGTTTAGAATAGTCAGGACAATATGTTGGGTTAGTGCACAAGTTTAGAATAGTCAGGACAATATGTTGGGTTAGTGAACAAGTTTAGAATAGTCAGGACAATATGTTGGGTTATTGAACACGTTTAGAATAGTCAGGACAATATGTTGGGTTAGTGAACACGTTTAGAATAGTCAGGACAATATGTTGCGTTAGTGAACACGTTTAGAATAGTCAGGACAATATGTTGGGTTAGTGAACAAGTTTAGAATAGTCAGGACAATATGTTGGGTTAGTGAACAAGTTTAGAATAGTCAGGACAATATGTTGGGTTATTGAACACGTTTAGAATAGTCAGGTCAATATGTTGGATTAGTGAACAAGTTTAGAATAGTCAGGACAATATGTTGGGTTATTGAACACGTTTAGAATAGTCAGGACAATATGTTGGGTTAGTGAACAAGTTTAGAATAGTCAGGACAATATGTTGGGTTATTGAACACGTTTAGAATAGTCAGGACAATATGTTGGGTTATTGAACACGTTTAGAATAGTCAGGACAATATGTTGGGTTAGTGAACACGTTTAGAATAGTCAGGACAATATGTTGGGTTAGTGCACAAGTTTAGAATAGTCAGGACAATATGTTGGGTTAGTGAACAAGTTTAGAATAGTCAGGACAATATGTTGGGTTAGTGAACAAGTTTAGAATAGTCAGGACAATAAGTTGGGTTAGTGAACATGTTTAGAATAGTCAGGACAATATGTTGGGTTAGTGAACAAGTTTAGAATAGTCAGGACAATATGTTGGGTTAGTGAACATGTTTAGAATAGTCAGGACAATATGTTGGGTTATTGAACATATTTAGAATGTCAGGACAATATGCTGGGTTAGTGAACAAGTTTAGAATAGTCAGGACAATATGTTGGGTTATTGAACACGTTTAGAATAGTCAGGACAATATGTTGGGTTAGTGCACAAGTTTAGAATAGCCATGACAATATGTTGGGTTAGTGAACAAGTTTAGAATAGTCAGGACAATATGTTGGGTTATTGAACACGTTTAGAATAGTCAGGACAATATGTTGGGTTAGTGCACAAGTTTAGAATAGTCAGGACAATATGTTGGGTTAGTGAACAAGTTTAGAATAGTCAGGACAATATGTTGGGTTATTGAACACGTTTAGAATAGTCAGGACAATATGTTGGGTTAGTGAACACGTTTAGAATAGTCAGGACAATATGTTGCGTTAGTGAACACGTTTAGAATAGTCAGGACAATATGTTGGGTTAGTGAACATGTTTAGAATAGTCAGGGCAATATGTTGGGTTATTGAACATATTTAGAATGTCAGGACAATATGTTGGGTTAGTGAACAAGTTTAGAATAGTCAGGACAATATGTTGGGTTAGTGAACAAGTTTAGAATAGTCAGGACAATATGTTGGGTTATTGAACACGTTTAGAATAGTCAGGACAATATGTTGGGTTAGTGAACATGTTTAGAATAGTCAGGACAATATGTTGGGTTATTGAACACGTTTAGAATAGTCAGGACAATATGTTGGGTTATTGAACACGTTTAGAATAGTCAGGACAATATGTTGGGTTATTGAACACGTTTAGAATAGTCAGGACAATATGTTGGGTTAGTTAACATGTTTAGAATAGTCAGGACAATATGTTGGGTTATTGAACACGTTTAGAATAGTCAGGACAATATGTTGGGTTAGTGAACAAGTTTAGAATAGTCAGGACAATATGTTGGGTTGGCCAGCGTGGTTAGGATTAGCAGAGCAGGTACGTTGGGTTAGTGAACACGTTTAGAATAGTCAGGACAATATGTTGGGTTAGTGAACATGTTTAGAATAGTCAGGACAATATGTTGGGTTAGTGAACATGTTTAGAATAGTCAGGACAATATGTTGGGTTAGAAAACACGTTTAGAATAGTCAGGACAGTATGTTGGGTTAGAAAACACGTTTAGAATAGTCAGGACAGTATGTTGGGTTAGTGAACATATTTAGAATAGTCAGGACAGTATGTTGGGTTAGAAAACGCGTTTAGAATAGTCAGGACAGTATGTTGGGTTAGAAAACACGTTTAGAATAGTCAGGACAGTATGTTGGGTTAGTGAACATGTTTAGAATAGTCAGGACAATATGTTGGGTTAGTGAACATGTTTAGAATAGTCAGGACAGTATGTTGGGTTAGTGAACATGTTTAGAATAGTCAGGACAGTATGTTGGGTTAGTGAACACGTTTAGAATAGTCAGGACAGTATGTTGGGTTATTGAACACGTTTAGAATAGTCAGGACAGTATGTTGGGTTATTGAACACGTTTAGAATAGTCAGGACAGTATGTTGGGTTAGTGAACATGTTTAGAATAGTCAGGACAGTATGTTGGGTTAGTGAACACGTTTAGAATAGTCAGGACAATATGTTGGGTTAGTGAACACGTTTATAATAGTCAGGACAATATGTTGGGTTATTGAACACGTTTAGAATAGTCAGGACAGTATGTTGGGTTAGTGAACACGTTTAGAATAGTCAGGACAATATGTTGGGTTAGTGAACACGTTTAGAATAGTCAGGACAATATGTTGGGTTAGTGAACACGTTTAGAATAGTCAGGACAATATGTTGGGTTAGTGAACATGTTTAGAATAGTCAGGACAGTATGTTGGGTTAGTGAACATGTTTAGAATAGTCAGCACAATATGTTGGGTTAGTGAACACGTTTAGAATAGTCAGGACAGTATGTTGGGTTAGTGAACATGTTTAGAATAGTCAGGACAGTATGTTGGGTTAGTGAACACGTTTAGAATAGTCAGGACAATATGTTGGGTTATTGAACACGTTTAGAATAGTCAGGACAGTATGTTGGGTTAGTGAACATGTTTAGAATAGTCAGGACAGTATGTTGGGTTAGTGAACACGTTTAGAATAGTCAGGACAGTATGTTGGGTTTTTGAACACGTTTAGAATAGTCAGGACAGTATGTTGGGTTAGTGAACACGTTTAGAATAGTCAGGACAATATGTTGGGTTAGAAAACACGTTTAGAATAGTCAGGACAGTATGTTGGGTTAGTGAACATGTTTAGAATAGTCAGGACAGTATGTTGGGTTAGTGAACACGTTTAGAATAGTAAGGACAGTATGTTGGGTTATTGAACACGTTTAGAATAGTCAGGACAATGTGTTGCGTTAGTGAACACGTTTAGAATAGTCAGGACAATATGTTGGGTTAGTGAACATGTTTAGAATAGTCAGGACAATATGTTGGGTTATTGAACATATTTAGAATGTCAGGACAATATGTTGGGTTAGTGAACAAGTTTAGAATAGTCAGGACAATATGTTGGGTTATTGAACACGTTTAGAATAGTCAGGACAATATGTTGGGTTAGTGAACAAGTTTAGAATAGTCAGGACAATATGTTGGGTTAGTGAACAAGTTTAGAATAGTCAGGACAATATGTTGGGTTAGTGAACATGTTTAGAATAGTCAGGACAATATGTTGGGTTATTGAACATATTTAAAATGTCAGGACAATATGTTGGGTTAGTGAACAAGTTTAGAATAGTCAGGACAATATGTTGGGTTATTGAACACGTTTAGAATAGTCAGGACAATATGTTGGGTTAGTGAACACGTTTAGAATAGTCAGGACAATATGTTGCGTTAGTGAACACGTTTAGAATAGTCAGGACAATATGTTGCGTTAGTGAACACGTTTAGAATAGTCAGGACAGTATGTTGGGTTAGTGAACAAGTTTAGAATAGTCAGGACAATATGTTGGGTTAGTGAACACGTTTAGAATAGTCAGGACAATATGTTGGGTTAGTGCACAAGTTTAGAATAGTCAGGACAATATGTTGGGTTAGTGAACACGTTTAGAATAGTCAGGACAATATGTTGCGTTAGTGAACACGTTTAGAATAGTCAGGACAATATGTTGGGTTAGTGAACATGTTTAGAATAGTCAGGACAATATGTTGGGTTATTGAACATATTTAGAATGTCAGGACAATATGTTGGGTTAGTGAACAAGTTTAGAATAGTCAGGACAATATGTTGGGTTATTGAACACGTTTAGAATAGTCAGGACAATATGTTGGGTTAGTGAACAAGTTTAGAATAGTCAGGACAATATGTTGGGTTAGTGAACAAGTTTAGAATAGTCAGGACAATATGTTGGGTTAGTGAACATGTTTAGAATAGTCAGGACAATATGTTGGGTTAGTGAACAAGTTTAGAATAGTCAGGACAATATGTAGGGTTAGTGAACATGTTTAGAATAGTCAGGACAATATGTTGGGTTATTGAACATATTTAGAATGTCAGGACAATATGTTGGGTTAGTGAACAAGTTTAGAATAGTCAGGACAATATGTTGGGTTATTGAACACGTTTAGAATAGTCAGGACAATATGTTGGGTTAGTGCACAAGTTTAGAATAGTCAGGACAATATGTTGGGTTAGTGAACAAGTTTAGAATAGTCAGGACAATATGTTGGGTTATTGAACACGTTTAGAATAGTCAGGACAATATGTTGGGTTAGTGAACACGTTTAGAATAGTCAGGACAATATGTTGCGTTAGTGAACACGTTTAGAATAGTCAGGACAATATGTTGGGTTAGTGAACAAGTTTAGAATAGTCAGGACAATATGTTGGGTTAGTGAACAAGTTTAGGATAGTCAGGACAATATGTTGGGTTATTGAACACGTTTAGAATAGTCAGGTCAATATGTTGGATTAGTGAACAAGTTTAGAATAGTCAGGACAATATGTTGGGTTATTGAACACGTTTAGAATAGTCAGGACAATATGTTGGGTTAGTGAACAAGTTTAGAATAGTCAGGACAATATGTTGGGTTATTGAACACGTTTAGAATAGTCAGGACAATATGTTGGGTTAGTGAACACGTTTAGAATAGTCAGGACAATATGTTGCGTTAGTGAACACGTTTAGAATAGTCAGGACAATATGTTGGGTTAGTGAACAAGTTTAGAATAGTCAGGACAATATGTTGGGTTAGTGAACAAGTTTAGAATAGTCAGGACAATATGTTGGGTTATTGAACACGTTTAGAATAGTCAGGACAATATGTTGGGTTATTGAACACGTTTAGAATAGTCAGGACAATATGTTGGGTTAGTGAACACGTTTAGAATAGTCAGGACAATATGTTGGGTTAGTGCACAAGTTTAGAATAGTCAGGACAATATGTTGGGTTAGTGAACAAGTTTAGAATAGTCAGGACAATATGTTGGGTTAGTGAACAAGTTTAGAATAGTCAGGACAATAAGTTGGGTTAGTGAACATGTTTAGAATAGTCAGGACAATATGTTGGGTTAGTGAACAAGTTTAGAATAGTCAGGACAATATGTTGGGTTAGTGAACATGTTTAGAATAGTCAGGACAATATGTTGGGTTATTGAACATATTTAGAATGTCAGGACAATATGTTGGGTTAGTGAACAAGTTTAGAATAGTCAGGACAATATGTTGGGTTATTGAACACGTTTAGAATAGTCAGGACAATATGTTGGGTTAGTGCACAAGTTTAGAATAGTCAGGACAATATGTTGGGTTAGTGAACAAGTTTAGAATAGTCAGGACAATATGTTGGGTTATTGAACACGTTTAGAATAGTCAGGACAATATGTTGGGTTAGTGCACAAGTTTAGAATAGTCAGGACAATATGTTGGGTTAGTGAACAAGTTTAGAATAGTCAGGACAATATGTTGGGTTATTGAACACGTTTAGAATAGTCAGGACAATATGTTGGGTTAGTGAACACGTTTAGAATAGTCAGGACAATATGTTGCGTTAGTGAACACGTTTAGAATAGTCAGGACAATATGTTGGGTTAGTGAACACGTTTAGAATAGTCAGGACAGTATGTTGGGTTATTAAACAAGTTTAGAATAGTCAGGACAATATGTTGGGTTATTGAACAAGTTTAGAATAGTCAGGACAATATGTTGGGTTAGTGAACACGTTTAGAATAGTCAGGACAATATGTTGGGTTATTGAACAAGTTTAGAATAGTCAGGACAATATGTTGGGTTATTGAACAAGTTTAGAATAGTCAGGACAGTATGTTGGGTTATTGAACAAGTTTAGAATAGTCAGGACAATATGTTGAGTTATTGAACACGTTTAGAATAGTCAGGACAATATGTTGGGTTATTGAACAAGTTTAGAATAGTCAGGACAATATGTTGGGTTACTGAACACGTTTAGAATAGTCAGGACAATATGTAGGGTTATTGAACACGTTTAGAATAGTCAGGACAATATGTTGGGTTATTGAACAAGTTTAGAATAGTCAGGACAGTATGTTGGGTTATTGAACACGTTTAGAATAGTCAGGACAATATGTTGGGTTATTGAACACGTTTAGAATAGTCAGGACAATATGTTGGGTTATTGAACACGTTTAGAATAGTCAGGACAATATGTTGGGTTATTGAACACGTTTAGAATAGTCAGGACAATATGTTGGGTTATTGAACACGTTTAGAATAGTCAGGACAATATGTTGGGTTATTGAACAAGTTTAGAATAGTCAGGACAATATGTTGGGTTATTGAACACGTTTAGAATAGTCAGGACAATATGTTGGGTTATTGAACACGTTTAGAATAGTCAGGACAATATGTTGGGTTATTGAACAAGTTTAGAATAGTCAGGACAGTATGTTGGGTTATTGAACAAGTTTAGAATAGTCAGGACAATATGTTGGGTTAGTGAACACGTTTAGAATAGTCAGGACAGTATGTTGGGTTAGTGAACAAGTTTAGAATAGTCAGGACAATATGTAGGGTTAGTGAACATGTTTAGAATAGTCAGGACAATATGTTGGGTTATTGAACATATTTAGAATGTCAGGACAATATGTTGGGTTAGTGAACAAGTTTAGAATAGTCAGGACAATATGTTGGGTTATTGAACACGTTTAGAATAGTCAGGACAATATGTTGGGTTAGTGCACAAGTTTAGAATAGTCAGGACAATATGTTGGGTTAGTGAACAAGTTTAGAATAGTCAGGACAATATGTTGGGTTATTGAACACGTTTAGAATAGTCAGGACAATATGTTGGGTTAGTGAACACGTTTAGAATAGTCAGGACAATATGTTGCGTTAGTGAACACGTTTAGAATAGTCAGGACAATATGTTGGGTTAGTGAACAAGTTTAGAATAGTCAGGACAATATGTTGGGTTAGTGAACAAGTTTAGGATAGTCAGGACAATATGTTGGGTTATTGAACACGTTTAGAATAGTCAGGTCAATATGTTGGATTAGTGAACAAGTTTAGAATAGTCAGGACAATATGTTGGGTTATTGAACACGTTTAGAATAGTCAGGACAATATGTTGGGTTAGTGAACAAGTTTAGAATAGTCAGGACAATATGTTGGGTTATTGAACACGTTTAGAATAGTCAGGACAATATGTTGGGTTAGTGAACACGTTTAGAATAGTCAGGACAATATGTTGCGTTAGTGAACACGTTTAGAATAGTCAGGACAATATGTTGGGTTAGTGAACAAGTTTAGAATAGTCAGGACAATATGTTGGGTTAGTGAACAAGTTTAGAATAGTCAGGACAATATGTTGGGTTATTGAACACGTTTAGAATAGTCAGGACAATATGTTGGGTTATTGAACACGTTTAGAATAGTCAGGACAATATGTTGGGTTAGTGAACACGTTTAGAATAGTCAGGACAATATGTTGGGTTAGTGCACAAGTTTAGAATAGTCAGGACAATATGTTGGGTTAGTGAACAAGTTTAGAATAGTCAGGACAATATGTTGGGTTAGTGAACAAGTTTAGAATAGTCAGGACAATAAGTTGGGTTAGTGAACATGTTTAGAATAGTCAGGACAATATGTTGGGTTAGTGAACAAGTTTAGAATAGTCAGGACAATATGTTGGGTTAGTGAACATGTTTAGAATAGTCAGGACAATATGTTGGGTTATTGAACATATTTAGAATGTCAGGACAATATGTTGGGTTAGTGAACAAGTTTAGAATAGTCAGGACAATATGTTGGGTTATTGAACACGTTTAGAATAGTCAGGACAATATGTTGGGTTAGTGCACAAGTTTAGAATAGTCAGGACAATATGTTGGGTTAGTGAACAAGTTTAGAATAGTCAGGACAATATGTTGGGTTATTGAACACGTTTAGAATAGTCAGGACAATATGTTGGGTTAGTGCACAAGTTTAGAATAGTCAGGACAATATGTTGGGTTAGTGAACAAGTTTAGAATAGTCAGGACAATATGTTGGGTTATTGAACACGTTTAGAATAGTCAGGACAATATGTTGGGTTAGTGAACACGTTTAGAATAGTCAGGACAATATGTTGCGTTAGTGAACACGTTTAGAATAGTCAGGACAATATGTTGGGTTAGTGAACACGTTTAGAATAGTCAGGACAGTATGTTGGGTTATTAAACAAGTTTAGAATAGTCAGGACAATATGTTGGGTTATTGAACAAGTTTAGAATAGTCAGGACAATATGTTGGGTTAGTGAACACGTTTAGAATAGTCAGGACAATATGTTGGGTTATTGAACAAGTTTAGAATAGTCAGGACAATATGTTGGGTTATTGAACAAGTTTAGAATAGTCAGGACAGTATGTTGGGTTATTGAACAAGTTTAGAATAGTCAGGACAATATGTTGAGTTATTGAACACGTTTAGAATAGTCAGGACAATATGTTGGGTTATTGAACAAGTTTAGAATAGTCAGGACAATATGTTGGGTTACTGAACACGTTTAGAATAGTCAGGACAATATGTAGGGTTATTGAACACGTTTAGAATAGTCAGGACAATATGTTGGGTTATTGAACAAGTTTAGAATAGTCAGGACAGTATGTTGGGTTATTGAACACGTTTAGAATAGTCAGGACAATATGTTGGGTTATTGAACACGTTTAGAATAGTCAGGACAATATGTTGGGTTATTGAACACGTTTAGAATAGTCAGGACAATATGTTGGGTTATTGAACACGTTTAGAATAGTCAGGACAATATGTTGGGTTATTGAACACGTTTAGAATAGTCAGGACAATATGTTGGGTTATTGAACAAGTTTAGAATAGTCAGGACAATATGTTGGGTTATTGAACACGTTTAGAATAGTCAGGACAATATGTTGGGTTATTGAACACGTTTAGAATAGTCAGGACAATATGTTGGGTTATTGAACAAGTTTAGAATAGTCAGGACAGTATGTTGGGTTATTGAACAAGTTTAGAATAGTCAGGACAATATGTTGGGTTAGTGAACACGTTTAGAATAGTCAGGACAGTATGTTGGGTTATTGAACAAGTTTAGAATAGTCAGGACAATATGTTGGGTTAGTGAACAAGTTTAGAATAGTCAGGACAATATGTTGGGTTAGTGAACAAGTTTAGAATAGTCAGGACAATATGTTGGGTTATTGAACACGTTTAGAATAGTCAGGACAATATGTTGGGTTAGTGAACAAGTTTAGAATAGTCAGGACAATATGTTGGGTTAGTGAACAAGTTTAGAATAGTCAGGACAATATGTTGGGTTAGTGAACAAGTTTAGAATAGTCAGGACAATATGTTGGGTTATTGAACAAGTTTAGAATAGTCAGGACAGTATGTTGGGTTATTGAACAAGTTTAGAATAGTCAGGACAATATGTTGGGTTAGTGAACACGTTTAGAATAGTCAGGACAATATGTTGGGTTATTGAACAAGTTTAGAATAGTCAGGACAATATGTTGGGTTATTGAACACGTTTAGAATAGTCAGGACAATATGTTGGGTTATTGAACACGTTTAGAATAGTCAGGACAATATGTTGGGTTATTGAACAAGTTTAGAATAGTCAGGACAGTATGTTGGGTTATTGAACAAGTTTAGAATAGTCAGGACAATATGTTGGGTTAGTGAACACGTTTAGAATAGTCAGGACAATATGTTGCGTTATTGAACACGTTTAGAATAGTCAGGACAATATGTTGGGTTATTGAACACGTTTAGAATAGTCAGGACAATATGTTGGGTTAGTGAACACGTTTAGAATAGTCAGGACAGTATGTTGGGTTATTGAACAAGTTTAGAATAGTCAGGACAATATGTTGGGTTATTGAACAAGTTTAGAATAGTCAGGACAATATGTTGGGTTAGTGAACACGTTTAGAATAGTCAGGACAATATGTTGGGTTATTGAACAAGTTTAGAATAGTCAGGACAATATGTTGGGTTATTGAACACGTTTAGAATAGTCAGGACAATATGTTGGGTTATTGAACACGTTTAGAATAGTCAGGACAATATGTTGGGTTATTGAACACGTTTAGAATAGTCAGGACAGTATGTTGGGTTATTGAACAAGTTTAGAATAGTCAGGACAATATGTTGAGTTATATAACACGTTTAGAATAGTCAGGACAATATGTTGGGTTATTGAACAAGTTTAGAATAGTCAGGACAATATGTTGGGTTACTGAACACGTTTAGAATAGTCAGGACAATATGTTGGGTTATTGAACACGTTTAGAATAGTCAGGACAATATGTTGGGTTATTGAACAAGTTTAGAATAGTCAGGACAGTATGTTGGGTTATTGAACACGTTTAGAATAGTCAGGACAATATGTTGGGTTATTGAACACGTTTAGAATAGTCAGGACAATATGTAGGGTTATTGAACACGTTTAGAATAGTCAGGACAATATGTTGGGTTATTGAACACGTTTAGAATAGTCAGGACAATATGTTGGGTTATTGAACACGTTTAGAATAGTCAGGACAATATGTTGGGTTATTGAACAAGTTTAGAATAGTCAGGACAATATGTTGGGTTATTGAACACGTTTAGAATAGTCAGGACAATATGTTGGGTTATTGAACACGTTTAGAATAGTCAGGACAATATGTTGGGTTATTGAACAAGTTTAGAATAGTCAGGACAGTATGTTGGGTTATTGAACAAGTTTAGAATAGTCAGGACAATATGTTGGGTTAGTGAACACGTTTAGAATAGTCAGGACAGTATGTTAGGTTATTGAACAAGTTTAGAATAGTCAGGACAATATTTTGGGTTAGTGAACACGTTTAGAATAGTCAGGACAATATGTTGGGTTATTGAACAAGTTTAGAATAGTCAGGACAATATGTTGGGTTATTGAACACGTTTAGAATAGTCAGGACAATATGTTGGGTTAGTGAACAAGTTTAGAATAGTCAGGACAATATGTTGGGTTATTGAACACGTTTAGAATAGTCAGGACAATATGTTGGGTTATTGAACAAGTTTAGAATAGTCAGGACAGTATGTTGGGTTATTGAACAAGTTTAGAATAGTCAGGACAATATGTTGGGTTAGTGAACACGTTTAGAATAGTCAGGACAGTATGTTGGGTTATTGAACAAGTTTAGAATAGTCAGGACAATATGTTGGGTTAGTGAACAAGTTTAGAATAGTCAGGACAATATGTTGGGTTAGTGAACAAGTTTAGAATAGTCAGGACAATATGTTGGGTTATTGAACACGTTTAGAATAGTCAGGACAATATGTTGGGTTAGTGAACAAGTTTAGAATAGTCAGGACAATATGTTGGGTTAGTGAACAAGTTTAGAATAGTCAGGACAATATGTTGGGTTAGTGAACAAGTTTAGAATAGTCAGGACAATATGTTGGGTTATTGAACAAGTTTAGAATAGTCAGGACAGTATGTTGGGTTATTGAACAAGTTTAGAATAGTCAGGACAATATGTTGGGTTAGTGAACACGTTTAGAATAGTCAGGACAATATGTTGGGTTATTGAACAAGTTTAGAATAGTCAGGACAATATGTTGGGTTATTGAACACGTTTAGAATAGTCAGGACAATATGTTGGGTTATTGAACACGTTTAGAATAGTCAGGACAATATGTTGGGTTATTGAACAAGTTTAGAATAGTCAGGACAGTATGTTGGGTTATTGAACAAGTTTAGAATAGTCAGGACAATATGTTGGGTTAGTGAACACGTTTAGAATAGTCAGGACAATATGTTGCGTTATTGAACACGTTTAGAATAGTCAGGACAATATGTTGGGTTATTGAACACGTTTAGAATAGTCAGGACAATATGTTGGGTTAGTGAACACGTTTAGAATAGTCAGGACAGTATGTTGGGTTATTGAACAAGTTTAGAATAGTCAGGACAATATGTTGGGTTATTGAACAAGTTTAGAATAGTCAGGACAATATGTTGGGTTAGTGAACACGTTTAGAATAGTCAGGACAATATGTTGGGTTATTGAACAAGTTTAGAATAGTCAGGACAATATGTTGGGTTATTGAACACGTTTAGAATAGTCAGGACAATATGTTGGGTTATTGAACACGTTTAGAATAGTCAGGACAATATGTTGGGTTATTGAACACGTTTAGAATAGTCAGGACAGTATGTTGGGTTATTGAACAAGTTTAGAATAGTCAGGACAATATGTTGAGTTATTGAACACGTTTAGAATAGTCAGGACAATATGTTGGGTTATTGAACAAGTTTAGAATAGTCAGGACAATATGTTGGGTTACTGAACACGTTTAGAATAGTCAGGACAATATGTTGGGTTATTGAACACGTTTAGAATAGTCAGGACAATATGTTGGGTTATTGAACAAGTTTAGAATAGTCAGGACAGTATGTTGGGTTATTGAACACGTTTAGAATAGTCAGGACAATATGTTGGGTTATTGAACACGTTTAGAATAGTCAGGACAATATGTAGGGTTATTGAACACGTTTAGAATAGTCAGGACAATATGTTGGGTTATTGAACACGTTTAGAATAGTCAGGACAATATGTTGGGTTATTGAACACGTTTAGAATAGTCAGGACAATATGTTGGGTTATTGAACAAGTTTAGAATAGTCAGGACAATATGTTGGGTTATTGAATACGTTTAGAATAGTCAGGACAATATGTTGGGTTATTGAACACGTTTAGAATAGTCAGGACAATATGTTGGGTTATTGAACAAGTTTAGAATAGTCAGGACAGTATGTTGGGTTATTGAACAAGTTTAGAATAGTCAGGACAATATGTTGGGTTAGTGAACACGTTTAGAATAGTCAGGACAGTATGTTGGGTTATTGAACAAGTTTAGAATAGTCAGGACAATATGTTGGGTTAGTGAACACGTTTAGAATAGTCAGGACAATATGTTGGGTTATTGAACAAGTTAAGAATAGTCAGGACAATATGTTGGGTTATTGAACACGTTTAGAATAGTCAGGACAATATGTTGGGTTAGTGAACAAGTTTAGAATAGTCAGGACAATATGTTGGGTTATTGAACACGTTTAGAACAGTCAGGACAATATGTTGGGTTAGTGAACATGTTTAGAATAGTCAGGACAATATGTTGGGTTATTGAACACGTTTAGAATAGTCAGGACAATATGTTGGGTTATTGAACACGTTTAGAATAGTCAGGACAATATGTTGGGTTATTGAACACGTTTAGAATAGTCAGGGCAATATGTTGGGTTAGTGAACATGTTTAGAATAGTCAGGACAATATGTTGGGTTATTGATCACGTTTAGAATAGTCAGGACAATATGTTGGGTTAGTGAACAAGTTTAGAATAGTCAGGACTATATGTTGGGTTGGCCAGCGTGGTTAGGATTAGCAGAGCAGGTACGTTGGGTTAGTGAACACGTTTAGAATAGTCAGGACAATATGTTGGGTTAGTGAACATGTTTAGAATAGTCAGGACAATATGTTGGGTTAGTGAACATGTTTAGAATAGTCAGGACAATATGTTGGGTTAGAAAACACGTTTAGAATAGTCAGGACAGTATGTTGGGTTAGTGAACATATTTAGAATAGTCAGGACAGTATGTTGGGTTAGAAAACGCGTTTAGAATAGTCAGGACAGTATGTTGGGTTAGAAAACACGTTTAGAATAGTCAGGACAGTATGTTGGGTTAGTGAACATGTTTAGAATAGTCAGGACAATATGTTGGGTTAGTGAACATGTTTAGAATAGTCAGGACAGTATGTTGGGTTAGTGAACATGTTTAGAATAGTCAGGACAGTATGTTGGGTTAGTGAACACGTTTAGAATAGTCAGGACAGTATGTTGGGTTATTGAACACGTTTAGAATAGTCAGGACAGTATGTTGGGTTATTGAACACGTTTAGAATAGTCAGGACAGTATGTTGGGTTAGTGAACATGTTTAGAATAGTCAGAACAGTATGTTGGGTTAGTGAACACGTTTAGAATAGTCAGGACAATATATTGGGTTAGTGAACACGTTTAGAATAGTCAGGACAATATGTTGGGTTATTGAACACGTTTAGAATAGTCAGGACAGTATGTTGGGTTAGTGAACACGTTTAGAATAGTCAGGACAATATGTTGGGTTAGTGAACACGTTTAGAATAGTCAGGACAATATGTTGGGTTAGTGAACACGTTTAGAATAGTCAGGACAATATGTTGGGTTAGTGAACATGTTTAGAATAGTCAGGACAGTATGTTGGGTTAGTGAACATGTTTAGAATAGTCAGCACAATATGTTGGGTTAGTGAATACGTTTAGAATAGTCAGGACAGTATGTTGGGTTAGTGAACATGTTTAGAATAGTCAGGACAGTATGTTGGGTTAGTGAACACGTTTAGAATAGTCAGGACAATATGTTGGGTTATTGAACACGTTTAGAATAGTCAGGACAGTATGTTGGGTTAGTGAACATGTTTAGAATAGTCAGGACAGTATGTTGGGTTAGTGAACAAGTTTAGAATAGTCAGGACAATATGTTGGGTTAGTGAACACGTTTAGAATAGTCAGGACAATGTGTTGCGTTAGTGAACACGTTTAGAATAGTCAGGACAATATGTTGGGTTAGTGAACATGTTTAGAATAGTCAGGACAATATGTTGGGTTATTGAACATATTTAGAATGTCAGGACAATATGTTGGGTTAGTGAACACGTTTAGAATAGTCAGGACAATATGTTGGGTTATTGAACACGTTTAGAATAGTCAGGACAATATGTTGGGTTAGTGAACAAGTTTAGAATAGTCAGGACAATATGTTGGGTTAGTGAACAAGTTTAGAATAGTCAGGACAATATGTTGGGTTAGTGAACATGTTTAGAATAGTCAGGACAATATGTTGGGTTATTGAACATATTTAAAATGTCAGGACAATATGTTGGGTTAGTGAACAAGTTTAGAATAGTCAGGACAATATGTTGGGTTATTGAACACGTTTAGAATAGTCAGGACAATATGTTGGGTTAGTGAACACGTTTAGAATAGTCAGGACAATATGTTGCGTTAGTGAACACGTTTAGAATAGTCAGGACAATATGTTGCGTTAGTGAACACGTTTAGAATAGTCAGGACAGTATGTTGGGTTAGTGAACAAGTTTAGAATAGTCAGGACAATATGTTGGGTTAGTGAACACGTTTAGAATAGTCAGGACAATATGTTGGGTTAGTGCACAAGTTTAGAATAGTCAGGACAATATGTTGGGTTAGTGAACACGTTTAGAATAGTCAGGACAATATGTTGCGTTAGTGAACACGTTTAGAATAGTCAGGACAATATGTTGGGTTAGTGAACATGTTTAGAATAGTCAGGACAATATGTTGGGTTATTGAACATATTTAGAATGTCAGGACAATATGTTGGGTTAGTGAACAAGTTTAGAATAATCAGGACAATATGTTGGGTTATTGAACACGTTTAGAATAGTCAGGACAATATGTTGGGTTAGTGAACAAGTTTAGAATAGTCAGGACAATATGTTGGGTTAGTGAACAAGTTTAGAATAGTCAGGACAATATGTTGGGTTAGTGAACATGTTTAGAATAGTCAGGACAATATGTTGGGTTAGTGAACAAGTTTAGAATAGTCAGGACAATATGTTGGGTTAGTGAACATGTTTAGAATAGTCAGGACAATATGTTGGGTTATTGAACATATTTAGAATGTCAGGACAATATGTTGGGTTAGTGAACAAGTTTAGAATAGTCAGGACAATATGTTGGGTTATTGAACACGTTTAGAATAGTCAGGACAATATGTTGGGTTATTGAATACGTTTAGAATAGTCAGGACAATATGTTGGGTTAGTGAACACGTTTAGAATAGTCAGGACAATATGTTGCGTTAGTGAACACGTTTAGAATAGTCAGGACAATATGTTGGGTTAGTGAACAAGTTTAGAATAGTCAGGACAATATGTTGGGTTAGTGAACAAGTTTAGAATAGTCAGGACAATATGTTGGGTTATTGAACACGTTTAGAATAGTCAGGTCAATATGTTGGATTAGTGAACAAGTTTAGAATAGTCAGGACAATATGTTGGGTTATTGAACACGTTTAGAATAGTCAGGACAATATGTTGGGTTAGTGAACAAGTTTAGAATAGTCAGGACAATATGTTGGGTTATTGAACACGTTTAGAATAGTCAGGACAATATGTTGGGTTATTGAACACGTTTAGAATAGTCAGGACAATATGTTGGGTTAGTGAACACGTTTAGAATAGTCAGGACAATATGTTGCGTTAGTGAACACGTTTAGAATAGTCAGGACAATATGTTGGGTTAGTGAACAAGTTTAGAATAGTCAGGACAATATGTTGGGTTAGTGAACAAGTTTAGAATAGTCAGGACAATATGTTGGGTTATTGAACACGTTTAGAATAGTCAGGTCAATATGTTGGATTAGTGAACAAGTTTAGAATAGTCAGGACAATATGTTGGGTTATTGAACACGTTTAGAATAGTCAGGACAATATGTTGGGTTAGTGAACAAGTTTAGAATAGTCAGGACAATATGTTGGGTTATTGAACACGTTTAGAATAGTCAGGACAATATGTTGGGTTATTGAACACGTTTAGAATAGTCAGGACAATATGTTGGGTTAGTGAACACGTTTAGAATAGTCAGGACAATATGTTGGGTTAGTGCACAAGTTTAGAATAGTCAGGACAATATGTTGGGTTAGTGAACAAGTTTAGAATAGTCAGGACAATATGTTGGGTTAGTGAACAAGTTTAGAATAGTCAGGACAATAAGTTGGGTTAGTGAACATGTTTAGAATAGTCAGGACAATATGTTGGGTTAGTGAACAAGTTTAGAATAGTCAGGACAATATGTTGGGTTAGTGAACATGTTTAGAATAGTCAGGACAATATGTTGGGTTATTGAACATATTTAGAATGTCAGGACAATATGTTGGGTTAGTGAACAAGTTTAGAATAGTCAGGACAATATGTTGGGTTATTGAACACGTTTAGAATAGTCAGGACAATATGTTGGGTTAGTGCACAAGTTTAGAATAGCCATGACAATATGTTGGGTTAGTGAACAAGTTTAGAATAGTCAGGACAATATGTTGGGTTATTGAACACGTTTAGAATAGTCAGGACAATATGTTGGGTTAGTGCACAAGTTTAGAATAGTCAGGACAATATGTTGGGTTAGTGAACAAGTTTAGAATAGTCAGGACAATATGTTGGGTTATTGAACACGTTTAGAATAGTCAGGACAATATGTTGGGTTAGTGAACATGTTTAGAATAGTCAGGACAATATGTTGGGTTAGTGAACATGTTTAGAATAGTCAGGACAATATGTTGGGTTATTGAACATATTTAGAATGTCAGGACAATATGTTGGGTTAGTGAACAAGTTTAGAATAGTCAGGACAATATGTTGGGTTAGTGAACATGTTTAGAATGTCAGGACAATATGTTGGGTTATTGAACATATTTAGAATGTCAGGACAATATGTTGGGTTATTGAACACGTTTAGAATAGTCAGGACAATATGTTGGGTTAGTGAACATGTTTAGAATAGTCAGGACAATATGTTGGGTTATTGAACACGTTTAGAATAGTCAGGACAATATGTTGGGTTAGTGAACATGTTTAGAATAGTCAGGACAATATGTTGGGTTAGTGAACATGTTTAGAATAGTCAGGACAATATGTTGGGTTATTGAACATATTTAGAATGTCAGGACAATATGTTGTTTTAGTGAACAAGTTTAGAATAGTCAGGACAATATGTTGGGTTATTGAACACGTTTAGAATAGTCAGGACAATATGTTGGGTTAGTGAACAAGTTTAGAATAGTCAGGACAATATGTTGGGTTAGTGAACAAGTTTAGAATAGTCAGGACAATATGTTGGGTTAGTGAACAAGTTTAGAATAGTCAGGACAATATGTTGGGTTAGTGAACAAGTTTAGAATAGTCAGGACAATATGTTGGGTTATTGAACACGTTTAGAATAGTCAGGACAATATGTTGGGTTAGTGAACAAGTTTAGAATAGTCAGGACAATATGTTGGGTTAGTGAACAAGTTTAGAATAGTCAGGACAATATGTTGGGTTAGTGAACAAGTTTAGAATAGTCAGGACAATATGTTGGGTTATTGAACACGTTTAGAATAGTCAGGACAATATGTTGGGTTAGTGAACAAGTTTAGAATAGTCAGAACAATATGTTGGGTTAGTGAACAAGTTTAGAATAGTCAGGACAATATGTTGGGTTAGTGAACAAGTTTAGAATAGTCAGGACAATATGTTGGGTTAGTGAACAAGTATAGAATAGTCAGGACAATATGTTGGGTTAGTGAACAAGTTTAGAATAGTCAGGACAATATGTTGGGTTATTGAACACGTTTAGAATAGTCAGGACAATATGTTGGGTTATTGAACACGTTTAGAATAGTCAGGACAATATGTTGGGTTAGTGAACAAGTTTAGAATAGTCAGGACAATATGTTGGGTTAGTGAACAAGTTTAGAATAGTCAGAACAATATGTTGGGTTAGTGAACAAGTTTAGAATAGTCAGGACAATATGTTGGGTTAGTGAACAAGTTTAGAATAGTCAGGACAATATGTTGGGTTAGTGAACAAGTATAGAATAGTCAGGACAATATGTTGTTTTAGTGAACAAGTTTAGAATAGTCAGGACAATATGTTGGGTTATTGAACACGTTTAGAATAGTCAGGACAATATGTTGGGTTAGTGAACAAGTTTAGAATAGTCAGGACAATATGTTGGGTTAGTGAACAAGTTTAGAATAGTCAGGACAATATGTTGGGTTAGTGAACAAGTTTAGAATAGTCAGGACAATATGTTGGGTTAGTGAACAAGTTTAGAATAGTCAGGACAATATGTTGGGTTATTGAACACGTTTAGAATAGTCAGGACAATATGTTGGGTTAGTGAACAAGTTTAGAATAGTCAGGACAATATGTTGGGTTAGTGAACAAGTTTAGAATAGTCAGGACAATATGTTGGGTTAGTGAACAAGTTTAGAATAGTCAGGACAATATGTTGGGTTAGTGAACAAGTTTAGAATAGTCAGGACAATATGTTGGGTTATTGAACACGTTTAGAATAGTCAGGACAATATGTTGGGTTAGTGAACATGTTTAGAATAGTCAGGACAATATGTTGGGTTAGTGAACATGTTTAGAATAGTCAGGACAATATGTTGGGTTATTGAACATATTTAGAATGTCAGGACAATATGTTGGGTTAGTGAACAAGTTTAGAATAGTCAGGACAATATGTTGGGTTAGTGAACATGTTTAGAATGTCAGGACAATATGTTGGGTTATTGAACATATTTAGAATGTCAGGACAATATGTTGGGTTATTGAACACGTTTAGAATAGTCAGGACAATATGTTGGGTTAGTGAACATGTTTAGAATAGTCAGGACAATATGTTGGGTTATTGAACACGTTTAGAATAGTCAGGACAATATGTTGGGTTAGTGAACATGTTTAGAATAGTCAGGACAATATGTTGGGTTAGTGAACATGTTTAGAATAGTCAGGACAATATGTTGGGTTATTGAACATATTTAGAATGTCAGGACAATATGTTGTTTTAGTGAACAAGTTTAGAATAGTCAGGACAATATGTTGGGTTATTGAACACGTTTAGAATAGTCAGGACAATATGTTGGGTTAGTGAACAAGTTTAGAATAGTCAGGACAATATGTTGGGTTAGTGAACAAGTTTAGAATAGTCAGGACAATATGTTGGGTTAGTGAACAAGTTTAGAATAGTCAGGACAATATGTTGGGTTAGTGAACAAGTTTAGAATAGTCAGGACAATATGTTGGGTTATTGAACACGTTTAGAATAGTCAGGACAATATGTTGGGTTAGTGAACAAGTTTAGAATAGTCAGAACAATATGTTGGGTTAGTGAACAAGTTTAGAATAGTCAGGACAATATGTTGGGTTAGTGAACAAGTTTAGAATAGTCAGGACAATATGTTGGGTTATTGAACACGTTTAGAATAGTCAGGACAATATGTTGGGTTAGTGAACAAGTTTAGAATAGTCAGAACAATATGTTGGGTTAGTGAACAAGTTTAGAATAGTCAGGACAATATGTTGGGTTAGTGAACAAGTTTAGAATAGTCAGGACAATATGTTGGGTTAGTGAACAAGTATAGAATAGTCAGGACAATATGTTGGGTTAGTGAACAAGTTTAGAATAGTCAGGACAATATGTTGGGTTATTGAACACGTTTAGAATAGTCAGGACAATATGTTGGGTTAGTGAACAAGTTTAGAATAGTCAGGACAATATGTTGGGTTAGTGAACAAGTTTAGAATAGTCAGGACAATATGTTGGGTTAGTGAACAAGTTTAGAATAATCAGGACAATATGTTGGGTTAGTGAACAAGTTTAGAATAGTCAGGACAATATGTTGGGTTATTGAACACGTTTAGAATAGTCAGGACAATATGTTGGGTTAGTGAACAAGTTTAGAATAGTCAGGACAATATGTTGGGTTAGTGAACAAGTTTAGAATAGTCAGGACAATATGTTGGGTTAGTGAACAAGTTTAGAATAGTCAGGACAATATGTTGGGTTATTGAACACGTTTAGAATAGTCAGGACAATATGTTGGGTTAGTGAACACGTTTAGAATAGTCAGGACAATATGTTGCGTTAGTGAACACGTTTAGAATAGTCAGGACAATATGTTGGGTTAGTGAACATGTTTAGAATAGTCAGGACAATATGTTGGGTTATTGAACATATTTAGAATGTCAGGACAATATGTTGGGTTAGTGAACAAGTTTAGAATAGTCAGGACAATATGTTGGGTTATTGAACATATTTAGAATGTCAGGACAATATGTTGGGTTAGTGAACAAGTTTAGAATAGTCAGGACAATATGTTGGGTTATTGAACACGTTTAGAATAGTCAGGACAATATGTTGGGTTAGTGCACAAGTTTAGAATAGTCAGGACAATATGTTGGGTTAGTGAACAAGTTTAGAATAGTCAGGACAATATGTTGGGTTATTGAACACGTTTAGAATAGTCAGGACAATATGTTGGGTTAGTGAACACGTTTAGAATAGTCAGGACAGTATGTTGGGTTATTGAACACGTTTAGAATAGTCAGGACAATATGTTGGGTTAGTGAACATGTTTAGAATAGTCAGGACAATATGTTGGGTTATTGAACACGTTTAGAATAGTCAGGACAATATGTTGGGTTAGTGAACATGTTTAGAATAGTCAGGACAATATGTTGGGTTAGTGAACATGTTTAGAATAGTCAGGACAATATGTTGGGTTATTGAACATATTTAGAATGTCAGGACAATATGTTGGGTTAGTGAACAAGTTTAGAATAGTCAGGACAATATGTTGGGTTAGTGAACATGTTTAGAATGTCAGGACAATATGTTGGGTTATTGAACATATTTAGAATGTCAGGACAATATGTTGGGTTATTGAACACGTTTAGAATAGTCAGGACAATATGTTGGGTTAGTGAACATGTTTAGAATAGTCAGGACAATATGTTGGGTTATTGAACACGTTTAGAATAGTCAGGACAATATGTTGGGTTAGTGAACATGTTTAGAATAGTCAGGACAATATGTTGGGTTAGTGAACATGTTTAGAATAGTCAGGACAATATGTTGGGTTATTGAACATATTTAGAATGTCAGGACAATATGTTGTTTTAGTGAACAAGTTTAGAATAGTCAGGACAATATGTTGGGTTATTGAACACGTTTAGAATAGTCAGGACAATATGTTGGGTTAGTGAACAAGTTTAGAATAGTCAGGACAATATGTTGGGTTAGTGAACAAGTTTAGAATAGTCAGGACAATATGTTGGGTTAGTGAACAAGTTTAGAATAGTCAGGACAATATGTTGGGTTAGTGAACAAGTTAAGAATAGTCAGGACAATATGTTGGGTTATTGAACACGTTTAGAATAGTCAGGACAATATGTTGGGTTAGTGAACAAGTTTAGAATAGTCAGGACAATATGTTGGGTTAGTGAACAAGTTTAGAATAGTCAGGACAATATGTTGGGTTAGTGAACAAGTTTAGAATAGTCAGGACAATATGTTAGGTTATTGAACACGTTTAGAATAGTCAGGACAATATGTTGGTTTAGTGAACAAGTTTAGAATAGTCAGAACAATATGTTGGGTTAGTGAACAAGTTTAGAATAGTCAGGACAATATGTTGGGTTAGTGAACAAGTTTAGAATAGTCAGGACAATATGTTGGGTTAGTGAACAAGTTTAGAATAGTCAGGACAATATGTTGGGTTAGTGAACAAGTTTAGAATAGTCAGGACAATATGTTGGGTTATTGAACACGTTTAGAATAGTCAGGACAATATGTTGGGTTAGTGAACAAGTTTAGAATAGTCAGGACAATATGTTGGGTTAGTGAACAAGTTTAGAATAGTCAGGACAATATGTTGGGTTAGTGAACAAGTTTAGAATAATCAGGACAATATGTTGGGTTAGTGAACAAGTTTAGAATAGTCAGGACAATATGTTGGGTTATTGAACACGTTTAGAATAGTCAGGACAATATGTTGGGTTAGTGAACAAGTTTAGAATAGTCAGGACAATATGTTGGGTTAGTGAACAAGTTTAGAATAGTCAGGACAATATGTTGGGTTAGTGAACAAGTTTAGAATAGTCAGGACAATATGTTGGGTTATTGAACACGTTTAGAATAGTCAGGACAATATGTTGGGTTAGTGAACACGTTTAGAATAGTCAGGACAATATGTTGCGTTAGTGAACACGTTTAGAATAGTCAGGACAATATGTTGGGTTAGTGAACATGTTTAGAATAGTCAGGACAATATGTTGGGTTATTGAACATATTTAGAATGTCAGGACAATATGTTGGGTTAGTGAACAAGTTTAGAATAGTCAGGACAATATGTTGGGTTATTGAACACGTTTAGAATAGTCAGGACAATATGTTGGGTTAGTGCACAAGTTTAGAATAGTCAGGACAATATGTTGGGTTAGTGAACAAGTTTAGAATAGTCAGGACAATATGTTGGGTTATTGAACACGTTTAGAATAGTCAGGACAATATGTTGGGTTAGTGAACACGTTTAGAATAGTCAGGACAATATGTTGCGTTAGTGAACACGTTTAGAATAGTCAGGACAGTATGTTGGGTTATTGAACACGTTTAGAATAGTCAGGACAATATGTTGGGTTAGTGAACACGTTTAGAATAGTCAGGACAATATGTTGGGTTATTGAACACGTTTAGAATAGTCAGGACAATATGTTGGGTTAGTGAACAAGTTTAGAATAGTCAGGACAATATGTTGGGTCATTGAACACGTTTAGAATAGTCAGGACAATATGTTGGGTTAGTGAACAAGTTTAGAATAGTCAGGACAATATGTTGGGTTATTGAACACGTTTAGAATAGTCAGGACAATATGTTGGGTTAGTGAACACGTTTAGAATAGTCAGGACAATATGTTGGGTTATTGAACACGTTTAGAATAGTCAGGACAATATGTTGGGTTAGTGAACAAGTTTAGAATAGTCAGGACAATATGTTGGGTTATTGAACACGTTTAGAATAGTCAGGACAATATGTTGGGTTAGTGAACAAGTTTAGAATAGTCAGGACAATATGTTGGGTTAGTGAACAAGTTTAGAATAGTCAGGACAATATGTTGGGTTAGTGAACACGTTTAGAATAGTCAGGACAGTATGTTGGGTTATTGAACACGTTTAGAATAGTCAGCACAATATGTTGGGTTAGTGAACATGTTTAGAATAGTCAGGACAATATGTTGGGTTATTGAACATATTTAGAATGTCAGGACAATATGTTGGGTTAGTGAACATATTTAGAATGTCAGGACAATATGTTGGGTTAGTGAACAAGTTTAGAATAGTCAGGACAATATGTTGGGTTAGTGAACATGTTTAGAATGTCAGGACAATATGTTGGGTTATTGAACATATTTAGAATGTCAGGACAATATGTTGGGTTATTGAACACGTTTAGAATAGTCAGGACAATATGTTGGGTTAGTGAACATGTTTAGAATTGTCAGGACAATATGTTGGGTTATTGAACACGTTTAGAATAGTCAGGACAATATGTTGGGTTAGTGAACATGTTTAGAATAGTCAGGACAATATGTTGGGTTAGTGAACATGTTTAGAATAGTCAGGACAATATGTTGGGTTATTGAACATATTTAGAATGTCAGGACAATATGTTGTTTTGTGAACAAGTTTAGAATAGTCAGGACAATATGTTGGGTTATTGAACACGTTTAGAATAGTCAGGACAATATGTTGGGTTAGTGAACAAGTTTAGAATAGTCAGGACAATATGTTGGGTTAGTGAACAAGTTTAGAATAGTCAGGACAATATGTTGGGTTAGTGAACAAGTTTAGAATAGTCAGGACAATATGTTGGGTTAGTGAACAAGTTTAGAATAGTCAGGACAATATGTTGGGTTATTGATCACGTTTAGAATAGTCAGGACAATATGTTGGGTTAGTGAACAAGTTTAGAATAGTCAGGACAATATGTTGGGTTAGTGAACAAGTTTAGAATAGTCAGGACAATATGTTGGGTTAGTGAACAAGTTTAGAATAGTCAGGACAATATGTTGGGTTATTGAACACGTTTAGAATAGTCAGGACAATATGTTGGGTTAGTGAACAAGTTTAGAATAGTCAGAACAATATGTTGGGTTAGTGAACAAGTTTAGAATAGTCAGGACAATATGTTGGGTTAGTGAACAAGTTTAGAATAGTCAGGACAATATGTTGGGTTAGTGAACAAGTATAGAATAGTCAGGACAATATGTTGGGTTAGTGAACAAGTTTAGAATAGTCAGGACAATATGTTGGGTTATTGAACACGTTTAGAATAGTCAGGACAATATGTTGGGTTAGTGAACAAGTTTAGAATAGTCAGGACAATATGTTGGGTTAGTGAACAAGTTTAGAATAGTCAGGACAATATGTTGGGTTAGTGAACAAGTTTAGAATAATCAGGACAATATGTTGGGTTAGTGAACAAGTTTAGAATAGTCAGGACAATATGTTGGGTTATTGAACACGTTTAGAATAGTCAGGACAATATGTTGGGTTAGTGAACAAGTTTAGAATAGTCAGAACAATATGTTGGGTTAGTGAACAAGTTTAGAATAGTCAGGACAATATGTTGGGTTAGTGAACAAGTTTAGAATAGTCAGGACAATATGTTGGGTTATTGAACACGTTTAGAATAGTCAGGACAATATGTTGGGTTAGTGAACACGTTTAGAATAGTCAGTACAATATGTTGCGTTAGTGAACACGTTTAGAATAGTCAGGACAATATGTTGGGTTAGTGAACATGTTTAGAATAGTCAGGACAATATGTTGGGTTATTGAACATATTTAGAATGTCAGGACAATATGTTGGGTTAGTGAACAAGTTTAGAATAGTCAGGACAATATGTTGGGTTATTGAACATATTTAGAATGTCAGGACAATATGTTGGGTTAGTGAACAAGTTTAGAATAGTCAGGACAATATGTTGGGTTATTGAACACGTTTAGAATAGTCAGGACAATATGTTGGGTTAGTGCACAAGTTTAGAATAGTCAGGACAATATGTTGGGTTAGTGAACAAGTTTAGAATAGTCAGGACAATATGTTGGGTTATTGAACACGTTTAGAATAGTCAGGACAATATGTTGGGTTAGTGAACACGTTTAGAATAGTCAGGACAGTATGTTGGGTTATTGAACACGTTTAGAATAGTCAGGACAATATGTTGGGTTAGTGAACATGTTTAGAATAGTCAGGACAATATGTTGGGTTATTGAACACGTTTAGAATAGTCAGGACAATATGTTGGGTTAGTGAACATGTTTAGAATAGTCAGGACAATATGTTGGGTTAGTGAACATGTTTAGAATAGTCAGGACAATATGTTGGGTTATTGAACATATTTAGAATGTCAGGACAATATGTTGGGTTAGTGAACAAGTTTAGAATAGTCAGGACAATATGTTGGGTTAGTGAACATGTTTAGAATGTCAGGACAATATGTTGGGTTATTGAACATATTTAGAATGTCAGGACAATATGTTGGGTTATTGAACACGTTTAGAATAGTCAGGACAATATGTTGGGTTAGTGAACATGTTTACAATAGTCAGGACAATATGTTGGGTTATTGAACACGTTTAGAATAGTCAGGACAATATGTTGGGTTAGTGAACATGTTTAGAATAGTCAGGACAATATGTTGGGTTAGTGAACATGTTTAGAATAGTCAGGACAATATGTTGGGTTATTGAACATATTTAGAATGTCAGGACAATATGTTGTTTTAGTGAACAAGTTTAGAATAGTCAGGACAATATGTTGGGTTATTGAACACGTTTAGAATAGTCAGGACAATATGTTGGGTTAGTGAACAAGTTTAGAATAGTCAGGACAATATGTTGGGTTAGTGAACAAGTTTAGAATAGTCAGGACAATATGTTGGGTTAGTGAACAAGTTTAGAATAGTCAGGACAATATGTTGGGTTAGTGAACAAGTTTAGAATAGTCAGGACAATATGTTGGGTTATTGAACACGTTTAGAATAGTCAGGACAATATGTTGGGTTAGTGAACAAGTTTAGAATAGTCAGGACAATATGTTGGGTTAGTGAACAAGTTTAGAATAATCAGGACAATATGTTGGGTTAGTGAACAAGTTTAGAATAGTCAGGACAATATGTTGGGTTATTGAACACGTTTAGAATAGTCAGGACAATATGTTGGGTTAGTGAACAAGTTTAGAATAGTCAGGACAATATGTTGGGTTAGTGAACAAGTTTAGAATAGTCAGGACAATATGTTGGGTTAGTGAACAAGTTTAGAATAGTCAGGACAATATGTTGGGTTATTGAACACGTTTAGAATAGTCAGGACAATATGTTGGGTTAGTGAACACGTTTAGAATAGTCAGGACAATATGTTGCGTTAGTGAACACGTTTAGAATAGTCAGGACAATATGTTGGGTTAGTGAACATGTTTAGAATAGTCAGGACAATATGTTGGGTTATTGAACATATTTAGAATGTCAGGACAATATGTTGGGTTAGTGAACAAGTTTAGAATAGTCAGGACAATATGTTGGGTTATTGAACATATTTAGAATGTCAGGACAATATGTTGGGTTAGTGAACAAGTTTAGAATAGTCAGGACAATATGTTGGGTTATTGAACACGTTTAGAATAGTCAGGACAATATGTTGGGTTAGTGCACAAGTTTAGAATAGTCAGGACAATATGTTGGGTTAGTGAACAAGTTTAGAATAGTCAGGACAATATGTTGGGTTATTGAACACGTTTAGAATAGTCAGGACAATATGTTGGGTTAGTGAACACGTTTAGAATAGTCAGGACAGTATGTTGGGTTATTGAACACGTTTAGAATAGTCAGGACAATATGTTGGGTTAGTGAACATGTTTAGAATAGTCAGGACAATATGTTGGGTTATTGAACACGTTTAGAATAGTCAGGACAATATGTTGGGTTAGTGAACATGTTTAGAATAGTCAGGACAATATGTTGGGTTAGTGAACATGTTTAGAATAGTCAGGACAATATGTTGGGTTATTGAACATATTTAGAATGTCAGGACAATATGTTGGGTTAGTGAACAAGTTTAGAATAGTCAGGACAATATGTTGGGTTAGTGAACATGTTTAGAATGTCAGGACAATATGTTGGGTTATTGAACATATTTAGAATGTCAGGACAATATGTTGGGTTATTGAACACGTTTAGAATAGTCAGGACAATATGTTGGGTTAGTGAACATGTTTAGAATAGTCAGGACAATATGTTGGGTTATTGAACACGTTTAGAATAGTCAGGACAATATGTTGGGTTAGTGAACATGTTTAGAATAGTCAGGACAATATGTTGGGTTAGTGAACATGTTTAGAATAGTCAGGACAATATGTTGGGTTATTGAACATATTTAGAATGTCAGGACAATATGTTGTTTTAGTGAACAAGTTTAGAATAGTCAGGACAATATGTTGGGTTATTGAACACGTTTAGAATAGTCAGGACAATATGTTGGGTTAGAGAACAAGTTTAGAATAGTCAGGACAATATGTTGGGTTAGTGAACAAGTTTAGAATAGTCAGGACAATATGTTGGGTTAGTGAACAAGTTTAGAATAGTCAGGACAATATGTTGGGTTAGTGAACAAGTTTAGAATAGTCAGGACAATATGTTGGGTTATTGAACACGTTTAGAATAGTCAGGACAATATGTTGGGTTAGTGAACAAGTTTAGAATAGTCAGGACAATATGTTGGGTTAGTGAACAAGTTTAGAATAGTCAGGACAATATGTTGGGTTAGTGAACAAGTTTAGAATAGTCAGGACAATATGTTAGGTTATTGAACACGTTTAGAATAGTCAGGACAATATGTTGGTTTAGTGAACAAGTTTAGAATAGTCAGAACAATATGTTGGGTTAGTGAACAAGTTTAGAATAGTCAGGACAATATGTTGGGTTAGTGAACAAGTTTAGAATAGTCAGGACAATATGTTGGGTTAGTGAACAAGTTTAGAATAGTCAGGACAATATGTTGGGTTAGTGAACAAGTTTAGAATAGTCAGGACAATATGTTGGGTTATTGAACACGTTTAGAATAGTCAGGACAATATGTTGGGTTAGTGAACAAGTTTAGAATAGTCAGGACAATATGTTGGGTTAGTGAACAAGTTTAGAATAGTCAGGACAATATGTTGGGTTAGTGAACAAGTTTAGAATAATCAGGACAATATGTTGGGTTAGTGAACAAGTTTAGAATAGTCAGGACAATATGTTGGGTTATTGAACACGTTTAGAATAGTCAGGACAATATGTTGGGTTAGTGAACAAGTTTAGAATAGTCAGGACAATATGTTGGGTTAGTGAACAAGTTTAGAATAGTCAGGACAATATGTTGGGTTAGTGAACAAGTTTAGAATAGTCAGGACAATATGTTGGGTTATTGAACACGTTTAGAATAGTCAGGACAATATGTTGGGTTAGTGAACACGTTTAGAATAGTCAGGACAATATGTTGCGTTAGTGAACACGTTTAGAATAGTCAGGACAATATGTTGGGTTAGTGAACATGTTTAGAATAGTCAGGACAATATGTTGGGTTATTGAACATATTTAGAATGTCAGGACAATATGTTGGGTTAGTGAACAAGTTTAGAATAGTCAGGACAATATGTTGGGTTATTGAACACGTTTAGAATAGTCAGGACAATATGTTGGGTTAGTGCACAAGTTTAGAATAGTCAGGACAATATGTTGGGTTAGTGAACAAGTTTAGAATAGTCAGGACAATATGTTGGGTTATTGAACACGTTTAGAATAGTCAGGACAATATGTTGGGTTAGTGAACACGTTTAGAATAGTCAGGACAATATGTTGCGTTAGTGAACACGTTTAGAATAGTCAGGACAGTATGTTGGGTTATTGAACACGTTTAGAATAGTCAGGACAATATGTTGGGTTAGTGAACACGTTTAGAATAGTCAGGACAATATGTTGGGTTATTGAACACGTTTAGAATAGTCAGGACAATATGTTGGGTTAGTGAACAAGTTTAGAATAGTCAGGACAATATGTTGGGTCATTGAACACGTTTAGAATAGTCAGGACAATATGTTGGGTTAGTGAACAAGTTTAGAATAGTCAGGACAATATGTTGGGTTATTGAACACGTTTAGAATAGTCAGGACAATATGTTGGGTTAGTGAACACGTTTAGAATAGTCAGGACAATATGTTGGGTTATTGAACACGTTTAGAATAGTCAGGACAATATGTTGGGTTAGTGAACAAGTTTAGAATAGTCAGGACAATATGTTGGGTTATTGAACACGTTTAGAATAGTCAGGACAATATGTTGGGTTAGTGAACAAGTTTAGAATAGTCAGGACAATATGTTGGGTTAGTGAACAAGTTTAGAATAGTCAGGACAATATGTTGGGTTAGTGAACACGTTTAGAATAGTCAGGACAGTATGTTGGGTTATTGAACACGTTTAGAATAGTCAGCACAATATGTTGGGTTAGTGAACATGTTTAGAATAGTCAGGACAATATGTTGGGTTATTGAACATATTTAGAATGTCAGGACAATATGTTGGGTTAGTGAACATATTTAGAATGTCAGGACAATATGTTGGGTTAGTGAACAAGTTTAGAATAGTCAGGACAATATGTTGGGTTAGTGAACATGTTTAGAATGTCAGGACAATATGTTGGGTTATTGAACATATTTAGAATGTCAGGACAATATGTTGGGTTATTGAACACGTTTAGAATAGTCAGGACAATATGTTGGGTTAGTGAACATGTTTAGAATTGTCAGGACAATATGTTGGGTTATTGAACACGTTTAGAATAGTCAGGACAATATGTTGGGTTAGTGAACATGTTTAGAATAGTCAGGACAATATGTTGGGTTAGTGAACATGTTTAGAATAGTCAGGACAATATGTTGGGTTATTGAACATATTTAGAATGTCAGGACAATATGTTGTTTTGTGAACAAGTTTAGAATAGTCAGGACAATATGTTGGGTTATTGAACACGTTTAGAATAGTCAGGACAATATGTTGGGTTAGTGAACAAGTTTAGAATAGTCAGGACAATATGTTGGGTTAGTGAACAAGTTTAGAATAGTCAGGACAATATGTTGGGTTAGTGAACAAGTTTAGAATAGTCAGGACAATATGTTGGGTTAGTGAACAAGTTTAGAATAGTCAGGACAATATGTTGGGTTATTGATCACGTTTAGAATAGTCAGGACAATATGTTGGGTTAGTGAACAAGTTTAGAATAGTCAGGACAATATGTTGGGTTAGTGAACAAGTTTAGAATAGTCAGGACAATATGTTGGGTTAGTGAACAAGTTTAGAATAGTCAGGACAATATGTTGGGTTATTGAACACGTTTAGAATAGTCAGGACAATATGTTGGGTTAGTGAACAAGTTTAGAATAGTCAGAACAATATGTTGGGTTAGTGAACAAGTTTAGAATAGTCAGGACAATATGTTGGGTTAGTGAACAAGTTTAGAATAGTCAGGACAATATGTTGGGTTAGTGAACAAGTATAGAATAGTCAGGACAATATGTTGGGTTAGTGAACAAGTTTAGAATAGTCAGGACAATATGTTGGGTTATTGAACACGTTTAGAATAGTCAGGACAATATGTTGGGTTAGTGAACAAGTTTAGAATAGTCAGGACAATATGTTGGGTTAGTGAACTAGTTTAGAATAGTCAGGACAATATGTTGGGTTAGTGAACAAGTTTAGAATAATCAGGACAATATGTTGGGTTAGTGAACAAGTTTAGAATAGTCAGGACAATATGTTGGGTTATGAACACGTTTAGAATAGTCAGGACAATATGTTGGGTTAGTGAACAAGTTTAGAATAGTCAGAACAATATGTTGGGTTAGTGAACAAGTTTAGAATAGTCAGGACAATATGTTGGGTTAGTGAACAAGTTTAGAATAGTCAGGACAATATGTTGGGTTATTGAACACGTTTAGAATAGTCAGGACAATATGTTGGGTTAGTGAACACGTTTAGAATAGTCAGGACAATATGTTGCGTTAGTGAACACGTTTAGAATAGTCAGGACAATATGTTGGGTTAGTGAACATGTTTAGAATAGTCAGGACAATATGTTGGGTTATTGAACATATTTAGAATGTCAGGACAATATGTTGGGTTAGTGAACAAGTTTAGAATAGTCAGGACAATATGTTGGGTTATTGAACATATTTAGAATGTCAGGACAATATGTTGGGTTAGTGAACAAGTTTAGAATAGTCAGGACAATATGTTGGGTTATTGAACACGTTTAGAATAGTCAGGACAATATGTTGGGTTAGTGCACAAGTTTAGAATAGTCAGGACAATATGTTGGGTTAGTGAACAAGTTTAGAATAGTCAGGACAATATGTTGGGTTATTGAACACGTTTAGAATAGTCAGGACAATATGTTGGGTTAGTGAACACGTTTAGAATAGTCAGGACAGTATGTTGGGTTATTGAACACGTTTAGAATAGTCAGGACAATATGTTGGGTTAGTGAACATGTTTAGAATAGTCAGGACAATATGTTGGGTTATTGAACACGTTTAGAATAGTCAGGACAATATGTTGGGTTAGTGAACATGTTTAGAATAGTCAGGACAATATGTTGGGTTAGTGAACATGTTTAGAATAGTCAGGACAATATGTTGGGTTATTGAACATATTTAGAATGTCAGGACAATATGTTGGGTTAGTGAACAAGTTTAGAATAGTCAGGACAATATGTTGGGTTAGTGAACATGTTTAGAATGTCAGGACAATATGTTGGGTTATTGAACATATTTAGAATGTCAGGACAATATGTTGGGTTATTGAACACGTTTAGAATAGTCAGGACAATATGTTGGGTTAGTGAACATGTTTAGAATAGTCAGGACAATATGTTGGGTTATTGAACACGTTTAGAATAGTCAGGACAATATGTTGGGTTAGTGAACATGTTTAGAATAGTCAGGACAATATGTTGGGTTAGTGAACATGTTTAGAATAGTCAGGACAATATGTTGGGTTATTGAACATATTTAGAATGTCAGGACAATATGTTGTTTTAGTGAACAAGTTTAGAATAGTCAGGACAATATGTTGGGTTATTGAACACGTTTAGAATAGTCAGGACAATATGTTGGGTTAGTGAACAAGTTTAGAATAGTCAGGACAATATGTTGGGTTAGTGAACAAGTTTAGAATAGTCAGGACAATATGTTGGGTTAGTGAACAAGTTTAGAATAGTCAGGACAATATGTTGGGTTAGTGAACAAGTTTAGAATAGTCAGGACAATATGTTGGGTTATTGAACACGTTTAGAATAGTCAGGACAATATGTTGGGTTAGTGAACAAGTTTAGAATAGTCAGGACAATATGTTGGGTTAGTGAACAAGTTTAGAATAGTCAGGACAATATGTTGGGTTAGTGAACAAGTTTAGAATAGTCAGGACAATATGTTGGGTTATTGAACACGTTTAGAATAGTCAGGACAATATGTTGGGTTAGTGAACAAGTTTAGAATAGTCAGAACAATATGTTGGGTTAGTGAACAAGTTTAGAATAGTCAGGACAATATGTTGGGTTAGTGAACAAGTTTAGAATAGTCAGGACAATATGTTGGGTTAGTGAACAAGTTTAGAATAGTCAGGACAATATGTTGGGTTAGTGAACAAGTTTAGAATAGTCAGGACAATATGTTGGGTTATTGAACACGTTTAGAATAGTCAGGACAATATGTTGGGTTAGTGAACAAGTTTAGAATAGTCAGGACAATATGTTGGGTTAGTGAACAAGTTTAGAATAGTCAGGACAATTTGTTGGGTTAGTGAACAAGTTTAGAATAATCAGGACAATATGTTGGGTTAGTGAACAAGTTTAGAATAGTCAGGACAATATGTTGGGTTATTGAACACGTTTAGAATAGTCAGGACAATATGTTGGGTTAGTGAACAAGTTTAGAATAGTCAGGACAATATGTTGGGTTAGTGAACAAGTTTAGAATAGTCAGGACAATATGTTGGGTTAGTGAACAAGTTTAGAATAGTCAGGACAATATGTTGGGTTATTGAACACGTTTAGAATAGTCAGGACAATATGTTGGGTTAGTGAACACGTTTAGAATAGTCAGGACAATATGTTGCGTTAGTGAACACGTTTAGAATAGTCAGGACAATATGTTGGGTTAGTGAACATGTTTAGAATAGTCAGGACAATATGTTGGGTAATTGAACATATTTAGAATGTCAGGACAATATGTTGGGTTAGTGAACAAGTTTAGAATAGTCAGGACAATATGTTGGGTTATTGAACACGTTTAGAATAGTCAGGACAATATGTTGGGTTAGTGCACAAGTTTAGAATAGTCAGGACAATATGTTGGGTTAGTGAACAAGTTTAGAATAGTCAGGACAATATGTTGGGTTATTGAACACGTTTAGAATAGTCAGGACAATATGTTGGGTTAGTGAACACGTTTAGAATAGTCAGGACAATATGTTGCGTTAGTGAACACGTTTAGAATAGTCAGGACAATATGTTGGGTTAGTGAACATGTTTAGAATAGTCAGGACAATATGTTGGGTTATTGAACATATTTAGAATGTCAGGACAATATGTTGGGTTAGTGAACAAGTTTAGAATAGTCAGGACAATATGTTGGGTTATTGAACACGTTTAGAATAGTCAGGACAATATGTTGGGTTAGTGCACAAGTTTAGAATAGTCAGGACAATATGTTGGGTTAGTGAACATGTTTAGAAGAGTCAGGACAATATGTTGGGTTATTGAACACGTTTAGTATAGTCAGGACAATATGTTGGGTTAGTGAACACGTTTAGAATAGTCAGGACAATATGTTGGGTTATTGAACACGTTTAGAATAGTCAGGACAGTATGTTGGGTTAGTGAACAAGTTTAGATTAGTCAGGACAATATGTTGGGTTATTGAACACGTTTAGAATAGTCAGGACAATATGTTGGGTTAGTGAACACGTTTAGAATAGTCAGGACAATATGTTGGGTTATTGAACACGTTTAGAATAGTCAGGACAATATGTTGGGTTATTGAACACGTTTAGAATAGTCAGGACAATATGTTGGGTTAGTGAACAAGTTTAGAATAGTCAGGACAATATGTTGGGTTATTGAACACGTTTAGAATAGTCAGGACAATATGTTGGGTTAGTGAACACGTTTAGAATAGTCAGGACAATATGTTGGGTTAGTGAACACGTTTAGAATAGTCAGGACAATATGTTGGGTTATTGAACACGTTTAGAATAGTCAGGACAATATGTTGGGTTAGTGAACACGTTTAGAATAGTCAGGACAATATGTTGGGTTATTGAACACGTTTAGAATAGTCAGGACAATATGTTGGGTTAGTGAACAAGTTTAGAATAGTCAGGACAATATGTTGGGTTTTTGAACACGTTTAGAATAGTCAGGACAATATGTTGGGTTAGTGAACAAGTTTAGAATAGTCAGGACAATATGTTGGGTTAGTGAACAAGTTTAGAATAGTCAGGACAATATGTTGGGTTAGTGAACACGTTTAGAATAGTCAGGACAATATGTTGGGTTAGTGAACAAGTTTAGAATAGTCAGGACAATATGTTGGGTTATTGAACAAGTTTAGAATAGTCAGGACAATATGTTGGGTTAGTGAACAAGTTTAGAATAGTCAGGACAATATGTTGGGTTATTGAACACGTTTAGAATAGTCAGGACAATATGTTGGGTTAGTGAACACGTTTAGAATAGTCAGGACAATATGTTGGGTTATTGAACACGTTTAGAATAGTCAGGACAATATGTTGGGTTAGTGAACAAGTTTAGAATAGTCAGGACAATATGTTGGGTTATTGAACACGTTTAGAATAGTCAGGACAATATGTTGGGTTAGTGAACACGTTTAGAATAGTCAGGACAATATGTTGGGTTAGTGAACACGTTTAGAATAGTCAGGACAATATGTTGGGTTATTGAACACGTTTAGAATAGTCAGGACAATATGTTGGGTTAGTGAACACGTTTAGAATAGTCAGGACAATATGTTGGGTTAGTGAACAAGTTTAGAATAGTCAGGACAATATGTTGGGTTATTGAACACGTTTAGAATAGTCAGGACAATATGTTGGGTTAGTGAACAAGTTTAGAATAGTCAGGACAATATGTTGGGTTAGTGAACACGTTTAGAATAGTCAGGACAATATGTTGGGTTATTGAACACGTTTAGAATAGTCAGGACAATATGTTGGGTTATTGAACACGTTTAGAATAGTCAGGACAATATGTTGGGTTAGTGAACAAGTTTAGAATAGTCAGGACAATATGTTGGGTTATTGAACACGTTTAGAATAGTCAGGACAATATGTTGGGTTAGTGAACACGTTTAGAATAGTCAGGACAATATGTTGGGTTATTGAACACGTTTAGAATAGTCAGGACAATATGTTGGGTTAGTGAACACGTTTAGAATAGTCAGGACAATATGTTGGGTTATTGAACAAGTTTAGAATAGTCAGGACAATATGTTGGGTTATTGAACACGTTTCGAATAGTCAGGACAATATGTTGGGTTAGTGAACAAGTTTAGAATAGTCAGGACAATATGTTGGGTTATTGAACACGTTTAGAATAGTCAGGACAATATGTTGGGTTAGTGAACAAGTTTAGAATAGTCAGGACAATATGTTGGGTTAGTGAACACGTTTAGAATAGTCAGGACAATATGTTGGGTTATTGAACACGTTTAGAATAGTCAGGACAATATGTTGGGTTATTGAACACGTTTAGAATAGTCAGGACAATATGTTGGGTTAGTGAACATGTTTAGAATAGTCAGGACAATATGTTGGGTTATTGAACACGTTTAGAATAGTCAGGACAATATGTTGGGTTAGTGAACACGTTTAGAATAGTCAGGACAATATGTTGGGTTATTGAACACGTTTAGAATAGTCAGGACAATATGTTGGGTTAGTGAACACGTTTAGAATAGTCAGGACAATATGTTGGGTTAGTGAACACGTTTAGAATAGTCAGGACAATATGTTGGGTTATTGAACACGTTTAGAATAGTCAGGACAATATGTTGGGTTAGTGAACACGTTTAGAATAGTCAGGACAATATGTTGGGTTATTGAACACGTTTCGAATAGTCAGGACAATATGTTGGGTTATTGAACACGTTTAGAATAGTCAGGACAATATGTTGGGTTAGTGAACACGTTTAGAATAGTCAGGACAATATGTTGGGTTATTGAACAAGTTTAGAATAGTCAGGACAATATGTTGGGTTATTGAACACGTTTAGAATAGTCAGGACAATATGTTGGGTTAGTGAACAAGTTTAGAATAGTCAGGACAATATGTTGGGTTATTGAACACGTTTAGAATAGTCAGGACAATATGTTGGGTTATTGAACAAGTTTAGAATAGTCAGGACAATATGTTGGGTTATTGAACACGTTTAGAATAGTCAGGACAATATGTTGGGTTAGTGAACACGTTTAGAATAGTCAGGACAATATGTTGGGTTAGTGAACACGTTTAGAATAGTCAGGACAATATGTTGGGTTATTGAACACGTTTAGAATAGTCAGGACAATATGTTGGGTTAGTGAACACGTTTAGAATAGTCAGGACAATATGTTGGGTTATTGAACAAGTTTAGAATAGTCAGGACAATATGTTGGGTTATTGAACATGTTTAGAATAGTCAGGACAATATGTTGGGTTAGTGAACAAGTTTAGAATAGTCAGGACAATATGTTGGGTTATTGAACACGTTTAGAATAGTCAGGACAATATGTTGGGTTAGTGAACACGTTTAGAATAGTCAGGACAATATGTTGGGTTATTGAACAAGTTTAGAATAGTCAGGACAATATGTTGGGTTATTGAACACGTTTAGAATAGTCAGGACAATATGTTGGGTTAGTGAACACGTTTAGAATAGTCAGGACAATATGTTGGGTTATTGAACACGTTTAGAATAGTCAGGACAATATGTTGGGTTATTGAACACGTTTAGAATAGTCAGGACAATATGTTGGGTTAGTGAACACGTTTAGAATAGTCAGGACAATATGTTGGGTTATTGAACAAGTTTAGAATAGTCAGGACAATATGTTGGGTTATTGAACACGTTTAGAATAGTCAGGACAATATGTTGGGTTAGTGAACAAGTTTAGAATAGTCAGGACAATATGTTGGGTTATTGAACACGTTTAGAATAGTCAGGACAATATGTTGGGTTAGTGAACAAGTTTAGAATAGTCAGGACAATATGTTGGGTTAGTGAACAAGTTTAGAATAGTCAGGACAATATGTTGGGTTAGTGAACACGTTTAGAATAGTCAGGACAATATGTTGGGTTATTGAACACGTTTAGAATAGTCAGGACAATATGTTGGGTTATTGAACACGTTTAGAATAGTCAGGACAATATGTTGGGTTAGTGAACACGTTTAGAATAGTCAGGACAATATGTTGGGTTATTGAACACGTTTAGAATAGTCAGGACAATATGTTGGGTTATTGAACACGTTTAGAATAGTCAGGACAATATGTTGGGTTAGTGAACACGTTTAGAATAGTCAGGACAATATGTTGGGTTATTGAACAAGTTTAGAATAGTCAGGACAATATGTTGGGTTATTGAACACGTTTAGAATAGTCAGGACAATATGTTGGGTTAGTGAACAAGTTTAGAATAGTCAGGACAATATGTTGGGTGATTGAACACGTTTAGAATAGTCAGGACAATATGTTGGGTTAGTGAACAAGTTTAGAATAGTCAGGACAATATGTTGGGTTAGTGAACAAGTTTAGAATAGTCAGGACAATATGTTGGGTTAGTGAACACGTTTAGAATAGTCAGGACAATATGTTGGGTTATTGAACACGTTTAGAATAGTCAGGACAATATGTTGGGTTATTGAACACGTTTAGAATAGTCAGGACAATATGTTGGGTTAGTGAACAAGTTTAGAATAGTCAGGACAATATGTTGGGTTATTGAACACGTTTAGAATAGTCAGGACAATATGTTGGGTTAGTGAACACGTTTAGAATAGTCAGGACAATATGTTGGGTTATTGAACACGTTTAGAATAGTCAGGACAATATGTTGGGTTAGTGAACAAGTTTAGAATAGTCAGGACAATATGTTGGGTTATTGAACACGTTTAGAATAGTCAGGACAATATGTTGGGTTAGTGAACAAGTTTAGAATAGTCAGGACAATATGTTGGGTTATTGAACACGTTTAGAATAGTCAGGACAATATGTTGGGTTAGTGAACACGTTTAGAATAGTCAGGACAATATGTTGGGTTACCAAACGTGTTAACTTCGGGTGTTAACAAACCCAACATACCTGCCCTGTCCATCTTTAACGTGTTCGAACAAAGAAAAAGAGTTGTTTAAGTTTAAAACGTCAGTAAACCCTTCTTTGTGGGATAATATCTCATTTATAGTCATACTAAGTCTTAAAATAGCTTATAGCTTGTAGCTCGAAAATTGATACTCTTGGAAACCTAAATTTCACCAACAGAAGCTAAATATATATAAAAAAAAAATCAGTAAGTAATAATCTATTTGCTGTAGGAATTTACTTCAATATAATTATAATTCGTTTACGCATGATTGTTTCGTATATATTGGACGGGACGTATAAAGATGAATATTTATTTTATTTTATGAATCGGTACGTGAGAAAGTTAGTGCAATGTCTTTGAATAGAATTTTTTTTTTCAGCTTAAGCGATTGAAATTTTTGTCTCATATTCACCAGATACACAACAGAATATACATCTGTAGTTTGTATACGAGTAGGTTAAATATATAAATCTGAAAACTAATTTAAGCAGATTTTGCCCGTTTTGAACTTAATTACTAGAAAGATATTGCTTTTAGTTTTAAATTGTACAAAACTCAAACCAATAATTTGCAACCCATTTGCAAGTGTAGCTTTTATAATTCCAAGGCAGAAATTAGAGTCATTTTCGCTTCAGCGAGCAACACTAAACGGCGCGTTTCGAATTGAATATTTTCGTAATTGAGCATAACTTATGCATAAATAGTATCCCGTAATAAATTATACTCGACTTCCTTCAAAAAGTTTTACATTTCACAGGTGGTTCTTTTCAACAAATATATTCGTTTTGTTTATGTTGAAAATTATCGTCCGACCTTTTCACCGATATAAATATGTCATTTGGACGAGAGCAACGCCATCTACAATCCTGTCAAGGATAATGTTTACACTGAAATAATGCGTGGCGTGGAGAAGAATGTTATTTGATAAAGTGCAAATATTTTCATGGGGAGAATGACAAACCACATGGCGCTAAGTTATGTTATGTATAGGCCTAAGTTGAAGGGTAGTTCTCTGCGGGTGGGCCCAAGGGTCATCCCCTAACGGCAATCAAAGGAAAATATTCATAGCCGGCATTTTTCCTTCAAAACTAACTATTTACGTGTCTTGTTGTAGGAGGGAGAATTAATCTGTTGATGATTGTTATTACTGCACAGTAACAAATTTAATATTTGTAACACTATAGATGTACAACATCCCTCTGAGTTTGGTAGATATGTTATCGAAATATGCATATATGTTTTTGAATGTTAATTTTGTTGGTGCTTTATTTGTGGTTTGGGGATTACTTCTTTCTTATTACTATAAATGTATTGTTATTTTGTAAGCAATATATATAGCTTATTTACAAGTGTAGTTCATAATCATATTATTTTGTTGTAATTTCATACCAATGTACTTTAACGTAATAGATATTTACTTCACTCGTATAGTAAGAACATCATTATAGCACGAGTGCAGAGAACGAGTTGTCTAAATACACGAGTGCGTAGAACGAGTTGCCTAAATACACGAGTGCGTAGAACGAGTTGCCTAAATACACGAGTGCGTAGAACGAGTTGCCTAAATACAAGAATTCGTAGAACGAGTTGCCTAAATATAAGAATTCGTAGAACGAGTTGCCAAATACACGAGTGCGTAGAACGAGTTGCCTAAATACACGAGTGCGTAGAACGAGTTGCCTAAATACACGAGTGCGTAGAACGAGTTGCCTAAATACACGAGTGCGTAGAACGAGTTGCCTAAATACACGAGTGCGTAGAACGAGTTGCCTAAATACAAGAATTCGTAGAACGAGTTGCCTAAATACAAGAGTGCGTAGAACGAGTTGCCTAAATACAAGAATTCGTAGAACGAGTTGCCTAAATATAAGAATGCGTAGAACGAGTTGCCTAAATACAAGAATTCGTAGAACGAGTTGCCTAAATATAAGAGTGCGTAGAACGAGTTGCCTAAATACACGAGTGCGTAGAACGAGTTGCCTAAATACAAGAATTCGTAGAACGAGTTGCCTAAATATAAGATTGCGTAGAACGAGTAGCCTAAATACAAGAATTCGTAGAACGAGTTGCCTAAATACACGAGTGCGTAGAACGAGTTGCCTAAATACAAGAATTCGTAGAACGAGGTGCCTACATATAAGAGTGCGTAGAACGAGTTGCCTAAATACAAGAATTCGTAGAACGAGTTGCCTAAATACACGAGTGCGTAGAACGAGTTGCCTAAATACACGAGTGCGTAGAACGAGTTGCCTAAATACACGAGTGCGTAGAACGAGTTGCCTAAATACACGAGTGCGTAGAACGAGTTGCCTAAATACATGAGTGCGTAGAACGAGTTGCCTAAATACAAGAATTCGTAGAACGAGTTACCTAAATATAAGAATTCGTAGAACGAGTTGCCTAAATACACGAGTGCGTAGAACGAGTTGCCTAAATACACGAGTGCGTAGAACGAGTTGCCTAAATACACGAGTGCGTAGAACGAGTTGCCTAAATACACGAGTGCGTAGAACGAGTTGCCTAAATACAAGAATTCGTAGAACGAGTTGCCTAAATATAAGAGTGCGTAGAACGAGTTGCCTAAATACAAAATTCGTAGAACGAGTTGCCTAAATATAAGAGTGCGTAGAACGAGTTGCCTAAATAAAAGAATTCGTAGAACGAGTTGCCTAAATATAAGAGTGCGTAGAACGAGTTGCCTAAATACAAGAATTCGTAGAACGAGTTGCCTAAATATAAGAGTGCGTAGAACGAGTTGCCTAAATACAAGAATTCGTAGAACGAGTTGCCTAAATATAAGAGTGCGTAGAACGAGTTGCCTAAATACAAGAATTCGTAGAACGAGTTGCCTAAATATAAGAGTGCGTAGAACGAGTTGCCTAAATACAAGAATTCGTAGAACGAGTTGCCTAAATACACGAGTGCGTAGAACGAGTTGCCTAAATATAAGAGTGCGTAGAACGAGTTGCCTAAATACAAGAATTCGTAGAACGAGTTGCCTAAATATAAGAGTGCGTAGAACGAGTTGCCTAAATAGACGAGTGCGTTACACGTGTATAGTATATTATTTTATACAAATAAAACACACACAAATTCTTTTGTTAAATTCTAAAATTTATTGCTCTAGCCACCAATAATTATTTGTAGAATTTAACAAAAGAATTTGTGTATTTTATTTGTATGACATGGAATTCTATCAAGTACCGTCGGTCATCATTATAAACAACATTATAATATTTAACCTAACCATACTGTATAAGCCTACAAAAAAACTCGAACACAAGATCTCACAAAAATTACATTTACTTAATCAAACGCGTTTCAACGACAAAGCTGCCATCCTCAGTGTTACATGAGCTATAATAACTAAACTATATCTCCATGAGTTAATAATAGTAAACGTAATTTTTGTGAGATCTGGTGTTCGGGTTTTTTTCTATCTAATATTATCTCACAAGTGAAGCTCAATATTTATTTATAACCATACTGTAACAAAACAATTTATAAATTTAAATATAAAATAAAGCCTACGACCTATGCAACAACCCTAATAGGTTAACTTTGATAGAAAATACGTTGCTATGATTTAACAAACAAAAACATATCATTAACAACAGCTGATAGAATATTACCTGAGCCCGAGTTATTATAAAAATATAGGCATACGTTAATAAAAACATACAATGAAGTATTTAAGTACAGAAAAATCGCCCATGTGTCTATTATAGAATACTCCAATTTTAAAAATCGGCCTTACCAATTTCTTTAAAATTTTAGACGAAATATGAAGATTAATGCTTCAAACCAGAGTACAAATCACAAGTACAAAATATTACAATCCAGAAAACAAATACGAACTTTGACCGCCGTCATTAGAAACTCGTGTAATCGAAATCAAGGGTTATTGACAATATAGTTGTTTTTCCTTTTTTATAGATGTTGATAAGGTTTTTCGCACTTAAACAACAAAAATATAAAGGAAAATCATTATTAAATGTTATCGTGTCTATTGAAAGGCCTAAGAGAATTTAGGAATGCAAGTACAAAATTAATTAATTGTGCAGTTATTCCTGTTGACCGCTGATAGGTTAGGCCTATGTTACAAAGCTGGTAACAATTGACTGGGCTGTTTAGAAGGCAAAGTATAATGTTGCAATTTACGAGGATGCAATCCGAGTTTCGGGAGTAGTTGGCGAGACACAAATCATGTTAATTAGAGAATGTCATGGAGGGGTGAACTGACCAGGGAGTTCGATGTGTGGGGTCCATTCCACTTCAAAGTTAAGTAATGATAGTTTTGTACAGTTTGATGTGGAACCAGTATTGCCTTCTTCTTCCTTTGGGAGTTGACGGTAGACCACGCTGATTAGTTATGGAACATATCGTATAATAAACGGCGCAAAAACATTACACTAAATCTCTCTCTCTCTCTCTCTCTCTCTCTCTCTCTCTCGCACACACTTCCATAAACCTTAATTGCCGACATTCTCCTTCTTCAGTATTTTCTTTAAAATATCTTTCTTATTATGTAAACGTATGTGTGTGTGTGTGTTGTGTGTGTGTGTGTGTGTGTGTGTGTGTGTGAGAGAGAGAGAGAGAGAGAGAGAGAGAGAGAGAGAGAGAGAGAGAGAGAGAGAGAGAGAGAGAGAGTGAGAGAGAGGCAGAGAGAGAGAGAGAGAGAGAGAGAGAGAGAGAGAGAGAGAGAGAGAGAGAGAGAGAGAGAGAGAGAGAGAGAGAGAGAGAGAGAGAGAGAGGGAGGGAGAGAGAGGGAGAGAGTATTTTTCCATCAATAATGAGTTTTTCTCCTAAAGAATAAATCTTATAGGAGATAAGATGGTACAGATGGTTCTTCCTGACCAATTTTGTGAGAATTAAAATACACATACATTTTGAAAAAAATTATTTGTTTAAACAGAATCTAAACTTGCTTTTGTCTTGTTCTCGGCCTAAGTGTAAATTGCACCTAGTTAAAAATCTAGTTTTTTAATTACAATGGTCAACCCTAGGTTTTAAAGTCATTATTTGATTTTCTCAATTTTGCCTAAAGCGTAATTTTCTTTTACTTGTGACGACATTAAGTTTGTGTCATTAATTTTGAATTAAAAAAAAAAATCCCGTTAAAATTAATATAACAGATTTTATAAACGAGATCTTTTAAACTGCGTCCACTATTTTTTGTATTTTAAACGATATCTCTGAAAACGTCATATTTTGGGGACACGCCTATATAATATTTTGTTTGGGGTTTTAGAGACTACATTTAGAAATATACCCAATAAGATTAGAGCCAGTTTTGAGTATATTATTTTAGTATTAACCATAATCCGCCAACAGCTCCTCAAAATTTTTAGGTACCAAACAAATGTCAATAAAAGTTAAAATAAGACCAAAATATGCCCACACAACACTTGTAGAAGACTGCAAAGACGAAAGAAATAATTATTAAAAGAAAATTCTCTATTGGGTTCAGGAAACCTCAATATCCGCCAAAATTCAACAATAAATGTTTGACTCGTTACGTCACTTCCCTTACATTACTGTAAGTTGATACAAGTTAACAGGTAAAATCTTTTGTTGAAAGACAAATAATGTGTTCAAGTGCAAGACGTAATGGAACTTCATGTTGTTGGGGGGAGATTCTTAGAATAATTAAACAATGAAATGATTTTGAATGCATCAGTTTTAATTAATTTTTTATATGGTTTTACAAGTTCCGGTTAAACGTTAGAATGAAGTATACATACAGTTGAAGCAGAGGTTAGTTAACTGGAATTTTAATCGAAGTTTATAAATCAAATAAAAGCTGTTAAAGGCTACTTTGAATTTACTAGTTAGAAGAAACTTCCGAGAGACCGTGTCAGACGGACACCATTTATAAATCGACCGTGCCACGAACAATAAAATCGAGATTTAGTTGTATGTAGATGTCATTGAAATGCAACCAAAAATTAACCCTACACATATAGAGATATATGTATTTTTTAACTATCTATGATACACAGTTAAAAGTTATCTTATTAGGAATAACTCCTTTATTTTTATGATAGAAAACACATTTGGACTAAATTGGATGCATACTTTTAAAACTGAACACAATACTCCGATATAGGCTAGTATATTCTAGAATAGGCTTCTATCATGTGAGAAGTTATCCAGGAAAAGTATTTTAAAAGAGAGTAATTTCGATGTTCATTCTATTGTAAAAAAAAAAAAAAAAAAAACTTTGACAATTGTGAATAAATTTGGTACAAAAACGCAACTTTAAAAAAGTAAAAACTCATATACACACACATTTTCCATAGAAGAGCTAAATGTTTAAATGTAATTCCCTAAAATTGTGGAGACATTTTGCTGCATGAATAAACTCTATCATTGCCACCACGACTCCTTTAAAATATTTGAATAAAAATCATGTAACTAAATCGAAACATCTGCTCTGAGCATTATCTTTTGCTTTTAATAGTTGTATGAATAAAATAGAAGGAGTACTTAAAATTTAGAGAATACGCTCCTGTAAAATATAAAGTTGTGGCCAAAAAACATTTCAAAAACCCATCAGAAGTGTCTTTGTGACCGCAGGTTAGATCTCACTCTCATATACTACATATACCCATTACTATTATTACGCTCATACTACATATTGAACTCAGACCCTAAGGTTTCCAATGAGAAGGGTGCGTGGTTGCGGAGGTTTCTTTGTAGGGTGCGTGGTTGCGGAGGAGTTTTTTAGCGAACATATTTAGGCTCTGCTGAATTATACCGGTGTTCCAAAAGTAGGTGTGCAGTATGTGGAATAAGTTTATGTATCGGTTATATTATTACAATTGTGTTCATTATAAATATGTTATATGTGTCAATTGACAATTTTATAACTACAATTATTTAAATTTATTCTGTTTTCTTTTCAGATAATTCAGAGAGCCCATAATGGCAAATACATATAATTTAAATACAGATGAATGAAAATGTGTATTAAAAGAGTATTGGAAATCTCAAAATGCTGAAACCGTTAGAAGAAATCGGGTTGAAACTTTTATTACTCAAGAAACAAAGAGACAAACCATATACCGTATTCGTGACAAATTCAATGCCACTGGCTCAATCTATAATGGTCCAAGAACTGGTAGACCAAAACAGTCTGTACAGAGGATAATAAGCAACTTGTTGTCGAAACATTTGTTCAGAGTCCAAAAAAGTCCACCAGAAGAGTCTCGTTGGAATTGAGCATTTCAAGAGCCTCTATCATGCGAATCCTGAAATCAATAATTGGTTTGCAAGCTTATCCTCCTCGGCTAATTCATGGCTTATTGGAGGATGATACAGACAGGCGGCTGCAATTTAGTGAGATTGTGATGAATAAAATCCAGTAATATTAGATAACATTATGTGGAGTGGTGAAGCTTCTTTCATATTAACAGAGATAATTGTATTTACTGGTATGGTGAGAATTGCATTTGACATTAAAGCAACAACTAAATCAGCCTGGTGTCAATGTTTGGGATGCTATTTTAAGTTCTGGTGTTTTAAGACCAATATTTTAGATGGTACAGTCACAGGAGATAATTATTCAAGTTGTTCTCCAGTTACATAAAGAGCCTAGTTCACATGACCTTTATTTCCAACAAGATGGAGCCCCCTCCACATTATTCAAGAGTAGTCCGTGAGTATCTTGATGAGACATTTCCTGAGAAATGGGAATTGGCCGAAGAAGTCCATTTGATTGTGCTCAAACTTCACCAAACTTGATCCTAGTGGATTTTTTCCTTTGGGGAGTACTCAAGGACAAAGTTTATAGTCGAAAACCAAGAAGTGTCAATGATTTGAAAAATTACATAAAAGATGCATTTCAAGAAATGAATACCCAAAAAAGACTTGTGCAAAAATGTTTGTCGAAACGTAAGAAGTAGACTTCAAAACTTTGTAAATTGTGATGGAAAACAATTTAGCACCTGGATTGATAAAATTTAAACGCTTTTGTTATTATTGTTCACAATAAAATTTAATTGTCAATGTAATAATTGTGTTAATAAATATAATTATATGTATATATAATCAAAATAACCGTTATCATTTAGTGTCCACCTACTCTTGGACCACCTTGTATAAGATTTTCCAGAAAAGTGACCCTTTTCTTGAATTAAGCAAGGAAAGGGGGAGTACTAATCTAAACACATATTACTATTATTACCAAATTCTTGTTATTATACTTTACTCTAACAAAGCTGGGATGTTAGGAAAATATTAGCATTTAAATTTTAAAACCTATTTACAAAAAGACTTCTTATCAACTATTATTATAATAAGAACTTTAACGTATAATATGAACACAAATGTAACATAAGGTATAAAAATCGTTTATAAAAGTAAAATAAACTGTGCAAAAACATTAAACAAACATTCTTACTCACCCCTCCCCCACCTACAATCCAGCCAAAACTAGTCATCACCAAATTCTTTTTTATAGTTAACAATCAAAAAGTTAAAATGAACCATCGGCTCCGTGTTTGGTAAAAAAAAGTTTAAATATTTAAATAATGGTAGAAACGTGTTTCTCTCGTGACATAAATATTTCTTGATTTATTTGATAAAATCGAGCTTTTAAATAGTGGTCAGATTCACTTAGGGTTTTACAACAATTATCCCTGAACCACAATATATTTTTACATGTGATTTTGAATACGGTTTCGAATTCTTCTTCTTCACATTTCAATTAAGCTTGAATGAAATCGGTAGAGCCATTTGGATAAATAATTGCGTCCTTTTTTACGAACAGTTTAAATAGCGATCAAAACGTTTTTTTTGTATTAGTAAAAGCTCATTTGATAAAAATTTGATCAAAATCGTTGTAGCAGATTTTTAGAAAGTCATATTTTCTTTTTTGTTCATTTGGCGGATCCCCTAATTTTTATAGTTATGAAAAAAGTTCCCAAATATGGCCAAAATAGGCAAAATAGGCACACATCAAATTTAGTTAAAATTGATTCACGAGTTTTCGGTATAAAGCTTTACACCTACGATAGATATCATCCCCAAAAACACTTTTTCGTCATACTGTTTTAAAAACAGCTGTTTAAAATTCCTGCATTGAGATGCTAAAGTTGTTCATTTTAGTCCTAGGACCTATAAACATCAGCTGAGATCAAGGTCATCAGCTGTTACTTCATTTATACAAATTAATTAACGATTGTAAAGCATCTATAAAAACAACCGATACTCTCGATTGTAAATAACAGATAAAACAGCTGTTATCATCGATTTGGAGGTAAATAGGTTATAACATTTTAATTTTTTTGAAATTGTTTTCTTATATTGTTTGTAGAATAACGGAAAATATAGTTCATCACTTGGACCAAAAGTAGCTTTTCGATCCTTGCTCATTTTCCTAATGTCAAATTAGAACTTGTATCGAGAAGCTTCACTTTTGGTCCAAGTGATGAAATATACTACAGTATTTTAAACTTAGATGTTCTCAAAACTCGCAAAAACTCGACATAGTTTTTCGACCCATCAAACACAACTTATTATGTTTTATATGGATTTATATCTCAAAAAGTAAAAAATCAATACAGGAATGATATCTGAGTGAAATGTTGTAGCTGATGCCGCATTGTGTTGACTCAAAGTAGCTTGACACTCAAAGTAGAGGGTAATTCACAAATGCACAAACTCCAACATGTTACTTCATGTTCATACTCAAAAGGATTCATATGATGCATTGGTTAGTATTTATCGGCTGTTATTTAACCTATCAAAATCCGTCAATGGTTTCCTCATGGCAACTTCAAATATAAATAATACGTCAGAGAATTTTCGTATTACAACTTTTGTCATGGAAACACCAACAATACTCTGGGCTTATGTTATATCCACTCACATCCTGTTCGTACAAGTACTGCGTTAAGTGAATGTATATAACTTATTTCTATACGAAAAAATACGTGTATTAATAAGTAAATTATAACTTATTTTTTAATATTTTTGTATTAATCATGAAGATATGATATATGTTCTTACGTATGTATCTACATAGGGTAAATTTTTTGTCTTTTATAGTTTGTTGAAAAGGTTTCCAATTTACCCCAAACTCGGTGAAAAAATAAGTTATCATAATACTTAACCAGCTATATCAGTTCACAAAAATGACAGCCATTCGAAATCTTTTAAAAAAATCACAATTATGTTTTACATTTTTAAAGCTTTGATTTCAGTATCGGAAAGAGCGAGAAAATAACTTGAAAGTCTACTTATACGTATTTACTTAAGCTATACAATTTTTATTTAGGGGACTCCATTCAAAATAGTGATTACACCCACAAAAAAATCAAAATTGTTTGCTAAATTGAATGTTTTGTTTTAATTTAATAGATTTTGTGAAACATTGATTGAATTTTCGCCCAACTCTTTACTGCAATATGACAGAAAAAAACATTAATGCAAACGTATTATTAATCTTGAAAAGAATTCACAATTTTCAAACTATCATATGTAAACTTCACCAGATTTGCTCAATTATATAATTAACACCACATAGAGGCCAAAGTCGGCAAATTAGAGTATAGTACGTCCACCCCCCCTTCAGAAAAAGTAATAGTCTATATTTTTACTTTCAAAGTTTAATGTTGTATGATATGATGTTGATATTAAAACTAAATGCAACTGCTGCTACAACTGCTTCCACGTCTTCTATATTTCATTCTAACAGTTAGTACTTTTTACAGTATAATATTAACTACTGAATAATACGAAACCATTGTTCAGAAATAAATTACACCTTTAATTATTAGGTTAACAAATTTACCATTTTATTGGCTACTCAAAACAATAAAAAACAAGTGTATATTTTACGCAAGGCTTTCACTTTTATTGAAGGAATTAATTTAAAATTACAGGTTAGGTTTGGTTACAGATGTCTTCAAGCATTATTGTTAAGTCAATGTCTAAGGTATCATTTCGATTCAGATTACTAGGCCGCTAGTTCCACCTGTTACAAAGGGTAACCATTGTAATATTGCACAATTCGTTTTAGTGAATTATGGTTAGGTAACTAGCAGGTCACTGGCAATTCGTCTATGCCTGGTTAGTCAGAAAACAACACCTGTTCAAAGGTTAGATTAGCAAGATTTTGAATTGAGAATAGTTACACTTACAGCCTCACTATAGTAAGGGGTTGAAAATACGGAGGGAGTCTAGCTGGATATAAACTTTTTTCACCTAGTCTTGGATTAGATCTCTCTCTTTCATCTTTCTTATCAGGTCTCTCTTGACCAACTCTTGTTCTTTTCTGACACACCACTAATAGAGTATTCTTGGGCTATGGTGTCTTTCTTTTATATTCTTGTATTTTCATAAGGCGTTGATATGACTGAAAGGTTTTCTTCTCTAAATATCGGGGGGGGGGGAGAAAGAGAGAAAGAAAAAAAAATTGTGACAATCACATATCTGACTTCTCACAATCGAAATCCGAACCCAGAACTTTGAAATATATTTCGTTTATTTGACAATATAAAAAGGTTATTGTTTTGTTTTTTGTTTGGGGGGGGGGAGATATTTTTGAAAATATGAGTCCAAGTTGACATCTTCATTATGAGTTTCATAAAAAAATATTTTAAAAATCTCAGTAAATAGCCTACAGTTTTTGATAAGATCCTATATATGTGTGTGGAAGTTCAGTGAAGTAAAATATTTTTATATATTTTATCTTGTTTTTATGAATTAATTTCTATAGTTGCATGTACGGGTTATCATTTATATATTATTCAAATAGAGCCCTGTAATTGAGTGTTCGACCAGTTGGAGGGTGCTTTTACAGAATTTGTTTTCTTATTTATATTTTATTTATTGAATACAAGAATGTCGTTACAAATTTGCATATACAATTTACAATATCATTTGCCTCTCTTCTTTCCAAAATCCACTCAATTGTATATAAAAAAATAAAATAAATAAAGGATGGTCAAACGTACTACACTTAAAAAACCAAAAATGTACTAAAATTTAAAAAAAAACACCGAAAATCCTTTAAATACAGTACTTTCCAAATATTAATTAGTCTGAGAGATCTAAAAATAAACACGGCACGTAAACATATTAATTCAGAAAGAGGTATATATATATAGGTATTATATTTATTTATATTGGTGTAATAAATTCGTATTCTATTTCCTGAAATAATTATCCAACACTATAAAATTTTGAGTCATTATGGACTACTTGTTCTTGAGATAACTGACGGTTTCAATCTATTTTTAACCACCTCTTCAATTTAATCTTTAACTCATTCCTAAGGAAAACTTGTTTATTCTATAGGACTCCCAATCTACAACATAATTAAAAATCACTCAATTAAGATGACTATGAGATATTCTTGACAAAATTGCTAGAGCAGACCGACTGATTTGGAAACTAGATAGTTAGGTGCTGGTAGAGAACTCAGAAAATGTTATTTGGAAATTTTCGAACTATAAATACTTTCCTATACTGTAGACTGGAACGTTTTCAACCAGAATACTCAAAAGGTGTTCATTTGAGTAATAATATCTACTAAATTATGGAATGGCTTACAATTATTTAAAACCAGTTGTGTCAGGCGTCCTGTTCAGAATAGGATATGGAAGTTAAGTAAAAAATAACAGAATACTTAACAACATGATCTGATTAAAAGAGAACATAATAACCCTATGTATTTGTTTTTTCTTTAATGAAGAATTTAACCTCAAATCACCAGAAAACATTTTTGTAGACTATGTGTTGTGTTGTATTTATCTTCAGCAACTTTTGTTTACAAGAAACATGTGTCAAGTTATAATTTAATCACATTCAACAAACAATAAAATCTACAAATAACAGTCATCATTGTAACGTATTTTACACATTTTAAGAAATTAATATAAAATAGAAATCCATAATAATAACAGAAAACAAATCAGCCTCTCCAGACACCAACAAACTGTGTTAGAGTACTTTTGGAAGCGTCGTGGTACACTCTACGGAGTAAAAAGCACTTTCTATGAAGTAGTATCTGAGTGGAAACTGGAAACTCTCAAATGGATATTTGTTTTTTAATATCTTCAGAAGCGTGTTACAAAATTTCATACCATTAGTATACATCACTTTCTAAAAATGTCAGTCAGTTAAGAAGATATTAAAACCATCATCGAAGCATAGGATGGTGTGGATTCATTTCAAACATACGTTGGCTTCAATTAATCAAAATTAAAATGTAAATACAAGGAAATGTCAAAATTTTATAATTAAAAAAAAAATTTTTTTCTAGGTATTATAATTTAGATGAAAATCCGCACATTTTTTGCAGCCGAAACATTTTAAAAAATTCAACAGAGTTCTCTCTGAACCAGTCGTTATAAACCCAGTTGTCTTCATTCCATTATTTATCATTAAAATATTAATTATCGAAAATTAAATACCATTTAAATACATTTAAATAATGATAGAGGATAATTATTTTAACTAATAAATTATTATTAGTATTAACATAATAAATTCGAACAGCTTAATAAACGGATAAAAAGTTCAGAGGCTTCAAAAAAAAAAAAAAAACTAAAAAATTGAGGTTATGTTAAAACACATTATAACTAAAATAACGGTTATTTGTACATTTTACCAGCCAGTAAAAATTTTTGCAAATGAACAAGATGACTTTCTCTTTCCTCAGATTTAACAATTTTAAGGAAACAAGTTCAATTTGAAGATCTTAAAAATACAAGAAAACCATATAAGAGAGCCTTATATTAATCTCAGTCAAAATATTGAAAGTGGAAATCAATAAACAATAACAACACATTGATCAAACGTTATTCCTTTAATAGGTTTGTAAATATATAATAATGTTTGCAAGTGGAGTTAAGTTAGTTTAGGTGATTTTTTATATAATGGGATTATTTTTTTATCAGTTTATTTACAGATCCCTTCAAGTGCTGACGCTTAATAAGTAAGTGTTTGGCAATCAGGAAATATCCTTTCCTGGATCTATGCTTTTTTCATGTAGTCTTGTGATAGATCCCTTTCGTCCATCTTTCTTATCATAATCTCTCTTAACCAATTCTTGTTCTTTTACGATTCTGACTCAAATTGAGGTCTAAGGTCTCTTTTTTATACTCTTAATTCTTTTTTATAGCAATAAAAACCATTATATTTTTGTCGTTAAATATAGAAATAAAAAGGTTTTACAGATAATTTCACGAGATTAACATAACAAGTATCGTTTACAAATAATAATGTTATACCAAAGTATTACACTATTCAAATAGGACCTATTATTTTATTCGCCGTATAAAAATAATCCGGCAAGTGCAGCACAAAATAAGTTTTTTTATGGAATAAAAAAAATGTGTGTAATTGTAAATTTTGAACTAATCTCATGTCATTCAAACTACAATAGTATGCTGTAAGTATTATCTAAAATCTTACGGTGATAGCTTACTTTAATAATTTTTGGGTTAAAAAATTTATCAATTTATAATATAAACTGCGATACTTACATATTGCAAAGGATTTTTCACGGTAATTCTGACAACAAAATATATTCATTTAATAGAGGAATTTTCAGTCATGAAGTTTTTAGTGACAGCGTCTACGACTCTTTTCGTTTTCATCATTTACTCTCAAATCTTAATTTATTCTGTTTCCTCTAAATATACTCTTGGTAATCGTGAAACTTTGTGATTTAAATTTAAATAACATTAGTTTGACGTTTAGTATGCAATTATTCAGTTTATCGCAAAGTTCATCTCACAGTTGAATTCTCACGGTTTTGTTTTTAGAGATAATTTTAATTGGCCATGAAGGTGTAATCAACTATTTTAACAAAAATGCAAAACATTCAAAGCTTTTAAACTATTCTAAATAACGAAAATATATGAATTTCTTTTTTTTGTCAACTGTAAAACTTTAAATGAATTTCAATTTTTCCGTCCTTTTTCATTTAGTGTTAGGTTAAATTAGGTTAGGTTAGGTTAGAGCTAACCCTGATGCTCTTAGAGTTACGTCCATTAGAAGTCATCAATTTTATATTCTTTTTTGTAAGGCGATCATGACCGGTTTGGTCTAATTTTCAAACAGTTTAGGGCCTATTATAAAAAAATGTAGCCTATTTTTACTTGAACATACTAAATTATTTTTATTATAATCTTCAGCCAGGGACTTATTTAAAATAATACAAATAACTGTAACGATTACACATTGATTAAGATGTAAAAGTTAGATTGGTAAAACTTCAACAATAATCATCTGCAAGAACACTTTAACAATTTATTCTATCAACATGCTCACTTTGCAGCATTATGTAAACCTATATTAAGCTGAGTAAAGTTCTTTCTATTGGCCTCGTCAACAATATTTAGCAATGTGTGACAAATCTTAGTATAGCCGGAGCACGAGCTGACCTACCAGATGTGTAACCCCTGCAGGGGTCCAGGGTGCAACCCCTCCCACACTAACCCTATACTTATCTTAACCCCCCGGATGTACCCAACGGGTTCTTTACAATCGACAATGTAGCCACCGGAAGTTCAGATCCCTGTTCTATAGATTTATTTTTTATTTAGTCGCGGATAGAGGACATTTTTTCAAATTGTAATTATAGGGCAAGATCCAAGTTAGACCCCTTTGGATTAAGTAAAAAGAGTTTAGAATTGAAAGGTGTCTTATTTCATGTAGGGAGAGCGATGGGTGTCACTTTATGAAAAGAACAATCTAGGTTTAGTGTATTGGGCAATACTCTCCGCTATGAAACGTCTTCCGTTCTGACTGGCTAAGCTGGTTTTAAAACTAGAGAGTAACTGTTTTCAAATATTTTTCGTTGCATACAAATAAAGCAAAAAATATTTTAATTGCTAAAGCCAAAAAAGTTATTTTTATATTTTTATGAAACCCAATTATGTATTAATGTAATATTCTAATTTGGTTTTAAATATCTGTTATTATTTCAACCCTTATTTGTCTATAATTGATGTTACTTGCATATTTTTTAAAAAGTTATTCCTTACAAGTGAAACTACTACTATTATTATTATAGTAATTACTATACTATTACTATTCCTATATTATAGGGATAATTGAACGTTTTTAGAACTTGATTGTTGGCTCAAACAGTTACAAACGCTACTTCAAATTTGACAAGGAGTATGTGTGAGTGAGTACTTTAATTACCAAAGGAATTTTAATAATTTAGATCCCAAATTATAATTTTATTGTGGAACTCTATCCTCTCTTCAATGAATATACATACGTTAAGTGTTTAGAATATAAATTTCGTTTAGTTTGTTTTTAAAAAATTAACTTAATTAAACTTTGTTATGGTGAAAATTAATCTAAATTCTGATGATACTAATTAGTTGTTAAAATGTCCTTTTGTATAATATCAAACATTTATTTTCGATTTTAAATTTCTGCAATTCTCAACACAAATATAATATCCTTCAAGTTACATTAATTATTATTTTTTTTTAATTTGTTTGTCATTAAAAAGGACAACTTTTTTGTCACATGTAATTTTTTATATAAAGTTAACGGTTTTTAAGATTTCAACGGTATCATTTCAAACTGCTGCCATTTTGAAATATACTAAAAAAGTTTTTGTTTTGTATACGTCTAAAACTTTACATAAAAATTCGTATGCCAAATCTGAATTCAATATCCTATCTATTTTTAAAGTTATAACTTTTTGTTAAAAAACAAATTGGCAGATAGACGGAACTAACCAATATAGGTCTATATGTTATGTAGCATTTCTTTTCTATTTTGTTCCACCCAATCAGTTTCTGAAGTTAAGTTGAGTAATTTCCCCAGTTTATCAGATTTTACAATTTAAATTACATTTATCTATAGGCCTAAGTACAGCTTGTTTTATTGATTAATTTATGTCTTTTTCCTGACAATTTTATTCTATACAATTTCAAGAGCCCTCGTAATGTATCGAAATATATTAACTGGATGATCGGAATCTGGGAGGTTATAGTTTCAAAATTTTCCATAAAAATATTATATGATAATTTTATAAGAGCTATAATTAAGCGTTTTGAAAGAGACGTGTATACATAAAAATAAACTTTGTTTAAAAAACTTACTGTTATGTTTTGGATTAAGTTATGAATAACTGATGATGGTATGTGGGTGAGATAAAAACGTTTATGTATTAAAAAAGAAAAATTTACACAACAAAATAGGTTGTTTTATGACTTATTTACCGTTTAAAATGTTCAAAATGTAACAACACTTGAACTAAATAATTAAATTTAAATGAAACAAATCATTTAGAGTGTGTCTCTATATTAATGAATTGACATTAATAATTATTTAAAGGCATCATTTAAATAGGGATATAAAATAAAAACAAGTTCACGACATCATGGTACTTACCAGGCCCAATCATCCATTGTATTACAAACAAATCCACTAAATGTAACACCCAAAGTTGGTCTCTTGGGTCTTGTAGATAATGTGAAACCGTATTGGTACGGTTTTACCCAGTAGCCTATACATGGTAGGTCTATAGGGTAATTTTATTAAATCAGTTATTACACAGATTTTCTGAACTGCGTTATTTTGTTTACCACTATTTTCTTGACGTCGGTTAGACCCTAATGGACCTAGTAGATGTACATATATGAATAATTATAGCATCTCAATAGTCCAGGTCCAAGGACAACATATAGGCCTACTCGGTCTCAATAGTTCATCTGCAAGGAACAGCATCCTTCCAGTCTCCTTAATTCATCTCCAAGGAACAGCATCCGTTCGTGGTATCCTAGTCCAGGCTCCAAAGAACAGCATCAATTCGGTCTACATTGTCTAGGCTACAATGAACTGTATCCATCCAGTCTCCATAGTCCAGGCTAAAAGAAACAGCACACGTCCTTTTTTTTTTTTTTTTTTTTTTTTTTCAATTTTAGTCATGAAACATTTAACGATTTGTTTTGCTCTAATATTTCAGAGAATATGCCACTTGTAAGATATATATAAGCAGATCCTCCTATCGTAGCGCTCTAAATTTGCACTTTTGGGATTTGTAGGAAATGATAAATTGTGTTGGTAGATCAAAAGGTCGTAACCAGGGTATTATAAATATGAATAATACCACCCGGTCTTTGTTACAGACAAGAGCATGTTTCGTTAGCATTAACTAGCTCTGAAGGTCCTTTAAGGTACCGGCTGGATTCTTTCCACAACATCACACTCAGATGATTGACTGATTCCTCATGGCACAGTGATTAGAAACGAACCATACACGATGACCTCATAATCCAAACCACGAAAATGTTATCACCTCGAGCAGAAGCCCGTCCTTTGCGCATCTGTCATCAATTGTAACAGTTCCACCTCAAGAAATATATCTCTATACTATAAGTGTTCGATCCCTATGACTTAGTTAACGATTTAATCAGTCAATGTCTCCTTAAAACATTTATTTTAAAATCGTAGCACAGTGTGTAATATCACTTTACAAATGCACTCCTACATCGAGGCCGAGCCACCAACAAGACCGGCATTGAACTACTGGATCCGGTAACCACATACGATCGTACCGTGTGGATTAGTAAAATAGACTTCTACGAGTCACGATCCTGCCGAGGTATAGTATCTGGAGATCAATGCACAAATAAAAAATTAAAATTCTTACTGGAGATGGTAAGAACATGGCGTGTAAATAAATTTAAAAAAAAATGATTGTTTTAAATTCCCACAAGGCCAAATCACCAACATGAACATAGCAATTAACATAAAAATGTAACTGTCTCACAGTTGACTTACCATCTTACCAACACAAGCGTTGTATGTGAAGGTAAATTCACAAAGACAACCTTAACTGAACAGTTCCGAGAGTAATGATAAGTTCTGCGTCGTTAATGTACAAACGTTGTTGTTGAGCCATTCTAGTAACCTATTGTAAAAATACGGAAGTTACATTCATCTATTTTCCCCTTAAAAACATTTCTTATGTGAAATGAATGATAAGATTTATTGTGTGGTAGATATATAATCTTAAATTTTACAGCGAAGTTAATGCCATCAGGTCCTCTCTTCCACTTAACCCGTGTGATGGTGTCACTTGGCTTGGGACCGAAAGTGAAGTTGAACCTACTTGAGCAGGAACCGTTTTGCCTTACGGCAGCGAACAGCTGACCGGAAATGTAGCTATGTTGAGCAGACCACGCTACAGAAACCAACCGTCAAACCATTCGTGGTTTATAGTGGCTGTCTAGTGTTAATTTTGGTTTGATACTTTATTTAAAATTACACCATGGCTGTTTAATAAATCGGAGTTGTGGCGTTCGGGGGTTTAACGGAGGCTTAATCCCAAAATCGGATTTGTGAGTTTCGTATTTAAACTACACGAGATGAGGATGAGCAACGTCAACCTCAGCTCTGTTCTTAATTAGTTATTGTGTTTTGTGAGTGAATATTTAATAATTAGCTATAAATGGGTAAAGTATTATTAAACTAGATTAGTCTCTTCGACCCTATGGTGCATGGACAGACCTGGGGTGAGCGATTTTACCCTTGAAATGAGCGTGGGTCTAAAACAGTATTGTTATCCAGAATGTAAAGTCTATCTAGGACTAAACGTAAAGTTTACGTCACAAATTGTAGCAGACACGTTATTCTCTATACAAATAAGAAAGGAAATACAATAAAAACAACTCAAAAATATATAGGCCTAATACAAAACTTATAATAGTCACAAATAAACGTATATAGCACAAAATAGTTCACAATACAAAACAGAAACTATTTTATTATAGTACCCCAATAAAATTTGTAATAAAGTATAATAACAATATTGTAATAAAAAATTATTCGAATTCATGCCAAAACCAATTTGACATCAGAAATTATTGTCATTCATAATGATTATATTTTTTGCCAAGGTGATCAAGTTTCTTCTATAAACAAGATTATAATAGATAATAGGAGTGACTCGATATTTATTTATATTCTTTGAAAATGACCAAATTAAAACGGAATTACGAAATGTGTAATTATGCTCATGGCTGTCAAGGTGAACCTACGTCATTGACAAATAACTTCAAAATAGAATTTTTAATAAAGAGAAATTGGTAATTATATAGCAGAGTAGCCTCACTTCAAAATCAATTTTTATGGGTTTTATTCGTCAAATAAATGTTGGAAAAATATTTTATTATCGAAAAAAAAAGTGTCGGAAAGATGATTACATAATATAATTACACAAGATTACACAAGAAAATCTTAATCAGAGTCAAATTCTGCTGCAAATTCAGTAGAAGAGGAATTTATTGAATTTAAATGTATTTCACTCGTAATTCGCCATAAATGATGAAAACGAGTATTATACTCATTGTACTTTCTTTTAAACATAAATTCGGCTATATGGCCATGGAAATGTTGTTTTGAATTTCCATATCGCGGCACATTTCCTCGCACTTCCCTCCATTGGCGTTCAATTGTCTGCGTATGTGCTTCAGTGTCAGGATCATCAAAATTGTAGGAATTGGTTTTGTCAAACAAAATTGTCACGAAACGTTTGGCCAGGTTGCTCTATATATATAAAACCATCTGGCCAAACCTTCCGTACGTTTATTGAAGTGAATGTCATGAGTATGAAAGATAACACAGAGTTAATTTTTTCACGAAAAAACAACTTGTGTAATTATATTATGTAATCATCTTTCCGACACTTTTTTTTTCGATAATAAATATTTTTCCAACATTTATTTGACGAATAAAACCCATAAAAATTGATTTTGAAGTGAGGCTACTCTGCTATATAATTACCGAGAAATTTACCAATTTTTTGTGTTACCAACCTTCACGTTTCCTATAAATTATATCGAAACCGGCAAAACCAATAGCTTGGGATTATTATGTTTTTATCGTAAACTCCTAAACTTTAATATATTGATAATGGAAAACGACATTTAACCTCCAAGTTAAAACTTATATTATAAGAAATATAAGCCTGTACGATTTAGTCCTTTACCTGTAGTATACGATACTGAACCATGGTTTTGAAGACTTGTAAAACACAATGAGTCCTTTGTAACAACCTCTATAGAGTAATTGAACGTAACTCCCATCGAGGGGAATGAAATCAGTTTACATATCAGCTGTTAAAAACCGATACGTTTTAAGAGGCTGTCAATGAAACAAAGTCAAGCAGAGCGGTGGTCCTGGAGGGTCGCAAGAGCTGCAATTATCTGGGAGGGATTGGATACACGCGTCCAGGACAGCCGTTAACTATTACTCTCAGATCTGTTATTGTTATGTTGGCAATGCCCCTCCTAGATACAACTGGAACATTTGATCAACGGGATTATCAGATTTAAGCTTCATTAATATTTTGAAAAAAATACATGATTGTCCAAATCTCGTGAATATTTTTTTTGTGTGCCATAGCCAAAATGTTAACAAATACCACGAACAATGCACGTGCGACCAAATGGTAGACAGACATAATTCTCAAAAGCAATCCTTTTGGGTCCTCAAGACGGATATATCTCAACATTGTGTTTGTACCCATCACATAACTTTCTCTTATAGGCTATTAGACTCGTAGGCTCTAGGGCTCAATGTGAACACCAAAACTAGTGGTCAGACGTTCTTCCTACAATGAAGACGTAATAAAATTAGATAGTGTTGTTACAGACTAATAATGGATGTCACCACTCTGAAATATCTTCAGGACTTAGTGCCAAGGTGGATTATGCTTAGGAAGGGTTTTAGTGGGTAACACAATTTACCAGGATTCACACGTAAGGTATATCCTATAAGGTATTTCCTCTCCTTTTACAAAAAAAATATTATAAAATAATAGAGTAGTTGAAAAAACTATTTTATAAATTGGGCTAATATGTGTTTTACAATCTAGTGAAAAAACAAGACAGTGTGAACAGAGAACGACAATTCAAAATGGGAAAGGTAAGAACCTTAATGTAAAATGAATAAGTTAATATTTATGTGATTAATTCACCACCACACAACCCCAGTAAAGCTACAGGTAGAGTGTATTCACAGTGGAGGATTATTCATAACTTTAAGAGGAAAAAAGCTGGCGCACAATTTGAAAGAAATCGTTTCATTTTAGATTTCTCAAAGTATTATTCACAAGTAAAATGTAAGCTTAATTGAAAACAAAGAATACAAGGAATTCTTAGATGTAGAATTTCCTTTATCATTGTTGTACACCAATGTTGCTCTTTATTTTGTTATGCGAATTAATTAAAATGTGAATGGTAGGCTAATATTTTAATTCTGCTTCGTACTTCTCTAATTACAACAACTAATATACACAACCTATTTACAAATATTACCTACCCAGTAACTGTATGTAAAGTGTTATTTTGGTAATCTTAAAATATTTCGATTTTCGTTTTGACTGATTACATATTTCATGGGTGAAGAAACCGAAAAAGTGATTTTCTATCTGAACGTACACACGTCAGCGGCCGCAAAAATTAAAATTATAACATGAAATTTGATTTATAACATGCTCATTATAAAACACTGTTGAAACTCAGAAATATAATTTTTTAAACTTGATCTGTTATTTTTATTAATCCTATTATACTAATTTGTTCAGTAATTCTTTTTTGTAAATTTTCTCCCGAAGTAGGAAAAATTTAAAATGTCAAAATGTCGGCCATTTAAACAGTTCTTGGTTCAAGTGTCGTATGTTATAACACATTAAATAGATGTGTTATATTTAATGTGTTATTCTGCATATAATGCTAACAAAATCGAATCTCTACGAGGACAAATAGTGAGGTTATTGTTTAAAATGTAGGCCTTGTATAGTTACCAGATCCGGCAGGGCCGCGTCACGGATATGAGCGTAGGGAGTGACATAAGCTTCTTCACATATATGTAACCTACTGATTCAAGGTCAGGTAGGATCGAGACACTGACACGAGCGAAGCGAGTGGAAATTCTTTAATATAGCCTATTATAATATCTATTAGACCCGTTGGGGCCTAGTCAACGTCAAGATGTGCAAGCCCAATAAGTTATATTAACACAATTAAGTGTTTCAGTAAACCTGGGCAACAACTGACCCCCCTACTACCTAACCTAACCTACTGGGTTAGACTCCAATCAAGTTTACAAACATTAATCTTGTTGACTCTGAGAGACGAACATTTCTATTACATTGAGATGATCTACTTGTATTATATTGTATGATTTGGTTGGGTAAGTACCATGATGGCCCCATTAACTTTTTTTTTAGATTTGTTAACATACAAATAGATGGGAAGGCCCGGAATTGTAAGAACTACATTTTTATGAATAGTAGATTGAGGGGGGGGGGATATGAATATTTTTTAAAATGTCAAAAGTAAAACATTTTTGTCACTAATTTTACTGCGGAATCTAAAATTCACCTTAAAGTGTTTATAATCCAACGGTACAGAAAATGAGAATGCCTTGAGACTATATGACATAGGCTACACAAGGTTATAGAGACGGAAAAAAAGTCTTAAGCAAAGAACTGCGATGATCTTATCTGTTTAAAAAGATTAAAATATTTTAAGATGTGAAATTCATTAACATTGAAACTTTAATATCATACCATTCTTATAAGGACCAAAAAATGCTTTTTTATTTCATGATAGAAAACCTAAAATAGATTGCCTCTAAATCTCAATTAGCAGCACCATATCGGGTATGTTTTTATTACTTAACATTTGAAAATACTCATAACAGAGAACAAAGGTCCACGACATTTTTTAAATTTAACTTTTTGCTGCGTTTCCTACTTTTAGTATCTACTCTAGATTATAATCTTACTTACGCTTTTGTCTTTATAGTTGGAATTATTTTGTTTTTAAGTTTCACAAGAAAGCTTTCCTAATAGTAAATCACCACGACATAACAGAGTCCTATAATAACAATTTATATTCTATACAATTTGACGGGAAAAATTAATTGTGGCGGCTCAACTTTTTTTATAAAATATCAATAACGAACTATTTTGTTGTTGTCAAAAATCAATTTTAAAAAACCTAATCGTATTCATAAACTAGTATATGGTATTATATATAAAATAATAAATAATATTATTAAATTAAAATGAAATTGTTATATATCCACTATGTTCCCTTGTACACTAGATAGGGCAGATTCAATAAAATTCAATACATTAAAACGCTTTTTTTAACCAAAGAAATAAACTTAAACAAAATATCTCATACGAACGTAGGTTATTGTTTTAGACAGTATTTATATTGTTAAAACAGAATTTAAGAAAATCTGATTATATTTTTCTGTTCTGACATCAAAACATTTTTTCCTATATTCTAAATCCTTAAAATACGTAAATGTTTAAATTAGTTACCTAAATAGACCATCAAATTTCATAAAATTGCTTTTCTGACTTAATGACAGAACGTTTTTAATCCTACTTTTTTTGCGGTGTAAGGAAGTCTCAAAACCTATCACACACAAAAAAATAATAAACTCACTAATAAAACAGATTTGCTCAAGTTGATCTCATCATAATATATGCTGTTTGTGAAAGCTGTTTTGGGTGAGTGAATTCACTTACGTTGAATTGTTCAATGAAGGAATTTTTTTTGAATACAGCTCAAGTAGGCTAAAGGGCCAAAGTAAATGAAAAGGATTTTTGATTTATGTTATTAAAAGTTTTTGAAATATAATTTGCGACTTGCCAATTTTGACTACTGGTATATGCTAGTCAATAAATAAGCAAATATTTAGACTTATAGAAATAAATTTGGAAGAATAAGTTTAATGTTCAAAATAGTTATTTAATAAATAAATATTGTTAATTTCCTGTAAAACATCCAAAATCGATTTTGTAAGGAAACATTATTTGAACTGCCGTGTGCCATTATTAATCTACCCGTGTACAAGCATAGCACTTTAGATTATTCTCAACCTTGCCTAGCTTATCAACCAACTATAAATGGTAATTCATTGATAAAAGGCAGCTATTAAGATAAAAGGGACCTATTAATGTGGGCTGCAATTATGCGGTGACATTTGCCAACTAGGCCAGTCAATTAACTCGTTTTGGTCAATCCAGAACAGTGAATATTAAGTTCACTAATGCCGCCATTATAGCATAATCCCGCCCCCCGCTGTGAGTGATATCTTCCGAGTGCGTGACTCTGGGCGTGACCATAACTCGACCAATCAAAATTAAGAAGCAGCATGGCTACCTTGGTCGACAATTAGGTCTACAGTAACTGCTCCATCTAATTAAAGAAATGTCAGAAAAACTACCTTGTAATTGGCAAAATGCAACCTTTTGCAGAGTGAGATCTGGCTAATATCTACTATCAACTATGGTCAGATCAAATTATTGTTTAAATATTTCAAGCTTTTTGTTGCGATCAAGTTCTTCTTCTCATTTAATGTTTAATTGAAATAATAACCTGCTATTAGCACGGTAAAACATCTTCTCGTAAAATGAATTGTTAAACATAATTTCTTAAATGCTATTAGAAGCGGTGGTAAATTGCATGAATCTAACCTAACATTTTATGCAGTGTGTAGTGTGCATATGTTATGTTGTTCTTTGTCCTTCTGTTAGGACGCACCTTTTATTTATGACCTTTTACACTTCATTATTAACATAAGCAACCATCAACTTACTCTCTGTAGGATATAAAACCATACAATTGTAACTTCAATTGAAAAAGCTACAATCTAACCTATTAGAAAATGTAGATAAATAGTTATAGAGTTATTATATAGGTATCTATTATATAAGTATTGGAGAAATAAATTGATAATATTACAAATGTCAGAAATTCTCTCGTTAAATCTGGCTTTCTAGTGTCAAGTTTTATCTGTAATTTAGGTTGACAACTGTAGGGCATTGTTTTTCAACCTTGGATACGTGGACCGCTGAGCGACCTTAAGAAAATGCTCAAATTAGCAGATTTAAATACCCGGCGTAGTGTTAACCTCCTCCCCAAAAAATATGTATAGTGTAGAAAATATCGTATGGTTGTGAGACATTTCTATAGTATAATTAAACATTTCCAACAATTACCAAGTGATCGACGTTTGAGTATTAGAAGATCTGCTTATCGCATGATAGGGCTGGGTAATAATGATGGCGCTCATCAATAGAATTTTTTATGTATATATTAAATAGTTTTCATTAGACCTAAATGTAACAATGTATGCAAGTGTAGGCCTACTTTTATGCAAAGTTAATTTCCCTAGAGTTGTCTGTGTTTAGTCGCTGTGTACCTATTTTGCATAACTTACGCCTGAGAAACATTTAATTAATTTAACATATAAATACGTCATACGTATTTTTTTTAAAATAAATCAATAGACGCTGTGCAAGACATTTAGGAAAGAAGTGTCTCTGTATTTAGTTGTATAAAGGAAATTATTGTATTTTCATTAATTTATTTAGGCCTTCGTGTGTTGGAGATTTTCTAAATCGTTGTGAATCAATTTTTCCTAATTTTATATTCTCTTAAACTCAATTTTATTCTACCGTAGCGAGGTGACACTTTTAGTAAGTTGTGATTATTTATTAAATTTCTGGACAATCAATTTATTTACCTTAAAAATGAGCAGTATTAATTTGTAGGCGATGTTTAAAAACCGTGTAGGCTTTGTTTAAAAATAGGGTGTCTTTTCCAATTTAGAATATATTGTGACGTTATATAATTTCAGAAGGCATTGTCTCATTTTAAGGGGGGGGGGAGGAGAGAATTCAAAATTTCTCTCAGTTTTTTCATTGATAACTTTTGTGATACAATAAATGGCCAATATTTGATTGACAAAATTTGCTACGATGTACGGTACAAAGCTATAAGACTTCAGATTTTTTTATTATTATTTTTTAAAAATTGATTCATAAAATTAAGACATTTGGGAATCAAGTATATAACGACCGGTAATAAATTCGAATTTATTACTTTATATAATATTTTAATAAAATTGGTAATTTAAGCAATAGTTAGGCCTATAATTGGGAGGATTTTGTAAAAACTACGTAAAAACCAAAATTAAATTTGAACTTACTGTCCATAATATATTATATTAAATAAATATATAATATATATATATATATTTTTTATTACAAATTTCATTCAAATTTCAGATAAATAAACATTTTCAATATTTAATTATTTTTTTAAATTTGTGGACATATATAAAAAACTGGTATTCAGAATAAATGCGACATCTGAATACATTCAATTTATCAAAACCTTCAAAATGAAAATAAAATTACGCAAAGAATTTGTAACCTACGCAATATTTTATTTTAAAATGTTGAGTTAAATTTTTAGAGATGTGTATCATTGATTTAAATTTATAAAGCATGTTCTTTAATGGTAATGGTAGCCATAGAACTAATCGGTTTAATATTTCCTAAAAATATACAGAGTTATAGGCCTAAGTAGGCCTATATAGCCTACACAAATAGGTTATAACACATAACGCATACAGCCTATTTATAATATAGAGATAATACTAACAACTGCTTGTACAGAACAAGGACATCAAAGTATCACGAAATGTACTGTAGTCTACCCTTGACCTTGATTTAGAAGGCAAAACATACTTTAAAGATAGTTTAGATATGTCAACATTAAGGTGGGTTATGTAAAGGTGAGAGAGGAAGCTACTGATTGCAAAGAAAAATTAACTATAATCTCCCATAAAAAAGTTAAACAGTGCAGTGTTAACGCTAATAGGTGACTCGTCACTGAAACAGCTGGGTGAGGAAGCGAGCGAGGGGGGGCGGTTCGGGCCGCTCGCAGGTAGCCAAGGGTTCAGACGCCAAGTTACTGTATACAGACTATATATTCTTTTGGTAATTCCAAAACTACTTCCATGTGAATACTCAAATATGAAGACTACAAAGACACTACGTTTTGTGATTCAGGAGGTTTCAATCTGTGACTCTTTTGTAACGTGAATAACGCGATGTATTAAATCGAAGTCCAACACACAAAGCCAACATTTATGGATGGGGATAAACAGTTTAAAGAGATAGGAAGCTGACACAACTGAAATGCAATCTGTTGGTGACCAATCGATTTAAGACATTGGAAATCTTTCATTAGTAGTTAAAGAAATCAGTTCATAAGATGTAGGACATTCAAAAACTAGTCCATACGGTTTCGAAGAAGTGGAGTACCTGAGTTATTGATCTGTCCATAACCAGGCTCAATATTTACTATTTCAATTATTACAAAAGATCCGCACAAGTCATAACCACAAAAGAAACTATTTTGCTGCTGATATTGTGAATGAAACTGACAATGATAGATAGTATAATATTCAGTGATGAAGCTACGTTTTAGGATAAGCCTATGTTTGTATATTTAAAAAATAAAACGCGAACACAATTTCTCACAAATAATACTTTTATTAACGAAAGCACGTTCAAACTACAATGTCGCCATCTTCAGTGATGCATAAGCTACAGTAATCAAAGTAAAATCTCACAAATCAAACTTAAAAATTATATTAAACTAGCTGTAACCGGCCACGTGTTGCTGTGGCGCTGTCTGGTGGTGTAATTTTAAACATACATAAAAACTATGTAACTATGGACACATCAACTATTTTGTTTAATTATTAATATTAATAGCCTACAAATCAGTTGTAATAACTTTGTAATTAAGATAGGTAAAAATTATTAATCAATGCAATTAATATTTGTAATATCTGTCTCGACAGACGTAGTTCTATCAAAAGCTGTTGGACTGTGGCAGTTTCACAAACTTATTTTTTCTGGTAAAGTTCTGATCATGACATCGCCTTACGAAGTGTACTTTATTAATATCGAGTTAAATATTTTCATTGTAATGCTTTATGGTACACGATATTTTTAGTTTAATTACCTGGCGCGTAAAGAAACAAAGTTGATGGTTTTCCAATACGGGAACAGGCAACATTCAATTGCCATGCGAGAAACATGGGTTTTCAAGATTAATGCTACAAACACTCAATGACTGCCCCTGGGATTTAAAACGCACACAGAAGAAATCACACAATCAAACATAAATCAACGAACTTCATAAAATCGAGAAATAACACGCTCTACTGAGTATCAAAGTAACCTCTGTGTAAAATTTGTTTTGACACTTATACAAACAATATCTTAAAGATTTTGATTTACAAATCTTTACATAAATAAACAGATGTTTACAATATTTTAAATTAGTCACCTGATAAAATCTAAACAAATCTCTCTTCCATAACAATAACATGGTAAATTTGAACGCCAGTGGGGCAAAGCCCTAACATCCTATGACTTCAATTAATGGTTTAGAACCTTCTTGGAGTTTACCTGAATTGCAATGCAAAATTTCGAAGTAATCAATCCAGCTGTTCTCGAGTTTTGCGCTTAGCAACATATTTAGCCAATCATTTTTATTTATATAGATGTAAGAATGTGGGCTGATGAATATCCTGATTGTTTAATGGACATCGTAAAGAGAGTGATAGCCCTAAAGTTGGTGTGAGGTGCACCTTGGTAATAGCAATGATTACATAGTATTTATGTAGTCATTGGTAATAGTTTGCGTTGGAACGTGGTTTTTCTCGACTTGCTAGGACGGATTGCGTCACCCCAAATCAATAATGATAAAAGTGATCTTCCAACAAGATTTGGTATTGCTGCATATTATGCCATCGTTGTTAGGGATATTCTTAATGTTACACGCTGATTGGACGTTATAGCCATCAAGCTTATGTGACATTTTTATTTCCGATTGTTTTAGTACACTCCTTCTCTTTTAAAAGTGTTTTCAGTTGATGTGTTTAGTAGTAATCTAACATACATATATTATAATGTTGCTAAATAGAAACACTAGATGGAACTGTCTAACAGTGTACCAACGGGAGGAAGACTATTTGATCTCTCGCAACTGTTTGACTGTCAATCCAAACATTGAATTTCACTTTGCCTTTCCGACTTGGGAGTAACAAAGCTTCGATATCATTGGTGCATTGTGATTGCTTACTCAGTTCGAATCTTGTGTGTGTTTAGCCTGGGAATACTGTCACCCGCAACACAATTTCAATGCATTAAAACAGTGTGTAAAGGGTGGATCCCACGTGCCCGCTTCCACCCCAGTTCACTTCATTGCCTTTCTACCCTTGATCATCATTACAGCCCCTCAGTAGTTGAACGCTTTTATTTCTGTTTGAAATGAGCGGAAAATTTATTCAATACGTTTTGTGGGGCTTTCACTGATCAGATAAACGAACAGTGCTCATAGTTTAGAAATGTTTAAATGTTTGAGGTTATGAATGACTTTTGCTCATAGTTTAGAAATGTTTGAGGTTATGAAATAGCTTTTAAACGTAAATAATATAACGTCCATAAACTTGATGTATTGAAAAATAAATGTTTAATAATTACTTTTTTAATTATTCAGAACAATAGTCTTCAGTACAAATTGTTTTATTTTAAACGAAGTGAAGGTTATGAAAAAATGAAATTTTGTATTGGTAATATTTATTAATATCTTCGATATTTTGGAGATGTTGATGAAGGAAACTGAATATTTAAATCATGTTGTTAAAAGCATGTTGACAACATTTACAATTTAGAAAACAAAAATCTAATAATTATTTGTTTGAGGGAGATTATAGATCTAAAAAAAAATTATTGAAAATGCAGAACTCATTTTAAAGCCGTTTTCATTAATTTCGTGGTATAGTTGTGCACTACAAAAATTGTTTCTCATTTTACCATGGAAAATGTCAACATAGGCCCTACCATTAGAAAATGTAACAAAATAGTGGTAGGCTACCTACATCTTTTTGTCTCTCATAAGGAAGACATGTAGAGGAAATTTGTTTAATAAATACAATAATGATAATGTTTCTTATTTTACTTTTATAAAACTAGTTAGTTTTATTACACAATTAACAAAAATGTAGAAGGCCTACTAATCTTTTTAATTTGTTCATTTCTAATTTAAAATAAAACCCCATTTATAATTCTTCTCACGCCTCTGTTTTGTTTAGAATAAGCATATAATACATTAGTTCTTAATAAAATAGTACTTTATACTTCTCTGTACTTCCTACCAACTTTGTTTTATTTTGAATATGGAGTAGAGGGATGCTATAAGAGCTGGTATTGGCGAGTAAAGCACTGTATTTTCGTATTGGACCCGATTCAAAAAAGATAAGAATAGTGATAAATGTATTTTATTGCAATTTTTTAATGACTTTTCAAATGAAGTAGCTAACTACTTGATCTCATATGGTGTAAACATTTTTTAAGTACATGTGTTTTAATGTTTTCAAACTTGAGGTTCTGAGCATTCCGAAAAGGTTCTAATTCGTATATAGTTTTTAAACACTTTTATTGTCAATTTTTTATTTGATTTTGTTTTTAAATATCTTTATTACAAGAGTCAAAATAGATTAAAACGTAAATCATACATTACACATATTTTTAGCTATTTTAAAATGGTAAGACATATTTAAAAAAAACTGCGTGTATATTTGTATGGTTTCATAAGAGTTTTAATTGTGCACCTAATTTACATTTTAAAAGTTTTAGTAACAAAATATTTTACTGGAGCATTATACTTCATATAGTTCTCTTTTTTGTAGATTCGAAACACTTTATCTAGATGCCACTCATGTGCAAATCCTCACATTATATTTTGTATAATTATAGTTTTAATAATTCATGAGTCCTGAGCAATAAACTACAATAATTAGGCTAAAAACACAAGAGGCGGTTTGATGAGAGTAGACGAGACAAATTTTCAATACTCTTCACAATAAGCGGCGAAAGTCGAAACGCCTGTCGACACGGGGTCGACTGGACGGCACTACATTCACTGATTTACTGCCATTCAATATTCTCTTTGTACTGTACGATATTACTAAAATAATAATATATAGGTCTAAAAAAAAACAAATTTAAAATGAATAAATCGCAATATAATGTTTAAACTAAATAGTATAACTAGAATGTTTATTTAATTACTCAATATAATTTTTAATTTCAATATTTATTTTTGAAAGTATTAATAGTCTATTGATGTATTTTCTAGTGATGCGCTGCTCAGTTTACACTTCTTAATTCAATAATTACAAAGTATAGATTGATGTAGAGTTGAAGGAAGCTGGGTAGAGGAGCCACCGCTTGAGTTTAACATTGGTTGTTATGTCGAGTAGTACCTTAATGTTAGAATTGATCAAACACAATGTTAACACACAAAGAAAGTAATTAAATGATTGGTTGTCCATTTCTACATGACAGCCTGAGTAATCTTTTACATAATATTGAAACGTATACATTGGTTGATGACTTTATCTGACAGTTGTTATTGTAATTATTTATATTATTTTGGTTTTTTTGTATGTACCGTAATTTATGTTGAAAAATTGTTGATATGAATAAATGTCTTAATATGGTTTCTTTTAAAGAGGAAATATATATATGATTTAAAATGTTTCTTAATTTAAATGATTTTAACATATTGTCAAAAGATTTTTGTAGATATATAAGCCTCCTTCAGAAAACTCTCGCAAAATGGAAAATTTATAATAAAACCATTTGTCCAGTAAACTAAGGATATTTTTGGAGATGAATACATAAACGAATAAAACAAAAAAATACATTGTTAGGTGAATATTTGGCAGGTTAGATCTTATTATCGGGTAATTCGCGAGTGACTAAGTATCGATATATTTACGAAAGGAAAAAACTGAGATAATTCAAGGAAAATAAGTCATAATTAGTCTAAACTTTGACCGACAAGATTACAACCACATAGTTAACTGATAACGAGGTTTTCGTAATCGGGCAAAATGTTAGCTTATCTAAAAATAGTACCTTTTCTCAGAAAAATGTTTGCTAGTATAGAGGTAATAAAAGTCAAAACTACAGAATGCGAGTGTTTTCTAAAAAAGACCCGTTGATATTCCTTTACTATAAAAAAAGCACTGTATACTGAAGTTGAAAGATAGATAACTCATAAGCGATCCATCCACACAGGAAGACACTGCAGGTTTGATAATTAATTTAACAAGTTTTACAACAATTCGCAACCATATGTTTCTTTCAATGTTAAATTTGAATTCGTTCTTAGTTGTAAACATGTCTAATTCAAACTGAAATGGACTCAACGAAAACAATAAAAAAAAAAAAAAATTTAAAGGCTTTAGAAATGTCCTTTTGATAGATTTACACTTAATTTTTTATTTGCTTATTATAAAAGTTTTAACGTCAATTTCAAACCATTTTGAAAAAGTAGTCGGTTCATCTTCAAATTATTTTCTAAAATTTGGAAAGTGTAATTTGTGTAAAAGTGCCACCACTGAGAAAGTAGCCTATGATTGGTTTATGCAAACACGGAAGACTTCGGGGAATATAATTTGCTTTGAAACACGTCTCAGGTTAGGCATATAAGTACCGAGTAGTACACCTGTGCCCCACTTGGAGGTGCTGCACGTACTGTGGACAACTATTGTAATGGCGAAAACAATTGCAGGAAATAAGTACGTAGCGTCCTGCCTTAAGGACATTCAGTCCCGCTACATATGTTAGCCTGTCCTGGATACTTGAAACTTAATGACGATGAGATATTTCTGTCCTTGTCACACTCTTGTGCACTTTACGCTATTCAATTTCATAAATAATTGTTGTCGGATTAATTATAGAACTCTGAAATAATGACAGGTTTACATGATCACTTGATCACACACACAAACACAACAGTAAGTTATGCCTGAGGTAAGAAGTACACTAAAGTTATGTGGAAAGTGGAATTTTTAATCAGGTTATATTGTCACCTCAGTTAGTTCCTCATATGTTCATGTTATGTTGAAAATTTATTTTAGATGTTTAAAAAAAGGAAATAAGAAAATATAAAATGAAAGAATTAAAAATCATGAAATGGATATCACTCAGTTAAGTTTTTTATGTAACACAGACATTGAAAGGAAGTGTAAAATTGGGTATTTACTAAATTTATTTTATGAAAAATTTGCTATGTGGAGCTGAAATCTGGATTATAAAAGATAATTAAATTCACTTCGCGTGAAAATTAAATTGTTGAGAAAAGTTCTAGGAAAATAAAGCCAAGAAAATAATACGAATAAATAGGAAAATAAAATAATCTAAAATACTAACGTAAAAAGGAATTATTTAATTATTTTAAAACTGAAGAAATTTATCACGATAAAATAGAGAAATGTACTTTAGAATGGTATAGCTATGTTATGTGAATTAAATGATATGCTACCAGGTTGCTATAGATCAGGGTTGTCCAACTGGCGACCCGAGGGCGAGATGCGGCCCTTGATGATGTTTTGTGCGGCCTACGAAAGCTTATTATATATATAAAAAAAAATGAAAAAAACAACTTAGAAACGTCTTCCTTTTGAAGGAGATTTTATAATGTAATATAAACAAACTTATACCTAATATGCTGATTTGTAATTTAATTAAGAAATTAATAATATTATTAATTAATAGAAATTAATATCAATATTAATAATAGAAATTATTAGAAAAATTAAAAGAAATTAAAAAATTAATTTAGAGTGTCTGGGAACCCTGTAGTCTATATGGCCAGTAACCACATTCAATGTTTAATTTTGGCCCTTGAGGTTTTGTAAGTTGGACACCCCTGCTCTAGATGAACAATAGGAACAAGAACAAAATGGATAGACTAGATTAAAGGAGACGAAACATCAAAAGAAGAGGGAAGAAGAAATACAAGAGAGAAGAAAATGGTTGAAGATTTTTTAAATAAAAGTCGACGAGACTTAAAAGAAAGGGAGAAGAAAAGAATCAGTTTTTTTATGTTCCCGTAAGAAAAACAATTTTACAAAGCTTTGTCGGTCTGTTACAAACATCTTAAACTTTCTTCACCACGTATAGTATAAATGATGTTCAAGTTATAAATATATTTCTTTAGAGTGGGAAATTTTATTTCAAAACGCTGTGTTGGAGAACGTTTGTACTGAATCGGTAGCATATATTTTACTATGATTCTATTGATGGAAAGTTGGTAGTCACGTAATTTTAATTATTTAACTTTTGACAAACATAATTATTCTCTAAAAATTGGCTAGAACAAAATTAAAAAATTTAAACTTAAAATAGGTTATAGAACTATTATAAAGGAAATTATTATAAAATTCAAATTAAATATAGGAAGGAATTCCAAACTTTTCCTAAAATAAAATAGAGCATTCTTTGTAATTATACATAACTTATGAAGTTATAAAACAAAATGCACATTTGTCAACCCATGAACTTAAATGACTTCCATGAAATGTGGTCTATTACTATTCTTTAGGACATTGTCTCATGCTGGTTCTATGATTTACTATGAACACCTTCCCATTTATGATGCGATTTTACAACACAATGCCAAGCAGTGTGGATATTTTATATGTACAAAAATTGGCTTTGGGCTTGCCTCGGCGGTGGAATAACAGGGAGGTCCTTTGTTGTGGGGTCACATTTCGAAATGTTTAAAATTTATGCTTATTATTATTAATAGTCTTGATTTCTTAATATCGTATTTAAATACTGTTTGTAATATTTTAATAAGGAATTATTTTATGGATGACGATTGGAAAATTATTGTTTTAAAATTTTTACAATTTTTTAAAGTATTACATTTATATTAACAAATGGTCGTTAAGTTGTTAATTTTATTTGTTTGTCAGTGCGCGCGTGCGCGCGCGTGTATGTGTGTGTGTGGGTGGGTGGGTGTGTGTGTGTGTGTAATCTTTGGAACCATAAATATAATTGTGTATAGGCCGACTGTTCTAAAATAATATAGAAGACCTTCGATTTAAAAAAAGAAAAGTTCATTCATGGTAGTTAGTGAATTTGGGGTCCGAGGGGCTCTTGTCATTGCGACCCAAATAGATATTTAAACAATATTCAAGTTAAAATATAATTATATAACTTTAAAAAAAATTAACTTTTTTTTAAAAAAAAGTTATTTTAACTCTTCTTTCTGCATTTCTGCTGAATAAACAGGAAAAAATAGTTTCCCTAAATATATCTGGCACCGTAAATGAGACTTATTTGTGAAACTTCCTATAGCAGCAAATGTAATTTGGTAACTTCTTTATTTAAATATAATAAAGTTATTCCTTTGCGTACTTGGATACTTTAAAGAATCCTTGGCCAGCGCAATGATAGGCATTGCGATGCAAAATTAAATCCACATTACATGAACGTTATTATTTTCAAGCAACGGTGCGGAGGAACAAAATAACAGTGTTTATATATCAATTTTGTAGGCATTAAATTACTTTGTATTGTTAGACAAGGCTTGGGATCCATGCACAGAGCGACGGTTTCACGTGCTTGACTTTATTCAATTAACTGAAACAATTATTAATGCAGAGTAAGTTAATTTAATTATTTTTTTAATAACGTTAAAATATAAAGATAATTTGAGTGCTCTATTATTACTTTCTCACATGAATATGTATGTCACCTGAGCCCAAAAAGTGTTTCGAGGATGTTGTCTTTACAGTGAGTTTTCTGTAGCCCTAATAAGTGGACCGAATTTGATCACATTTAGTTGTGAGGATATTTTGGCCAAACCGGGAAAAAAATTGTGTTTAACTTAAAATTTGGATGTATATACCATAAGATCAAAAGTCGTAATTCTCATTTTTCTTAAACTCGACTCTAACGATTTTGATAAAATTTGCTAAAATGGAGCATCCAAAGATCAAAATAAAACATAGGTTTTATAAACAATTTTTTAAATTTATTTAGTATCTAAGTTCTTTAATTTATTAACCAGTAATTTAAAGGAAATTAGTAATTTGATTAGGTTTATAAAACTATTGAAAATTCTTTTATTATCAGACAAAATAACAATTCATTTCCTGAGGCATGAGTTATAATGTGGTTGTACGAAAAGTACTGTTGAATGTTTTGGGTGTGAGTTGATGTTTAGTTAATGTTACCTTGAGTTTTACATATTATAGTGTTCACGTTGCACCTACTGTATATTTAGTTTTAGTTTTTTCTGTTTAAATAATGTATGTGATTTTTGCTTTTCTGGACTGCGAAATACTTTTTCACATTCTAATCTTTTTAATTTTTTTTATCTCATGTTAGTATCATCACTAATCGTAAGTGTATTTTTTAATTTTTCCATTATGTTTAATATCAAGTGTTAATAAATATATTTAGGGTTATTTATTTTTAATAGTTATTTTGAAACTCAGATTCAGTGTTTTGTTGTCTGCTTTTTTTATTTTAAGTTAAAAAAAGGTCCAATTATAACTTGGTTTTAGGACTTGCCATATTTCCTTGTGAATTTGCCTATAGATTTTTGAATAAACAAATCTTATAGTATTAAATACTATTGTAGGTTATGAGAATTTACAGTGTTATTCGTATGACTGTTATTATGCACATTTGAAATAAATCATTTTCAATGTGTAGATTAGTGTCCTAAACGAGTAGGGCAAATAAATTTTGTTTTAAATTACTTTTCAAGAATTATGGTTACCCTTGCCACTGTCAATATTAACTTGATTTCAATTGAATTGGATTTAGATTTATGGTAAAAGCGAATAAATTTAGGCTCTATTCAAATTTATAAGTAGCTTTCAAAATATTTTGTACACAAAATTTCAAATTAACTTGGCAAGGTGTACAACTTATCTTCTGCCATAAATAGATGGGAAGAAGTCAGTAATGCAGAATAATTATGTTGTTTTATTTTTTCTCATTCATAAGTAGCTTTCGTACAAAGACATTTTCTTGTTATAGCCTAGCCTTCGTATTTTTAGATAGCATTTGATTATCTGTAAAAGGAAATTTACTGAAATGTTTTTTATACACTTTTTTATGATTTGTAATAAAAAATTGCAAATACTGTGATTACTCTCTCTCTCCCTCCCTCCCTCCCTCCCTCTCTCTCTCTCTCTCTCTCTCTCTCTCTCTCTCTCTCTCTCTCTCTCTCTCTCTCTCTCTCTCTCTCTCTCTCTCTCTCTCTCTCTCTCTCTCTCTCTCTCTCTCTCTCTCTCTCTCTCTCTCTCTCTCTCTCTCTCTCTCTCTCTCTCTCTCTCTCTCTCTCTCTCTCTCTCTCTTTAAATAGCAGTTTTTTAACCAAAGAATAACAATACACCTGAAAGGTAACAAATGGGCTTGTAATTATATAACTTAGGCCTAATTATTGTGTAAAATTTAACTATATGTAAGTACGTTTTCAAATACATAGTTTGGCTATGGAGAAAAATTTATAAACAAATCGACATAGAGTTCTAGTGGAAATATCCGTTTGGGATCCCCTGAGTACAAAAAATTGTGTTATCAAATTATGTATGTGTTGTTCTACAGTCCAAACGGGTGGACCGAACATGTAAAATTTGGTATCTGAGGATATTTTAGTAATATTTCATTCTGTTTCCTCAGAAAATTTACAAAATTATATAAGATAAAACTAATCAATTTCGTTTACATGTTGCCTACCCTCTAAAAACAAAACCTATTGGTGGTTATCTCGTTAAAAATCTCAGTTGGTAATTATCGCTTAGAAAAGGAAAACGTACCACGTGTGTCGTTCTAAAATTTGAATATCTGAAAACTCGTCAAAAGCGCATGTCTCATTATTCTTAGAGGAATTAGATAGAATAAAACTCGATCACAAGATCTCAAAAAAATACGTTTCAACGACAAATTCGCCATCTTCAGTGATACATGAACTACAATAACTATAACTAACTCCAATATTATATTTATATGATTCTAATATAGTTTAAGCGATTTTATATTGCATGTTCAAAGGATATTGCCTTCAACCATGTACGGGTGGGAAATTGTACAAATTCGTAAAGGTGTGGTTGTGTTCAATAAATGGTGTATTGTATTGTATTGTTAATATGAAGAATTACATGACAACGATATGAGATTAATAATAAGATTACAATTTAAAAGAATCGCTACAGAGAGAGATTTATGCTTGATAAGATCCCAACAATACCGCTGTCTGAGAGACGAGTAACCAATGTATTCTGTTCATTATTATTTATATTTAACGTCAATGTTACTGGTGAATGATGAGATATGTGTTTACGTCCATCTTGCAAGAAAGCTACTGTCCAAATGAACGTTGGAAGGATATTTTGTTCTTATTTATTGACGAAAAACCTATAGTAGTATGCGCTTTTCGGTAGGTGGTTCTTTTGTTAACGTTATTTTTGTCTTTTTAATTATTGTTATTAAAATTAAAAAACTAATTTTATCTCATTTAGTACGAACGTTTCGGTTATTAATTTTCATCTTTCATAAAAATGATGTTTAAATAGATAGCGCCGACATGTTGAAATTCGGCATTTAAAATTTGGTTCGTGTTTTTAGCGATAATTCCCTATTTAAATTTCGGAAAGAAGGGCTACAAATTTTTTAACTTATTAATATTGTCATGATTTAAATCAGTTTTGATAATTTAAATTGTTTTTTTCTACTCAAAAGAAAATTGTCTTATTCGTTATAAAATAGAGAAAAAAATACAACAAAAATGTTTAACAACATCATTAAACTCAGACAAAAAATACTTCAACTAACGAGACGAACAACAGAACGTCCTTCATGCATCCCACATATTTACAGTACTTACAAAGACTTACATAACAACACAAATAAAAAGAGGCTGTAGAAGGGCAGTTTCGATTTGAGTTTCAGAGAACTAGAACTAGGGACAAACCGAACCATTCAAATAATTTTGATGCAATTATAAAAATAAAAAAATTCTACATCGCATGTCTAAGAGAATAAACGGTTCTCCCAGCCACCGAAACATTGGGAAAACATGAAATGGAATAAAATATGCTAAAAGAACTCATACGGAGCAAATGACACACCACCACTCTACTTAGGTAAATGAACAAAACGACAATATGCTATAGAAGTCATGCGATGTCATCCCAACAAATGAATAGTACATCTGATAATTATTGATATTAGAGTCTGCATACAGTTGCATGCAGTGTTGTCACGGTAGATTATAGGCATTATGCTGTATGCATGACGAACCCAGCTTAACTATTGTTGACTTATTCTTTCTCTCTTCCTCTATACTTTGTATCTGGATTTCCGTTACAAGATAATGCGCTAATATTATCCAATTGACCTGAAGTTTAACCCATCAATTGCCTTGTAACTTATACATTTTTTACATGGAATATTTGTTTCTCCAAATAGAGATTGGATTGTCTAGCTCACAAACAAAGGTTTAACATATTTTTATAATTTTTTTTTCAAAGTATTAAATTGGACATTTTAAAATAAAAATATCAATGGTCAAGAAAATATCAATTAGCATAATTAAAAAAAAAAAAAAAAAAAAAAAAAAAAAAAAAAAAAAAAAAACGATATTAATTTTAAAACAGTATTAAACAATTTCTAACATATTTTCCATTTTTTTCAAAATTTTATGGGCTCTATGTAGAATTTAAAAAAAAGCATAGTGTGACATCTTATGGTTTTTTTCCTCCATAAGTAAAATTAACCCATTTTAACAACCATAGTTGTGTGGTGGAACTCTCTGTAAATGTCGAGTGGAAGCGTCTGTTTTAAGCTACCTAAAACAAAACCATAACTCGAGCATTAAATTCCTGGAGAGTACAAAAAGAGATTTTCATTTACATTTACATTTAGTAGAATTTCACAGTATAAAGAGGAAAAATGTAATAATTTTTTAATAGAATCTTCTTAACAGGATAGTAAAAATTCCTTCGTTATATGTGTTGTAGTGGCCAGGAAATTTGAATGGACACAAACACAGGCTGAATGACTGAATAATCTTTTCTTTTTTCCCTGTTGTTTAGAGGAAAACCTTCAAAATCATTATCGCCTTAAAATAAAAAAGAAAATATCGGAAATTAGTGACTAATAGTCCTCGAATACTCTAGTAGCATCAGGGTCGGAAGAGAACAAGAGTTAGTCAGGAGAGATCTGATAGGAAGATGAAAGGGAGGGCGCTAAGCTAAAACTGCAACAAGTAGATCCAGCTAGGGTACTTAGTTATTGCCCAACCCGTAGTCACTATTAGCGAAACCCTGAGAGGAATAATGTTTTTCTTGATTACAATATATTACTATTAACAGAATATCTTTCCTCGATAAAGGAATAAAATCCACAGATATTTCACTTTAAGTGTGCGAGGACCTCATTTAAAAAATTAATAGATAACTGATAGACTGTTCACAAATTTAGGCGACTATGTTATTGACTATTAACCAGAAACAGCTGTCTATAACATTGAAATATGTTTTAAGCAATCTCACTAAATACAAGGCGTTATTAAATCTGACTTGGTGATCATTACCTTTAAACAAAATATAGGAACCTCCCTCCTTAAGTATTAACTATAAACGACATAATTAACAACATGGAACTTACCATTTCCATCTCTTCTTCGTTTAAGTCTCTTAAACCTAAATAAAATTTAAAGTAAGCAAGAAGCTGCAAGTATTGACTTATCCTATTTCTTTGAAAACCGTTAAGGGATTAACAAAGTAGGAAATATTCATATGCATTTCATTAAAAACCGTGCAGCCGTTATTTTTCATCATTAATCCCTAAAAATAGATTTGGAATCATAAATAGTACAATACAAAATTAACCTTTTAAATACCTAATTTGAATTTTTAAATATTTTTTTCTTGTTGTTTAAAGGCGAAAAATCCTCGGTATTCATCGCAATAAACAAAAGGAAGAAAGAATATAAAATAAAGACCCACTAGCCGTCTAATATTTTAATAACGGCAGGGTCGGAAAATAATGAGAGTTGGTCATGAAAAACATTTTAGAAAATATGAAAGATAGGAATAACATAAGACTTTAAGAGAAAATATAAAGATCCAGCTAGGTCCCTTAGTACTAAAAATTATACATGTTTACTTTTTAGCTTGTACTTTATTCACAGGTTCAAAATGGCGGTCGAAAATTTTAAATTTTTGTTTCTTTACTGAATTTAATAGTAACTAGTTCTTTTTATCTACTTGTTTTATGAATCTATCGTAGTTTGTAACTAAAGTTAAAACTATAAAAATTAAACTTGAACAAAATTTCTCACAAGTTTATTAACTCAAACTTGTTTCAACTACAATGTTGCCATCTTCAGTAATGCATGAACTACAAAAATCAAACTATAACTGTAATTTATATTGATCGGATTTCCGAAAGCGTTAATCTCAATAAAATATCTTCTTTCCTTTTTAATTTTAAGTCATGAAATTTGAAATTTATCACTTCACAATGTTCCAAAAACTTTCGCAAATATTCTTCAAATATTTACCTATGTTGGTACATTTTAATAATATATTTCCGAGAATATTTTTTCATCATATTAAAAGAATCTCTTAAGTATTTGATTGTTGAAACATCTTATTGTTTTCTTTAATTATTCATAACAGCTGTAAAAACTTGTTTAGTATTGAGAATTTTACAATTTTTAGAAAGTTTAACATGCTATTAACTTTCAATTTCATGGAAATATTTTATTAAAATTGGGTGTTGGAAGCTTCGAGAGACAACCATGTAGCTTGTGAGGGCTGCCCAAATGTAGCTACAAAAGTGAACTCATAATGTACATAATATTTCTACTACAAACTTAAAGCTTATAAAGTTGTTCAATTTATATATTAGAACAAAACATTCAGCTTTAATTTCGCAAATTTTAACAAACAATCAATTTATTTATTTGTTGAGTTATATTATAAAAATAATATATCAACATCAATTCCAAGTATTAATAATTTACTTTCCAACAATAAAGTTCAACAATCATCATATATTATATAAAATTCAGCAGAGTCTAAATAAGTTTGCTAATGAACTCTTCAATGCCCAGCAGAGATAGAGAAGTTCTCAATAGAAATCTTAGGGTCTGAAAGCTCAGCTGAATGGAAAAATATTTGGATTTCTTTTTCATAAAAACCTTGTTGGGGCTCCTTTCGAAACAACAGGTTCCCAGGTGGTGACCTGGTTTTAATTATTTGTTTAAACAAATACTTTTGAAACAAAATTTATTTTCTTTGTCCTGAAATAATTTCGTTTAAATTTTCTAGACCATTCTAAACTGGTTAAAAAAGGTCTTTTGTAATTTTTTGTTAAAGTTGTTAGTTTTCGAGATACAAATTATTTAAGGTCCGAAAAACGCAAAAATAGCCATCTTCATCGCTCATAAACCACCAATTTGGAGTTTGCCAAATTTCTTAAGTAATTCTTGAACATACATTCCTTAATAATCTCCCGAAGAGTTATTTGGCATTTTTTCTTATGTTTACTTTCAGTCGGTAGGCCTAATATTAAAAAAGACATGATTTTGATGCGTTAGCAACAAAGAATAAATAAGTCTATCAGACTCCGCGCAAGCATGGACATGTATTACTATGACTAGTTTCACTGATTGTTACAGTTTGCTCTATTAAAACTAATAACCAATATGTATTATAATATTAACCAACGAAAAATTACAAACACATTTATTAAAAATGAAATCAAAGGTCAGAGCTATCTTAGAGAATTACTAAATACATACCATATGATTGGCAAGGCCCATATATACACAGTGGGTCGCCCGGAATCAAGAGGGGAAAGAGCGCGTTATAGCGCTGTTAAAATTGAAAATAAAGTTTTAGGAATAAAAAAAAAAAAAAAGTGAAAAATAACTCTTCGGGATATTATTAAGAGATGTTCAAAGATTACTTAAGAACTTTGGCAAACTCCAAATTGATGGTTTTTAACATAGTTTTTGTGAGTTAAAAATGGCCATTTTCTTACTTTTTCAGACCTTAGCTTGACTCACGAAAACTATCAATTTTAGCAAAAAATTACAAGATACTTTTTTCTTCACTTCAGAATGGTCCAAATAACCTTTAAAAAATATTCCAGGGCAAATAAATATAGTAATTTGTTTAAAAAATATTTGTTACAAATATTAACCAAATTATAACTAGGACGTGTAACCAGATAACAACTGGTAACCTATTATTTCGCTTAAAGGAAGCACCAACGATCGTTATTATCCAAAAAATTCCATCCAAATATTTTGCCACTCCAATTAGCGGTTTTAAATATGCATTGTTATATTGGTTGCTATGGTAAATTAATTTGTATGTAAAATCACAAACTCCAGTTTAAAAGACTTTCTAAATTTTTATATTGGTCTATTTTAGGTCTAACTTATTTTTGTTCTTAATTATACAAGTAACTTATTTAATTAGCTGTTTTAAATATGTATTGTTATATTGGTTGCTATGGTAAATTAATTTGTATGTAAAATCACAAACTCCAGTTTAAAAGACTTTCTAATTTTTTATATTGGTCTTTCTTAGATTTAATTTATTTTTGTTCTTAATTATTATAAAAGTAACGTATCTAATTATCTGTTTAAAATATGCATTGTTATATTGGTTGCTATGGTAACTTAATTTGTATGTAAAATCACAAAATAAAGTTTTAAACTCTATTTAATTAAGCTTAATTATTGTTTCACATTGGTCTATTTTAGGTCTTTGTGACCTAAGAACTTCTCTGCTACCACGCAATTAATATGGATGGTGTCATTGGAAAGCTTATGGTCTAAGTTTCAAAAGTATATTTAGAACATGACCGTGTGATCTAACCCCCCTTCACAAGGACACTTATGCGGTTTTTTTTAATGGTTTTTGGTGACAACCCAACTAATACCTATTTCTGGAGCTCTACCATCGGGCTGATTTTACCGGTTTGTTTTAAATGAAAGAACATTTAAAACAAACCACATGTAATCTCTCCTATTAAGAATACCCTAAACACTTTCCACTCAATAATGAACTTTGATATTATATTAAAGCTGATACAGGCAATGCAGAATTCATAAAGACATATTATGTGACTGTGTTAAGTAATTGTGACTGTGAAGCCAAAATAGGGCTGTAAATGCATAAAGAAGTTAACCGAGTATTTTTTTAATACACGTGATTACAAAAAGTGTATTTGAAAAAGGTCTATCGATATTAATCAATAGTCTATTCAAATGCTATATTGGAAAAAATAATCGATATTAGTATAAGATCGCTGTCGCAATCGTACAGGATAGACGCTTTTTATCATAGAACCTTTTATAAGTATAATATACACCTTCAGTATTGAAAACATTCACGAGCGAAGAAAGAAAGAATGCAGTTTAATAAATTAATAACTCCTATTCACACCACGTCATCAATAATGAAGATATTTCTAGTTTAAAGATGTATTAAGACTGTATAAGGGATTGTCAGTTATGTTTTACAATATTTATTTTCATTACTTCTCTATGTAACATAACAGGTAATGCAAATTGTATTTTGATTTTTGTGTGAAGTGAAATGATTTCAGTAAACTATTTCTTTAGGTACCTAATTAAAAAAAAATAAAATCCCTACAGTAGAAAAAGTATGAGGAGATGGTAATTATTTTTATGCTCGATTCCTTTTTTCTTCTGTTTTTGAACATGAACTTTATACAAATACATTAGTCTATAGATTATGAACGAGGTTGTAAATAATTTGCAAGACTAATCTCTCTTTATTATTGGGGACCAAACTACTTATGGCGAAAAAACACTTTCGCACAACTAAAATTCCACAATTTCACCTTTGATTTAACTAACTATGAGAGATCAAGTGGAAATGTAAAACTATGTCTATTAACATGGAACTTTACTAAATGAACTAATTATGCTTTTTAATGTTTTCTGAAAATCGATATTCAGGTCATTTCGATATTTTTATTTTTGACAACAATGATGATGTAGAAACGTTAAGTTCAGACACAACCAATGATGTCAAACATGGCCGTCCAAAAAACAATCTAAACGTAAAGTTTTTTGCCGAAAAGAAGAAAATAATATATATATATATATATATATATATATATATATATATATATATATATATATATATATATCAAGAATTCCTCCATTTGAGTTGTCAAATCGTTTCAGCTGAGGCAAAGATCTCAAGGTGAACCTAACTATATGAGGAATGCACTGACTTGGTACACTGAGTCCAGAAGCACCTAAGGTACTGGTTCAGTTGTTTATAGACTCAGGGCCGGAGAAAACTTCAGCCTAAGGATGAGAATGCTGACAAAATTGTTCATCCGTAAAAGATTGTCCTCAGAGAATGTGTACAAAAAATACAGATAGGGTCTTCGTTATCAAAAAGAAAATGCAGCTACAACCCAACCTAACCTAACCTAACCTAACCTAACCTAACCTTACCTAACCTTAACAAATATTTAATAAATGAATTTCTTTTTAACGAAGCAACACTCAGAAGAAGGTCTAAGTTCGTTGCACTAGGACTACATTTCTTTCTTAACGCTTCAAAAATAGCAGACCTCCAAAGACTTTTTCATCCAGTAGTTCATAATTCATCTAATACTTTCTAAAATACATAATTTAATACTTTGTTGTCCAATCAAATTTCATATAATTCTATATCAATATAACAAAGAAATAATATTACAATCATTTTATTACTCTTACTAATATTTTACTAATTTATCTGATTTAAAATTCCAACACAGGCCAAAAGTCTAACTGTTACTATTTTTCTTACCTCATCAAATATTATACATCCCTAACAACTAATGCCTTAAAGTTTTATCAAACTGTATAACATTTTCACATGTGTCTATATTTAGCTGCGTCAAATTATAAATTAATAAAAAGATATAAAATTGAAAATAAATTACTTATAATAAACATAAAATACAAAATTTATTATTAAACAAATTACCCTTCTAGTACATTATAATAGTTTTAATGTTTTAGAAAGATACATTCTAGGATAACTTTTTAAAACACAGAAAATACTAAGCTTTTAAATATACAAATATATTAGTAAAATTACAATTAAAATATCCAATCTATTGATTCAATTTCAATGTCATTGGAGGTTCTTTTCAACAACTTTCGCGTTTTAGGCACAACCACAATATTCATGTAATCTAGACGATTTCCTGTGAACTGCAATAATTGCAAATTGAACGGAAACAGAAAGAAGGGCTAAATAGCTCAAGGGTGGGGTGGGGGTGGCTCGCCTCAGGTAGCACAGATTGGTCCATTGAAACTTTTAACAAGCTATTCAATGGTAATTTAAAACTTTGCTGGAAAGGGTAGATCGGATGTCAACTATAAGACAGGGAATAGAATCATTAGCCTCTTGCATTGTGTGCAACCAACTGGAGCTGATGGAAGAGATTAATTAGATATGCCCTTCAATAAGGGAAACGGTTTTACTCTTACCATATTCTGAATTGTAATTATCTTTGGATATATAAGTAATACAGCAATCATACAGACTGTCAGGTGCTCACTTTACTGAGTAGAGAGCTAGCAATCCTGAGGGTGCCTAGCTGGATCTACACCTTGTTTCAAGTAGTCTTGAGTTGTACTTTTTTTACTTTTTACTTTTCTATAAGGTCTTTCTTGAACTACTGTACTTATGTCATCTTCCGACAATGACAGCTATTCGAGTATTCGAGGGCAAGGAGTCTTTATTTTACTTTCTCGTCATCTAGTTTTTATAAGGCGATGATGGCCAGTAAGCAACAAGAAAAAACTGACAATGACTGTAAAGAATGATTGAGAGATTAAATTCTTAATTTATAATTCTAAATTTCTGGATCATTTTAAATCTTTGAAGAACTAAGACAGGAGTGTAATTTAAGAATTACTTATGCTCCTGTATCTTCAATTAGAAAAAAAATCATAAAATGTCAATATTTTTGTCCTCAATACGCGTTGAAATACTAAATTATGCACAGTTTGGACTTTAATTTTCTTATGGGAGAAAATAAATTATAATCATAAATATATTTCCACACTTCATACCAAAACAAATAAATCACTATAGCAAGTGGTTTGTAAAAGTAACATGCTAATCAAAAAACCACTTTTATATTTTTACGTTTATGTGGTGTAAATAAAGGTGCGCGAAGGGCAAAAATAGTCATTTCGAGTGTTTTGATTTTTGAGGTCTCTTGAGTAAAAAAAGTTGTTTTTGAATGACCGTCTGTTGTATGTGCGGTGTAGTACAGTCCAAACAATTTAAATCAAATTTGATATGAGTGTAAAACAAGTTTACACTACACTTATACTAGACTTACATTTCACTTATGCTAGGCTTACATTAGACTTACACTACACTTCACTTACACTATGCGTAGACTAGACATACAATAAACTTACAATAAACATACAATAAACTTACATTTGACTTAGACAAGATTTCCACTTGACTTACAATAGACTTACACTTACACTTACACTAAACAAACAATTTTTCAATTATTTGTTACAATTCAAAATTTATCGGTGGCTGTCATAAAAAAAAAAAAATAATAATAATAATAAAATAAAATACAATTCTGTCAAAATCGGCTCTAACGTGTACTCAAAAATTTTACTCAAGTTTACTCACTAAAGATCCCCCCAAAAAGTATTGGTAACTATTTCTTAAAACTTTTCAGTTCGTGAAATTATACATAGAAAACCAAAAAAATCTGAAATGTTGCTGTTATAAAAGGCATCATTTTTAAAAACAGCTCTACCGATTTAGTTTACGTTTTAGTGAAATCTAACAACTAATATTTTTATTGATTAATTTTTCTTTTGTGGTTTGAAAGTGAAAAACCTTTCTGCCACCGCCGCCTTATAAAAAAAAAAAAAGACAATAAAACAAAGACGTCTGATCATCGAATACTTAAATAACGTAAGGGACAGAAAATAACAAGAGTTGGTCAAGAGAGACATGATAAGAAAGATGATAGATAGGGATCTAATCCAAGACTACATGAAGATCTAGTTGATCCCTAGTGATTGCCACGGGTATACTCACTATAAGTGAAACCCCGAGGGTCTGACGATTAATACTTCAAAGCTCTGTGCAAAATGGGAAATAGAAAACTGTACCGATCATGAATAAATCTAAAAAAAAAAAAAAATCAATTTAACCGTAACCGATATTATTAAAAGCTCGATTTTAATCAATAGGAATTACGCTAAGGACGTGGTTACAGACAAGCCTTTATTTATAGAAATATTTATTTAAGGACTTCGTCCAGTTTCTCTTTTTGACTGCCAACTACAGAAGTTCCATTTTTGTGTAGATTAATAATGGTTGTTTTTATTTAGTCTTTGTTATAAGTGATTGAGAATGTTTGTTACATTGTTTGCGCTCCATATTGTATAGTTTATTATATCCGACAGTTGTTCAACTCTTACAACTCTGATCTAGAGTAACATAAAGGTTCTAACGACCCAGATTTCTGAAAATAGAATAATATCATCACTTACCGACGATTGAGCACCCAACCATTCACACAAGATGAGCTACCTGCTTGGCTTCAGAAAGTAAATGTTTCTCCTGAAATTTGATTCTTTCTTCTCCCAGTACTCTAATAACAGTTTATGTTACAATAAAGGTTAGCTCAGTTTAAGGTTACCTACACACCTGTTCATTCATTCTTTAAAGTCTAGTGTTGTGGGAACATCGTAACAATCCAGTATAGAGGGATTTGTCAACGTATCACATTTACAGTCTTCTAATTATATTCTTTATAATCTTATGTAAAACTATAATGTTTATTCGCTTTTTACGAATTGCTGATGTATATATATATATATATATATATATATATATATATATATATATTAGTTATCTTTCTTAGTAGTCAGAGCAATTCTTATTTTGTTGTAGAAACACTACGGCACTGTTTCGCCGTTCACAGCCGGCTTCGTCAGGTGTAGGCTTAACACCTAAATAAAATACATAACGACACTGAACATACACGATAACACGACACAAAAAACAATATAAAATCTATCAGAGGTTAACTCTTCGTCAAAGTTAACTTCTAAGCCTACACCTGACGAAGCCGGCTGTGAACGGCGAAACAGCGCTGTAGTGTTTCTACAACAAAATAAGAATTGCTCTGACTACTAAGAAAGGTAACTAATATATATATATATATATATATATAGTCTTCTAATCATGTATTTTACAATATTTTTATCTCCTTACATGAAAAGTAACAAAATAATGATACAAATTTTAAAAGAAACATGTTTTAAATAAACACACAGCCTACAAAAATCTAAATACAAATCTATCTAATGTTTAGATGAGAAGGCAAAAACTCATAACGATTTTCTTAAAATTTACTAACGATTTCGGTAAAATGTGACTGTGAATAACTGAAAACAAAGGAGTAGTAAAACAAAGTTTTTGATGAATTTATGAAAAAAAAAAAATAATAATAACGAATTCGACGACAGTCTGGGTTTATTTCGGTATTTTCAAAATTACTAAAGCAACGTAATTTTATTTTAACTACAAACAGCCATATTGATTAGGTTATTTTCACATATCACCAACTTTTGTGGTAATTTGTTGCGTATATTTTGAGATAGATGTTAGAACCTTTACAAGGGCGCCCTTTGTTCAAATCTACTTTTTAAGATATTACGGGTTTACCCGAATCGATATTTTTGTGAAATTGGCGACTAAAATTTGAGGTCCTAGAAACTACATTTTATCAAAATTAGATCGAAATCATTAAAGCCAATTTCAGAATTTTTGTCTTATATAGCTACTCGAATTGATCGAGGAGGGGAGGGGGAATGGAAAAAAATCTTTGATATATTTCCAAGAAATGTCTACATATCAAGTTTGATCAAAATCGATCCATTCGTTTGTTGTTGTAGTGACAGGGACGGAGAGACTTGATTCCAAAAATCGCTTTGTTGGTTAAAATTTAAATAAAAGCTTAGTTTTTATTCTAACAATTTTGAGTATGGATATATTAGTAGAGGTAATCAGACCTCTCTCGCACTTTCGATATTTCAATCATCCAATCTTGGCTCAACTACCCTCGATGTCCTGCAACTTCGACCACCAGTTTTCTCTACTCTCGCCACGGTTTCCTAGTTACGAAAGCCAAAACTGTACCAAGCGTCAGCCACCACTACATACATTCAATATATATTTTTTGTAAAACCAATGTAGTTTTTTGCTTAATGCGTTACGTAACAACAATATTTATTGACTGAGAAGTTACAGTAAATAATATTATAACCACTGTACACCATTCAGAATCTAAAATAATAAAAGTTAAAAGCTTTATAACTGGTTTGTTCCTTGAATTGTGATTGTCATTTACTATTCCTTGAGATCATAGTTGTAGGAAATATTATCATTATTTCCATATTGCCTTCCGAAATACTGATATAATTAATTAGTTAATAGGTTTACTATTTTGTGTGTGTGTTTTTATATACAAACAAGTTTTGTGTTGTGAACGTGTTTTTAGTTTTTTTTACGTGTGCTAAGCCTGATGATGCCTTATGTTGAGGCGACACAGCTGTAACTACTATTAAGAATAATGAACTACTTTTGACATTAAGGTATGTTAACTAATTAAATATTATCAATTGATGGAAAAATCTCGAAATGGCGACTGGCTTAATCCTTTACACCGATCATGTAGTTTAAGCCTTTGATGGCTCAATTCGTTAGAAGCGTAAAGGATTCGCCTATTGTTTATCTTCACAAGTTATTTTTTAATGAATTTTTAGAGGAAATATCAGGGAAATTAACTGTAAAACTGTCAATTTTATTATTTAATATGTAAACTCTAGACACTGTGGATTGTCTGTTATGTAACAACAAACCAAATGCTTTAGGAACATAGTAAACTGAACTTTATAGTGCTTTAGTATCAGTTGAAGAACGCCTCTTCAGACATCACCCAACAAGCAAAGAAGTACTTTATATATATTATTTATTTTCTGTCAAATGTAGTCTGTATTTGTATTTTATCTTTTATGTGGCTACATGTTTCACTGCCACAGGCAGCATCATCAGGCCAGCTTCTATGTCCACTCAAACACTTATATATACACAACACTTAAGAAAATAAATAATATATATAAAGTATATGTAGTTCTAAGGCTATCAACAATTAATAGAAGTACTTTACTTAGTTTTTAATCAAATTACCATACTCAGTCTGTCATACTCAGCTTAACAAAACATGGATTAGGCTAATTCATGTTAAAAGGTCTAAACTACGGCTTAACATGATTTTATACACTTGAGTAAGGCGTAATTGTGCAATGGTAGTTTCTGGATATCATATAAGATTTATCCAGTATAATAAGGTATCACTACTAAGGGGCAGGACGAGAAGGGGGTTGTGCTAAAGAAGGTGCGTTGATTATCTATACATGAATTGGTAGGCGTCTTTGACATTACTGCTTTGATGTCGGCCTATCATTAGGCGCCATTCTTGAGCGACGTCACTCTGTCGCCCTTCGAGGACTCTTTATTAATCCATTGAAACGTTATTTTATTTAGGTTACGTAGGATGTTTATTGTAGGCTGATATTGAGAAAATTCGAATTTCGTTCTTTTTTATGGAATCTAGTCTCAAAATTTCATGTATAAGAAAATGGATAAAATGTCCCAAGATATGATCAAATTATGCCCATATAATAAATTTGACAACTATCTACAAATTTTGAACTAACCAAAAAATGAGAGAAAAAATGCATTGCACGAACGTCAAACTACAGGCATTTAAAAAATCACTTTTTTTTTTCACTTAGAAGACGTCAAAATGAATATATCCACAAAAACAAAACACGATTGTTTCGACCCATCACATAACTTTACACGCATTTTGTGGGAAAGGAAAATGTAATCTCGATATATTCATTAACATCCATTTTATGGGTGTGTAGTGCATTATACACAGCATATGTATTGGTGTCGTGCCATCTCGTCCAAAAACCTATGCTATTGTTTACTTGACAGGTCTACAAAAACTATTGGAACGTTTGTAGTAGCCTACCTTTATAATTTTATAAAATTCTTATTATTTATAACGTTTCGGGTTTTCCATATTTTCTAGCTTCATACTATAAAAGTACCCTAAATGCTCTTTGCGTTTTATATCAAAATGCTATAAGTATAAATCAAGTACAATCATGTTAAAACTCGCCTTGTATGTAATACAGGGAGAAAACTAATCTTCTTGTGGGTGCTCCTTACCTAGGCTCCAGGTTGCACGGTTCAACAACAGTCTGTTCTAATGTTCCACCTCAAGGTTTGTAGAATATGAAGCTGCTTGTATATTAACAGAATTATTTGACATAAATTACAAATAAAATCTGAAAATATTCAAAGCGGCCGTTAGGTTAGGTAAGGTTAATCAACTGTAAAACTGCACTGGACGAGATGGCACTTTTTTCTAGGATATGGGATGTTGGATAGGATAGCACTGGGATGAGATGGCACTACATCTATGTATTGCATGGAATAGTCTATTCTGTCTTGTGGAGCGGTACAACCACCAAGTTACAGTGTTACTAACATATTCTATTATTAAGCCTCACATCTGTTCATCAGTTCAGTCAGTTCTGCACAATTTTGTAACTATCTGTTACTCTCAAACGTGGTATAATATTACTTTTAACTTATAAATTAACTTTTTTCAAGAGTATTCTTTCATCCTTTTGGTGTTCGGTTACAAAAACTTGTTGCACGTTTTAGAAGGAGTAGGAGGGGGGGGGGGAGATCATTACAAGTCGCAAAGCATTCCATCCCTACGACACTATTACATGTCGTTTTTACAGAGACTAACATAGAAAATTTGGTTTCCCTCTTTTATTGTAATGTTTCCTCTGAGCATCTATAGATGCATCAAGGAAATTACTTCAATAGTAGTTCTTCAACTTCGCTCCCGATTTCTTTAGTTTCAAAAGAAGTAGAATATATATTTCCATTACGAAAAAAGATTATTCTAAAAATATTAAAATAAAATATCAAAACTTGATGTAACAATTTATTATTTATTTAAAGTTTTAGTTGTACGTGTAAAGAGAAACTGAATTAACCTTTGTCGTGCGCTCACAACTCTTAGCGTAGAAACAATTCATGGCAACTTATTATACAAAGTCAGCACGTGAATGGTCCAATGCACGTTGATCATGTTATCTTCCCCGCACGTGCCGTTCTACTGGATTAAAATAATCACAAAATAATTGCTTTCAAATTACACTCTTCATGACAGACTCTAGGAAACGTAGAACGCCATTATTGGTAACTTGAGGCGATCTTCTGTGTCGCAACGCGATGTCATAATCGATCATTTCTAGGTTATGACTGTATATGGTAGTCGATATCTGATTGGAAACTACCATATCAATGATTGATAAACAAGAACAATTGCGAGTTATAATTACAGCTAGTTGCAATCATCGATGGGATTTCAATTTACGATTAAAAAAGTACATCCCTCCAATTAGGATAATTGATCAGATTTGTTGGAAGTCCTGTTTGGAAAACTAAATGAAATGAGACCGTTTTAGGTATACATAATGTCAATTCAATTTGTTTCATTATTTTGCCAACTTCATTAAAAAATAATAGACGGCTACAGATTTCAAGAACTATATTTTCACATTTTTAAGGCATAAATATACTTTGGATTTGTTGTTTTATATTTACCATGTTTCTCTATAATATAATTAACTTGCTTACAAAGTTTGCCTATTAAATCTGTATCTTTTTATTATTTGTTTTGTTCCTAAGGAGTGGTATTTTGGGGTCCAAAAAGATAAAGTTTATCACGTCCTTTTATTTTTCTGTACTTAAATAATACAAAATACTCGAATTAGTAAGAGCAGTTCATTCAGGTCTAAAAAAAAAGATTATAACCTAAGTAAGATACCCAAATCTGAAGCTTGAACTGAGCTGCCAAAACTAAAACTATAACCTAAGTTAGGTACTCAAACCCGAAGCCTGGCCATAGCATCCTAACCTAAAACTATAACCTAAGTAACGTAACCAAAACTGAAGCTTGACCTGAGCAGTCAAAACTAAAACTATAACGTAAGTAAGTTACCTGAATCTCTCCTTGAACAGTTAAAACTAAACTTGTAACCTAAATAGGTACTCAAACCTGAAGCTTGGCCTGACCTGTCAAAACTTAAACTATAACCTAAGTAAGGTACCTGAATCTTAGCTGAGAAGTAAAAACTAAAACTATAACCTAAGTAAGGAAGCCAAACCTAAAGCTATTCATAATCAGTAAAAACTAAATTTATAACCTAAGTAAGGAGTCAAACCTAAAGTTTCGCCTGAGACGTAAAAACTAAAACTATAATCTAAGTAAGGAAGCCAAACCTAAAGCTATTCATAATCAGTAAAAACTAAATTTATAACCTAAGTAAGGAAGTCAAACCTAAAGTTTCGCCTGAGACGTAAAAACTAAAACTATAACCTAAGTAAGGAAGCCAAACCTAAAGCTATTCATAATCAGTAAAAACTAAATTTATAACCTAAGTAAGGAAGTCAAAACTAAAGTTTCGCCTGAGTCGTAAAAACTAAAACTATAATCTAAGTAAGGAAGCCAAACTAAAGCTATTCATAATCAGTAAAAACTAAATTTATAACCTAAGTAAGGAAGTCAAACCTAAAGTTTCGCCTGAGACGTAAAAACTAAAACTATAATCTAAGTAAGGAAGCCAAACTAAAGCTATTCATAATCAGTAAAAACTAAATTTATAACCTAAGTAAGGAAGTCAAACCTTAAGTTTCGCCTGAGACGTAAAAACTAAAACTATAATCTAAGTAAGGAAGCCAATCCTAAAGCTTTCTACAATCAGTAAAAACTAAATTTATAACCTAAGTAAGGAAGTCAAACCTAAAGTTTCGCCTGAGACGTAAAAACTAAAACTATAATCTAAGTAAGGAAGCCAAACTAAAGCTATTCATAATCAGTAAAAACTAAATTTATAACCTAAGTAAGGAAGTCAAACCTTAAGTTTCGCCTGAGACGTAAAAACTAAAACTATAATCTAAGTAAGGAAGCCAATCCTAAAGCTTTCCATAATCAGTAAAAACTAAATTTATAACCTAAGTAAGGTACCCAAACCTAAAGTTTCGGCTGAGACGTAAAAACTAAAACTATAACTTAAGTAAGGAAGCCAAACTAAAGCTATTCATAATCAGTAAAAACTAAATTTATAACCTAAGTAAGGAAGTCAAACCTAAAGTTTCGCCTGAGACGTAAAAACTAAAACTATAATCTAAGTAAGGAAGCCAAAACTAAAGCTATTCATAATCAGTAAAAACTAATTTTATAACCTAAGTAGGGTACCCAAACCTAAAGTTTCGGCTAAGACGTAAAAACTAAAACTATAATCTAAGTAAGGAAGCCAAACCTAAAGCTTTCCATAATCAGTAAAAACTAATTTTATACCTAAGAAAGTGTACCCAAACCTAAAGTTTCGGTTAAGACGTTAAACTAAAACTATAACCTAAATAAGGTGCCCTTTTATTCATATGACTCATTATTATGCTCGATTGAACAAGTAAAACTACTGTTCTTGTTATTTTTATATCGTGTTTTTTGTTTTTGTTAGGTAAATCCAGCGAAAAAATCACAACTGAAGTTTTACACCTTACTATTCACTTTTGTCTATTCTAGAACATTTGTTATTTTGTAAACGAATTAATGTTGATTTTTGACATTGTAAGTTTCGCAAAAATTTCTAACTTTTTATTTAATAAACTTCGCAAATTGTATTATTTTGAAATGTTAAAATACCGAACATTTGTGCCATGACAGATTGAACTTAGTGTGCAAAAACTATTCACGAGAACTGATGCCAGTCCAGAACTTCTATTAAACACTAGGCTAATGATCAGTTTATGAAAACGGAAATATGGTGTTATGATAATTTAGGTAAATGTTTTCCAGTCTCCTGTCTCTCTCTACCTACAAGGCTTTAGAGAACTAGTTTTATCGTTTATTAATTTTACAGTCCAAGCTGTTTCTTGAAGACAGTAATTTTCCTTGAAGAATCTTCTATTTTCCTTTTCAAACACTTATAGAAAAACAAAAAACCTCTTATAAACGGTCTTACACAGTAGGGTATAGTTCTTTAAGAGCAGAACATATAATTGATTATTATAGTTTTGCCACGTATTTTGGTACAGTATTCAAAAAAAAAAAAAATGCACGAGTCCTTCGTTTAATGAAATAGAACTTATAATCAGCTTCGATTTAAAAATTAAATTTTTAAAGCCATTTTTAAGAGACAGAGATATTTGAAATAAGCATTTTAAATTTAAATAACAATTTTGATAAATAATAATAATTTGACTTTTGTACCTCCACTTTTTATTTTGTTATTATCCTAAAAACATACGCAATTTTTGTTTTCGTTAGTGGAGTTTTAACAGTCTTTTTCTTTTTATTATTGACATTTTTAAGTCAAATATGATAGCCTAGAAAATGCAAAATCATGTTCGACAAGAAAATGGGAAAAAAACTTTCTATAAAAATCAAATAAAAAAACACAAATCAATACAAACCTTACGTGACAATAGTAAATTTAATATGTTTTATTAAAGTTAGTTAAAAAACAAAACCAAATACAGATTTTAGCCTCGTTTAAATGGTTTAAAGGAACGTCAACAGCAGGACAAATTGTACATACACTTACAAATAGAAAATAGGTTTTGTAAAAGTGGGCGAAGGAAACAAGTCGACTTTTGGGAGAAATGTTCTTAAAAAACTGTTAAAAATTCTAGATTAAAAATGCCAATCAATTTAAAATTAGCATTAAAAAAATTTAAACACCAAATGAGTTAAAAGTTAAACAAACAGAATGAAATTTTTTATCGCCATTTTTATTGACTAGGTTAAGTATAGACTAAATTCAGGGTGAGGACATTAAATTTTAAAACAATCACTTAAGAAAATAAATGGCAAAAGAATTTTGTGTACATTTGACTGTTTATGGTACATCAAAGACGATATAAAATATATGTAAACGTTCTATTAGAAATAAAAATAATCTTCTTTTTTTTAAAGGACAATCCAAAAGACGATAATAATTTTGAAATCAGCGTCTTTAAAAAACCAATGTTGACAACTTAAGAATACAAAAATTTAGAAATAATTGAATGCCATTTCATTTTTTTAATATCAAACTACAATTTTAAATAAACATTTTTATGAGCGTGTGAGTGAGTCATGTAAACAATCAATTACGATTTGTAGCTTTATAATACAAGAATGCTTTACTTACAGACGTCCAATGATTTTAACAACAATGACTTATTAGTAATAATAGGCCTACATAATAAACGGATATCAACAGAAAAATAATTTTAAAAACTCAAATTTTGATTCAAACAACATTTATTTACGAATATTTAAATTTAATTTACTGTCTCCACTTTGTTAATAATTACAATAACAATGTGTAATGAGAAATTAAAATTACAAAAGTAATAAATCTCCAAGTGAATATACTTGGCAAAACCCGTTACCATGTTCCGAGACGTTGGTTGGAATATTAAACACTAAACTATTAAAACATGTAAGCTATGTTTGTTTGTGTGCTAATGTACCTTACTTGTTTGTTGGTACAGATTTACATAGTTTAAAGAGTGACCGGAAATATGATGTACAGGACCGGAAGTGCCATTACTGTTATGAAACAACATAAGTTGATAAAGTATTGTTATGTATTGTTTACTAATGCAGTTTTCGTGTGCTCTTAAAGCCGACAACCTCTTCGTCACCCATCCAAGGTCAATAAACGTCTCAACATTGCTTTGTCAATCTCAAGTTTAAAAACAGAGTTGGTCACATGTCGGTATATCTTAAATAGTTCAATAGACTGAAAAAAACTATACAGGATGATCAACTCAAGATGGGCCACAATTGGGATCTTGGAAACTATCAGTTTATCGAAGAACTTTAAATTGGGAACCTTCCTTGGATTTATACGTTCATTAAAACTACGCTGTTACCGTATTTTTAATCTTCACCATTTTACCAATATGGCCGCCATCTTTAATATTTTAAATACAAACACTATATTTTCATTGTATTTTTGGTATAACATATTATTTTATGACACTTTGGTCTTTGATATTTTACTCTAAACGTAGCCGTTATGGAACTACATGTCGTCATGTGTAAGAACAACAGGTTCCCAATTTAAAGTTTTTCTAGAAACTGATAGTTTCCAAGATCCCAATGGTGGCCATCTTTAGTTGATTATCCTGTAACCGAGTGTTAAAAAATTAAAGAAGACAACAAAAACCGTTATTAATTATTAACATTCAACTAAGTATACCATACAGCTGTAACGTAATACTAATTTAGAATATATAATGAAATGGTACTCTAAAACGGCGTTCCGCAAGGTTCATTATTTGGTTCATTATTATTTGCTATTAATATCAACAGTTTGTGTATTGGTTGCTTTAGAGGAGAATTAATGTTACAGAACTTATACACTGTCTTAAGACTACGAAAGTCTTCTACAAATTCATGACATGATGTTTTACAGTTCATTAAGTTCTTCTTCTTCTTCCCTACTTACTGTATAGCGCTATGCAACGTTAAGCGATTTCCCGGATCTATTTTTTGTATTTCTCCCTATCCCAGGCTAACCTGCGAAGCTGATTCACAGTCTTTCCTTAACTCTATTTTAGGATACTTTATCGGATCCTACAACGTTGTCCTCGGAATTCCTGCAGGTCGACTCCCCAGCCGTTTTGCCTCCGTGAATTGGCATGTTGGCTCCATACATATAACATTTACTTTAAGAGCTTCAATAGAACTAGTTACTAGAACTAAGAGTGCCGATGTATGTAGAGCCTTTCGCCACAACACCGACACCCACCCCAAGAAAAGAAGGAGGAAGGAGAATATCCACTATCAGCAGCACCACTACCCCCAAGAGTCCGACCTCAATAGCATGGGTGACGGAGTGAAGTTTCGTCAGGGCTCCCATGCTCCGTGGTACCATTTTAAGCTATAACTGATTTCAAAGCTTCGCCGCGATGCCTAGAATGGTCGCGGGCCCGTGATCGTAAACAGACCACCATTTACGACCACTACGGTTTCGGTGTACCTTCATGTTCCGCCTGGGACTTGACGGTACACTCCAGGTTACCTGGTTTTCCGTACTCATCCATACATAGCCTATAACACACCCAAACCAGGATAACTGCAGGTTGTCTATTCTCCTACTTAAGGATAACCTGTTGTAAGGTTCTCATGTCTTACTCGGTCCCGTCAAGTTTTCTTTGTTATCCTCCTTAGGCTTCTCAAACTACTGCTTTAATTCAGTTCATATCACTACCCAGCTCTCACTGTCATACAGCAGAAACGGTTTCACGATAACTTGGTATACTCGGCTCTTTGTCTTCCTGTCAAACTTATATAGCATAATATGTTTGAAAGTGATGTCAGATCTCATGCATTGACCAACTGCAGGCAGAGTCGGCAGACTGAAATATCTTGTTGCGACGTTAGATTTGGTTTAAATTGGAAACAGGAAATTAGTTAACTGAATACAAAACTATTACTGTCATTGAGAAATATGTATTTTATTATCAATCGCGTTTAGGGTTATTATATCCCACTTGCTAATTGTTCGTATTATACTCTAAATAGCTTGAAGCCAATGTTCAAAACTATAAAATATAGTTAAGTCTATGTAGTATAAACAAAAAAACTCATATAGATTTTTTAAGAAGTTAAGTATTTTGCCTCAGCATAGAACTGTTTTGAATATATTTTTAATCGGAAAACTAGACAGAGTGAAATCCAACCGGAAACCGCTGATAATTTTAATATACTAGAAGGTTAGTAAATTTTGCTCTTTTTTAGAACAAATTACTGAATCACAAGCTATTTTTATAATAACTTTATAAAACTAGCCTATGTTATTTGTACTTTCTCGTATATAGTAATGATATAGTTTTAAAAAAACTCAACTTTGAGTCACACGCGTAATATCCATTTTAATGTCGCCTACAATTTTGATATAATTTGACGTGTGAGCTTATTGTAACCATATATGAAGATATTTTTTCAATAACTCAAAATTTTCGAAAAGCTAGAACATTTTGAAGTAATATTGAGCTTGACTTGTGATATAATATTAGATAGAACAAAAACTCGAACGCAAGATCTCACGAAAATTATGTTTACTTAATGAAACGCGTTTCAACGACAAAGTCGTCATCCTTAGTGGTACACGAGCTGCAATAACCATATAAGTTATAGTTTAGTTAATGTGTTTTTGTTCAATCTCCAACTATTTTGTTTAAATTAAAATAATTAAAAAATGATAACCTCTAAGAATCCAAACAAAAACCATTGGTTCCCATTAAAAAAAAAAAATTATTTAAAAGTTTTAAGAGAGTAATTTTCTGTTTGATGTAGGTTTAATTACCAAACGCTTCACCTTTACAGAAATATACAAATTTAATAACGGCAACCTAGATTTATTATTTTTATTTCAACCAATATCTTCTAAACTGACCAATAGATTTTATTTCAGCATTTACACATTTTGATCTAGTCTGGTATCACATTTTGACCACATGGAGGATGATTATGATTATTCCTTTTTTGATAACTTACAATTTAAGTGTTGCTAACACATAGGCTAAAATAAAATTCCTATTTTTCAAAATTGACTCCAATTGATTTTGTTCAAATTTTCCTAAAATCTTATCAAAATCGTTAGCGCATATTAAGACAAAATAAACTTTAAATTTTGTTCCAATGTCAGATTTCTCCAACATTTTTATATTTATATTTGGTTGTTTATTTATATTTGTGAGAAAGTTTGTGAAATATAGTAGTTGTCTACGTCATTTAAAGCCAATCAAATAACATTTCAATTGCATTATTTTTATTTTAAATTATGATTTTACATTTCATTATAATATAACCTGTGTTGTAACACATTTTTTATGGTAAATATTAATCTTTACACAAAACTCATTGACAAATAAGTAGGCGGATAGGCCCGAGTTAACAACAGATGCGAAGCGAATTGAGGCCGCACTTCAAGGTCGAGTCATTGACACCATTTAAGGGTGAGTGGGGGGCCATTTTGAAATAGGAAAAATTACTATGTCTACTAACCAACACTAGAAAGAGTGAATAATATATTTACATATTATCTGACTGTGTGAGTAGAGCATAGCGAGTGGAGGCCATGTTTATTTAAAGATGAACATATTTAGGAAGACAAATTTATTATGCAGATTTTTTTTGAAATTGCACTTAAGATAAATTTTTGAAACAAATATTGATTAAAATCGGACAAGAATTGAAACTGTTTCCATAAAACTCGACCAATTCTCGTTCGCGAACCCTCTCTCTATACTACTCTTGTCACATCGTAGTTGAGAGTTTGCCTAACAATCAGGCGCGCTATCAGTTGTTAGTTTATCTTGAAATTTACATATGAATTCACATTATTTAATTTTAATCTGTTATATGTGAGTTTAATATTTTGATAAAGTCTTGTGAAAGTCATTTAAACTTTAAATTTAAACAAACATGATACATAAAAGAGTTCCGTGATTCATTAAAAAAATATAATAAAAATCATTCAATGGGATTTATTTTATAAATATTTTATATTATCCGAAAGGTTTTCTGACCTTCACTTTGGTATCAATATAAGCATTTAACCAAACTACACAAAATGATCTGTTTGACGTTCATAGACTGGGGTAGACTGAAGTCTACCGAAAGTCATAAAGAAAGTACCGAAAAGTTGCATTAAAACTGTCATCATTTTTAAATTATGAGAGTATATACATTTTGTTGTAACATACTCAAGTTATCTCCATTTAAAAAATTTGAAAATCGATAAAAATTTTAAAATAAATTTATTTCTCCGATGTTCTAATTCACTCTACTTCACTCGATTTCTAAGTTTTGAACTGGAAAAAGTGATGTTTTAATCGTGGTTTTGGTTGAAAATTACTGTCGTCTGCACAGTTCAAATGGCTAAAACAGTTTTTACAGGGGTTTCAATATCTTATTTCATAATACTCTTGGACTAAGACGTTCGAATTTTTAATTTTAATTTTTCGCCGTTTAATAATATAACATAATATCTAATGTAAGAAATATCCACTTTCATTATAATTGTGATAAAAATAGTTCATGAAGTACTTCATTATAAATTAAAAAGAAGGAGCCTAAATTTACGACTTTTTAAATAATGAAACGGTTATGTTGTATTTCAGTTTTTCCAAGTACTTTCGTTAGGATTTTTGGTGATTACAATATTTACACTAGTTTTACTGTCACTTAAACCAAACTCATTTTTGAAATTTCACTCAAGTATACATCAACTTATTTATTAAGTATACATACTTATGAAACTCGTTTATCCTTTATGGGGAGATGAAATAAAGTATGTCATTAATTTTTAACGACTCAGACATGAATTAAAATTCTAAAACGACCACGCTTCTAATTCGAAAATTAGACTCCTTGTTTTACCTTCTGTCTTATTGAGTTTATCTCTTTCTCTCCCTTTCTGCAACGGTTCTGTTCTTTCATTACGTTTAACAAATCATTAACACCGCCATCCATTTAAATTCTATATTTAAAGTGAAGATTACAATAATAACAATTTGATTTTCTCTTATGCTTTACAAAGTTATTATCAAATTTAAAACTTGAAACATCTAACCAATTTCTTCTGTACTGTTGACTAAATGACGGACACAAGTTCTGACATCGTAATTTTACTTCTCTCCGGATAAAATAGAAACATAAAGCGTTTTATATCACTTCAAAGAAGTCTTATTTCATTCTAAAGAAAGGTAAAACGTCTTTCAATAATATTAAACGTTTAATAATATATCAATTTATGTTGTAGTAAACTCAAGGAACAAGTCAACATGTTTTTATTCTTTGAATTAAGATTTACAATGTGCGGAGGGCTGAAGATGAACTGACAGCTGGACTAAGGACGAGATTGGTTCTGGAGGTATGATTGTTTGGTTTGATCTGCAACACCCTTTCCTCTCCTACTCAATCTGCATTCAGTACGCCTTGGCTGACTCTAATAAGTTGGGTTTATCAGCGATTAAACGAAGGGTTTAGCGTGCGACACGACGCATAGTATTTACTCTGTGTGGTGATAAAATGTAACTCACGATCACGTCATTGTTTCCAATCCAAGTGGAAAAATTCCAACAGATTGTTTAGCGTTATTGCACCGTAAGCGGGAAAAAAGCGTATTCATATCTAGCGGAGGACAACAAAATTAGTCGAATCACATTTTGTATATATGTGACAATAGCTTCATGTGGTGAAGCAGAGAGAGAGAGAGAGAGAGAGAGAGAGAGAGAGAGAGAGAGAGAGAGAGAGAGAGAGAGAGAGAGAGAGAGAGAGAGAGAGAGAGAGAGAGAGAGAGAGAGAGAGAGAGAGAGAGAGAGAGAGGTTATTTTTTTATATTTTACTAAAACAAAAACAAAATATTTGTGAAAATTTTAATGAGATTAGACGGTCAATATTCATACAAAAAAATTAACATTTCTTGTAACTTATCATAGTTTTTGTTTTCTACAATGAGAGTACGTTAAGAAATTGGTATTATCAAATGAAATCTTGTTTAATTTCGTATATCAACGATTGAAGGTAGAAAGTTGGCTTATAGCGACAGTTCACTATCTTTACAAATAAGAAAACTTGTTTTACAAATTTAAGGTAATTTCAAAAGCGACACATTTATTTTTTAAGTAAGTCACCATTTTTGCCACTATTTTGTATTTTTAGTAACGTTTAAAAAGTACTGGTATTTAGCCTAACGGGGTACACTACCTTTCCTATAAAAAAATATTTCTAAAATACATCGATACTGTCCTGAATCGGAAATGGTTCTCACTTATTGTATTGTAAGATACAGAAACTGTAATCTACTATAAAATTATTTACGCATAGCACGATATGTTTGAAACTTTTACTGTAATAAAATTGACATACGAGGAAGGATATTTTGGTTAAATAATGCAACAGTATGGTACATAATGTCGCTTCTTATATGCTACATAATTCTTAGGTATAATTATCATTTGTAGGCCTTGTTGAAACATTATTAAAGTGGCATTAAAATGCAAACCATCAAACCTGTTAAGGTCAAAAAATACATTAATTCTAAATTTAAAAGTCCTTACTTATAACTAACAAATATTTATTATAATAAAAAAATCTTAATAAAAGAAATTAATAATAATTCAAGAATAAAAATGGGAACATTAATATAAATAAATATAATATGTACTGTTAAAATTACTGTTAGAGGGGTTCTCAAAAAATAATAATAATAATAAAAGATAAAAACATTATCTCAAACGTATACGTATTTAGACAAATACCAAGCTATTAATTCAACATTAAAATTTTTTTAAATACTAATTCAAAAGTTACTAACTGTAATAAAAGGACAGACTTAAAATACAAAATTTAAAAGAAAAAAAAATCTATTTATTATTTCTTTCTTGAAGAAGGTATATTTACTAATTAAATTCCTCTACCAGTTCATATCTGTATGCTTACAAAATAAACCAATCTTGGACTTTAATAGGTTTTATTTCAGTAAATACTAAACTCCTTTTTCTTAGATATTTTAAATGTAGATCTCTCAAAACAAATCTATTATATCATTATGCAAATTAATATTCCACATAATGAGATATAAACCAAATAATTGTATTTAACATTGCATTTAAATTTTATTCCCCTATGAATATCCTTAAACTAAATGAAACAAACAAATCTGATAAATACATTACAATTATAAAAAATCCCGTGACATGTTTAATTTTTCTCGATTTGCTAATATATGTAAACAAGATGATCTATTGACTAAAATAAATACTGTAGGAAGTAGCTTATATGATGCACGTTTGGTTTTGATGAATTCGTGCACTATAAAACGTAACTTAAAATTTTAAAATAAGTTTTATTATGAACAAAGTTTATACAAAGAAAACAAAAATGGAGAGGAATAATCTTCAATGAACACAGTGAAGAAAATCATAATAATAACAACAGATAATTCCTCAGACCTAAAAAAACATCATAATTATAATTTTATTATTTAGTGACTGTTAAATATTAATTAATATAATTATTAAGTTATACTACAATTTATTAAATAATTATTTATAATCTAATAATTATTATAAGCAGAATACAACAAAATAATAATATATTCATATTTATTGTGATTTTTTTTATTGCTCTTATAATTTTGATTAGAGGAATTATCTGTTATTGTTGTTTTTATAGCAAAATTTCAAAATTATAACAAATAATCTGTTTAAATACTTTATTACTCATCCATTTTCAAACCAAATAAAAACCAACTAAATCTATTCGTCATTAAAAATATTAGTTCGTTAGTTGACAGTCAAAAGGCGAAAATGGACCATAACACCGTTTAAAGTATAAATATTTAAATAGGGTCTAGACTTACTTTGCTTGCACCATAATAACGTCCTCAGCGATAGTCGTATTTGTTTAAAATCGGGCTTTTAATGACAGCGGTCAGGCCGAAAATAATTTTTCGTTTTGCTAAATATTAGTGAACAGTAAAATTTTCTTATTAGCTATTTTGAACACAGTTTTGGGTCACTGTAGGCTACTTCTTATTTCAATAGATTATGATTTTATTTATTTATTTATTTTTTTTTTTCAAAAACCGATATCATAGGAGAGTTGATGAACAATACGTTTTTTGAGGTCGTTAGAGGCTATATTTAAGCAAAATTTGATAATAATCGTCGTAGTCGATTGCCAATGAATCATAATTTTGTGTTTTTCTTTTGTGGTAAATTTTGAGTCTCTTATCAAACAAATGAAAAACAAGAAAGGTCCAAGACACGGCCAAAATATTCCCACAGAGTAAATTTGATTGACTTCAACTCACACGTTAAACCCTGCATAAAGACAAAAAAAAATTAATTAAAAATTATACAAATACTTGTATTAGTCGGTTTACTGAAACTTTTTAGAACAAAAAACTTAGAATTATTCGAAACAAACAAAACCAATTTTTAATTTCCTCAAGTTGAACTTCAATTTGAATATAATTGGTCGCATCCTTTGTCTGGATGCCCCACGTCTTGTCTGCGACGTCTATTACGTCTCTACTCTAATCTGCGTCGTGCTGTCGCCTTCCTAACTTAACTAACAAAAAATAACTCAAATCTTGTTTTGATGATGTTTCTCGCAAACTACTCTTGAGTCATGAATACATTGTCTTTATTTAACAAAACCTTTGTTATGTGATAAAACTGTTAGCCTGAATCTCTTTAAATTGTAATAATAATTTAAATTTTGCATTGTAAACTAAAAGTCGTAATTAAAGAAAATTTAATTATTTAACCCATGTCAACGCGAATGATAAAACATTTCTCTTATTTTCTTTTTTGAAAGACAAATTAAGAAAATTTTAAGAGGAAGATATAAAATATCAAATAAAAGGCAAAACAAGGATAAGTTACAACATAAAACTGTACGAAGATAACTTTTATAATCTATTTCAAACATTATATTAGTTCTTTATTCTAACTTTTCCTGAGATAATCTAAATACACAACTATACATGAACCTATGCTCTACAAAATAGTACTAATATTAAATTAATATAGAGTATTTTTATCTTATACATTGTCGTATTGCACACACACACATAAAAAAAAAATTCATACTAGCGTTCAAATTAATTAAAAAAATAAAAATTAAAAATGCATTACTTTACAACCCATCCAATCGTTTATTTATATTACATTTCAAGCTACAAACCATACCATCAATAAATTTGCATCAACAACGCTAGCTAACAACTAACTAAACAAAATCAGTAGAGTAAGAATAAAAATAGAACAACAAAAATATGCAATGACTTCAAATAAGACAACAAACCTTTTAAAATTTAAATTTTAAGTTAATATTTCAATTTAATATCAAACAGGGTAATATTATAAAATTTGTGACATAAAAAATGTTTTTATAAATAAACTATTATTGGGTTTGGGAGTTTCTAAATGATCAGCATATCTAGTTTTAACCTGTTTTGCAATTACCAACTATTTACTTTGTTCGTAAATAGGTGTTAGTTTATTGACGGACAGCTACTATGAGTTTATGTATTTAGAGGAATAACTAAAAAAAATACAAATTTATTTATTTATGTCGCAACTAGTTACGAAGATGGATATTTTAAAATCGTTAATATATCTTTGAAAGATCAATAAAAATCGATAAAAGATCTATTAAAAAATTTGTAATGAAAAGTTATTTCGGTTAAATATCTCAAATTCTGAACAGCATTGTTATGTACACATATTTCAAAGAATACAAATATCTGATAATGGTAATATCACTTGTAACACATATTGTTATTATCTATTTTAAGATTTTAATAACAATACTGTCGTACCAAATTTAGCTTAAAAATTGAGAATATTGAGTTAATAATCATTTAAAATTTAATAAGTTTCTAAAATTAATAAAACTGCTTTCCTATTTGCGTATTTGATAATAAATAATACTTTGCATTTTCGAGAAAAATGTTATTTAGCACAGGATATTTAGAGTAATTTGTCAAGATGGCAATTAAGAAAACGTGTTTTTTTTAAAGAGAAGAGAAATTCATTATATTGAGGTTTTATTTTAATTACGGTTTAGTTATTTTGTAAACATAACACTGGTATGTTGTAAACTCTTTTATTCTACTACAAAACACGATGTTATTGATCTCTATTTATAACACTTCTGTCCATCCAGAGGGTTTCAGAAACATCCCCTTGCCTTCCAATCCGGAACTAAACATATACAAATAAATAATAATTTGTGAAGTGGGATCAGTGTGCTTAACAATAGAGATTATGAAATTTGACACGGATTGACGCGAGGGGTTGAAATCGGTGACCTGTGAAATGGCAGCGACACTCTGCAACCCTCATGTCGTTCAAGTGACAAGATCCCGCAGTTTGTGCTTTACCACAAGGCAACGAGAGATTTGAATACATCTCACGCTGAGGGCAGAGGTCGGTAATACCAATGTAGTATGTAGTATAGAGAAAGTTATGTAATATATAATAAAACCCATTTAAAGTTATTAAAACTCATTTTTGAGTAATCGTATCCAAGTCACAGATTCTAATCTAAGTTATTTAATACTTACTCCGTCTTGTCACTTATTTTGTAACATATGTTACGCGTTTCAGAACGTGTGTTCCATCTTCAGACAAATAACACTCACATGTGCAACAGGTGTACACCAACGGGTCATTCTTGAACCTGTCGCGCATTTGAGTATTATTTGTTTATTTTATGTGATGTGTACGTTTTGTAGTGTTTTAAGGACCTCTCAGGAGCGAGTCTGAAGATGGAACATACGTTCTGAAACGCGTAACATATGTTACAAAATAAGTGACAAGACGGAGTAAGTATTGAATAACTTAGATTAAAATCGATGTTTAGTTTTATCGGAAATATCCTTTTCGTCGAAAATATATTTTTTAGAATGATGTCTGTCTTGCACATGTGCAGTGTTCCATATCCCACAATATTTTAGACTTATCTCAAGACCTTTTTTCATTTAACTCAAATTTTGGTGGTTGCCGTTGTAAGATATAAAATCAAACTTATCTCTAACGATTTTTATCAAATTTTACTAAAATAAAGCCTCGAATGACAGAATAAAAGTTGTGGTTTCATTCTTTAAAAATTCCAATTTGAAAGTTTTTATAAAAGACGTAATTTGGTAAAAATAGTTTTATAGATTTTGCTCAAATTTTTGTGAAATGGAAGGTTAATAATACAAATCAGTATCACAAATCGTAAGTGAAATTGTGAATCTAGAATATTTAGTAACAAATAAAAATTTCACACTGCCATTAAAAACCTAATCAAATACTACTTATGTTTAGGAAAAGTTTGTGGTAATAGCAAGCTTACGTTATATTTAAATATAAAACTATCTTTATATATCTATAACAAAAAATTGATAAATGAGCTCTTCTATATCAATCTATCACTCGGAAGAAATACAAGAGAAAATCTAGGTTATACAGAAAATACAGCAGTAGTTTAAAGACGTGTTTGAAAAGTTCGAATTGAATTTTATTTTGTGAATGGGTGTTGGAGAAAATTAATGCAATGTTTTTGCACATTTTATTTATATTAAATATTGCACAAGGTAAGAATTAAAATTGTTGCGGTTGTCAAGTAGATGCAGGAAAGATTGCAAAATAAACTTGAGAAATTAAAAATGCTTTGCTTACACAAACCAAATTGTTATAATATTATTTCTAAATAAACTGCAAACTATACAGAACTATTTTAAAGCAAGATAAACTATCAATCCGAGATTTATATATTAATGAAAGAAGTTCTCATTTTCAAAAACTAAAACACTTTACGGCTTGATATTCAGATATTATTGTATATGATCAAAACCTAGCATTGTTAACTATGATTAATCATTGCTGAATCTATAAAACAAATAAACAGTTGAAGATAGTCTACCCTTGTTATAATTATCATGTCTTGGGAAGTAAGTTAATTAATGAAATTAATAACGTTATAATGACTGCGAAATGACTAGTAAACAAACACCGGATGTCCGTTGTACAAAATTCCGCTTGTGTGTATGACCTGTGGAGATTTTCGTCAACCGTATTCGTTTTTGCACCGTAACACAAACATGACACAAAGTTATGGTCTAATTATTGCTAATTATAACAAAGCTCAGATCGGTGTTGTGCGGGTTTAAGATAAAATTCCCTAATGACATATGTTCTAGCTATTGTGTTATCACGCGTTTTTAAACAATAAACGCCACTGGTCACCGATGTTCAAATTTGATTTAATACTTTTAATTCAAGTTGTTTTTGTGGAAAGTGTTTATCTCAATCACATCTAACGGATGTATGGAGCTGAGTGGACAAAAATCAGATTAATTTGGAGGTCAGTTTATCACAACTTATAATTAAAAATTATATAGTCTACCTATATTTTTCATTTTCCGTATTGTTTCTGATTCTGAATTTTATATGGATTTATTTACGAATTTTGGGATCATTATTTCAACATCAGAATATTCAGGTATTGTATGACTTCTTACATTTTTATATTCTTTAATTATGCGTTTTGAGAGCATAATTTTAATATCTTAATATTTTGGTTGTTTATTATTTTTGTTATCTTTCCATACGAATTTTGGGATAATAATCCCAACATCAGTATATTTTGCTATGGAATAAATTCTTGATATTTTAGTTTTCTTTGTATATTCTTTGTTTTCTCCACTATTAGTTGATATAGAGTTCTGGGATATATTTTGTTTCATTTCCAAATCGGGAAACATATTAAACCTCAATATTTGTTCCTTAATTTGGGTTACAAAAATTACAGCTTGGGTTTATTTCACTCCTGGAGCAGAAATCAGGGCAAAATATTAAGTATATATTTTTTTGATAAAATAAAACGTGAATACAAATTGTCACAAATATTACGTTTATTTATTCAAACGCGTTTTAACGACAAAATCGCTATCTTCAGTGATGTACGAACTACAAAACTAAACTATAATAGTTAATTAATTAATTTAAAAAATACATTGAATATATTTGCACAACATTTTTACAGAGTGTAGATCCACTTATAAAAGTTTATAAATATAATTTAATCGCATATTCGACATCATTTGCACATATATGAACTAATACAGGTCTTTAGAAGTTATATATCAATTGCCGTTAGCAAGTGATAAACCTAGAACATGAGAAAAATATATACACCAACATAACCTGGAAGCTTACTAGAAGAAAACTTTTAACCTAAGAAAGCAACAAAGACTTTAGCAGTCATAACTAAGATTAAATACAAACTTGATCAGAAATAAACCATTAAAGGACTCATTTCTGAAGTCATGGGCGTACCCAGCGAGGGGCAGGGGGGCAGCTGCCCCCCCTGGAAGCAAAAAAATAAATCTTTATTATACATTTTGTTGCTGGAATTTAATACAATTCTTGAAATAACTATTTTAATAATCAATTGTATATTGAATGACCATGGCTTGCCCCCTTGCCCCCCCCCCCTAGTTTTGATCCTGGGTACGCCCTTGTCTGAAGTTACTTGTCTACCTTTAATTTTATATTTTGAGATGCATTTTGTGGTACCAAGTCACAATTATATTGTTAAAATATATTCATTTTATAGTTTCTAACATGGCTCTAGGCTACAAGTTTCATTTTTCTCATGTTCTAGAGTTATCACTTAATGACGAAAGTTGATTTATACTTTCGAAACGTCGTGTGTTAATTTGTGTATACATAAATGATGGGGAATAGTATGAACAATCCATCATTATCAAATAACTTCAAAACCAGAAGGGTTGTGTTGTTTTTCTTTTTAATATAAGTTATGTAATTTTTATGCACATGTAGGCATCAATCATTTTAATGTTTGAAGTTGAACAATTGTTTAAAAAAAACTAGCGGAAATAAATTTATTTATACACAGATTTAATAATCTAAGTATAAAACAGTATTCTACTGGAATAAATTAAATCGTTCAGAACATTTTTAAGTATTCCTCTGTGAATTGATTTATAAAATAGTGTGGTTGTGATAGACTCATTGGCCACGCACAACGCGTTATATTCCAAGCGAGCACATCAGAAACAGCTTCAATTAAACCGCCATTATACCTTCTCGTTATTTTTGACATATTACACACTTTTATATCATAAAATATGAAACTGTCGGAAAGACCTCGACCGAGTGTCAGGAAACCAGACTCTAGTCTAATATATAATACAAGAAAGTTGCAGCAGAATGGTTGGCTTTACAAATTATTGGTCGTAACTCTAGGTCCAATCAGTAGGCATATGTTATTATTACCTATAAAATGTCTATTATTAATATTTATTCGGTTATAGCTGTTATGATAGCTAAGTGAAATCACCGTGATGTGCGTTAAGGTTGGTTGAACTGTTGAGATATTACACGATATTTTATTTTATTATAAATATTAAGATATATTATAACTTGAATCGTGTAACTTCAGTTTAGTACAACCATTAGACGCGGTGTGTTTATAAATTAATGTGAGTGAAATGGTTATTTAGTAGTTAGGATAAATCAAGTATTATACTTATTAAACGCACCGTTTAAATACTTAGAAATCTCGCTTTCAATACATTTATAGTGATATTAAGTGAAATATATAATTTCAATATTTATACGCTACATTCAGTGTTTAGATTTACAGTTATAATTTCTGATATATTTAATTATGTAAAATTATGTTATTACTTCCTCATGTTAATTATTTAAAGGTTAATTTTCATTTCCAGAATTACTGTACGAACGCTTAACTTTTAAAGATATTCTCTTATATATTTTCAGTGTTGTTTGGACAGAAAATGTTTATGAATATGACGAATTAAAATTTAACGTTGCTTAAGGTTTTAACATATTGTTAGAGAAATTACATCACACTATTTTACAAGTGATCGTGACCTCAATGATAATATAAATCTTAAGAAATTTCTTAAAATGTTTCTCAATTGAAAATGGGAACGACCATTTTGTACACAAACAAGCCAAAATCCGCTGTATCAACTTGACGCAAAGCTAGACATTACTGTAGTCAATAAATTGTTTAACACATTTGGAAGAATATTGGTTGGTGTAATCCTGAGGAAAAATACACGGAATATCAAGGATTAGACAATACAGGTTTGTCTTGGCTGTATACAAGTTTGACAATTTTTAGACGCTTTATTGTTGACAAATTTTAGTGAAATCACTGTTGACAAATGTTAGGCGCCTCATTGTCGACAAATTTTAGTCGCTTCATTGTCGACAATTTCTTTGCATAACATTTAGTATATTAAATATTATGTAGTAATTGATGCATATGGGAAAATAGCGACCTTAAACACTAAAATATATTCAGATGTTAATGATATAATTCGATTGATATTAAATACGATAAAGGTTTTTCATAATTATTTACGCTTTTAGCACAGATTTTGATTGTGATTGCGTTTGCTAAACATAGATTTATTTTATATTTGACTTCTGAGAAACCTATCAAACTAGCCGAAAAATATAAATCATCAATCACAGACGATTGCATTCTGCCTTTTATCAACATCAATTGAGAACTTTTAACTCAATTTTGTTTTACAATATTTGTCTGTAAACGTAGGATAATTTTACATCGTATTACTTAGAAATCTATCATTCTACATAAAGATTAAAATCTATCCTCAAAATTTACAGAGCCGTTATACTGTGTCACCCGAAAATTAAAAAAAAACACACACATACCCCCCTCCCCATTTTTACAAGCTGGTCAGTAAATATAAGTATTACTTCAGTAAACATAAGTATTACTTAGAAATCTATCCTTCCACCAAAAGATTAAAACTGTTCTAGAAATCCTACACATTTTAAGATAAAAACAAGTATGCTCGAAACCCACGCGGCTGTTTTCCTGTGTATCATTCAACAATAAAGACACCAACTTTTCCACATTTTTACATTGTTTAATTTAATATTCTATTCCTTAAAAATCCCACGATAAGCAGACAAGTAAAATGAAACTTATTAACTCGTTTAGTTTGTAAGTCCGTCAACATTGAAGAACGATAAGGAAAATATTTTTTTGGTTTTTTCTATTAAAACAAATGCTAAAAAAAATAGTTTCTTTGAAGGATAAAATAAAGCAATAAAGCTTAAAGTTTCAAAATATTTTAATAATATAAATGAGATACAATTGTTTCGCCTTACGGCATCATCGGGCAACTGTTTCTTTGAATATAGAACACGCACTTTTGAGTACTTGTTCCGTGATGTAAATAAAAATGCCAGTTACCAGGAAATTTCGTGCGCGGAACCCCTGAGTTCTTTGGTAACAGAGGTAACTCGACTAGAATAAAGAGATCTAATCTTTAAGTAACTAGCGGTCATTCTTAACACCACTCTTGCTATCTACGGGTACAATCTACATATATTGGGAATCTGCAGAGCATAACCCAATACTGTGATTTTTATTGTGGTTATAAACATTTATATTTCTGAAGAATTTGTTTTTGCATTATTTTGTATTAATAATAATAATGTTTTTAGTTATTGAGATGGCATCAAGTAGCTTAAAATGTATGGTATGGATACAAGTAACTTGCTACCGAAGAAAGATATCCACCATCCAACTGGCTACATACTACACAAGAAAAGAGGAACAGGAGCAGAGTCTGAAATCCACTGAACGCTTTTTTACATTTCTCTGTGAGAGAAGAAAAAAGTAACTTCGATGTCAAAATCAAAACAATACAATTTGCTTTACAACAATGTCTTTATAAGACTAAGATCCTTTCAAAAGTTTACTTTTATGGTGGATCCATAAGCAGCAATCCTAGCTCAAACTTCTAACAAAAAACATGATAACATCGTAAATAACATCTTGCTTTCATTGGGTGTCTTAAGGATTATAAGGAAACGTAGTCGCAGACCAACTTGTGACAAAAGGTGCACAATTAGCAAAGAAAATCTACTCTGAATCTTGTCAGACAAAAGTAAGATTTAGTCAAAATAACCTCAAAGTCCAAAATATGGAATTGGATTTCATGGGAAGCGAATGAAGGACAAAAAAGGAAAGAAGCAGTAGCTGTATATGGAGTGATCACGGTTAACGACGGCTTGGGTGACATAAGTTAATAATATTAGAATCTAAGGAATGAATATTGTGTGATTAACAAAGTAAATCACAGATAAAAACTACCCTCCATTGCAGTAAACTTAACCAGGACCAAAGAGAACCTAACAATTTGTATACAAAACGACACAATTTGTCACCACAAGAAACAAACAACTTCATTTTTCACTGTACTCTAGTTATTTAAATATTAATGTTATCACATTCCAGCTTGGAATAATTTAATTATTTTTTAAAGTAAGTGTTTCCAAGAATTGTCATTGCTGGCCACGCATGGTTTGTTAGGCAACGATGTAGGTTACAGAAATATTTCTTTAATTGCAAGACCGTATCACGTAGGCGGCTTGCAGCAAATTACAGAGTGTTCGATCACAACTTGTCCCACGTGCTCTTGCCCAACGTGACATCACATCTAGCCCTTACTTTGCTTTGTTTTGCCTAATTTTACATTTAGAGATTTCTACTGAATGGATACAAGTGATTTATAAATGTTGATCAATATTTTCAGCAAACTTAATGATTCGATATTGAAAGAAAGTTACAATTTTGTTATCGTCTTAACAGTCTCAACAGCAATACCGATTTTTGTAGAGTTTTTCTATTGCATTCCTCCCGTGGTATGGTTTTTTACTACGTAGCTTGGTTTTTTAATTTGAACCAAAACAGTATTTTTGGGTAAACATTTAATTTATTCTGTTTTAACTTAAAAATTGGTCACCTCCTCCCTCCACAGATCATATTTTTAAAGTAATTTATGTAATTTTCTATATTCCGTTCCTTATGTTGTTTACTTCCTTAAACAATTACAATTTTAATAAGTTTTGGTTGTGCACAAATAATATGCATAGTCTTAAAAGGAAGTTGTGTATTTTTCATACTTTACAACTGTACAAACGATCCAATATAAATACTGTGAAGATAAAAATCGTTAAAATTTCACTTTAAACCCTGAAAATTCGTAGTCTTTGGCAGCAAAATTTAACTTTACCGCATGAATAGGCTACACATTTCGATGAAATTTAATTACGTCTTGATTACTGAGCAATGAACGATATATCGTTTATTTCTGTTTAACTTAAGCCAAAATTAAATTGAGTAATGTAAAATGTGAATTAAAATATTATAATAATAAAATTTTTCCGTGGAAAAATAGTTATTTGTGCAACTAGTGAGCAAAGTGGCACTTTTTTATACGAGAGAAAAATGTTGACGCACGAGGCTGGCCGAGTGCGTCAATTTTATCGAGTTTAAAAAAGACACTTTGTTCACGAATTGCACATTATACTTTGTCTACAGTTGTTATTTTGTGACAAATAAAAAACATACTGCAGCAGTAACACAATTTAATAAAACATTAATTTAATACAATAGTGTTCAAACAAACTATCAATTACAATTCGATCTTTAATAACTGCATTTTTCTTATTTTTCAGATTATTTTAAAATTTGAACTGTCCATATTAGTTCTACACAAAATAACAGAACTACACAAAATATAGCAGTAGTGCTAAACAACACATCAACAATGAGTAGAAGTTCTCACGTCAAAACTGAGATTATTTATGAATATTACAAATAACTTAGGTGTATTGTTGAGGAAACGGGATTGCCAACTTCAAATCTCGGCAAACGAAAAATACTCTCAGTGTACATACACTGTTAATCATCTTCATGAATAATTACTTCTTTTTTCAACTTTAAAAGGTTGTTTTGTTATTTATTTATATTATTTTACATGTAAGAATTAATCTAACTTACATAGGGACATTTCCTGTATATTATAAATCAATTAAAATAAACTTAACCTAAATTTCGTTTTGTGCGGTTGCCATTCGGAGTGAGTAAAGTAGTGTGCAAAGTAGTGGGCAAAGTGAAACTGTTGAGAAATCAGCTGTTTTGAAAACTAATTTAAATGAACAAAATGCTACTTTATCAACAACTGTAGACAAACTCTTTTACCTAGTGCGAGATGGTTAAAAACATTCAATTGTTTCTTTAAAAACAATAGTAAAATGGTGAGACATATTATTTAGTTATGAGAACAAATACAGTATAATAACTCATGAAGTTTAAAATTAAATAACTGTAATAGTGTAGAATTATAAAATACATGTATCTAGTTGTCCTAATAAGTTTAAAATATTATAACAAGTATTTTTACTTTCCCACATTTAGGGAAAGTTATGTGATGTGTCACCAAATCGATCCCGAGTTTTTTCCGAATATAGACTTTCGGTTTGAGTGCAAAAAGTGGTTTTCAGATCATTGTCAGTCTATCTTATGTGTAGTGTTTTACACCCCAGTTAAATGTAATTTGTTATGTAAGTTTATTTTAGCCATATTTCGATACTTTTTCATTTTTTAAACTTAATATATGGAGTTAAGAAAAAACCAACAAAATTACGATTTTCTCAAAATCGGCTGTAACGATTTTAATCAAATTTTTACTCAAGTGAACTTTCAAGAAACCAAACAAAACGTATTGGTCTTAATCTCTCCAAAAATACCAGTTCGTGGGTTATAGATAAAAGACCAAAAAGTCACCCATGGGAGTGTTTAATTTCTTAAATAAAGTTATACTAATTTAGTGAAATGTGAAAATTAATCATCTAAATAAGTGTATAATATATTACTGTTTAGGAATAGTTGACAAAAAAACAAAATTAAACCTTGACCCCCGTCATTATACGACTTAAGCCGAGTTACGTTTATGGCACAAGGGAAGGAAATTATAGCAATTATTTAATTATATATATATAATATATATATATATATATTATATTATAATATATATTATATAATATATTATATTATTTTACAAATTAAAATAAATAAACGGTACAAAATCATATCAAAAACTTTCCAACTTACTAATCTCCAAAACCAAATGAAAACGTACTAAAACAATCGTTATAACTCAAAACTATAATTATATATATATATTCAAGTACGGCGTCCATGGTTAATGTTTACTTTTTCATTGATTACTAACCATATCAAACCGTTTGAGCGTTCAACTTATCATATCAACCATAGTTGAACGTTGTAGGAAACGTTAATACACCCACAGAAAACGAATTTTGTAGAATCTCCCATTCACCCACACCTCTCGCAACCCCAACTTAAACATTTTAACTGGCACCTCTTCTGACTCTTTTAATTATTAAAGAGAATAAGAAAGAGAAATTTCAATGAAAAATGTAATCAAATTGGCTCATCCGTTCTCGAAAAATCGCACGATCTTTATCTTTATCAATACCTAAAGAATTTTGCCGCTGTGAAGACTTTACTTTAGGCAATACATTTGATTTTTCTATTACGCCAGTGATTAAAAAGAGGTAAAAATTAAATTACCAGGTTGCATCTGCCCTGTTTTCAACTATGATTATGATGGTAACTCCTACAACAGGTTCCCCTCTGGGGTACGTAATTCCATAATTCCACTTTCGTTTGTTCGTTTATATAATTACTTTTCTTTCTCTTTCTTTTCAATGAGTTTGTAGAACAATGTTGAACAATTTTATTTTTCGTTTTATATAGTTAGAAATTGTATGTATTACGATTATTATTTAATTTTCAGAAAAAATTAGGAATTCCATTTTTGTTTAATTCTATGTTTTTTTCATTACCGGTACAAGCTGTTTGTATATTATTTAGAGAGTGTTTTATATTTTTCGTTTTCTCCTGTTATGGAATAAATCAATGTTATTAATTAATTATACACAACTATAACAAAATAGAACCCTATATTCTATAAAGAATATATACATATGAATCAAGATAGTTAACTTAAGCTCAAATTATTTTTTCCGTTATTCTAATGAATTAGCAGTTATTAAAGTTTTATTTATTTGTTTATGGTAACAAACCATAAAATGGATTAAACTTTCAAGAATCACATAGAGTTGATTTGTAAATTTCTATACGGTTATTGTGTTTTTGGTTAATTGCCAAATCATAAGATCAAATTAAAAATCCGCCTTTGTCACGAACGATATTTGGCAAGTTATTAAGCAGAATACTATATTACGTTACAAGCCCGGTAAATAGAGTTTTTCCGTGCGAGTATGATAGTTCCCGCGCGAAGAGCAGCCGAGTGCAGGATTTTCATGCAAGCACGGTAAACCTACCGGGCGAGTAACGTACTATAATTTTCATTATACTACACCAAAAAGTAACATACTTTTAATTATAACATCTTTTTATTTAAAAAAAAAAAATAATAATAAAAAAATAAAATTACACTCAATACATAACTACAGAGTATATTTTATTTTAAACAATTATCATACTATTTAAATTAATATTTATAGTACAATTTGTGTTATTTTTGATATTTAATCCTTAGATGAGTAGAGCATTTTGCTTAATGGAGAGATCTGTTTTATATGTAGACCTAGACATCTCCCATTGATTCTGTATTTAACGGTCTCATAGAAACATCAGTGGGCTCAATGGTTTCTCGGATGTTATCTAAATGTAATTTTTCACTTGTAACTGAATAGTTTTCGAGAAACTTCTACATTGCTGTTCACAGAGTTTTCTATATAACCTTCTTCTGTTGTTGATGATCTCCAGTACTCTGACGCTTGATTTAGGAAAGTTATTAACATTTAAACTATCTTTTAGTGAAATACAATTCTTCAACATTGAAAATTTACTCCATAAAGAAGTAGGTTTCATGTGCTTGGCCTTTTCCGATAAATAAAAAACATAGCACGTCATCACTTACTTGTTTGATTTTTCTGTTATTTTTCCATTGACAAAATTGGTTGTATTCAATTTCATACCTGTCTTTCGATTTTCTTGGCAGTTAACTGTTGATTGTTTTAAAAAATTATCTGGAATATCAAGCTCATTATATTCATCACTGAAATCCATTATGAAAATGTTTGCAACTCAAAATATGCATAAACCACTATTTACTGTTATTTAAGACTTTGGAGCTAACCTCTAATAAATCAAATATGTTATTGTTCAAATCAGCTGTTTACTTAAAACTGATATGTTTATTCTTATTTGTAAAATCAGCTGGTGCACAAAACATTAATTTACGGTGCAGTTTATAGAAATTTGTCTGTGTAGTGTGTAATGTACAGAAAATAAGGACTGTAAAGAAAACAAATGTTTTCGGTGTAGTACAATGAAAAAATCACTATGATCAGTCAACTGATTTTCGAGATGAAAAGTTTTTACATTTTTATTTCACCACTTTGCCAAGGTAGCTTCGCTACAATTACAAACCAGTTCAAGAAATTAAAATATGCAAAATTAATGTATTAAATAAGTACCAAAATTTTAACAATATTGATTATTAGGCTTTATAAGAAAATAATAAATTAAGCACATTCGTATAATTATTTTTAAAAAAATCCATTTAATTAATTACCAGGTCGAAAATTTGGTTATTATAACACTACTCATGACCTAGTGAAACCTTGTCTATAATACACAGTTGAATGGTTCGGTTATAAACAAGCTTTAAAAGCTAATTATTGAGAAGTTTTTTTTACAAATTTAGTAAAAATATTTAAATTAGCTTGCCTCGTTAAGCTCTTTATCCATTTAAAAGGTGCTATACTAATTTTTATATTGTAAGCTTTACCAGTTTTTATCTTTAAGTAGTCTAGTCGTTTGTGTATATAAATAATTCAATCCCTAAATAAATATTGATATCTTTTTACATTTTTGTAAATTCGAAAAGAAACCAAATTACCCATCCTTATATCACAACATGGCGTAGAAACGAGTATTCATATTAAGTATTCCGAAACAAATATAATATTGCATATTGTAGTGTGTGTCAACTTGTGTATACTCGTATTGTACCAAACCTAACGCCACTTTAGTCAACTGGTTTTCAAGTTGCAGTCAATTATTTTTTCATAATGGCGGATTGACAGAGGGTTTGTGTTTGTTTAGGATGAGAAAGGTTTTGCACACTAATCTTCAAACTACTTATCATCCATTAACGCCTTGCTCACACTATGTACTATGAGTTGTATATAATCCCCGATAGACATATGTGCTTACAATAGATATGTATTTTATGTACGGTAGGTCTATTTATAACGACAATAGCCTTGTATAAAAGAAGGGGACCCCCTACTGTATCACCCCAGAACACTCTATTTATTTTTTGACCAAAGCCGAAATGGTTTTAAAATCATTGTTTTACTTTCTCCTTTGTACGTTCTATAAAGATGAAATATATTTGGAGTTTTCCAGGTTATATTTGTTTTCACGTTCCCATAAAAATTGCTTTGTGGAATGATGTCTGTTGTTTGTTTGTCTGATGTTTAAATACTATTTTTATTAAATTTAGTATTCCTTAATATTTTGTCCTATCTGTAATCATATTTTTATCATTTTGGAAATTTCTCTAATTTTCATTAATTTTTTCATCACTCACAATAGTTGAATGGCTGAAATATGATCTATTACTCAATTTCAATCAAATAAAATGTACCTTTAAAACTAATTTATTGCAAGCCTAGGTTCTAAATTAAATTAATATTTTTCAAAAAATAAATAGAATAAAACTGGAACATAAGATCTCACAAAAATTACGTTTACTTAATCAAACGCGTTTGAACGATAAAGTTACTATCCTCAGTGATACATGAGCTACAATAACTCATGTATTAACTCATGTTATGTAACTCATGAGGAGTTATTGTAGCTCATGTATCACTGAGGATGGCGACTTTGTCGTTGAATCCTGTTTGTTTAAGTAAACGTAATTCTTGTGAAATCTTGTGTTACAGTTTTATTTTATCTGATATTATCTTACAAGTGAAGCTCAGTATTTATTTACAAAATTATTAAACAATTTTTCAAAAGTTGATAAAAGAATAATTCTCTAACAATGTCTCTTTCATAAGAGTGCAGTAAAAAATTTGAAAACTGATTTATAAATGTATATATACTAAGTGTACTTAAAATGTTTCTGGTCAATAAGACAATTTGACTTTGGTAAAACATTAAAAACCCCACCGTCGTTACAACAGACATTGTTGAGTTCTCGTTTTATGTAAAAAATCGTGATAATGGTTTGTAGAGTTTTTGAGATAGGACGGTAGTTAAATTTCTATTTCAATCTTCTACCTCTGGAATAAATTCCCTTTCAACTTGGGAGGGGGGGATTTATATTTTCCATTTCCTAAACGTAAAGATTTTTAAAATGAAGCATTCGAAATGCTTGTAGATGCAACCGTTCCTTCACAATTTTGAAACACTAATAACCCTTCTTAAATGAAACATTCTTATTTTTTCATATTCCCTTTCAAAATAACCATAGTTTTCCCATTACAAACTTTTATTGTAAACTCTTATTGTTTATGGGATTTTTAAACGACATTCGTTTTCAAATTGTAAACGGAATTAGTTAGTCAATCAATCTAACAATATTGTTTTCCCCAAATCCCTACCACAAAAAAGTAAGATAATTTGAAAGCTAAAAGAAAAACAAAATTATCCCACAAGACACTTATCGAACAACTGGTCGCCGTTTATTAAGTTGTCTTTTAAAAAACGAAAATAAGCCACATTTTTTCAAAACGAATTCTGATTATATTTTAATGATGAATAAAAATCATTTTGCAATTTATCAATTGAATACATTCTTAAAGTAACGATATATATACGGAATCGGAATCCTGAAGTTACAACAACAGACACGGATCTGCACCAACATAATATGACAATATATTTGTTAATATTCAATTTATTTATGTGTAATGGAAAATAGTTCTTTAGATGATTATTTTAGTTAAGATTTACTGCTTGGAAGAAACAAGAAAAAATTTAAAACGAACCCGAAGGTGGTTTGGATTGATTTTTACTTTTTTAATTCACCATAAATTAAATTTTTTTTTAAACTGGGATTTAGCACATTGATTTGGGCTACAAACATTTACAATTCATTACAATTCTATCAAAATCGCTCTAGCATATTTTGAGATATTCGTATTTTTAAGAAAACTTTAAATTTCACATTCTAACCGACTGCTCCAATATATTTTCGTTAAAATAGCGACCAATCAATTTATTTTTCGTCATACTGCTTCAAAAACAGCTGTTTTCAATACATGCATTGAGATGCTGAAGTTGTTCTTTTTGGTCCTAGGACTTAAAAACATCAGCTGAGGTCGAGGTCATCGTTTATACGAATTAATTAACGATTGTAAAGCATCTATAAAAACAACCTATACTCTCGATTGTAAATAACATTTAAAACAGCTGTTGCCATTGATTATAGATAAATAGGTTATAACATTTTAGTTTTTGTGAAATTGTTTTCTTATATTATTTGCAGTATAACGAAAAATATAGTTCATCACTAGGACCAAAAGAAGCTTTTCGATCCTCCGTTAAACTTGAGCTTATTGAAAACTTCACTTTTGGTCCTAGTGATGAAATATACTATTTTTTACAGAGATGTTACATTTAGGCGAAATTTTTTAAAGCCTACTTCACTATAAAAACTATTTTTAAAGTTCTTATTTAGTGTTATTAAAATAAAACCAATCACATCTCGCGGTACAATAATCATAAGCCCACATTCATACATGATGTAAACGTATCCACCGCTTCCACCTGGAGGATATTGCAGGGACGACAGAAAGCTTCTAACTTCCGTGCCTTGAAACTAATAAAAAAAACCTTTATTTACTTAACGGTATTTAAAGAAATCTCGTTTATTTTAAGTAAATATAATTTTTAAAAAACAAATATTTTGACAAGTTGGTTGGTGCACATTCAGTGGTTAAATACTTTTTGAACGCACGGTATATAAAAACCATGCGTTAATATATAAAACTGTCTCGATACAATCTTCAACAGTAAAATAAACAATAAAGTGAGCGGCGAAGACAGATAATTATTTGATAATGATTAATATTAAATATACACAGCAATTCAAAATTGTACGGAATTATTTCGGGAACTTATTTAGAGCATAAAATAAGACAATAACCGTAGTTCTTCAGATACTTCGTTTTCTACTTATCGGCCAGTTTATGTTTTTTATAAAAAGGTCAAGCGAGTGTAAAAAAAAACAGGACTTAAGGTCCATAGGGATATAGGGACAGTTATTTTTATATAGTCGAAGTTTTTTAAGCGGCCTAGCGCGAACATATTAATATTTTCGTCAAATAAACAAACATATTCATAATCAGAATATGTCTTGTTTTATTTGATACCCACATATAATATTTTCACAAATAAAATTTTTCAACTCCATAGTTTTTCCCTTTAACTATAATACCAAAGTCATTCTTTCATTACCGGTATATTTTTCCCATAGGTGGGACAATACGAAAAATATAAATGCAAAGATTGAAATATATAAGATTTAAGTCTTGTCTGCGTAGACTGGTTGAGACTTACAGACAGACTGACGAATATATTATTATATTACCGTAATATATATGGACCGTAATAAAGGAAAATAAATGAAAATTCATTCCATGCTTTTAAAATTTATACTCTAAACATTTATTATTGTGTAGTTAAATTATTCGTCATTTAAATACATGATTTTGCACTGAAATTTATTTTCAAATCCAAGTAATGTTTTCAGATTTGTAGGTAACGCCATGTTAAAAAAAGGGGACATGATATTGGTCACATTAAATTTGTTTACTGCCAATATATTATTTTTGTTTGTTACTGCTATAGTTTTTCTATATGTAGAATAATACAAAGAATATAAATGCAAAGTTTGAAATATATCGGATTTTTCGTCTTATCTGTGTAGACTGGTTGGGACTTACAGACGTACGAACAGACAGGCACGAGAGTGAAATTATGAAGGTCCATGGTTTTACTTAGACTATAAAAAAACATTATCTTTGGGAGTAGATAAGATACTGAGTGAATATTTGGTACACGCATTCCCTTTGACCAGTATACCAGGAACCAAGACTTTATTTTGTATACTTTCAAAATGGTGGATGTTCAAAATGTTTAATGTCAAATATGTAGAAAACCATTACATTAGAAAATATTTACACTAAAACAAAAGATTTCTCGCTTTTAACAAAAACAAAATCCTTTTCTAAACATTTCCGAGTTTATATAATAAACCGTTTTTCTTATTTTAGCTTTAATGACATTTCCAGAAATATTTATAGTGTATGGTATTTTAAAGATTAACCAAGTTAAACAGCTGATAGAAAAATATTTTTCGTCAAACAGCTGTTTTCAATACATGCATTGAGTTGCTAAAATTTTTTTTTATTCCTAAGTCGAGGTAATCAGCTGTTACTTCGTTTATAACAATTAATTAATTAACGATTGTAAAGCATCTATAAAAACAACCGATACTCTCGTTTGTAAATGACCGTTACAGCAGCTGTTACCATCGATTTGAAGGTAAATAGGTTACAACATTTTAGTTTTTGTGAAATTGTTTTCTTATAATATTTGCAGTATAACGAGAAATATAGTTCATCACTAGAACCAAAAGAAGCTATCCAATCCTCGTTCATTTTCAAATTAAACTTGAGCTTATATTGAAAAGGTTCACTTTTAGTCCTAGTGATGAAATATACTATTGTATCCGACCTACCAAGTGAAAACTGATAGTCAGGCTCAACCGCCGAACCTTTTTACATAGTTAGACTTCAATTAATAAATTATAAACTTTAAGTCAGGAAAATAAACCAAATTAGTTAGTCAATAAGATCATTATTTTCCAAACAATGAAGATCTGTGCACAATCAGGCCAGTATGACGGTTATTTTTCCATCTTAAAAACAGCTAGGATTCAGACGTTTGTTCATAATAAATATAGTAATGCGATATCAGTCACTCTCAAATTTCAAGCTAAAAAAACAATATTTCAACAAACCAAATCTACTTCCGCTACAGTTAGAAAAACCTTTTGTTACAAGGATGATGATTACCTCAATACTTCTGTACAACCGTAGAAACACACACAACACAACAAACTATGAGGTCACATAAACTTTATCACTTCAAAGTAACATCTCGCGTGATATTTGTTTACTAACCTCTAAACATCTACACTCGCATCTAAACATATCAACCTCTCTGAAACACAAACACTCACTGGTTGTATTTTAGTCGACTGGTGATTATTTCTGTACAATTGGATAGAAAATGTACGGCAGGTGAATGAATTATAAACAATAACACAAGAGAACTGTAGTCTGAGATGAAATTACAGTGAAATGGCCGGAGCTGATGATAGACATTAGAAGCTTCACAATGACAGACGAGATATCATCGTCTACCTTGGCCTAGTGATATACATTGATAATACTATAATTCAACTAGTGGTATTAGAAACCTCTAATTACATTCAACGATGGGTATAAACATAACCTCTTCAGACATTAAGAAATATGTCTGTACATCCGTCTTGCCAAACGTTCTATATTTTAATACGTTCATGATATAAAAATATAAAAACACATTTGAAATAAATTGTTAACAAATAACACAGACTGGAGTAAGTTTCTTTGAAACCTTCACCGTTGACATTAAGAATTTTTAACCTTATCAGAGAGTTGATGTGTGATTTGTGGGTTTGCGTGAGAGAGTTTTTGCTAACATTTTCTCATCTAAAACAACATACCAATAGGGTAAGTCACAACAGAAATAATGCATATTATTACAATAATCTTGTGTGGATTTTATTTGTTAACCTGAAATTTATATTAGGGTTATTCTAATGCATCAGCTGTTATAAATTTATAAAATTGGTTGTTTTGATATCAAATATGAAAATGTTTTAAACTGTCAACTAATTTGTAGGCTTAGTAGTATAAACTTGTTGATTTTAACTTTTTACGCACGAAATTCTTTTTAAATAGGCTTCATTAGACTGTCTACTTAAGTGCAAAAAATCGTGATGAAATAGTTTTCGGCATTTTTACGTTTCAATTTGAACCTCCTACCACCTGGTCTTCAGTCAATTCGTTCTCTCCGCTCCATTAAGAATAAGGATGATAACAAGTTATAGACGAAATAAAATAAAGAGAGGAAAAAAGCAAAGTAATTTTTTATATACCAATCGTAAATGATATTCAAAATATTCCAATTAAAAGAAGTTACAATTTAATATAATCACAATATTAAATACTAATATATTTAAAAACTAAATGATTTTAGGAATAATAGGAATTTAGTATAAATTTGGTAAAAATGAAATCTTCAGGCTCTTGGGTTTCTTTAAGAGCTCAATTATTGCTACGTTTCGAGTGACGAATTCTCCCAACTCTTCCATGATTGTTGATCTGCTAATGTGCTTTTTATTATTTAAATATTTCCAGATCCTAAAGGATTTAAGTCTGGACAATACATTACCGACTTTCCAAAATTACGAGCTAAAATGTTTAAATTATTGGACGTAGATAGTTTTACTGGAAACTCAATCAATAAAGCTCCATAAATTTAGTTTTAATATCAATCAGTACACTTTCGAAAAACATTCCCATCTATCTATCATCAGTCATTGTGCAAAACAAATTCAAAACTTTAAATATGTTTATTAAAAATGTCTTAATAGAAGAAGTGTAATTGTCTTAAAAAATGGTAAAGAATGTTCAGTCCTGGGCCTTTCTCTATACACACATTATAAGATGCTTCTGCTACAAAACAATAGTTTTTACCTTTTCAAATTATGTTCTGCTCCCCCCCCCCCTCAGCTAGGGAGTAAAACAGACAAAGAACTCGCTTTTCGTTAATATAACTCTTACATATAACCTTTATATACCACAAAACATCTTTGAAAACTTCAAAAAACGGATCGGAATGACGGCCCTGTTGGGTTGAGCTAATATATTGCTGTTATTCTATTATTTAACAATATTATGTTTATTTATTGTTAAATCCTAGGGGTGAGTTTGCAAAGGGGAGGTTACGGTCCAGGTGCCAAAAATTCTTTTGTCGCTCTTGTTACAACATCAATATATGCCTACTTAGTTTTTTATATTCGTCGGGGGGGAAACACCTATTGTTGATTTAAACCCACTATGGATTTTATAATAAAATTACGTAAATCATGAGTTGCTTTTATTGAATAGTTCCCTTTAATTCAATTAAGTAGTTAGTCACTAAAATTAAAATTAAACTCGAACACAATTACTCACAAATAATATATTTGTTAACTCAAATGATTTTCACCGATAATTTTACCTTTTATAGTGATGAATGAACTGAAATGGTCAAGCTGTAACTGAAGTGTTTAACTTTTATTTTAATTTTAAAACATCTCACAAGTCAAGTTCAGTATTTATTTACATTTATTTCAACTATTGGATGAAGTAGACATTTTAAAATTTCTAAATGTTTTTAACGTTTGACAAATCGCTAATGAAATAAAAGCGTTTGTTCAGATGATGCCTAATGAAAAGGCGAAACTACTGTATCAGGAAAGTTTAATAAAATCGACAATGCTCAGGCACATAATAAAATTTATAAATAAATTTTTAAAAATAATCTTCCTCCCTTTATCTCTAATATTGTCTCTAATCTATCTCTCTCTCTCCCTCTCTCTCTCTCTCTCTCTCTCCCTCTCTCTTTTTCTAATTCTTAGAAACCTTAGAATTTTTTTTTTTAACTCATTGAACGTCGCTCGTCTAATCTAGGGCAGCGTCTCTATGGTAGAAACTATTTCAGTATTTCTCCCATGTTAAAACTACAATAAGTCACGAAAATTATATATACTTTTACTTTTATTAAAAAACTAAATACACATATATATATATATATATATATATTAAAAATATTGATTTACTTGATGTGTACTTCTAAGATGAATGAAATTAAATAAATTGTAGAAACTGGAGGAAAAACTAACTTCATACAGTATATAAAGAATAAAAGTAATGTAATAGCATCGTCGGTTTAAGAGATTGCTCCACAATAGCAGAAAGAAAAAACAAAAAGAGCTTGAGAAGAATGTAATTTATAATTTTAACTGAAATGTACTACAATGGGATTTGTCCTAAGTTGGAGTAGGGAGGGTTGGTAGTGGAAGAAATATTGTGAGCAGTGTTTAGGAATTAAACATTAGGGTTAGGTTAGATAGTTAGGATTCATTCTAAGTCCCAGAACAGTTACCAGAGTATAAACAGTAATTGCAATAAAATATAAAAAGTGTGGAAGCCACTGAGCTTGCAACTGCCAAATGTGTACAACAATGCGGAAAGATATAAAAACCAAGGTTGGGAGGAAATCGAAATCAGACTAAAGACAGTGATTGACAGTTAGTTGTCGGGGTCGGAGTTGCCGAGAGGAGTCAATCTGGATCGTTTGGGTTCTGCAGGAGACCACTTTGAGAGAACAAGGAGTAAGAAAGATGAAACAACAGAGGAGAGCAATGTTCGTGTATATTTTGTGTCTTATACTAAGATCAGCCTATATGAATTCTGGTCGAACATTATTTTTAATCTAGATTAAAGATAAGAAATAAAACTATTGTAATTAATTTTAAGTGATTGACTCACCGATTGCATTAAAAACATAATAAATTGTATTAATAGAAATTGTCATGATTATATTAAAAGCATAAATTAACTGAACCGTAGATTGTTTCATAATGAACACCGATCGGCCTATTTTATAATGTCATCCTGTTTAAAGTAAATAATTCATGATAGTAGAGTGTACTACACTTGGGCACAAGAATCTGGTGGGGGATGGTGGGGGTACCCCCACCCCTCCCCCTCCCCCCTTGGCCCCTCCCCCTTTGCCCCTCCCATTTGCCCCTCCCCCTTGGCACCTCCCCCTTGCCCCTCCCCCTTGCCCCTCCCCCTTGCCCCTCCCCCCATTGCCCCTCCCCCCATTGCCCCTCCCCATTTGCCCCTCCCCCTTTGCCCCTCCCCCTTTGTCCCCACCCCTCCCCTCCCCCTCCTCCCTTTGCCCCTCCCCCTTTGCCCCTCCCCTTTAGGCCCCTTCCCCCATTGGTCCCCCCACCCCTCCCCCTGCCCCTCCCCCTTTGCCCCTCCCCCTTTGCCCCTCCCCTTTAGGCCCCTTCCCTTCCCCCATTGGTCCCCCCACCCCTCCCCCAGCCCCTTCCCTGTAGGCCCCTCCCCTTTAGGCCCCTTCCCTTCCCCCATTGGTCCTCCCACCTCCTCCCACCCCTCCCCCTGCCCCTCCCCTTTAGGCCCCTTCCCTTCCCCCATTGGTCCCCCCACCAGTGACGTATTGTTGTCGAGACACACACACACACACACATGACGTCATACTCACACGACGTCATACACTTAACTTTTTTAATACCGGTGGGATTCGAACCTGTGAAGTTTGGATTTGAAGGCGGACACGCTACCGACTGAGCTATCGTGCATAGTATTACAAGTCGGATAATTAACGCAGTATATAAGCCGCCATGTTGTAACCGCAATAATGTGTTATATATATATAATGTGTTAAGATAGTTAACCTAACCTATAAGTGTCCTACTTTTGCCCATCCACAGCCTATCAGCTGTTACAATAATGTGTTATATAATTATATAATGTGTTAAGATAGTTAACCTAAAGTTTCCCACTTTTGCCCATCCACAGCCAATCAGCTGTTACAATAATGTGTTATATATTTATATAATGTGTTAATGATTGGCTGTGGATGGGTAAAAGTAGGACACTTATAGGTTAGGTTAACTATCTTAACACATTATATAATTATATAACACATTATTGTAACAGCTGATTGGCTGTGGATGGGTAAAAGTAGGAAACTTATAGGTTAGGTTAACTATCTTAACACATTATATAACACATTATATAAATATATAACACATTATATATATATATAACACATTAATTGTACCAGCTGATTGGCTGTGGATGGGTAAAAGTAGGACACTTATAGGTTAGGTTAACTATCTTAACACATTATATAATTATATAACACATTATTGTAACAGCTTATAGGCTGTGGATGGGTAAAAGTAGGACACTTATAGGTTAACTATCTTAACACATTATATAAATATATAACACATTATATATATATATATATAACACATTAATTGAACCGCTGATTGGCTGTGGATGAGCAAAGGTAGGAAACTTTAGGTTAACTATCTTAACACATTATATAATTATATAACACATTATTGTAACAGCTGATTGGCTGTGGATGGGTAAAAGTAGGCCACTTATAGGTTAGGTTAATAGGCAAAAGTAGGAATTAAGTCTAGGTTAACAATATTTTAACACGATACATAAACACATGTGCTACACCCTGGTAGACAACGGAGGAAACTACGTTTAACACATTATACACATTAAATGTACCTAGGCCGTGGTGGGAAAAAGTAGGAAACTCTAATAGGTTAACTATCTTAACACATTATATAACACATTATATAAATATATAACACATTATATATAACACATTATTGTAACAGCTGATTGGCTGTGGATGTTCAAAAGTAGGACACTTGTGGTAAACATAGGCAAAAGTAGGAAACTTTAGGTTAGGTTAACTATCTTAACACATTATATAACTATATAACACATTATATAAATATATAACACATTACATATATATAACACATTATTGTACCAGCTGTTACAAGTAGGCTGTGGTGAACATAGGCAAAAGTGGGAAACTTATAGGTTAGGTTAACTATCTTAACACATTATATACATATATAACACATTATATAAATATATAACACATTAATTGTACCAGCTGATTCAAGTAGGCTGTGGTGAACATAGGCAAAAGTAGGAAACTTATAGGTTAGGTTAACTATCTCAACACATTATATAAATATATAACACATTATATAAATACACATTGATTGTACCAACTGTTACAAGTAGGCTGTGGTGAACATAGGTAAAAACCTTTCATACATAGGTTGGATTAACTATCTTAACACATTATATACATATATAACACATTATATAAATATATAACACATTATTGTACCAGCTGTTACAAGTAGGCTGTGGTGAACATAGGCAATAGTAGGAAACTTATAGGTTAGGTTAACTATCTTAACACATTATATACATATATAACACATTATATAAATATATAACACATTAATTGTACCAGCTGATTCAAGTAGGCTGTGGTGAACATAGGTAAAAACTTTTCATACATAGGTTAGATTAACTATCTTAACACATTATATACATATATAACACATTATATAAATATATAACACATTACATATATATATATAACACATTATTGTACCAGCTGTTACAAGTAGGCTGTGGTGAACATAGGCAAAAGTGGGAAACTTATAGGTTAGGTTAACTATCTTAACACATTATATACATATTTAACACATTATATAAATATATAACACATTAATTGTACCAGCTGATTCAAGTAGGCTGTGGTGAACATAGGCAAAAGTAGGAAACTTATAGGTTAGGTTAACTATCTCAACACATTATATAAATATATAACACATTATATAAATACACATTGATTGTACCAACTGTTACAAGTAGGCTGTGGTGAACATAGGTAAAAACTTTTCATACATAGGTTGGATTAACTATCTTAACACATTATATAAATATATAACACATTATTGTAACAGCTGATTGGCTGTGGATGGGTAAAAGTAGGAAACTTTAGGTTAACTATCTTAACACATTATATATAACACATTATATATATAACACATTATTGTAACAGCTGATAGGCTGTGGTAGGCAGAAACTTATAGGTTAGGTTAACACAAGCACATTACAATTTGGACACTACTATTTGTTGTCAGAGTAACCTAGAGGTACGACTCAGAACCCATACCGTAAGACGTACGCGAGTTTTTCGCGGTCGCGAAAAACTCGGTAAGTCTTACGGTAAGGGGTTCGTGTCCGAACTTCTACGAAATGTTCTGGCGTTCGGTTACAACATGGCGGCTTATATACTGCGTTAATTATCCGACTTGTAATACTATGGGGTTAGGTTAACTATCTTAACACATTATATAAATATATAACACATTATTGTAACAGCTGATTGGCTGTGGATGGGCAAAAGTGGGAAACTTTAGGTTAACTATCTTAACACATTATATAATTATATAACACATTATTGTAACAGCTGATAGGCTGTGGATGGGCAATAGTAGGACACTTATAGGTTAGGTTAACTATCTTAACACATTATATATATATAACACATTATTGCGGTTACAACATGGCGGCTTATATACTGCGTTAATTATCCGACTTGTAATACTATGCACGATAGCTCAGTCGGTAGCGTGTCCGCCTTCAAATCCAAACTTCACAGGTTCGAATCCCACCGGTATTAAAAAAGTTAAGTGTATGACGTCGTGTGAGTATGACGTCATGTGTGTGTGTGTGTGTCTCGACAACAATACGTCACTGGTGGGGGGACCAATGGGGGAAGGGAAGGGGCCTACAGGGGAGGGGCAGGGGGAGGGGTGGGAGGAGGTGGGGGGACCAATGGGGGAAGGGAAGGGGCCTAAAGGGGAGGGGCCTACAGGGAAGGGGCTGGGGGAGGGGTGGGGGGACCAATGGGGGAAGGGAAGGGGCCTAAAGGGGAGGGGCAAAGGGGGAGGGGCAGGGGGAGGGGTGGGGGGACCAATGGGGGAAGGGAAGGGGCCTAAAGGGGAGGGGCAAAGGGGAAGGGGCAAAGGGAGGAGGGGGAGGGGAGAGGGAGGGGTGGGGCAAAGGGGGGAGGGGCAATGGGGAGGGGCAAAGGGGAGGGGCAAAGGGGAGGGGCAAAGGGGGAGGGGCCAAGGGGGGAGGGGGAGGGGTGGGGGTACCCCCACCATCCCCCACCAGATTCTTGTGCCCAAGTGTAGTACACTCTACTCATGATTTATATAGTTTTTAAAAAATAATATAAAAATAAAAATAAAATTGATTACTTAAAATTATAGTCAAATTCACAACAATGAAACAATAATGAAGTTCATCTCTATGGTTTCAAAACAAAAAGGATTTATATAACCCATAATGGGTTGTTTTACTATTTTGCTTACTCGTAAGTATTTATTAATAATAGAATAAATAAATAAATAATTTTAGTAATGCTTTAGAAAACTAATTACTGTAATCAGTTTATTAAAGTAGCTTTCAATATGCCTTAGAAAAATAAAATGGAGAGTTTGAAACAGGTATCTTGAAACAGGTAATATCTTCAATATCATCTAATGATACCTCATATATTGAGTAAATCTTCAATATACTCTGTTTCAGCTATACTAACAATGTCAACCACCAAAAAATGTTATTGTCTCTTCTTCCACAATCGGTATATCATTTGTGTAAAAAATATAAATTAGTGGTTTTATAAATCTCCCCTGCAACACACTAACCGTAGTTTCTAATTCAGAATAACGATCTGCAGATTTCACAGTGAAGAGCTCATATGAAAGATATGATTTTAATAGTTTTGGTTACTGTCTAGGCAAACCTCTTCCTAACTAGTGTTCTATACGTTTATGAGATGTGTTCCAAATCTTATCAAATGCCTGAGAAACAACCAGAAATATTAAAGGAATAAATAAAGTAATAAAGTTAAGTTTCAAAAATATTTTAATAATATAATCGAGGTATAATTGTTTCACATTGCAGCAGCATAGGTTGCCCATTATTAAATTATTTTTTTTTAAATTGAGCTTCATTGCGTTATTTAATTCCTTAATATGGAGTTTCAACAAGAAATATCTGCTGGTACATTAAATATAAGTAGAAATATTATCGAGCAAATCATCTTTTCTTCCAAGATCTCAATTGGTGATTTGCCAGATTTGCCTGTTATTACCACTTCAGCTCTCTTCCATTACATCAGCACATATTGCAAACCGAAAAGCTATGTTTATCACCTACATAATTTTTACAATTTTTTTTTCATGGCAGTTCTTAAATATCTGTCTCGTAGCAACCAAGTTCAATGCAGATGATATGACTGCAACTATTAAAGAAAATTACATTAAAGATTTATTTATTTTAAATGCTGACGATTAAATAAAATAGTACAAAGTTGTAGTGACTAGAAATTGTTTTAAAAAAAGAAGAAATTATAAGATTTGGAAGAATGCAATGGTTGTGATCGGAAGAAATTCTGAGTTATCCATACAAAAAAGTCTTATATAAACAAGTGCTGAAACCTTTATGGACTTATAGAGTACAGCTGTGGAGTAGCCTAGTATTAAAAAATAATATTTTGTCAATACACAGGTATTAAAATAAATTATTGTGATGTATTCTTAATATACCGATGTAAAAGTAATCGTTATAGTCGCTCATGAAATCAAGCGTTATTGCTTGATACCTCTTGTACACAAGACGAGAATAGTAAGATGTTTCAATTTCCAGATAATAGTGGTCCAGCACGGACACACTACACCCCACCTCACCCTACTTTTAAGGTTATGTTTTTAAATCTCTTTTTTGATTATTATTTTTTTTGAAAAAAATGTCCAAAGATAATTGGATGCAATATGTATAAAATGAGCTACTGGGGGCATTATACAACTTTCAAAGGACAAGTTGTTCTAAAAAACCATTATATGAAATTCTGTAAATCTCACCACATTTCTGATTTTAAAAGCTTATACAATATATTGTTAAACCTACCCTATACAAATTTTTTTTAGAATAATTGTATTAAAATTACTATATTTTTTCTAATATTTGCCATGCAACTTGCAAATACTTTTATTTTAGACTTATTTTTATCCATAAAACAAAAATTAATTACATTTTGGGGTTATCGAATTGAGATTTGCTATATGGTATGTCTAGATGGTCATAAATAATTTAATTGAATATATTTGTAAAAAATTAAATATAAAACAAACACTTTTCACTATAAAATATTTTGAAGACAATGTAACACAGATCTACGGCAAGGGAATTAAACATATTCAATTAATTTTAAAGTTAAAAATGCACCCAAATATTCTGGACACAATGAGCACAAAATTAAAAATGTAATAAATGAACTTAAAAATAAATGTACACAGAAAACATCTTGTAAACAAGTTGTACAAACTTTGAAACAAATTAATTATTGCCTAGCCAACAGTTATTTTATCGTTGGTGACAACTGTTGCAATTGTCAAAATTTCATAATTATTTTCTGTATATCCCCCCCCCCATTATGATTCATGATTTACCTAGATATTTAAATATTCCTTGACAAAAATATATATATATATAATTTAATTATTTCAGAGCATACGATAAATTGGACATTCATATTTTTTGCCGAAATTCTGACTTCTGATATATTGATAGTTAGTCTCATAAAAGTTGAAGGAAACAGATAAATTATTGTGTAGATGATACGTATTTTAATGTATTTATTAAAATATATTTTTATCTCTTTTCAGGAGTTCAATTTCTTAGGACACTCTTGACACCATCAAATTATAAAAGACCTGAGTTGAATACAATTCCTGAAGTTGAAGAAGAGCTCCTCTCCCATGTGGCAAGAGCCACTCTGGCTCTGAACTAGCATAGGAGAGTACTCATTCCATGTGCAAGAAACTCCTTAATTTATAAGTTAGTGTCACTTTATTAAATCAATTTGGTATGTGAGTATTTGGGCATGTTTCAATATGTTTTCTTATTATTATTTTTTTTAATTCAAAATTTTGGTGTGGTTGTCATAGGACCAAAACACAATATATATTTTTTTAATAAAAGGGCTAGAGATTTATGTATTTTTATATAAAAAGTAATTTTTATTTTTTTTTATTCATTTTCTCTTATCCAGTAAACAAAGTAGTATGGTATGTAAAAATTTCGACATTCGTTATTTTAACTGGTTATCAGATTTCATGGTCTTAGGAAACTAAAAAAAATTTTTTTTGCAATACCGTTAATCTGTCGTCTTTGTCTGCTCATATTTCATTGTATGATTACACTGGGTAAGTACCAGATGAAATTTCATCAGTGTGTTTCATAAAGCGATGATCACCTTTAATTAAAAACAAATAATTGCTGTCAATAAGTAAAATGAATAAGTTTATTTATACATCATATGTTGATTTTGTTAAGCAAATTTGATTGCGATTTGTGTTTTATTAATTTTAACTTTATTTTATTTTCAGAACTCAACACAATACAGATCAAGAACACTATACACTGTAAGTATACATAATCAAATTTAATATTAACTTGTATTTATCTTATTTGTCTCACATATACGCATTATAAAGAAAGTTATGTGATGGGTTTCATATTGAGTTTAATATGTTCGTTTTGAGATCAACAATAGTTGGACTGATGACGTCTAACGTTCTTATGAGTGCCGAGCAACAAATCAAATGCTCGGATTGATTAAAAATTTAATTTGGACACATTCCGTCATAACTTGAATACTTTTTCACTTTTTTTGTTCTAACAATTTAGGGGTTCTTGCAGTAAGAAAAAAATATATGACCTTAATGTTTTTGATCTAATTTTACTCAAGTGTAATCTATTTCTCCCAAATATATATCCGTAACTTATAAGTAAAACAAAAAATGAACCTTGCGGCTGTTACAAAAAAAAAGTAATTTTTGATAATCCACTTCACTGGCTTTGCCTTGGTTTAATGTAAGGATTAATGACCTAAACTCATGTGCAAAATAGCAAGTAAAAAGTTTTACTGTTAACGAATAATTAAAAAATACCTAAATGAAACAGCCATCATTAAATTCAATTTTTAATCATATACCAATTTGGCTGAGGACCTGTTTTTGTCACATGAGAAATGAGTTTAGTAACTTTAATGTATAAATACTTTTTCAAAGACGCCATCCGTGGTTCGTTTTTGAAAACTATTAAACTGACATTTTAAAATTGCCACTTTATTTGTCTAAACTAATCTAGACACCCAATGTTAATATAAAACAAAGTAATTGAACTTTAACAACAGTCATTGTATTAGGTGTGACGAAATGTTTGTTGTAGGCTACAGTTTTACAATTTTTTAAATTTTTGTTTCAGTAAACTGCTCCATACACATTTTTAATACTTACACACTAGCAAAAGAACACAAACACTGAACGACACTTACTCGTAAGTTAATAAAATAATAATACCATTGTTATTTCCATAGTTATAATTTAGAAAAAATATGACTTAAAACTTATTGAAGAAGACAAATTAAATTTAAACATATATATATATAAAGAATATTCCCTCTTCAGATAAATTTTTTTTTGTTTTGTATATTTACCATATCGGTTCATCAGCTATTAGTAAAATACAATCTACCATACAATCTGTTATAAAATATGTAATTTCTTAAAGTTGGCTCAAATGATTTTATTCAAATTTAAGTGTAATGTGAACAATATTGCCGTGTGACAAACTGCAAGTCAAGAAATATTACATTTCAGTAAAAAAAAGAACCTTGTCATTAAATGCTCGATACAATTTACGATGAGGACGAGTTTATAACACAAATGATGCACATTTATATATATATCAATTTTTTTTTTCAAACACTGCATCCAAGTTTCATTATATCCTTTTAACTGAAAACTACATAAATAGCATTTATAGTGAAGATTAGTTTTAAAGAAAGGTGAATTAAACGGTTTGTAGAATATTTTTGCAACATTTTAACCCCTATCGTGTTCCTAATATTGGATTGAAACGAGTAATAAACTAAATCAGTAATAAACTCAAAATATAAGAATATGTTGTACATGGAAGATCCGGAAAAATGTACAAGCAACAATAAATCATAAAAATAGAATTAGACTTATTTTATTATGTTCTAGATAATTTTTTTATTTAGTTAATAAAATCATACTTTACAAGTATTCGAAGTTGGTGATTAAAATGTCTAATTATATTATTTATATGTTTGGTTGCAGTATGGTGAGGCATGGCACGATGTAGAGGTGGAGGAGTCCTGTTGGAGCCAAAGGAGTCGGGTCCCGCGGAAAATTAATTTCATGGGACATGAAAATCAAACAAAATGGTTATCAATTAAGAAGTTTCTTGCACATGGATTGTGTCCTCTCCTATGCTAGTTCAGAGCCAGTGGCTTCGCCATTGTAGAACCACATGGGAGAGGAGCTCTTCTTCTTCTTCTGGGATTGTGTTCAACTCATTCTTTCATGTTATGTTTTGATGGTTTCATGAGTTTCTTACGAAATTGAACTCCTGTAAAGAGATAAAAATATATTTTAATAAATACAATAAAATGCATATCATCTACACAATAATTTATGAGTTTCCTTTAACCTTTATGAGACAAATTTTCAATAGATCAGAAGTCAGAATTTCCAGGGTGACCCCAGTATTTTTCCAGGCCTGTCACAATAATTGTTGTCATTCTGACTTCTTAAAAAGAATTTATACTGTATTTCTAACTAAAACTATCCTAATTCCTAACATCATCCAAGGTAAAAAGCTAACTTAAAGCATATTATAGTAAAAACTGGAGGAATAGACATTCTGTTACATTCTCAAAATTTAAATTTAGTTTGGTGAAAAGTAAATAACAGATATAGGGCATCACAAAATTGTTACACAGTTATGATTAATTTAAAGCATCCTAACTAAATAACTTGTAGTTCTATAATAAGATAGGTTTATGATCACATTATGATTTAACTCGTTGAAGATCATTTATTTACCGCACAATGTCACTGATGGTTAAGACTATATTAGTTACACATTTAGTACTGTACATCAAAACTGTTACAAATACAAGGGCAGAATTAGCTCAACAATAAAAATGACAATTTAACTCCATTTCTGCCAAATATTGCAAGGGTAAGTGGTAAAAGTTATTTTTTCCTGGAATCTATAAATCAAGTTTACCCTAACATAAACTAAACGTATTAAATGTCATTAACTTTAGGAAATAATTCAGACCAAACCTAAATCAATTTTTAAGAAAATATGATTTATCTGACAAATGTTTAGGAGAAATTTAACATTTTTGAATGGTATACGTGAAAAAAGCTACAGGAATCATTATCATTTGAAGCAATATAAAAATTATGTGAAAAAAGTCAATCATATTTTGTGTATGAGAAAACTAAAAGAAAATCCTACATATCATTTTATTTATAATAGTATCTATGATAATAAACTTTAGATATCACAAAAGTATTTAAATTTTAGTTTTTTTAAAAACAAAAAGAATTACCAATAACATTAAACCCAACGCAACGCACAATACAAACAGCTGATTTTATAAACAAAACAATCCAATGTTAAACCATTCATTCTGGAATATACAAAATATTCTTTAAAATTTCTTGTTAGATTTGAATTGGAATCAACCAGAAATTTATCCGAGATAACAACCAAAATAGATATTTAGTTATGAATGAAACATTTTGCAGTTTCTCAGTTTAGTGATTATTTATGAAAAAAAATTCATCGTTTATCAGTTTTTGAGTTGACAACTATTATAACTCTTAACTATTATTATACCAACTATTATAACAGCCACTCGATCGATTTTTTTAACCTCTCCACCGCTGACACAATCCTACGGTAGTTGTTATTGTTGGCATATTACTTTGTTAGATTTAAGTTTTATTAAGTTATGAGAAGAGTCAAAAAATCGTTTCAGCGTTTTGCGGATATATCCATTTTTAGTTCCTTTAAAAAACTTTTCTGAATTGATGTCTGTCTGTCTTCTGCCTGTCTTTCTCTTCGTCGTTTGTCGCATGTGTTCACAAGTATAAACGTGTGGACGAATTTTAATCAAATTTGATTTGAGGTCATATCTAAGGTTTTATTTTTCATTTTTTAATAACTCAATTCTGGGATAGAATTACAAAAATACTTTTTTCTCAATATCGATTATAACGATTTTGTTAGATTTTTACACCAAGACCCAAACAAAAATATCCATACGTTTCATCTCCCCTGTATTATAGATAAAAAGAAAAACAAAATATTTGCGTTGGGCTGTTATAAAATACAAAATTTCATTAAATCGGCTGTGCAGACTTCCTTTAAAATCAAACTTTTTAGCAATCAATGTTCATTTTACTTTTTCACTGTCAACTAAATAACTGACATTTTTCGTAACACATAGTTTTGGTTGGTTTTTATTTCGTTTTGGGGATAAGTGAGTGGGAAATTTTGTGCAATGGGTTTGGTAATAACTGTTATTTTATATAGTTGAAAACACGTTTGATTTTCTTACCTGTTTTAAATGTATACAATTTGTGCTATTGTGTAACGTTGTACAATGTACAGTTAAAAATTAAACTGAACAATTTTTCGCGACTTTGAAATTTACCAATAAATTTTAATTGTTAATTAACTTATTCAATGCTTAGGATATTCTCTAAGTTTTCGTTACGCCACAACATTTTCCTTTCAAGAGGATGAGATTTCTTAGCCAAAATATCATCGAAGTCAGGAATAAAATTGGTTGTTCATTTTTTACTAAAACAGAGTTTTATTTGTTCTCTTGGTCATGATCATACAAAGAAAAGAATAAAAGAACATAAAATATAGACACCTCGAATAGTCGGAAAAAAACAAATATCGCTCAAGAGAAAACTGAATACTGAAAATAAAGCATCATTTTTCTGGCCAAGAAGAAGATATACGCCTGGCCAAGACTATGCGAAAAAAGGCGTAGGTCCAGCTAGGTCCTACACTCGTAATCACTACAGTAAGCCCCTGAGGGTTGACTTAATATCTATATTAATTCCGTAAAAAACGTCAAGGAAACCTTTGCGGATATATAATTTGGAATTTTTTCCATCAAAAGATTGAAATTTATTAAAATTTACTTTTTCAACAACGATGTAGTTTTTACATTTAAATGAGATTCAAAGATGTGTAAAGGTTAGCATGATTAAACCAAATAAACCAAAAACATTCAGTTCTAACTTAGATCACAAATGAGACAAATAAATCCAAAGGTTTGACAAAGAGATATCGTATATCTGACGACTAAACCAGGAAACATTCAGTTTGAGTTAAAACAGAAGTTGAAAACTGAGAAGTATTTATGTTGAGGAATGAGATAAAAACAGTGCGACATCCTAAAAATAAAATTCCGTTAAAACTCCTAAGACACGTGACCTTAATTATTGTGTTCCGCAAGTTTCAATAACAAACTGATTATATCCTCAAATAATTAATAGACTTCAACTTTTAAAAAGGGGTATAAGTTATGTGTTTTTATAAAACTTAAATATCAATAAAGTGAATAAACGGTGAATGGAACATTGCAGACGTTTTCCAATCACCCATTCCAAAAATAAAATAAAAACGAACCAAAAATAGCCAAACAGTTAAAACAAAACATGAAATAGTATTTGACAAATATAAGTAAATAAGGTCCTAAACAGTTTATGGCTGTGGGTTCCTTCTATGTTCGTCATTTCTTGGTTCTTCACTTAATAACGAGAGTTGATCCATATTCTCGAAACGTCATTTATTATTTAAATGTTTCAAGATTTTTTATTTTTTATTCTCAATAAAAAAAATTGTTTTTTTCAATGATCTTTGACGTTAGTCGGTAGCCTATACAGAAAGCTAAATGATGGCTCAAAAATCACGTACTTTTTTGCGGATATATTAGTTTTTATGACATTGAGACAAACAAGTGGCTTTTTTTTTTTTTAACGAAACCTGTCTCTCTATCGTCTATCGTGTATCTTAAGTTCTACACAGCTAAAACTGGTGAACCGATTTAAATCAATACGAATATATAATTCAAAATTTGTGGGTAGCAGACGTAAGAAAAATACACAAAATTAAGATTTTCTCAAAATCTATCAAAATTTGATAAATGTAGATCCAAACCAACCGCTTTGGTCGCCATGACTCCAAAAATGTTGGGTAGACAGATATTGATAAAAACCCCAAAAATTAGTAATGGAACTGTTTTGCGTAATTTCTTAACGATTAAAAAATATATTACGATTCAGAAATAATGAGAAAAAAATGTAACATCGTCATTAAACGCTCGAAAAATCAATAAAACCGAGGATGTGTTTATGACACAATCGCAGTAGAGTCTTGTGTTTTTAAATTTTTGAGAGACAACTACTGAACAGACATTTTCTTTAAATTAGTTTTGGTGGTTTTGGGAAATGGATGAGTTTGTGTAATATTTTTGCACCAATTATTTTCAACATCATCCAAGACCTATAATTTTCTTTGCGTGCTGTTTAGCACAGTAGTTTTGGTCATAAATCGACAATTATGTCGTCAAAATTTGATGGAAACAGCTTAAGGTGATTTTGGAGTATCCGAACTTTAGGGCGGTATCCATTTATTCATATTCTATTTTCCACCCATCACTCCACAACTGTTATTTTTTAAAGATGGTAACATTGTATAAGGTAAATTTTATAAATATTTGAACAAAATGTTTCGAACCAATTTTGAGAAAATCGTAATTTTGAAGTGTCACATAGTTAAGTAGAATCCCTCAATTTTGACCTTGGTTTATATGTGTTTGTTTAGTACACTTATTTGTAATAATTATTCTCATCCCAATTTGTTACAACTTTTCTCTTGTATTACTGTATTACTAGGCTACAAATAAAACTATTACTATCATTACTATTTTATTTACTACCTCACAAATACTTAGTACAGAGAAAGTTGTAATGGAGCAAAAATTCGATGTTGGTTTTGTTCTGAAATATCCATTTTGAAGTCCGCTGTGTCCAAAAAAGTATTCATGGAATGATGTCTGGCTGTCTAAAGTCTGTCGTAGGTCTGGTGCCCTGCAAACCAGACGGACAGATCGACTAATTAATTTGATATACGGGAATATTTTTGTCATTAGTCGTGACGGTTTTTAAATTTTCTATAACTAAAAATATAGGGGTAATTTTCATAAGAAAAACTGTGAAATTACAATTGTCTGTAAATCAGCCTTAACTATTTGTTCAAGTGTTCCCTCTAAGGATCAAATAAAACGTATTAATTTTCATCTCTATAAAAACGCCGGTTCATAATGTTTTTGTAAAAAACACAAAATCGGAGTTGCGGTTGTTGTAAAAGACGTAATTTTTTAACATCGGCACTACCGATTATATTAAAAACTTAGTGAAATGTGAATATTTTAATGATACAAATCAGTGTGAAAAATCGTAAATAAAAATATATATCGGCTTGGGACTGTTGGGAAACAAAAATATTAAAAGCGCTTTATGACATCAACAAAGAAAATTTAGTTAAATGGTTTATTTACAAACAACTACCTAACCCTGACATTTTGGAAGAGATACATTTGATTGGTTTGTGCTTTGTAGGTTTTCTTGTAATTGTTCTATATTTGTAAAATACAGAAAAATTGTTTATAATTGGTGGAATGTATGTGATTATTTTCATTAATATTATATAGCTTCTTTGAATTTTACTTATTTTTACAAATAAAACAAATTTATGAGTACACCTAAGAGTAAATTACACTTAGTGTTTTAAATAAAGTAATTTGTTAACCTATAACATTTCAAGACAAAAATGATGATAAAACAAAAGGAGGACAAAATTATTATTTTTTGGGAAATAATACAATTAATTATTCAGAATAAGAAAACAGTTTTTCGTAACTGCTTCAAAAACAGCTGTTTTCAATACATGCATTGAAATGTTGAAGTTGTTCTTTTTAGTCCTAGGACCTAAAAACATCAGCTGAGGTCAAGGTCATCAGCTGTTACTTTGTTTACACTAACTAATTAACGATTGTAAAGCATCTATAAAAATAACCGATACTATCGATTGTAAATAACCGTTAAAACAGTTGTTAAAATCGATTTGAAGGCAAAATATGTTATAACATTTGAGTTTTTGTGAAATTGTTTTCTTATATTATTTGTTAAACTTGAGCTTGTATGGAAAAGCTTCACTTTTGGTCCTAGTGATGAAATATACTATTGTTAACCACTAGATAATATTTTAGTTAAATATGGGTGGTTCCTGGTAAAATTATAACAAAATTTATAATAGTGAAAATATTGTGTATTTTTTTAAATTTAAGCATTAATATAAAATTTAAGTTTTAAAATTATTAAGTACCGGTAATCCAGTTTATCAGACAGTATTTAAAAAATCGATTTATTTAGTGTTTCAATGAAATGTACGATCTAAGTACATGGGAGACACTGTGTTTCAATTATTTATTGCCCCAAAAAACTTACAATGTGACAGTCCAAAATAATGAAGTATATTATGGTTCATTCCTCGTGGGAACATGGCTAATAGTTCCTCAGTCAACAGATGTTTGCAGATAATTTACAAGGTTGGATAAAGCCCACAAATACTCAAAGAATGTTTACCAAACTTATATTACAAGGGTGTGAACTCTAAGGGATGACAGAGCACCTGGAGGGATGACAAAGACTTAGGGAGGGGGTTAGTTTAAGGTATTTCGCGCTCAATTGAGTTTGTCCCAACCGCAGCTATTATATTCATTTATTGACTGATTCTGCGGTCAATTCACATTATAGTAAACTACTGTAAAAAATGTTATTTTGTTTGTATAAGTTCAACACTGATTTATGGCATATTTGTGAGTTAAATAATTTATATAAAATTTATTTATGAAAAGGTTTCTGGACAATTAAACCTGGTTAATTGATTTAATTTTTTGCCAAACTTAAAACTAAATTTAAAAGACTATATTATATTTTCTCTTACTTGTCTAATTTCCATTTAATTTGTGTTTATTAGTAACTAATTTGTCTTACCAGGCATAGCATCATTATGTTAATTACTATGCTTATATCTTCCGTGTATGTTAGTGTATATTTACTGATAATATAAACGTCCATAATATTCTACGCGTTCATAAAGTCCCTTGTATAGTTTCTTATACTTTGCTGGTGCTCTCTGCTGTTCCAATCATTTTATCGCGTTATCGTGTTCATATTCACTGTGTCAATATGTTAACCACTGTAAAACTTATGTTTAGCTTGAGAATTTATTTTCCAGTTGGAGGTAAATATAATTATTGTGAAACAAAGGTTCATTGAAATATTTCCAAATCATGACATTGTGTAATTGATTCCTCTCATTCATCTTTCTCTTATTTCTCTCTCTCTCTCAACCAAATCTCTTTTTTTACGATCTTTAAACTATTTAAGTACTCGATGTGTAGCTACCCTTTATTTTATGTTATTTTCTTCCTTGTTTTCGTCTTTAAGGAACAAACAAACCTTTGTTGCATCTCATAAGGAAATTTTTAAACACTGGCTCAGTAGCAGATGTACAAAAAAGCGGTAAGCCTAGTGTTCTAACAGAAGAAAAAGTCTTCAATATATCCTATCGGTAGTTGGCAAGTCCGTAAAAATCGTTAAAAAAATGAATAGAGGAAACTACCTTTGAAAATATAAGTCAACCTATAAGTCAACCTATAAATACCTATAAGTCAACCTTTGAAAATATAATCAAATCAGAAAGATCTTTTTTATTCGTTTATATACCAATTGAATACAAGTGAAATGAGAAATGCCTGCTTTCAACAAGATGGAGCTACAGCGCTTCTCCAAAACGTCTTTAGAGGGCGAACCATTTCAAAAGGGTATTTACATTAAGATCGTCTTGTTTGACACCACCAGATTATTTCCGTAGCTTAAAATCGCTGAAATATAATAAAGGAAACGAAAGGAAAAATGTAATTATAACCTACTCATCCATAACACAGAAGTACATCAAAAGTCGAACAAAAGTCTATACTTATGTCAGTTCAGTTATGTTGAAAATGAAAGATGTCACTTTGTACACCTCGTGTTAAGGTGTATTAATGAATTTATCATTTGTTCTATTTTTATCAATAGTTCTGTTCTATTTCAATAGACCTTTACTACTCCCAACTAAGATACAATTTGAAAGCGTTTATTGAATAATGTCTACCAGGTTATTTGTACAGAGTTTATAAAACGTAAACATAGCGTAAACAATAAAAAACTAGGAAACCCATTTATTTTTATAACTATATTTTCTATTAAACAGAGATAGCTTTTAAACTATTACAAAAATTATATAATGGCTGATTATACTAGTCTATTTTTATGCAACTTTATATGTGTATATAATTTATGTTTCACTTACGTGGTTAAATTAAAAATTTGACAACGGCGAGTAAGAATTCAGAATAATTTTAGGTTAACGATTTTGAATTCTTATGCAACCTTGTCAAGTTTTAAATTTAACCATGTATAGGCCATGCGAAATAAAGACTATATATAAAGTTTCATCAAAAACAGCTAATAGTAGGTTTTTGAGAAGGATTTCTGGGACAGACCCCCAGAACAAAGATTTTGTTTTAATATGAATATTCAAAGATATGAATGTAAATGTGAAATAAGAGACACAATAATGTCTGTGTACAAATATATCTCCTCCTCTAGTAACTCTAGTCATGATAGTACTGGAGAAGTAGAGTATTTGGACTCTTACACTCTGGGGATGAAAAGGACTCTAGTTTAGGTGTTAAAATTCTAGAAATATTTAAAGGTACGAGAATCGGTCAGTAAGGTTACGCTTAAGAGGCAGTATGGCACAATTAACCTCTGGTGGCATAGAGGAGGCTTTCAGCTACTGCATCATCAAATATCAATTTATCTATCTATTTGATCTGGATCTTTTAAAATATTTCTTCAAAATACAATAATTGTAATGTTTTCGGTAATTTGATCAGAAATCTAAAGAATAGCTTAAACTAACAAACGGAACTGTGTATTTTATAAATTAATAGTTTGGGAAACCTTAGTTACAATACTCTGGCCGCGTCAATAAAACTTGCATTAAACCTATCACAATGGTTTTATAAATATTGGTATAGTTTTTGTTTACATTGTTGTAACAAGTTTAAATAAAATAAATAGATTATAATGGAATTTACCAGACGTATTTTATTGTATAATGAAATTTTATTTACCTTTCTTAGTAAATGTTAGTCTTCTGTAAACGATATTTTAATATTGTGTGGCTATATTTTCACTGCCACAGGCAGCATCTTCAGGTCAGTTAAATTACAGAATATTAAGCAACATAATATTAAACAATACATAATTACATATTTAGTACACTGACTGTACATGTATTAATATTACACTTACTTACTTACTGAATTGTACTGTACTTACAATATTTTAAACGTTTAAATGAAACCTTAATAAATGAAGTTCTAAGGTTAAACAACAATGGTTTATTTTGTGTCGAATAAAATCGAGCACCAATGTACATTTATTGTCTCAGGTATACGTATGATGGTAAAAAAAAATCGACTCAATTTTTTTGAAATAAATTTGATGCTTAAAGTACGTGACTAAAAAAATTGCGTTTACACTGATATCTCCATTGTCCGCGTTGTAGTTTAACGCTTGAGCTGATTTTTATAAAACTTTCATTAATTTTTTACAAATTCTTTTTTAAATTCAAAGTTTGTCATAAAAGAAAACAAACATTTCCAAATTTAATAAATATCATCACTAACGATTTTGATAAAACAAAACCCTCTAAAGACTTAAACAAAACGTTTTGGTCTCCATATCCCTAAAAATGGCTCTACGAGAATTATCGATAGAAAGAAGGATAATCAACTTTGAAACTAGTCCTAAACGTTCAAATATCTAAAAATCTGCCAAAGCGATTAGATGAAATGTGCCAAATTTCATGTAAAGAAAACTTCGGTTTGGAGTAAATTGGAAAATACCCAAATAAACCCAGACCACCGTCGAGTTCGTTGTGGTTCTTTTTTTAAAATTACAAACTTGTACTTTTCTTTATGTGTGACCCATTATACCAGTATATAAATCTGTTTTAAACCTATATAAGATTATCTAAGGTTCAACTCAAAAACTGGCAATTTGTGTGTCTTGACAACCAATAGGTTGTGTTTAGGTTCTTACAAGTTACATTTTCACAAACTTCATCAAAATCATTATAGTTGATTTTGAGAAAATTAGAATATTTAGTTTTCTTCTTATGACAGCTATCCCGAAATTTTGGTCACAGTAAGTTTTCTTATGGTTGTGTGACAAATTTAGTGGACATTTATTAGAATTTCCCTACTCTCTCAAGAGCCCCATGCAGAGGCGGGTTTCTCTATTGTAAGCCAGGTTACCTTGTACTAACTTAAACTTCACGAAGAATGACACAACTTTGCCATCGTCCTCCCTTTGTGAAATATTCTTTAGATAAATCTCGATGGATCATCTTCCTATTGAAAATCAATGAAGTCGGTACAACTGTGGTCGAAGATTAATGCTCCATTCCAACAACCAGAAATATTACATTGCAAATATTTGTATTGGCAAAACAACCCTATTCAGTTTCTGTGGCTATAAATAATATACTTTCTATACCTGCCCATCCTTATGTCCTTTCTTTACAAACTTATATGACATTTATAACAGAGTGTTTTCACAAAATATAAAGATTTAACATAAATATAATATAACGATTTATTTTCAAAGGAATTTATTAAATAAAAGTGTAATAAAATATTGTAAAAAATAATAATTGTCTATTGACATGTGTACTGACTTTAAAACATAATCTATGTTAAGATTATTTATTTAGGCAAACGTTTCTTTAATTTATTTTTCTTGTTGTTTAAAGGTAAAACACCCCTCGGTCATCATCACCATATAACAGGGAAGAAGAGAACATAAAAATAACCTCCCAGTGGCCTCGAACATTTAATAACCCCAGAGTTGGAGAAGAACAGAGAGACCTGGCGTAACATTACTTTGGAAAAAGGGTGTAGATCCAGCTACCATACCTCGGAATTGTCACTATAAGTGAGCCCCTGATGATATCAACAGTTTAATATACTGAATCTAGATTCTTTATATATCTGTATAAATAGATTTTTTAAATGAATATTTTTAACAATGCCATTTAAAAATATGCTATCAAATGTTAATTTTACATCAGAAATTACAAAACTCAATATTTCGTTTCAGTTATCAATGAACCCTTTGATTTTTTTTTTTTTTTATATGGTAGGTCAGATGATAAAGCGATTGTTGATATAAATTTGTTGATTTTCCTGTTTATATATTGTGAATAAACTTTTTGAACCCAGGAAAAAATGAATAAACAATCTCATGTGAGCTAAGATTTCAAAGATTTTTCAAATTGGTCACGTGACAAAAAAACAAGACATCAGTGTATTGATTTTTTGAGAAGAAAAACTTGTTATTTCAAGTTTTTTGCAAGAATTAATGTTATGAAAATATATGTTATCAAACTAATAAGCATCATTTTAAAAATATACAGAAATTTGTAAAACTTATCACTGCGCACGATGTACCATTCAATCCTTATTTTGTCAATGTCTTAAACACTTTAAACGCACATTAACGCTTTTTTTTCTTACTTTTTTAATATTTATTCATTACGATTTTAGTTACCTAGTAGCCTATAGGAAGTAAAGGATTAGTTTTGTAATCACAAAAATTATCAGTATTTTTCAGCGATCTTCATGGCATCAAAAAACCGAGAAAGTGATTTTCGAAATGCCGTTTATCCGTCGTTGTTGTTGTCTGTACCTCAGCACGATAACGGTCACATAAATTAAGATAAGGACATACAATTTGGTGTAGAGGTCTATAAATTGTTGGCATACGTAGATTTCTATTGATATTCAGAAAACTTTCTTTCAGGTCTACTGTATTATTCACTTATAATACACTAAATTTTATAAGAATGAGTAGATTTCAATTCTACATGCAATAGTACAGCTCTACGATGGCAAAACTTGAAGTTATTGTCCAAAATGTAATTTTAAACCCTGAGTGTGATATTCTAAGAGTAATTAAATCCAGCACGGCCGAGTCACTCAGACAGCGTAAAGAGGGTGCCCGGGGTCCTTCAATTTTGTACAGCTTTTATGTCTGCCAAAGCCCTTAGACGCCGACACGAGCGAAGAGATTGGATAATTTTTAATATAAGTTATACGAGGCTCATTAGGGGTTAGTTGATATCAATAAAGTAGTGATATACACAATTACGACAAACAGAAAACCTGTGTTACAATTGTTTTAAACAAACTTAAGTTACTGAAGTAAGACCTCTTGATAGACCAATATATTATGCTACATTTAGAGAATCTGTTAAGTAGCATTGTATGGTTGGGTTGAGTAAGTATTATGATTACGTATAAAATTGTTTTCTTCTGTTTAAATATCGTTAATACTAGTTCTAAATAATAATAGAAAAAACTGGAGTGAATACATTTGAAAAATTTAACATGGTGATATTTTGTAAATAATTATTGTTTATAATTTATATTACATCATATCCAGCTTTCAGAACTTAATCTATGGTTAAATTGTTAAACATTTTTATTACTTATACAAAGTAATATAGTACTTCTTATTTTTAAAGTTTATCATTAAGATAGGATCTTTTTGGTATTCTAAATAATATGGTTTTTGTATCATTTCTCTGCATGAAATGTACAAATTTGAATAAAATTTAAAACCTATTGATCCGTCCTACATTAATAATTTCTGTAAATAGTCGTGTTTTTTAGGAAATTACCTAATGATTTTTTTTTTTTAACCATTTACAACAACAAATAATATTAAAAAATAAATCTCGTAATCAAAATAACAATAATAACAATATGAAATTATTGATGCAAGAACATTGTATAAACTTTCCCACTCTACCAACCACAAAATCAAGTTAAAAAAACCAAAACTAATCGTCATACAAAAGTATTTCTTTAGTTGTCAATCAAAAAGTTAAAAAACAATGGCCGGTGAATTTGGAAAAATATCTGTAAATGTAACTAAAGGTCTAAGCCAGGTTCCCTTGTACCATAATCACATCCTCGGCGTAAGTTGTACTTGATTAAATTCGAGCTTTTAATACCGGTCAAGGTATATTTTTGTTTTTGTAAATTCTTTTTGAACTGTAATGTTTTTTAACTTACCATTTTGCGCAAGGACGGAAATCGCCATATTTCACTAAAAATTTATCGAAATCGATGGAGCAGATTTTGAGAAATTAAGTTTTTTATAATATCCGTCGTTTTTTACCGGTAACTCACGAACCGGCATTTTTGGAAACATAGCGACCAATGAATTTGTTTTAGTCATTAGAGGCTACACATGAACAAAATTATATGTATGTAGCTACCTTAAAACGTTGAATTTTTAAACAAATGAAGAAAAAACGGTCCGAGGTATAGGCTACCCAAAAATATGCCCACCACATACCAAATTTGATTAAACTCGATCCAACCGTTTGAACTGTAGAGCACCCCACCACACACAAGAGACTGACATACTTCAAACATCAACTTTTGTGAATCAGGTGGCCCTCAAAATTGATATAACCGCAAAAACTCTACGTCGGATTTTTGACCCACCACATATCTTTCCTTACGTGAGAAATAAAAACTCAGAGGTTTACTGTACACTATTGGAAATTGTACTCATTTTGTAGAGTTTACTTTAGCAAGGATACAAGCAATAGAAAAACTAAAAATACATTGAAAATACACATTCATACAAACATCTTGCACATACAAGAATACATCCACACACATATATATACAAATACTAATACAATATTTAGTTATATACATATTACACTGAACGGCAATACATTTTATACAACGATTGTAAACCAAAGAAATATAATAAATCATGAGGGTGAGGGTGTAGGTAAATATTTCTTAAAAAGTATGTCTTAATATTCATTTTTATGTTATTTATAGATGGAAATTCTATATTAGTATTCAGGATCTTGTATTGTTATTTGCTTCTCAATGTTACAGGTTAATGTTGAGCACAAAACACTACCTATTATTTTTCTTTACGCCATGCTGATTTATACAATTCGATTCGTCTTATTGCCACATGTTTTATTTAAGGTAATATTTTTTGTATAAAAGTTGATTATTCTAACTTTTTGTCGGAGAGGGGAGATTTGCATGTTGATATCACTTAGCCGCGCCCACAAGATGGCGGGATATACTCCCGCTATTGCACTTTTAATCAAGTGGAATTTATAAGGAGGAAAAAATAACGCGAACAGTCATGCAATATTTGTCCACAATAAAAGCTGTAGGAACTAAAAAATTCATTACAAATTGCCGTTCTAACTTCAACAATCAAATAACAGTAATCTCATTTGTTGGATCCAAGGTCGTTTTTTTATTTATTTCCCCACCGACGGAATGTTATTTAATTTGGTTACATGAAATGTATGCAACTTTAATGAGATCGTTACCAATACCAGAGTTGATTATATGTTAACTTCAGAAACGTTCAATTACATGTTGGGACAGATTGTTTTGATGTTGTTTTAAGTCTCCAACTTTCCGACAAACACTGCTCGTATCATGCATTATGAATCATAAATACATTCACACGCTACAGCTCTCTGAATCAAAAATAGAATGTAAAGTCATTATTATACAGGAAACTCGTTGGTGGATACATCATGGTACTTACCCAGCCTAATTATACAATGTAATAGAAGAAGAGCCTCGAAATGTAACGCCCAAAAGTTGTTGATTAACTGGTAACGTAAGTTTCTTTAAACAGTTTTTACACGGGTTTTATGACTTTGTAATAATGTCTGTTAGGCCTTAGTCAACATATACGAAAGTCTTTACTCGCTACTGCACGACTCAGATCTTGTAGCTATACGAAACTTCTAGAATGGTCTGGTTTAGAAATTACATACGAAAATACTCTATTTATCATGGTGGAGAAATGGGGTATATACCTCCTCATTACATTCAGAATTAAATTTGAAAATTTTATTTAATTTAATGTTATATAAGATTTTTTTAAACTCAAACACAATATATAACAAAAATTACATTTATTTGATCAAGTGCGTTGCAACGACAAAGTCGCCATCCTCAGTGATACATGAGCTACAGTAACAAAACTATTAGGCAACTTATAGTTATTTTTATAGTTTTGTTATTGCAGCTCATGTTTGTGTATGAACTTCTGTATCAGGATCAATAAAATTGTATCTATGGTTAACTTTAGCGTGATGAAATCCGTCGATTTCTATTCTATTTGTTTGGTAGCCTTTCCAACTGTCAGAATAAATTGTGCTACCATCTGCAATGTTTTCAATAATACGCATTTTCATAACACTAAAAGTGGGGCTTTGCTTACTTTGCGATATAATTATATATCACGACAGGTTTGGCCAGATAGCTATATATATATATAATCACCTGGCCAAACCTTTCGTAAGTTTATTGAAGTCAATAATTTGAAATTAGATCATGGATAAACATGAGCTTTAAAAGTGAAGTGCCGCCAATCTACGTCTAAAATTTTTGCGACAAATCATAAAATAAAAGTATATGAATCTCAAAGCTGAAAAAAATGGAATTCTGCTTCCCTTAAACCAGTTTGCTCTTTATTGGCGCATGCGCATTAGCTTCTGCTGCGGTGGCGTTAATACGAAGTACCTTTATTTATAATGTGATATAGGTTGAATAACACATGAGATATGTTTAAAATAACCGCTATTTTGACAACTTCAATTCACGTTTTATGAATTTTAATAAGAATTTATATGTGCAGAATATAGTTTTTTATATATAAAATTTCATGTTTCTTTTTTAATTTTTGTCGTCGCTATCGTGCTTCGTAGAGACGACAACGACGACGACAACGACGACGGACGGACGGGCATGTCGAAAATCACTTTTTTGATTTCCTAATGCCATGATCAGTCAAAATATAGTTAAATGTTTTCTACTTAGTTTATTAATAAATTTAATTATTAGGAGTTATTTTTAATAGAAAATTTAGTTTTCGCAATATGTAACACTAATTCATTGCATACAACAGTTGAAAATTGAAAATTCCAATCCAAATTATTGTTATTCTTACTCGCCCAGTATTCGCAGTATGAGGTAAGTTTCATAATCACAGTAAAAATTCACCTCCGTTTTTTGGCTGATCATCACGTTTCATGGACTCAGGAAACTATAAAGTCATATTTGACATTCCCGTCCGTCTCTCATCGTCGTTTATGTCTGTATCGGTCACAAAAAGTTAGGGACATACAATTTGACATATAATGCTAGAATGTGCTCATAGAGGCCCCCTATAGCCATATTAAAATTAAGAAAAATCTAATTAAAAAAGTCAATATGTTGGTCATTTAAAACAGTTTTTGGTTCATATATCGTGTGTTATTCAATTTAAACACAATAAATTAGATAAAAATGTGCAAATTTCAGTTCTCCATGACGATGATAGCGAAGTTATTATCAAACTCTGATCTCTCGGGAAAATGTGAAATTCCTATAGTTACTAGATCTGTTAGGGCCTAGCCACCGGTATGAGCACTGAATGAGGACTTCTTCAATCGTACAGCTTCGCGGCCCGCTAGATCCGAGGCACATCTACAGGGTTCGTTAAGGTTTAGCTGATGTCAAGAATGTAGTGATATATACAGCTCCGAGATTTAGAAAACTTGTGTAATAACTGTTTTAAACAAACTTAAGACCCCTGATCTATCAATGCAATAACATTTCCTACAAGAAACTACCTTTTAGGCATTTAGAAGATCTGTTTCAATTACAATGTATGATGTGTGTGGGTAAAATACTAGATACTTGTTTTTTTAACTTTTTTCAATAATATTTAGTCTCCACTTTACTTTTCTTAATATATTTGTGCATTACAACACTATCTTAAAGGTACAGTATCCTCAAGGTAGGAATGTGTCTAGGGTGGAGAGGAAAAGAGGGACCCCCACACTTTGTTGCGTTTACTTTCAGCGGTACAACCCCCAAAAAAATATATAGACCCCAAATGCTTCTGTGTAAACGCGTACCCTACTTTCGTATCTTTTATCGGTGTAAATAAGAACAAAACGTTTACAAAAGTCTGTCACGAAGTTGTAACTTTAGGAATTAAATGTAGCTAAGCAGTTATTTGTGTACCTAGTTTTCTTGGAATGGGTTGTACCGCCAAATCAGGCTACAGGCTAGGGAACGGACACGGTCGAACTGGGCCCACGCTCAAAACATTCCTAGGCGGATTACCGTCAATCCTCGAAGGGTCGGGGGAAGGGTCAGTCGGGCAACATTTATCATTAGCAATGACTACATAAATACTATTTATGTAGTCATTGTCATTAGTTAGGTGATCGGGTAACATTAGTTTTGTTAAGTGATCAGACATTCGGTTTTATTTTAATGTACGATAAAATTAAAAACTAACATAACCTAACTTAACCAAACAACTATTTTAAATGTTAATGTATTTAAAACTAAGGTGGATGCGAGCATTCCATTTTGTAGGTCATGATTGTAGAGGTATGGGCTCAATTCGACACTGCCTCCGAACTGATTATGGTCCCAATTCAACCGTCGTTTTTACGTCCCTAACAGACCGTAAGTCCAATTCGACATCACCCTAGGGAACCAAGTGGAAGGGAGGATACGCCCATTACACCAGACACAATCCTAGTCTGAGGCTACTGTATTTTGTAAACAATAAGATAACATAAATTTTAATTATAACTCTTCGATATGAATTATCGTTTATTCAGTTTTAGAATGTTGACACAGATTCCTATTTTGAAAGTTGCCTAAAAACGGAATAAATTCAACTCAACTGTTGGTTCCTTTAAGATTTTTTCTTTTAAAGACATTCGCTGTATATCATACTTCTTTATGGTTATAATTAACGCGAAGCTCCAGCAGGAGATATTAAAATCTCTCTTCTCCATTAACTGGTCGTAAATATAATTTGGACTGATGTAAAGTAGTAATAAATTTAATATATACTAGGAGTAATAATTGCTTTTATTAAAAAAAAAAAAGAATCTATAAAAATTACATCTAACGTTGTTAAACATTAAATCATCATTAACGAATGAACTTTAAAGAGATCATTAATTTGACTTTTTAAACGAGGATGAAGTAATTATAAATAAGTTATATTAAGTTGATAAAAAGTGCTAATTACAATATGCAAATGGTAATTACAGTTTGTAATTATAGTAATGATGATGTGCATCGCGTATCATAATCAGAGATTGATATTGTTAGATAAGTGCTGATTTTCTTATGTTATAAGTCATATATGATGCATGAGTTGTGAGTCTAGAGCAGTGAGATATTATTAATTATGGATTAATATTATTATTTAACAAGGCTACCGCCATTGTCGGAAACACTTGTGATGTATGATGTGAATGTATATATTTAAAACAAATAATTATTTAAAAGCCAAACAGATGAACGTGGTATATGATTTTCATCAAAGCTTTAGCATTTTTTTCTTGATTTTTAAAGATGAAAAGCCTCTCGGTTACCAACGCCTTATAAAACAAGTTGATGGTATTATTGTGGTACTTACCCAGTCCCATGAAACAATAAATACAGGTAGATTATCTAAGTGTAGTGTTCATAAGTTGGTTTTTGGTTTAAAACAGTTGTTACATAGGATTTATGAAGCTCGTAATTGTGCATATCACTACTTTAAAGACATCCTAAAGGGCCTCATAGAAGAGCTGATGTCGGTCTGTCGGCCTTGAATAACCACGAAGTTGTACATATGTGAGGAAGTCTATATATCGCTACGCTCGTGTCGGTGAATTGGCCCTGCAAGATTTCGTAACTATACCTGTTTGGTATTCATATGGCCTCTGCAAAAAGCACAATTAGGGTACATACTAAACGAGGCCGCGTGCGCATTTTTGATTCACCCGATAAGAGGAGCAGGTTTATTGTCAGATGCTGTTATGCAATTGACGAGTGTGCGTGGTTTTCAAAAAAAACCCACTTATATTTTTTACGCTTAACCTCAGTAAATTACGCACCATACCGCGAGTTTTAAACACGGATTCATAACCCGAATAACACATTTTCACCACGCTATTCTAAAAGACACTGGAGTATTTTTGTGTTTGTGATCTTTTGCTTCCAGATCTACAAGCCAGTCCTGGCAAGGAATCATCGCATAACATTACACCACAAGGTAAGATCAACATTCACCTAATTATTTCAGTGTCAAATATATAATTAATACTTTGATAAAGGTCCTCCGAAACTAACAATAAATATTACACCAGATTAATACCCCTTTTTGTTCAGCGCTGCCAGAGTCGTTAAGTTACGTTAAAATACCAATTTCACATTTTCTTAGAAGTACAAGGTGCGAAATTACATTTTGACAATAACTTCGCTATTTGTCGTCGTAAAGATGTGGAGGTTGGTACAATTACATGTAAAATTGAACTCTACAAATGTTTGTGTAATTTTGTGTGATTTAAGTTGAACTACACACGAGATGTGAACAAAAACCTGTTTAACATCACCTTCAATTTTGACATTTTCAATTTAATTTTTTTTTAATTTTAATAGAGTTCTAGAGCACACTATTGTCCTCTATACCAAATTTCATGTTCCTATCTTAATTGTTGCGGCCACTATCGTGCTTCAGTAGAGTCTACAACAACAACAACAACAACAACAACAGATGAAATGTTGAAAATCACTCTTTTTTTCAAGGTCATGCAACGTGAAGATTAGTGAAACAATGGAGAATAAATGTTTTTAACATTATCAAACATACCATATACTTTGTAAAAGGTGAAAAGAACTTCAAATAAGATATCTAACCGTCAAATACTCTAATAGCGTCAGGATCGGAAGAGAACAAGAGTTGGTCAAGAGAGATCTGATCTAATGCAAGACTTACTGTAAAAAATATTCAGTCCTTCGGTATTTTCACGCTTGTAATATAGGCGTCTACGTCTTAAGATATTTGAAATTTTTAAATTATTTAAGTTATAAATTTATTTTTTAAAAATTTATGGATCGAGTTCCAATTTACCGTAGATGTACATATAAATTACTCCAGTCAGGACATAAATTATAAATAGTACTAAAATCTTTGCTGTAACATTTAAAAAAATTAATACTCTATATATCATTTCATACTGTAACTGGAAATACGTCTTAAATAAAGCTGAAACGTTGTAAATTTTTTGAATTTTATAACCAAATGAATCTAAAGTTCAATGATTTTTAAAAATTATCTAAAATCTGACATCATCTTCATTCACTCATCCCTTGTGGTTTACTAATATTTTACCTGTAAAACCAGAACACAATAAAATTTCGAATTTCTCAAATCACTTTACACAATTTTAATAAAATTTTATAAATGTAGCTGCAAGAACAAAAAGCGTATACTATGTCCCTAGTACAGCTGATAATAATGATTATATAATAATAAAATACAGTATTTATAATAATAGTAGGTCTGGTTAAATGTAACATAGCACAACATAAAATAATTTTTACAGGAAAACAAAATTCAATAGAAACAAAGTATGATTTTAAAATTAATTATTTTTCAACTAAACAAAATGTTTTAAAGTAGCCTGACATTTAATAATTAGATAGGTGGTGAAAATTTAGCATCTTGTGTACGTAATAATTAATCTGAGTTTATTCTGACACCAAAAGTAAATAATCATTTAGTTATATGGAAGAAGAACAATCAGATAGATTTCTTCTTCGTACTCACGTCAATAAAATTCACTAAAAAGTAAACTCTTTCCTGTTGATACAAAGGACAGGTTATAAGTATGTGATAAAGTGGCTGAAGTTTATATGTATTACACAAGCGATAAGTCGCATCAGTGTCTATGGTGAACGTTTAACCATCGATAGATAAACTGATATTCTCATTGTTGGGAAGGTAATAAATCTTTGAAATTTTTTATTACATTGAAACCTTTAATAACACTCCCCAGCAATAAGTAAAGAAAATAATAAAGTATTTGGTTTATACTTAGAGTTTAAAATTATTTCAAAGCTCAGTCAAACAAGATTATTTGAATAACTAAGCAAAATAGCTGCTTTATTATTATTGTAATAATCAAAGACAGAAGGGAAACCAAGTGTAACTAAAATGTTATTCAAATATGTTATTCATTTTTTATTATGATAATATAACCTATGATAATTTAAATTTAATAACTTGTTAAATAGAAGTTCATAGCGAAATCTATTGGTTGTTCCGATGAAAGGTTAAGCAAGAAGCTCTAACATTTTAGTACACGTTCTAGAACTAATACACGTAATGCGTATGCCGTGCTTCACTTGTAATATAGTATTGAGGATTATTGAATGAAAAATGATGAATATTTTTGAAAATCCTTGTTTGAATTTTTTTTTAACTCCATCCGAAAAGTTAACAACCCAAACTTCAAAGGAGTATAAGACCATTGAGGCAAGGATTGAATCGAATAATCTGACCTTAGTGACTTTTGTACTGGAAAAAACTTTCAAAAAACTATAATTAAACATTGCTTAAATAAAATATATAGTACCACAAATAAGTAGAATTCTTTTCATAATCATTTTTTTTATTTTTTCAAACTAGGCGATGGCATCTTTTTCCTGTTGGCAGGAGGAAAAATATTAAGTCTTTTGTTTTATTAATACTTACCTTCAAAGAATTTAGAGAGCAATACTCGGCAAAAATATCCACTTTGTTTGGATTGTCAGTACTTGAATCTGCTAAAACATCCAAATATCCCTGCTACATCCCAAACTTACACCTGAAACACCTTTAATTTTTAAGAAAGAGACAAAATCCGAGAGGAACAAAGAGAACAGCAGGGATGACAAATAATCTCCCTGCATGACACCTTTGTTTAAACTATTGACCGTTAATTACGTTAGTAATTCTAATTTGACCATTTTCAAGAACATACAGAGCATTGATAATTCTAATAATTTTGCTACTAGTCCCTAGGACATGTAAATTGTTTCACAAAATATTATGCACAAGATGATCAAAAGCCATACTGAAGTCTATTAAAAAATTGATTTTTAATTTGATGTAAAGTAATAATACAATGTAGTGTGAAGAGGTTATAAATTGTGGAAGGACACATTCTGAAACCTGACTGTTAAATTATTGGACTCTGTCCAGTCATTTAATCTTTCCGTTAAATAGATTCTGCAGTTCCCCCGGCGGTCATTTCTGTATTAACGTTATTTGCTAACGCAACAAATAAATTATGTAATGCAATAAAAAATAACCTGTACAGAAGAATATATCGAAATTTCATGACGCTCTAAACAGTATTCGTACATGCCGTAAACAGAGTGTTAAATTTAGGGCATTTGTTAAATAGCACTGGAGACCAATCATTTTCTGAGTCATTTTAATCTCCTTTTTTATGAAAAAAAAAGTAAACATAATTTGTGACCATTGACGAGATATTTCATCATTTCTAAATATAACATTAAATAAGACGTAAGGTTCCATTCAGGGGTTAAATGTTTTAGTGCCTCATATGCTACCCCATCATTTCCGGGACTTTTTTTGGTTTCTGAAATATTTTGTTAATAATTGTATTAAAGTTATATCAGAGTCCAAGAAAGACTGACTCGAATTGGTAAACAAATCAGTATTAATTGTTTGTGGAGGGTATACAGCACTAAAATATTCCAATCATTTCTCAATACTAATAGATTTAGTTGACAATTGGAAGAGCAATAATTATTTTACTATCAAACAAAATTCTTTGGATTCCTTTACATTGGCGAAACTATTTATGATTTCATAGTAGTAAAGCTTTTTCTTACGTTTAATCAGTACAAAGGACTTTTTACACCTATAATATTTCTCGTAACTATCTTTTACCTCCTTATAAAGGCACTTGAAGTAATTTCTTATATTCATAATGACAATATATTACTTGTCGATAAAACATGACCTATTTAGTATGTTGAATAAATTAGTGATTTTGAATCATACTTTACTAAATTTATGACTGCTTATGGTCAAAACTTACAGGAAAGAGCACGTAAATAATAATTTATGGTTCACAAGTAAGTTTCAAAATATTAAAATGTAACTTTACTATTACCTTTCATTTTAGATTTAACTATAACTTAAATATACACACATACCTTAGAAAATGTATTAAATTCACCACCTTTTAGTTTTAAACTTAATTGTTTTGTGTTCTACATCCTGAACTTCCACTATGACAACTGCCTTAGCAACATTTCCAACAATATTTCTCCTGAAAAGTAATGACATAGTTTTAGTAAATTTCCCCTAAAACAAATTATGGTTTTAATGATTGCACATCGTAAGTCTAACCTAGTTTATTTAATATAAATTTTCATTTTAATATAACAAATACGTGGGAAAAAACATATTTGTAAACATAAATCAAAGTAAAAGAAAGAAATGAAAAAAGACAAAGCAACAGGAATGAGTTGAAAGTAACATCTGGACTTGCGGTCAGAGAAATGTGAATGTGTTGTGGTTTTAAACATTAGCACAGATGTTTTGTGAAAGGGTTTAGTTCTAACAATTTCCAAGAACTGAAAACACACAGACACGACCTTTCATCAGATATTGATAGTGAAAAAAATTGTTCTTTAATTGTTTTCAAAATTAATTTCGAAACGCTAAAGCGTGAATTAAAAACAGTTGAGTAGTAGTTCAATAGCACCATGAGTTAAAAATCAGCTAATTAAAACAAGGCAGCCATGACTTTTATTACTCTTTAGCATTTACTAAAAAGTTTTTTTTATATGAATTATTTATATTCATTACTCAGGATACAAATTTTTAGGGTTCATGATTTGGAATTTCATTTTAACCGGTTTTAGTGATGAATTACGATTTACAGTCTTGACTTCATTTAATACATTTTTAGTTAAATTATTGCAAAACTATAGACAACTCTATTTCAAATGGCAGCCATTTTTAAACTGTTCAAACATTTGTGGATTAACTTTTTTGTTTATTATAATTATCTTGTTCACTTGGTACAATAAACTTTAAACAAAGTAAGCCAGAGAGAAGAAAGAGTAAATAACAATGGAGTTGCTGTTTATAGGCGACAATCTCTCGGTCATCATCAACTAAAAGAACATAAAAGAATGACCTTTAATCCTCGCATCATTGTCAAAAAGACAAGAGTTGTTCAAGAGACAACTGATAGAAAAGATGAAAAAAGATAATTCTAAACAAGACGGTGAAGAAATTTGTAGATCATTTAGAAAACTCGGGATAGTCACATCCTTAAAAGCGAGCTTTTATGGGTAATAGCAATATAAAGGTAAGTTCCTTTGATTTATGAATTGGGGCCCTTAGAGTGGAGCTGTCTCAAAATTTGTCTTGAACACCTGTTAGCTCTTTTTTACTTTCTAACTCACTTGTAGTTCTTTCTCTTAATTCCTTCATTCCTTCATTGTTCAACATGTGATCTCTTTATTTATTGGTTGTCTCTCAAACACGGGATTTCTTCAATCTTCTTGAAAGCCGTCTGTTGATTGTCCCATCAGAGCATTCGGAACTTCTGTCTGACCAGAAGTTAGCCACTCCACTTCCTAAACCAGCATTACAGACACTAGTTCCTCCGGAAATTAGTGAAACGAGCCAATTCGGGAATACTCTTAAGTCAGCAATAGTGCACGAAAATACAAAACAAGTCTGACCACAACTACACGTCATATTTGAACCTAAGCAGACAAAAGTTCACCATCGTGTACTTACCCAGCCCTTCATATTGTGATGATTTCTAAATCATCGCCCATTATGTCCGCCGGGAAAAATAGTTTAACGGAACCGCACATGTTTATAGAGCCTGTTGCATTCTAAAAACGATTGTGTTAAGCGGAAACATGCTAAACCAGTTGTGTCTTTGTGTTATTTTATTGGTTTCTGTTTCTCACAAAACTGTTGAGTAACCTCGATTTAGAAGGATCAAATGACACTTCATTAAACAGCGTGGATTAACCGAAATAATGAATTGGTTACGTAAATATGCAATGGGATGGCTTCTTTCCAGGTACTGCGTTCGACCGCCACTTACTCATAAACTATTAAATAAAATTTGCAAAATTGGTTGTGATCTTTTGATTAAATGTTTATCGAAGCTAGCTAGAGTTGTTAATTAGGCCGATGTCGAGAAAACAGCTGAGAGTAACTATTTAGGTGAACAATTCTTCCTTTGGGTGACGTCAAAGTGTAACCATAATATTAGTAAGCTTCTAAATTATTAAAAGTCCCTGACTAAATAATCCTCTGTATTATAAGTCCTTGTAATTAACATATGTTGGTCTTTCATTGCAATAGAATGTAAGCAGATCCTCTAGAAGTTTTTTTTAACAATAACTGTTACAGAGGTCTTCTGAAGATTGGCGTAATTACGCATATCACTACTGTACATATGTGAAGGAGCCTTCACTTGCTACGCTAGTTTCTCGTAACTATACGAATATCACATTGTCTTAGTAAGTCAGGGTTCGAATTTACATTTTTGACCATAACTTCGCTATTATGATCATATAAAGCTAGGGTTGGTACCACTCCAAGCAAAATTGAAATATGAAAATTTTTATTTAATGTTATGTGTTATAAGTTGAATAATACACGTAATATATACAAAAAAACTGTTTAAAATGGCCTCCATTTTGACATGTTAAATTAATTTTTTCTGAATTTAAAAAACTTTTATATTACCACAATATAGTCCTCATAGCAAATTTCATTTTCCTATCTTAACTTTTGTAGCCGCTATGGAACTTACGACGGCGGATGGCGGACGGTGGACGGCATGGAGTAAATCAATTTTCATTCCTGTGGCCATGAAATATGAAGGTCATTCAAAAACATAAATCAAACTTAAGCTTACTCTATAGTTCGTATATTGGAGAAGTAAAATACGACTTTTAAAATGGCAACAAATATATACATTTAATTATACATGAATACAATTTAAAAAAATATATCTTTGTCTTTTTTGCCACCTGTGTGTAAATTTTCCAAAACACTATGTCAGAATTGGTGTGGTCTTATAAGGGCCTCTTCGAAAATCGTAATGTGATACTTCTTTCTAACTCGACAAATAAACAACCATTATCACTTTTGCAAGTCTCAAAACTAATTAAAATAATAATATTTTAATGGCAGCTGTTAAAGTTTATTATCGCTATTTGGTGCTTATACTTAACCGATAAAATTGGTTTAAAGCGTTTCTGTCATTGAATATTACATTTCTTTAAAATTTGATATCGCTTGGGTCAATTTTATGAAATAAAAATTTCATTCCTTACTTGTTACAATTTCAATTGTTGACCAAAAACTTCAGAATAGACATTTTTGGGTAAATAATTAACATTGTGTATTATTTACGTCTTTAGGGGATAATTGAGAAAACTTAATCAACAACGTTAAAAATGAATTTTAAGCCGATTTTTTTCTGTTTATACCTTCAATTTTGAGTTTATTTAATACATTAATAACAGTAGGCTCAAAACAAATTCAGTAAGACATCTAGTAGACATCTATGTACTGTAGGTACAATTTATTTTGGTTTTAAAAACTGTATCTTGAAGTTCTCTAAAATGTTTACTTAAAACTTTAAATGTTATATGTCACTATGGAAATTCGAGTATTAGTATGACCTGCTCAATTGTGCACCGGCTAGCTCAAAGTGGGCAATTTAGAAAATGAAAAACCTACAATAAAATATGTTAGCACAAATGAAACAAACAAATTTAGTGTTAAAACTAACAAATACAAACAAGAAATAATTAGTACAGATTTAACAAGAAACCCCATTTAAAAGCTTATTGAGATTGTACAATTAATTATGCTTCCAGGTTCAATCCACTAAGTCTTTTAACCGTAATATTAATTTTCACTATTATGAACGTAGTTTAAAGAATTTTATGTATTTGTTTTGTCTGTCATATGAGTTAAACACGTCTACCTATTTCAATCAAATTTGGTATGTCGGTAACTTTGGTCATATTTTAAATTTTTAGTGTAGCTGCCACAAAAGATTTTCAAAGAATTGATTATTTTGATACAACTTTACTCATGTGTAGATAGCTTCTAAGTACTGGAACAAAAAATTTTCTTCAAAAAGTGAAGGTTCATTAGTTATCGGTGAAATAACCAAAATATCGGCTCTAATAAAAACTAATAATTTCTCAAAATCAACTCTACCGATTTTGTTGAAATTTTAGTGAAATATAACGATTATTGACCCAAACCGGAAAAATCCCAAGTAAAAAATATTACGATTCAAGATTAATCGCTAAAAAAATAAAAATTAACCTTAAACACCGCCTTTGAAAGCTTGATTTTAATTATTTACAAGTTACGCAGATGACGTGTTATAGTAAGCCTTGGCCGTTTTAAATAAATTAATACACAGTAGTTACAAAGATGGGAGCCATGGTTCATTTTCACTTTTTTAATGACAACCAAAATGACATTTTGTTTAATTATTGTATCATACGTATTGTCTTTGAAATGTATTTTATGTTATGTTTTGATATGTGTAATATTGTTTCTTATGCTATTATTTATTTCTTATTCGTAATGTGTGTAGTCCTCTACATTTTTATTTTTAAATATGATAGATTTTTGTATTTGATATATTTGATAAATACTTGAATATCATATCATAAATATTATCATAATATTTATCTCTGTATGAATATGATTTCTGAATAAAAAAATGAAATGATATTACCTATATTTTTCTTAATCATATCGGGCATGTTTATACCTATTCTTAACCCTTTGCGGTCGGATAAGGTATTTATAGTTTTTCCTCTGTGATCGCATGGCCGGTCTGACGGGCCACAGCCATTTGCGCGACAAGTCGGAATTGATTCTACTAAAGTTTTCCTCAGCGCTCGGCTGGCCCGTGAGACTGCCCAAGATAGAATTCCTTCTACGCTCGGGTGGCCTGTGTCACTGGCCAGAAAAACGTTCTGTATTTAGAAATATTTACCATGTGCCAATATGTCTGTGAAGTGCTGAAACCTACTGAGTAACTATTTAACTACATGACCAATGTGTTTCATCACATTTTACCGCCATCTGCCTTGGAAAAAATACACACACACAGCTGTTTTGCCAGTTCCATTAGCGTTGTTTGTACCGAATGAGTTGTCCGTACATTGTATTGTCAGTGTTTATTTATCAATTTGTTTTAAGTCGTGATTTTAAATTTTAACATTGGTTTTATTTGTGATTTGTGTAAATTTATTTGTAAATATTTGTAAAGTTTTAAACAATCATAGTGGCGAATCAAAACATAGTGGTGTCTTGAAGCTAACAAGTAGAGTTTGTAACCAGGTAAAACTAGTTATGCCCACATGTTGTTTTGTTGTAAATATTGTAAATATAGACTAGTTTATTTATTATAGTGTAAGTTATCGAACAGTTTACAAAAACCTGTTAACATGGATAACCTTGTAAATACTGGCAATTATGAAGAGATACTCTTTGAAGCATCTAGTGATGTTGACTCGCATCATGACAGCGACATACTTTCTAATGTTTGTGATGACTTTGAAGATTTCGCTCTAGAACAATTAGAAGAGGAATATGATGAAATCCTTTCTAAAGAAGAGGGACAAAGTATTGAAGAGGATAATGTTGTTGACGAGACACAAAATAGAAATATAGAAGAGGTGGATGAAGAGTGGAAAGAATGGTCTGAGGGTGATGAAAATTTTAGCAAATTTGTATGGACACAAGATAGTGGTTACAAACTATTACAAAGTAATGAAAAACCATCAACCCCTTTACAGTTTTTCCAACTATTTTTCACTGACAGCCTATTAAATGAAATAGTTAAAGAAACAAACAGGTATGCTGCCGAAAAAATTCAGAGAAATATGCCTTTACAGAAAAAATCAGTATGGTGGTCATGGGTAGATGTTAAACTTTCAGAGTTAAAAGCTTTTTTTGGTGTGATAATAAACATGGGGATGAATGACAAGGCAGAGATGAGTGATTACTTTTCCACGGATTGGGTAGACTATCAACCCTTTTTTAAAGATGTGTTCAGTAAGGAACGATTCTTGCAAATCTTTTGGAATTTGCACATATGCCCACCTCCTTCTGGCCCTATCACTGGGACATTAACTCGTTCAGGTAAAGTAAGAAATGTTGCTTCCTATCTGGACAAAAAATTTCGAGAGCATTATGTCCCACAACAAAAAGTAAGCGTTGACGAGAGCACAATAGGTTTCAAAGGACGAATTGTGTTTAAAGTTTATAATAAGGATAAGCCTACTAAGTGGGGCATCAAAGTGTTTGTGCTATCTGAGTCTTCAACTGGGTACATCTGTGCTCTTGAACCATATTTTGGAAAAATAACGACAGACCGCATGGATAGGCCAGATTTAGGAGTAACAAGTAGAATTGTCTTACATCTGGTCGGTAAACTCAAACAATCATATGACAATATTGAAGGTCTCCACGTCTTCACTGATCGATGGTACACCAATATGGACTTGGCAAAAGAACTTCTAAATTTGAAGGTTCATTTGACAGGCACTATAATGTTAAATAGAAGTGGCCTGCCTAAAATTGTAAAACCACAAAGGAAGAATGCCAAAAAACAGACTCCTAAGCTTAAACTGAAAAAGGGGGAAATGAAAACCTTTCGAAAAGAAGAGAAATTTTCACTGTTACTGTGGAAGGACAAAAAAGATGTAGCAGTCTTAAGTACTTTGTTTGCCGATAACACCACCGAGACAATTCGGCGCTTACAGAAACAGAACGTCGTAGAAGAAGTGAAGAAACCTACCGTCGTTTGCGAATATAACCAAGCTATGGGTGGCGTTGACATTTCAGACCAATACATTTCGTCCTATGCATTCACAAAAAAGTCCATTAAGTGGTGGAGGAAGGTATTCTTTTGGCTAATGGAAACTGGCATAGTCAACTCGTTCCTTCTTTACAATATGAATCAAGACAAAAATAATAAAATTCGACAGCGGTGTTTCAGAAAAATGTTGATAAAAGAATTAGTCGGGGATGTGAGAAATCTAAGGAAAAGAGGGAGACCATCTAGTATTGGAGAAGAAGAAAGACTGAATTGCAAGTTACATTTGCCTTATCCTCTACCCACTGGCAAATCTAAAGACTGTTCTGTCTGTAGTGATAGAAGACCGGGAAAGCAAAGAAAAAGGACTAATTTCTTTTGCAAGACCTGCACCAACAATCCGGGACTCCATATTGGCGAGTGTTTTGAAAAATATCACACCAATAAAAAGTTTAAAGAAGATTAACATAAAAGAAAGTAATGTTGTTTACACAAGGCTCAGTATAATCTGTTATTTATTTTGTTATTCAATTAGTATATTATGTCATTTTAATAAAACAACCAAAAGTATATTGTAATCCATTTTATTATCTTTACGTTTATAACAATAAAACACATGTTTCAATGTAATTTGTTTACTATTATTTAAAATTTAAATGTCCAATGTAAACATTGAAGGTTGTTGCTAAAACAATTCCGAGTTGGTGGGAGATGGCCGCCATGATATATACCGAGCTGACGCATAGACTGACGTGGGCAGTGACACTGGCCAGGCGAGCGGCGAGGACAACTCATGTTGAAATTATTCCGTGCTATCTTTGACAACTGTGTGGCCGGTCTCACGGGCCATCCGACCGCAAAGGGTTAACTTTACCTGTTATTGTAAGTTGACTAAATATCAAATCAGTGAAATACAAAATTCCACAGCATATAAGAACAATTTGTTCTCTGTTAACATTTATTGTTCAAAAATTTAGCCTCCATTCTATTCACTTCTCTTTTCAAAATTTGATAAAAATGTACATATTAGTTAGTGATGCACTATATTTATCTAAACTGTCAAAATTTAAGTCTTGAACTGTTCTGTTTCAGATTCAGCTCAACTAATAGTAGCAACTCAACTATCCAAGCAGATTAACAGATAGAAAATATAGAAATTATTCCTGTAGTATTAAAATTTTAGTCATAAGACAACACAAACCTGCAAAATACGATTTTCTCAAAAGTGGCTATTAATTTTGATCAAATTTTGATGAAGTATAGCCTTCATGGACACGTAAAAACTTATTGATACCATGCAATAAAAAAAAAAGTCGGTTTGTTAGTTATCATTAAAAATAAATCAGTCATGAACGTGTTATAAAACACTTTCTATTTTCCAAAACATATTTCTTTAAAATTTTACTGAAATGTGAACGTTTATTACCCAAACAAGTGTGTAAAATTGCAAGTATAAAAAATATTTTTTTTAGGAATAATGATATGAACTATTCATTTCAAAAGGCGTTTCAATTGTCTCATCATAGTAAAGAATATCCAACTTTTGGAGCACTATAAATATAATAAAATTTGCTAAGTCCCGTAGATAAAGTAGTATCTTTTAGTCACTCGTGAGCAATTTAGACTTAGCTTCGCTCGTGTCGTAACTTACTTCTCTCTCGTAATGTAAGGTTACAATCATTGCATAAACTGCTATTTTTAGGTATTTGTCGATAAATTTAACCGTTTAGAATTTAAGGCATATGAAATATTGAAAATGGTTTATTTTCTAGATTTTTTAGTAGGCTTTAATTTTTTTTAAACTTTATATTTGGAGTAAAAATATAATTTTCTACAGAGTTTGACAGTTATTGACGCTGACAGGCTGTTGAACCTGTAAAAGTGTATATTAATAAAATATTTCACTTCTAGGTCCCACCTTGAAATAGTTGTATTGGGCGTCATCAAACTCTTAAAATTACATAAAATTACAATTTCCATCCAAAAGCACCACAAAATATCTTATTTATATTTAAAAAAAATTATTTGGAAGACATATTAGAAAATTTCTGCGTGTTTTTAAAATTTGTATATTTTTTAATCCCATAAAAAGTAGAGAAGGTCCCTATTTAAAGTTAATAGTATCTCTTCTCATTTTAGAGATCCTGGAGTTGATCACTATAATGTGGGATAATTGATGAGAGAGGAATGGGTTTATAATTTCCCTGTATTAAGAAAACAATTAAATATATATAATTACGTAACGAACTGTCAAATCTTTGAACTGGATCCAAATACCGAGTCATGTTAAATGAGTTCCTTGTGGTTACAGAGTAGAAAACTTATATTGTACAACAAATGACCGATATCCCATGGGAATTATTATTATATATCCAGGAAATATTAAAATCGAGAGCTATTGTCGTAAAATTAATTGGCCGTAAATAAATAACAACATCGTGGCCTAACCTGAATGCACACGGAAATGCCTTAACTATGATTAAACTCTTTGATCATAGCTTAGCATTTTGTGATATCCATTAATTATGAAATAAGGACATATGCTCAGCTAAAGGATAGGAAGGATATTGTATCCAAGCACGATAATCACTATCATAGAAAGAATAAGCGAACAAAAGACATTGTGGAGCTTTTTGTTTGACCACTGTTATTAATATTCGAGTTAACTAATGATTAGTGTTAACAATATAAGAGAGAGTGCATGCGTGTGTGTGCTGCCGAAACAGATGATACCAGTTGGTTCAGACAGTTTGACGGTAATGCATGAAGAACGATTGTTAATACCGTCAATATTTAAAAATAGAGTAACATTTTCATTACACAATCTGTATTTCCTTGGGTTAACTCGTTGAAAACACATTTATAGTTTCAAAACTCGTTCATGGTTATAGGCAACAAGAATTATTTGCTTCGTTGGTTATTTATTAAAATGCTGTAATGGGTCATTTTCAGAATATTTACAATTAGCTAAAATCATTTTTTTTAAACAATAATATGTTTACTCGAAATAACAGTTGTTAATAAAAAAGTGAAAATGAATCAGGTACGCCTCCTTTAAAAAATATTTATATAATTAAATAAGGGCTTAGGCTTGCTCCGGTAGTGGGATAAATATCTCCTTAGAGTAAGTCTCAATTTGATTAGAATTGAGTTTTTAAAGACGGCCGTTTAAGGTAATTTTTGTTTTCTTTAAATATTCTGTATTATTTCTGCAATAATATTTTTTGTAATAATAATAAATTGCAATTTTTTTTTTTAAAGTTTGGTTAATTAATTTTCACAATTCACTAAAATTTGAACTAAATCAGTATTGCCAATTTAGATAAGTTGAGTATTTTATAATAGCCCCATTGTCAATATTGTTGTAACTCACGAAGCAGCATGTTTGGATAGATGGCGATCAATATACGAATTATTTAGGTCTTTAGGGGTTATCTTTTAAAATCGTTTCGGCTGATTTTGAGATAATATTAATTTTGTGTTTTTTTCTTATAGCAGCTACCATTTTGAGTTATAAAAAAAAAGTTTCGAGACATGGTCAAAGTATAACCAAATACCAAATTTGATTAAAATCGGGCCATGCGTTTTGGTTACAGAGAACTGCAATTATGTCTAACGACGGAGAGATATCATTCCCAAAACCATTATTTATACTCAGGGGACTTCAAAACGTACATTTCTCCAAAAATACACTACATCTATTGTTCCACCCATCATATAACTTATACTAGGTATATATGAGAAAGTAAAAAATATGATAATAATTTAGTAACAAAAAATAACATTTAAAAAAAAATTGTAATTGAAACAGAATATTATACAATTTACCGTTTCTTTAACATTTCGATAGTTACGAACTTCATGAAAGGAAAATTGTTAAACGATTCTTAATACTGATTTGGTATGTTTGTAGGACGATAATATTGACTGTGGTACTCTTTACAAAAACAGAAAAGATATGTATAACTGTATAACTTTTCTAATTATCTTCTTTTTTCTTACATTGAAATACTCTTACCTCTGAATACTACAATATCATCAGGGTTGAAAGAGAAAAAGAATTGGTCAAGAGAGACCTCTAAGAAAGAAAGAGAAGGAGCTAACCCATACTAGATGATGAAAGGTAATAGGTCCAGCTGAGAAACTCGGAGTTGCCACACCAGTAATCGCAAAAGTGAACCCTTGTGGAGGTGATTACCTCAATGTATTTTTGTCATAATCGCCTTATATAAAAAAAAGAAAAAAGAAGAAAAGAACATAAAATAAACACTCATAACCCTCGTATACTCCAATAGTTTAATGGTGAGCAAAGAACAAGAGTTGGCCAAGAGAGACCCTAAAAGGAAAGATAAAATAGAGGGATCTAATCCAAGACCAAATGAAGATAAATGCAGGTCCAGCTGGGAACCTCGGAATTTCCACACCAGTAATCTCAGAAAGTGAGCCTCTTTTGAGGTGATTAGCTCATGTGATTTTTCCCTTCTTTATGTTTAAAGTTAAAACACCTCTTTTTTCGTCATCGCCTTATAAACAAAAGGAAGAAAAGAATATAAAATAAAGACCCCAAACCCTAAATAATGCAACAGCTCCATGGTCAGAGAAGAACGCGAGTTGATCAAGAGACACCTGGTAGAAAAGACGAAATAGAGGAATCTAATCCAAGACCAAATGAAGAAAGGTACAATCTTATATTTGAGCAGTTGTTATTTATCCCTTAATAGTAATTTGCAAGATTTCAATGAACGTTTAACGTAAGACTTACTTACTTTTTTTTAAGATATTACGTTTAATTTGTGACTTTTACGTTCTACAGTGAAAGTTATGTGATTGGGTAAACAATAAATGTCGAATTTGTTGTAGATGTATCGGTTATGAGAATTCCCTGATTCCGAAAAAGTGGTTTAGAAATGACATCTGTCTGAGTAGTGTCTATGGTCTACAATGTTCTACAGTCTAATCACGTCGACAGAATTCAATCAAATTTGGTAACTCTGCATATTAAAGGCCATATCTCGGGATTTTTTTTCTATTTTTTGATCAATCAAAATATGGGGTAACACTGCCACATGGAAAATATTTAATTACGATTTTCTTAAAATGAGATCTAACTATTTTGATCAAATTGTGCTCAAGTGTAGCTTCTAAAAACCCAAACGAAATATTTTTGTCGCCATCTGTTATAAAGGAGCTGTTATTTATAACATATAAAATTAGACTTGTGCAGACTAATGGCCCAAACCTGTGTGTAAAATCGTAAGTAAGAAACTATTACGATTCAGGGATAATAAACAAAACACGAAAATTTAACTCGAACGTCGTCATTAAAGACTCATAGTTTTCCTTCGACTTTATTTAGTTTGGAGATGGGCGAGTGAAAAAGTGTGTACGATGTTTTTACAGTGTTTATTTGAACTGGTCTAACTAGATTTATGTTTTTAAAACGATGTTTTAAAACTGTTGTTGTGGTTAAGTTTAAAAGTGCTATGTATAAGTACTGATTTTTAAAGATATGTTTTAAAATTATTTATTAAAATATTAAATTCATTTTCGGTAAATATATCTTATGTTATTTTTGAATGTTTTTATCTGACAATAGTGTTTGTTTATTTGATTGAAGATGATTTGATTTAGTTGTTGTGGAACTTATCCACGTGCTGAAAGCATTCAATTGTTCGAACCCAGTAAAATCATTCAATTGCACAACCCTATTTAGCAAGAACAAAGATTAGCAAAGTCTGTGTTGAAAATATGAATTATAAAACAAACAAACGAGCTAACCTAACTAACGGCGGATTAAGAATCGTTAAAACTTTACCTCGTTGTGTTTTGCCTGTTTTGAATATAATTAAACAAAGAGCTGATTGTACAGGCTTCAAACTTAGCACGAGGAGGTGTGGCTGAAACCACGGATATTTATTAAAAACAAAGGAGTCGTCAATTTTTCATTAAATAAAAAAAAAGACTAACACAAGCCAAAAAGCCAAATATTTTACGCTTCCGTGAGCACATTTTTGTCCGCGACGTGGATTGTTTTGTTAGGCGGCGCGTGCATTGTTTTAATCTTTGAATTATTTCTCCTCTTTTGTTTTAGACGACAATGATGCGGACTCGAGGTACGATCGTCACCTCGTCTTTACAATCTCACACCTGAGAACACTCTCTGGGTGGTCACATCTATGAGTTTTTATAAAAATACAAAGCTTTGTACGTTTAAAAACAGATTTTAAGGAGATTCACTACTACCGCTGTAAAACAAATGGGGAATTATTAATTTGTACCTGAGCCAGTTCGCGTTTCTTTTGTCATATATAAGTTAATTTTTATTTATCTTAATATTTAAATCTTATATATAAAAAAAAAAATTTAATTTATTAATTGAAAAAAGTTGCTGTTTAAACAGTTAGGTTTACAATCTTCAGTTTTCATAAGGTAATAAACCTATTGATCGATTACAAAATATGTGTAAACGTCTGAACAAATAGGCATGATCATTTGTATAATATTGAATTATTTTAAATACATACTGCGTTCTGGAATAAACGTATTTCCTTCAGTTATATACTGTATATTATATTGTATGATCTAAACTAGTAATGCAAATTCTATTTAGATTGTTCTCTTACAACGATCATACACATTAAGGTCACATTCTCAGTTGCTCGCTTCTATATATATGTCATATCAATCCAAACAAACAGTGCTAAAACATTGCACAAACTTTCCCACAAAACACATACCCAAAACCAACCATAATTAATAGTCACCCCTAATGTCATTTCAATAGTTGTGTCAAAAAACATTTAAAAATAAATCAGTATATCTATTTATATACTTTTTAAAAATATATTTAAATAATGACCCAAATATGCTTCCCTTGTGCCATAAACACCTGATCAGTGTACCTTAAGCCGTATTTAATTCAAAAGAGCTTTTAATGGCAAGTGTAAAGATTAACTATTGTTTTGTTTTTAACTGAACCGTAATATTTTAAACTGAGATTTTGTACACGGTTTTGGGTTAATTACATTTCATTAAAATTTGAACGATATATGTAGTCAATTTTGAGAAAATAAGTATTTTATAACAGCTCAATAACCGAGTTTGGTGTATTTTTACCGATTACTCACGAAATAATTGTGGAGTGATGGAGACCAATACTTTTTTCTGTCCTTATAGGTTACACTTGAGCAATATTATAAGAAAAACATAATTTTTCTGGTTTTTGTATGGCAGCTACCTCCAAATGTTTACATTTAAAAAAAGAAGAAACTTCCAGATATATGACCAAAATATGGCCACATTCCAAATATGATCACAATCATTTGACTTGTATGGGTTGTAGAGCACTGCACATGGGACACACAACAGACAGGTATTATTCCAAAAACTACTTTATAGGAAGCAGGAACCTCAACACGAATATGTACCCAAAAAATTGTACATCGATTTTTTTTACCTACACTGCGGGAAAAAACAAAAAAAATACATATATTTCTAAAATGAAATAGATATAATTAAATCTTTATATATATAATTTTAATATATATATATATATATATATATATATATATTATTTATATCTGTCAAATGTAGTCTGTATTTTTATTTTACCTTTTATGTGGCTACATGTTTCACTGCCACAGGCAGCATCATCAGGCCAGCTGCTATGTCCACTCATTTTATTGTAACACATATTTTCATACATTTTTTGTACACGTCATATAATAAATAAATTTATTTGTTTAACATTGTTACACTTGAGAGGTACCTCATTCTGGTGTATTTCCTCTAAGACTGATTTGGAAAGATAAGGTGCAGCTCTGTTCAATGCTTATCAGATTGTACCTTGTGCCCTACTAGATTTTCTTTTGTCTCCTTGATTTTATGTTGTTGGCAAAACATTAGATCATAAAGGCAATTGGAAGCAAAACTCAATTTTTCATTTAAAATTTTTTTTTCTGGGTTGCTTTTGTGGTGTTTATAAATTTCATATTCTTCGATGACGTTCATGGTGTGTCCTTTATTTATTTTATGTATCACTGACATATTATCCTGTATGCTGGTGTAAGTATGTATGTTATCAATTATTTAAAGAGTTATTATATACTTATGTCCTTAAATATTATAATATATCAAATAAAATTTAAATATGGGTCATTAAGTTATCGTTAAAACAGGAAAATCTTCGAAAAGCAAAATTATAGAAAAGAAAATAATTTATAGTATTTTAGTAATTATTAATATATAATTACTATGTATGTCTAATTATTAAAACTATTACTTTAGGTTTATTGAATTTCAATTTGATAATAGTTCAAATAAATTTATGCTTTAAATTATTCTTTTGAAATGAGGAACACTTGGATATTCAATCAACAAATAATTTTTTTAATACAATTTTCCAAAATGAACAATGTAGTTTAAGAAAGATGACGTTTCAAAAACTAAATCATCATCTTCAGTTGTTACAAGTACACAAACCTACTGAAAATAATGACGTCAACGTTGTCTTGATCAAATAAAGCTATTCTTGCTGAAAATTGTGTTTTCTTTATTTTTTGACGCTCTAACATTATAATAAAAAACTAAGTTTCATGAAAATTTCTAAAACAGTGTAAGAAAAGTTTGAACAATTTGTTTGTCTTCGTAAGCTTCCATTAGGAATAGCTTACTAAAATGTAATTTATATTAAAATGCCATAAAATATAGATATATTGAAAATTATGTTTAAGTTACACAAGAGGTTTTGGTTATTCACATTTTAACAAAATAGTTTTGTTGGTGATTTTAAACAAATTATTTTATAAATGGTCAAATTCCAAAAGTTTTACTTTGGTAAAACTCCAAAATCTCTGCATGTAGTTGACATTCTAACATTATAAATTGATATTTAATTTTCTGTATCTATTTGTTTGACGCTTTGAACTAATTTATTATTTAACTGAATTAATTATTTAATTAATGCAGATTCTCAAACTCTTAAAAATAAGCCATTTTTGACAACCTCCATAAAAAAACAACCTCCATTTCGAAATATTGCTATCAATTTTACTCTTCCACATATACATACAAAACATTTATGGAGACTACCTGCACTGTACAACCCAAATGCATGGACCAATTGTAATCATATTTTGTATGTGGGTATAATTTAGCCATATCTCTAAAGTTTTCTTTTTATTTCCTTTTTGTAATAACTTTAAATTTAGAAGTAGAAAAAGTTATAAATTTAAAATATTTTCAAAAAGATTTTGATAATATATCCTTTGTATCAAAGTACCCAAACAAAATGAACTGGTCGCCATTTCTTCAAAAATACCGGTTTGTCAGTTTTGTTTAAAAAACCCCCAAAACATCAGCTTTACCGATTTACTTCATATTTTACTGAAAATACAAGATTTCAAAGCCTTGTGTAAAACCACAAGTAAAAACTTATTACGGTTCAGGAATAATTGGTAAAAAACAAAAGTAAACCTTTTATTATTATTTATTATTTTAAGGATTTTAATAGCTTTATTTGAATCAATTATTTCTTACACTGAAGACGTGTTAATGGGACAAATATTTTTTCAAACCTCGATAACTACCGAAAAGACGTTTTTGGTTACGATTAGTTGTGGTTATATGAAACTATATAGTTTTGGTTTTAATGTGGTTTGGTGAATTTACTTTTGGCGAGTTTCTATTTGAGGGTGAGTGGGAAAGTTTGCTAACAGATTTTTACAGTTTATTAAATTAATTTTCTACAAACAGTGGAACATATACGAGATAATTGATTACAATCCAGTAATAATAAATCATATGTTTAATCATTTTGTTTTTAGTAATACCACTCTTATTTTGTATCGTAAAAAACATTTCTGATCTTCATTCAATTCCAACTTTAAAACTGTATAAAATCATCTATTGTGAGTATTATCATAGAGGTTAGTTTAGATCAAGGACATTTAATCGTTTTATTTGTAAATAATTTTGCTAACAAAAACTTAACATAACCTATCATGTTTTAACAGTAGCAAACCCATTGACGATTCCATTAACATATGTTTTCTAATACCATTATAGTTTTCACTGAAAATACTCGAAAATTTAACTCCATTATTGTATAGAAAGGATAATTACAATTTATGTTTCATTTCAATGTGTATTCCAAGATAGTCTAACCTGGCAGCAAAATAAAAGTGACAAAGCTAATTTGTCCCCTCACCTAATTAATGAACTGCTGCTGTCATTGCTTGTCATAATCTATTACCAGTGACAGCATGAATACACAGCTTTGACAGATCTGTTATAACCTATATTTCAATCAAACCACATTTCCAATGCAGCATTTCATTTGATTGTTATTGATTACGAAAATACAACTAATTACAATAAAGAGAAAATTAAAATGTTCTAAACTATTCATTGGGTTTTGAACTTGTGGTTCTTTTTACTGCAAAAACACAGGCGTCTGTCAATATTATTGGTGTAATTAATCAACCATTAATTCATTAAACGACAACATTTCGACTAATACTCTGCAGTCTGTGCGCTTATGTGGTACGAAATCTGACTAAGGAGATTAAAATAAATATTGATTTTAAGTCAAACTTAATTATTTGTGAAAATGAGATCATTAAATCGGCAGAGACATGATCTTTCATATTTCTACAAGTCTAATATTTGTTTGGTAAATCAAGGATTTGAACTTGTTTGCCTTCTGACAAAATCTGTAACACGTCTCCTGGTTTCCTGGTACAGTTCAACAGCTGTTTTTTTATTGATGTGATGTGTTAGAATTTCACACTTTGGTCTATATCATCCTGATCGGGTCTTTTTGTCTATGTTTATATAATCTGATTTTTGGAGGATATCTCTGTAGGTCTACTTTTTCTGACGTCTCTTTCAACACTTTTATGTGCCTGATTGGTGTTTCTGGATTCTTTGCAAAGAATAGTACATCCTCTATATAGGCGAGGAATAAGAATCTAAGACCTGATTTTTGGAAACTTACTTTGATTCCATTCATGTTGTTTTGCTAATTAATTTAGTTTTGCCACTCTCTTATAACTTTTTTTTAGTACACAGTTGGGGAAAGTCCTCGTCTTGCACCTGTTTTTATTTTAATCGTTGTTATAATTATTTACCTATAATTTCTATCTTCGATTTATTATTAATCAAAACCCTTATACAACTAACTTCAGGAAATTGTATGCTTGTAACAACATTGTTACACATTTTAAAACTATATATTTAAAACTTAAGCTGTTTTATTCCTCTTAATTAGCAAGCGCTTCCCCCTTAACCAACTTCAACGATTTTATTTAAAATATAAATGTCTCTAATGACATAAAATATATGTTATCATTCAATATTTTTTTTTCAAAAAAAAGAATCCTTCCACAATTTTAAAAACGTGTCTGAGTATTTACATACAAAATAGCAAACAATACAACTACTGTATACACACTTATAACAGCTTATTAATCCGTTGGCTTTAATAATGAAATCAAAAATAGGTCAATTCTAACTTAGACTAGTGTAAAACATTTTGGAAATTACGTTAGTAAACATCATCTAAAGAAATTGGTTCGTAATTCGTCTAAACAAAATTTAATAGAAAAAACTGCATCTTCAAAAAATGTACAAGGACACTCTCCACACCCAAACATCTCCATAGGTTCAATGTTAGATTACGCTAATAATAATAATCGGAAAATTTACCAACTTCACAGGTTCACTACATTTATATTATATTTGTAGGTGTTGTCATTTTATATGTATTTTGTTGATTTATATTTATGTAGATTTGTATGTGGTGTGTTTGGTATATAAAAAAAACTATTTATACTTGTTTTATATTTTAAGTATTGTTGATGTTGTCAAGTGTGTGTTTCGTAAATCATGTTTCACTTATGTTTGTAAGCATTGTTTTTTGCTCTGGCCAATGCCCATGATTTTAATACATATTTAATTATGTCAGGGTTTGTTAGGAAGGACGTGTATTATACAAATGAGTCACTTAAATCATAAGTCGAATAAAAGTTTAATTGCATTTCTTTCTTTTTGGAATGGTATGTATTGGAATTATTAGACATAACTTAAAATATATGTATGTGCTGAAAAGCAAATCAAGTCTGATTTATTAGTTAAGTTTCATAAGAAATGTCTTACATAATTTTTGTTTTTCGCGGTTTTTCTACAAAACTTTTTTTGTATGTCTTTTATTCTCTTGACACATTAAAATTAACCTATTTATTATTATTTATAAAATAAAGTTTTGGAAACTAAAATTTTCGAGGAAGCAATTTCCTGCTTCTAATTAGATGTCACAAGCTAATGGTGCAACCTGACCCAAGCCACGTGACTCGCCGCTACTTTGGGTTGCAGATGTGAGACATTTGACACCCCCTTTGACTTTCACTGTTATTGCTGTCCTTCTAACGAGGCAGATCATCTTATCCATCCTGTGCAAAGGGGAAGATTTAATTGCACTTGCTTAATTGTATTGTACTGGTCCTTGGTACAAACATGACGATATTGTGAGACGATTTCCAAGTAATGGAAAAATTAAAAAGAGTAGTTAAATAAATAGTACAACAAAATATATAGGGCTAAACCTCCTCAGGCATACGCAACTAAAACAAAGTAAACAATTAACCAAGGTCAAAGTTTGGGGGGAGTTTCCACAAGACCTTAATATATCTTCAAAATCGTCGCTAAATATTTTGATTAAATTTGCATTCCATATATTGTCTCTAAGAATACAACAAAATAGTAGTCCACACCTAAACTCTGTCCAGTAAAATGAACCCTGTTATGAAAGTTGTACACAATTTCAAATACACATATGTTCTTGTAAACACTACGAGATTTACTTAACGATTTATCAGAATTTATCAATTTCGTTCTACAGTTGAAATTCAGATCTTTTTAAGTTTAAACCCTGGTTCCGCCTTGACTCCGTTTAAACACTTAACTCCAGATCACCTTTTGTAAAAACTGTCATTAAAAATTAACCTTACTGATCTTGCTTATAATATAAAAATATGAAGGAACTCTAATTGGTATATTTTTTTAAAAATTTCTGTTTATCTAAGTAATTAATTTTTTTTCTTTGCATTTTAGGTTTATATATCGAAAGTTTTTCATGATATCAAAACAAGGTGATTTATTTGTTCTCGTGATTTTTTAAAAATATTTAACTTAAAGAAAGTGAATATTGTATGTACGGTAAGTAATATTAAACAAATTAGGTAGGCCTGTATTTTTGCACATTTAAGTAATACTCAATACAGAGAAAGTTTGGAATATTGAAAAAAAAAAGTTTTCTACCAATATGTGTTTTAAGAGTTCTGAGTCGAAAAAGTATACCTTTGGGGAAATGGTCTTCTGTGGTCATTACTCTAAGTTATATTCCTAAAGGATTGACAGGTTTTATTAAATGTTCGATATACAGTATTTTGGTTCTGATGAGAGTCTAACTTGGATTACGTCAAATTAATTTAAACATCAATACTGCTAACCCTTTTATGAGGCAATATTTTTAGACAATTTAAAATACTTCTCTTGGATTACGTCAAGATTTAAACAGGTGTGGCTATGCATTACTTATTTCCCTATTACCCTCAGAGGCTCACCTATACTGAGTATGAGAGTGGCAACCCCTAGGGGGACTACTGGATTTAAACCATTTTCATTTAGTCTTGGGCTAGATCCCTCTCATCTTTCCTATCGGGTCTGTCTTGACCAGCTCTTGTTCTTTTCGTTTCTCACTCTATTAGAGTATTAGAGGGCTGAGGGCTAGGGGGCCTTTATTTTACTTTTTTTTTTCTTTTTTTTTTTTTTTTTTTTTTTTTTTTTTTTTTTTTTTTTTACACAAGGCAACCAAGAGTTTTTTCGCCTTTAAACAATAAGAAAAAGTCTTTTCCTATTATGTAGACTGCTTGTATGTGTAGAAAACTGTGATGATAATTTCAATAAAAAGTTTGGAATCATATTTCTGAAAAAAAAAATCACATTTTAAAATTTTTGGCAGACACGATTTTATAAATCCCTTAGGCTAGTTGCACACACACCGATTTTGGACGGCCGGTATAAAATCGGGCGATATTTTATCGGTAGCATGTGCTTGCAGACATACCGGATTTTTACCGGTCAAACAATCAGTTGGTGACACGAGATTATTGAATAATGAATCCTAAACGAGTTGTTGCTGTGTGGTTATTGTATCGCCGTATTAAGCGCAAGTGCTGGATTCACCCTATCAATCAAAACAGAGATACCACGGGAACATTCTACACTCTTTTTGAAGAACTAAGGCTTGATGGCAGTGAGTTTTTCAACTTCTTCAGAATGTCTATTGCATCCTTTGACGAACTTCATGAGAAGTTGAAAAAAGAAATCCAACATCAAAATACGAAAATGAGAAACTCTATTCCTTCACGAGAAAGGCTTGCTCTAACATTGAGGGAAGTAATAAAATATATACCTGGCTCTTTTTATTAATGTTCCCAATGTACTAAATATTATTAAAGAAATATAACCAGAAGATTCCTATCACAATAAAACAAGTCCAAAACAATTCTGATATTTTTTCTCCATTATTTTGGAACTAATTTTTGAATTCTAGATGTTAAGAAATGTAATAAAATTATGGAGATCAAATAAACACAAAACTTATTTTTTCAATATTAATTTCATTTTATTATCCATATCCTCAAAATCGTTTTTCAGAGCGCAGCAGACTTCACTCCACGCATCCCTAGTCAGATTTCTGTCTTTAAAGATGTCAGAAGTTTTATCCCACAAAACAAGTCTTGCCTCCACTAACGAAATAAGAACATCATTGTCTATCAGGTCATCCATTTCAAACGTTACAATATACGTTATAATTAATTAGCACGCACTACCAAAATGTACTCCTATATCAACAGAGCAGTCGACTGCAATGGAAATGTCGCAACGAGAACTACAGAGGTCGGTCGGTAAATAATCGGTGTGTGTGCAAGCGTGTATTTAGTCACGTACGCCACTGTGTCGCCGGTACTTCCCCGGCACCGGCCCTTTGCAGTGGCAGTGGCCGGCTGCTCACCGTCATTTTACCGGCACCGATCAGCGGTCGGCGTGTGTGCAAGGTTCCGTTCCCTTCAGTGGTTCACTATTGGAATTTGGACGGTCGGTAAAAAATCGGTCGTCCAAAATCGGTGTGTGTGCAAATAGCCTAAGATTATTTTTCCTTGAGTTTTTATTTGCTGTCTAGTGTAATGAATCAATTCAATATCGGAAGATTTGTGAGGACAAGCAGTTTTAAGGTAATTAAGAGACTATGTAACTTGGGTATTTTATTTCCTCTTATACAAACATATTTTTATTCACTAAAAGTAAGGTATTAAACAAAATCACATATTCAATAAACATGATTTTATTTTGTATCAAAGTGAATCTCTTTTTGTTTGAAAGTTGATGCAGCTCAATGGTAAATACATTCTATTACAGTTGTAGCCGTCATCTGATGATGTTTAAACTTAAATTCAGTTTAGCATTTCAAAGAGACACACGCAAGCTGATATTGCATCTGTCTGTCTGTCTGTCAAAGTAAATTGAATGCCACTGTATTGACTTACTCTGGATCCTCTGTTGACTTATGTAAACTTTGACACGTACTTTGAAGTACAATAGAAATGTTTTAGTAAAGAAAGTCCTTGTAACGCTTTGTTTAATGTAAGAATATCAACTATTCTGCTGACTGCTGACTATTAAGACTAGGCGTGTTTACTACTAAGTTCACTTCTGTTTTTATATAAATCAGGTCAGTATACTTGCAAATTTTTCTAGATTGGAGTTTTCCCTATTTAATTGTCTTTATATGAATTATGAATAATTTGTTTAGAAGATGTTAATTAACCCCGGGTTAGAACTATATATGTTAAGAACGGGAAACTAGTGGTTAATACATAACTTAAAAATAATAAAAAACAAGTGTAATTATTATATTCTTGATCATTTTAAAACAAGATTTTATTAATATTTCAACACAAGGAAAGAAGAATCAAAGAGCAATACATGAAATTGTAAGTAAATAAGTACGGTATGCGCCAAAATAAACAGTACTGAATATGTAAGATTTTATTTACATAGTTTTACCAACATATACAAGTAAAAGGAAGCAAAATCGGTTAGACTCGGGTAATAACATGTTCAATATGACCTCCGTTCAATTTTAGGCAACACTCGTACCGTTTTTTGAAGGTTTTGCATCATTTTGGTGAAGAGGGGTAGTTTCATTCTCCTTATACGCATGGTTATTTTTCCTGGATTTTTATGGACGATGGTAGCTGGTTGGGTCTTCACGTATATTTATTGTTGTTTCCTTCTTGATTGTTGCTCAAAATACAACTATCATGGATGTATATTTTCTTGTATTAAACTTTTACACTTCTTTCTTTTATTATAATTTTATAGTGTATTTAAATTTAAGTGTCCTCGGGGGCTCACTTTAAATGTGTACGGATTAGGCAATACCGAGGGAACCTAGCTGGATCTACACATTTTTTCATGTAGTCTTGAGCTAGATCCCTCTTTTCCATCTTTCCTATCATGTATCTTTCGACCAACTCCTGTTCTTTTCCGATCCTGACGCTATGCAAGGACGATTTTGAGTATGCAAGGACATGGAGCTTAAATATATATATATATATATATTGTACCGATTTAATTCATCTAAACAGATAAACAAAGCTTAGGGACATTCAATTTCCAAATACCTGAAGCTTTAACACCACGCCATAATACTGCTTCTGATTTGCTAGAATTGAATGGCGTATGGGAATGTCTTATTTTTAAATTTATAATTTCCTGTTTTACTCTGTTTGTAAGACAGCGATATCCTTATCATTGAAATCATTAGATTCTTTGTATGTATAACAAAACGCACCACTAAGGTTAATAACCCGACGAATATTGTCAGTAACCCAAGACGCTCCATGTTTTTACAACTGGGATGTGTTTCTCATATATTTCAAGCAGAATCTTACTCCAACTATTTCATCAACACCGTTCATGTTCTGTACATGCCATGGTTTGGTCTTAACATCAGCCTAGAGGCTTTACAGTTAATATTTGTGTAAATACTATAAGAAATTAACTTATTTTTTTTATAACCCTCGCATTATTCACTTGATGAAATAAACACTGTAATTAAGAACAAAAGATAAAGCTGTACGGAAGTTTATTAACTTAGCTTACTGTTTTGCCTTATAAATTGATGGAACTTGAATTTAGACTGAGATTAGTCTAAAGTAAACGTTCTTATTATTTGGAACTTCAACAAGCTCTGTTTTGATTTCATACTAAAGACAAGACACATCTTATGTATATTCACGATTGTTTAGTTGTATTTAACGAAGTTTCTGGTATTTTTGACATATTATCTCGCGTCACAGGATCAGTAATTGGGTTGATATTAATGAGCGTACCTAGGCTCATGATAGATGACCTGTGGACGGCTTAACGAAGCTATTCTGGGGTCGACAAAGGTCGCACGTGGAGGGCGGGACTTTACGCTAGTTGTATTCCAATAAACAACAGCAAAGGTTGTAATCATGTTTGATAACGCACTTAGGCCTATTATATGTCGATAGGTATTGTAATATGTAATACAACACAACTCGTTCAATCTTAGTACGTTGTTATGAAACATTCTATAAACAAAGAAATAAAATACTTTAGCAATAAGAATAATGATGGAGAAACATGTTATTAAATTGGAATCATGATTAACTTATGATTAAAAAACATATAATGTTCCCTCTTTTCATAGTTTCTCTTTGATCAAATTTTAAAATTTCATAGAAAACTTTTCGTTTTAGACCTAAGAACAATAATTCTGTAAAAAATCGATTTCCAGAATTCTGGATATATCTTCCCAATAGCTAAACCGATGTTCACTAACCTCTTCATTGTACAATCTAATTGTTCACTAAAATCCTAATTTAAATTATTAGTTTTACACTCACAATAAATCAAACCTTCAAAAATGGCAAGTAGACCCCTTTCTTATAATTTTCTCCCGTAAGAAAAATTAATAAAACGCAAAAATAAAAAAAATAAAAAACTAATGTTTACACCTTAGAAAAAATATTTGAAACTATGACCTTGATTGGTAATGTCTGAAGTAAAATGTATCCATATCAGTTCACTCGAATAACGTAAGGTACATTGCTTGCTCTCCCTATTTCAACTACACTAGCCTACTGGATATTTTGTCAAATTTATAATTGTCTATATTTGCCAACATTTTTCAAATTTGCCTAAATTTTTGGTAATTTCTGAAATCCTTTAAGTTTTACTGTCTGTTTCTAGAAAGAGAAGAGAGATACAGAACCTTAAGGATTACAAAAATTATCTAAAATTTAGACAAATTTCACAATAAAATATATATTCTGAATTTTCATTACCGGTACATATTATGTGTCTTTTCTAATTTATTTTCTGATTATTTTTTATTAAGTACTGTAATAATAATTTATTATCCATTTTAATTTACATTCTACTTAATTTTATTTATTTTGATTTATGTATTTTATATGAGTTTAAGTTGAAACCATTTTCGGATGGTCCTTGCTTTGTCCTAAAAGGGTAAAATCATTTATATATCTACAAACAGTATATCTTTCTTTCTTTTTACTTTCACACCATAGTATAGGAAAAGTTATTTGATAGGTCAAAAAATTGTTATCGAATTTGTTTATGTTCAGTGCTCTACAGGATGGAACTATTTTAATCAAACTTATAAATATGAGTATAATTTGGTTATATTTAAGGATTTTTAAACATTTTTAAAACTCAAAATTTGGAAGTAGCTTCCATAAGAAAAAAAGCACAAAACTATAATTTCTTAAAATCGGCTTAAACGATTTTGATCACGTTTTTTCTCAAATGTAGCCTATATGGGTCTAAATACAAAATTTTAGTCTCCATTTCTTAAAAAAAAGTATATAAAAACTAAACAAATAGCTGTGGGCGCATTTAAAAAAAAATTTAATTTCTCACAACCTGTTCAACCAAATTTCATTCCATTTTTATGAAATGTAATAACTCAAATCTCTGTGCAAAATCACAAGAAAGAACATTACGTTTTAGAAATTACAAAAATGAGCATAAACCACCTTCATTAAACCTCTATTTTAATGAAATACGACTTACGTTGAGAACGTGTTTATGTAAGGTGGAAGCAAATTTAGGCCCTTATTTATGTACTTCGCGCGGCATCCATACTTCATTTTATCTTTTTGATTGACAACTTATAGATATGACAATTTTAGAAACGATTATTTGAACTCATTTTTATTTGGTTTTAGAGATGGAGAGTAGGAAGTTTGTGAAATATTTTTCCAAATATCTATATATTTATTACTGTTAATTTCATGACTTCTAATACTATCATTATTATGTAATTATTGTGTTTTGATGTATTTTTATTGCTCCTCCCCACATTCGGACGTCTAGTCTTTGTGGGGAATTTATTTACTTATAATAAATATGTGATTTGTATAAATTTAATGAAATAAAATAATTTAAGTAATATTTCAGTTACATTACTCTTTTCTTGACTATTTTTAAACAGAAGAGACGAAACAATGTCAGGTATTAATACGATTTAAGTAATACTTAATATTTTAAGTAAACAGAACAAAAGTTCTTGCTTTTATGTGAAGACTACATAGAAACAAAATAAACACTTTTATCTACGAAAATCTCAACATTGGTTTTTCCCTCTATCTCAAACATTCTCTTACGGCATGAGAAACTAAAAAAAATGTTTCTACTTGCTACATTCTAATTAATTAATTATTTATGCATGATTACGCTTACTTTTATTTTTCTTGTTGTTTAAAGGCGAAAACCCTTAGCCTTATAAAAAAAAAGGACATAGACCCCTAGCCCTCGAATACTCTAATAATGTTAAGAACGGAAAATAACCAAGAATTGGTCAAGAGAGACCAGACAGTAAAGATAAAAGAGTGGGAGTTAACCCAACATCAACATGAAAAAGGTGAAGATCCAGCTACAGTTCCTTGGAATTGCTACACCCGTATTCACTATAGTGAGCAGTTGAGGGTGGCTTTAGGAGCTAGGTCTAGTCGTTATTGATTGAAATTTTAATAACAATAACAAAGTTAATTTATAAATTACTCCAGAAACATTTATTTTTAATTTTATAAAACATTTTTGAATTGTCGTTATTCAGGTTTCACGAAATTAAAATCTGTTAAAAAAAATGTCAGACATTCTGCTTTTTATGCCTGAACAGAGTGAGTGGGATTTTTTAAATTATTTTTACCGATATCTCACGAACTGGCACTTTTGAGAAATAGGCGCCAATAGCTTTTTTTTTAATTTTAAGGGCTTCATTAAAAAAATGTGTTATTTAAATTCGCTGTCAATTTTATGGTTTAGAGATAGTTATGTTTTATGCTCATAAATATGAGTAAAAAACTTTTTGTAAACTTAAGTAACTAACTTTAAACTAAATTGGACCAGAATATTTTGTGAAACAATAGCTAACTGATATATACTCCCTATAAAAAATATATAAAAAATGCTTGGATTAAGGGTCCAACGGATTTATCCACGAAAATCTCAACATAAATGTTTGCCTTCTCAATACTTAAATATAAATTAAACATTTTGATTTATAAGTAAACATAAGCTCTAAGAGTATACGTTGATTTATTTATCAAATACAAATGTCTAACTAGTTTAAAAAAAAATCTTGTAAACTTGATATATATTACAAATATATCTACAATTTATTTGAATAATCTAACAAAAAGAATTAGCAAAAACAGACGAGACCATAGTTATGGGACATGAGACATTGAAGGTCAAATGTAAATAATAATAAACTATGACAATAGCCGTCATCAGCTGTGATTCATGTAATTGTTTATTTCTTAGAAGGCATAATTTCTGTGGTAATAAACACATTGTACTATACCAAAATGTAAATACCTTCTAAGATTTTACTCTTCAAAGAACTATGCCGGTGTGTAAAGATTTTTTAATGTGTAAAGGCTAAAAAATTTAAAAAATACAAAAATGATTACAATCGCCTATTTACATTCAGGAATCTATTTAGTATTTAGTATGGAAAAATGAATGTGATTGCCCGCTGTAGTTCATAGATTATGTATTCTGCAGACATAAGGTCAGCCATTTAAAACAAGTTATATTTGTGCATTTAGTTAATTTTTCAAACTTAAGTTATGTATATTTTTTGTACTTCAAAAAGTATGTATAATACCAATACCAGATGAATAATCAATAAAATAATTTTTAAAGTGAATTAAATATTGTGAAACAGTTATTAAAACAGTAATGTGAACACAGTAATTCTTAACTTAAAACTTATATGTGTATTTACAGATTTAATATCAGATTTATTGGATATTTTAGAGAAAGATTAATGAGATAGGGTTTACAGGTATTTTTATTTTTGAAATATGAAGTTCTAAGCTTCGGTTTTAGAAACGACGAGACACACTCTACACAGAATGAAATGAACAGGACATTCCTTAATTTTTGGTATAATATAAACAACTGCTTTCAAGAAGTCCGCTATTTTCCAATATGGCAACTAACTTTAAAATACCTTATGGAAAACCTAATTTTTATGTAATTTTGGATTATAAACCAAATTTTAAGACTTTTTTTATTCTTTTGTATTTTTTTATAAACACAATTGTTTTGGAGTTGAATGAGCTTGAACTTTTTTAAATTTGATGTTTGATGCAGTTTGGGGAGGCGATTGTGTTAAAAATTCAATTAGACAGTCTACGAAGTGTAAATACTAATGAAGGACTATAATAAAATAACAATTTTGAGGGACAAATAAAAACCTGCATAATATTATAGTATTGCTAATGATAAAACAATCACTCTGTATACAGGAGATACTAGTTTCTTTGATGGATTGAGCTACAATATATTTCAGTTTACTAATTTGAAGAAAAACTATTATTTTATTGTTTCGGTCTGTAAAAGTTTATTGAAGTGAATGTTGTACTGGGATTTAGTGTATTTGTATTCAAAAGATTTCTATGTAGATGTGTACATTTTTGTCATAAAATATGAGATAATTATTTTCAAATTTAAAACTTATCAATAATTTTGAAACCTCTAAATAATAATTCTTTCAATTTATAAACCGATGATGACCGGGATGCCTCTAAACAATAAGAATAAAATAAAACAGTTTGACAGAGACGTTAGACAAGGAGAGTCTGGTTGACGGAGGGAAGAAGCATGACGGGCGGGAAGTAGTACAAATTCCCTCCCACTGGTAATATATGAACATTGAGCGATGTCTTTATTAAACAAATACCTCTAATAAAATGTAGTAAAAACGATAATAATCATCGTTCTTTCAATTTTCAATCACGTTCCATATGTTGTCGCTGAAACTTTTACAAATACGTAAACGGTTTCAGAAAATCAGGATTTTTTACTTTTCACAGGAAAATAATTGTAATAACGCATGAACTACTGCATCGTTTTCAAACAAAATTTTCAGTTACATTCAAATCTTGTACCAATTTTGTCACTGATATTACATGTGTTGTCAATAAAAATTGTTTCAGTACCAATTACATTCAAATCGTGTACCAATTTTGTTACTGATATTACATGTGTTGTCAATAAAAATTGTTTCAGTACCAATTACATTCAAATCGTGTACCAATTTTGTCACTGATATTACATGTGTTGTCAATAAAAAATGTTTCAGTAACAATTACATTCAAATCTTGTACCAATTTTGTCACTGATATTACATGTGTTGTCAATAAAAATTGTTTCAGTACCAATTACATTCAAATCGTGTACCAATTTTGTTACTGATATTACATGTGTTGTCAATAAAAATTGTTTCAGTAACAATTACATTCAAATCTTGTACCAATTTTGTCACTGATATTACATGTGTTGTCAATAAAAATTGTTTCAGTACCAATTTCATTCAAATCTTGTATAAATTTTGTCACTGATATTACATGTGTTGTCAATAAAAATTGTTTCAGTTCCAATTACATTCAAATCATGTACCAATTTTGTCACTGATATTACATGTGTTGTCAATAAAAATGGTTTCAGTTCCAATTACATTCAAATCGTGTACCAATTTTGTTACTGATATTACATGTGTTGTCAATAAAAATGGTTTCAGTTCCAATTACATTCAAATCGTGTACCAATTTTATCACTGATATTACATGTGTTGTCAATAAAAATTGTTTCAGTTCCAATTACATTCAAACCGTGTACCAATTTTATCACTGATATTACATGTGTTGTCAATAAAAATCGTTTCAGTTCCAATTACATTCAAATCGTGTACCAATTTTATCATTGATATTACATGTGTTGTCAATAAAAATTGTTTCAGTTCCAATTACATTCAAATCGTGTACCAATTTTGTTACTGATATTACATGTGTTGTCAATAAAAATTGTTTCAGTTCCAATTACATTCAAATCGTGTACCAATTTTATCACTGATATTACATGTGTTGTCAATAAAAATTGTTTCAGTTCCAATTACATTCAAATCGTGTACCAATTTTATCACAGATATTACATGTGTTGTCAATAAAAATTGTTTCAGTTCCAATTACATTCAAATCTTGTACCAATTTTGTCACTGATATTACATGTGTTGTCAATAAAAATTGTTTTAGTTCCAATTACATTCAAATCGTGTACCAATTTTGTTACTGATATTACATGTGTTGTCAATAAAAATTGTTTCAGTTCCAATTACATTCAAATCTTGTACCAATTTTTTCACTGATATTACATGTGTTGTCAATAAAAATTGTTTCAGTTCCAATTACATTCAAATCTTGTACCAATTTTTTCACTGACATTACATGTGTTGTCAATAAAAATTGTAAGAAAATGCGTATAATGTCGATATTCCACTTTTCAGCAGCGAAAAAAATTTTATAGCTAGGAAACCGATTTAAAAAAGATCGTAAGTTTCAATCAGCTTGCAACTCATATACAATATTTGTCAATAACAATATATATGTAATCACTGAAAATTTTAAGAAAATGCGTAAAATATGTCAAAAATTTTTGTTTATATATTATCCTTCCAGACATAAATTTATATAAATTGGTAACTACTCAACCAATTTTAGTCTAACCATCTGAAAACATACCTACACCTAACCTATTTATATAAAAATGAAAGCTGCATATAAATCGTAACAGCGGTTCTTTAGTTATAAGCTTACAAGCAGATAGAGAGAACTTTTACATGTACAGAGCTGTAAGCCAGTTTTTTTCAAGATGAACTATCGCCCATAGATTCCTTTCAGACACTCTGTGATTGTTAAAACAAATTCTTATAATTTGAACATGATTTTGTGTTGCAAGACTAAAGATGTTCCTAATACCTCGAAACTATATCACACAACCGTAAAACTGTGATCTGTAATGGATATGATTTACGGAATTTTACATTTTGTTTTTCTATATTGCAAAATTGCTTGAACGTGCTTTGGTTTCTTAAGAAAATTCAATTAAATCTCAAATAATTGTGTTGTTGTGTCAAGGTCACAGTCATTACTTGCAATCAATACCAGTAAATAATAATTGACTGATTATTCTATGGACAATAATTTTAGTGAAGAAATAAGATAATTGTAAAATAATTATCAGAATATCTGAGGAAGATCTTTCTGAATGTCGTAACTTATGTACAAAGTTCTCGTGACTTTATGCTAAGAAAACACCAAACAAGTCTTAATTAATGCATATGTTACACTGACATAGAAGTATCATAAAATAAAAGTCTTGATGTTAAATATAGATTTCAATGTTAGATATCGAGATTAATAAATGGATCACGAAGGCGATTTGAGAATAAGCAGAACTTGAACAAAATGCTGATAATTTTTGTAATCAAATTGTCTTAAAAACATCATAAAAGAACAATCGAAAAACTGCACTTTAATATTTTTTATTTTTGTATGTAGATTGTTTGTTAATAAAATCCAACCGTATAAAATATCCATTAGAATAACTAGATACCAATTTTCATTCACAGATTGGAAAGTTGTAATGGTAGTCCAGTTTTACTCTAATCATTAGACAAACTAGAAACTCGATTATGACTTTATCGATTTATTTTATCAGTAAAATAATTTTTATGTGTTTTTACTATAAATATATATATATATATATATATATATATATATATACATAGATATATATCGTATTTAATAAATATTTATACTTTTTTTCATTGATAAAGGCGGGCAAAATGGACCAAAATTTGTTGATATTCATATTTTTTTTACTTTTCATTTCTCCACCTTTGAGTGAAATCATACATTGAACTATATATAATATAATATATAACTATATATAGTTTGTTTTGGTGAAACTATATACAAATATAATAATATTTGTATATGGTTTCACCAAAAGAAGAACATAAAAATAAATAAAATAACAGACACTAGATAGTATATATTAATAACTTATCTAGTCTCTATTATTTTGTTAATTTTTCATGATCACATTTTGATGAAACCATATTTTATTTGTATATGGTTTCACCAAAAGAAGAACATAAAAATAAATAAAATAACAGACACTAAATAATATATATTAATAACTTATCTAGTCTCTATTATTTTATTAATTTTTCATGATCATATTTATTGAATATTTATTAATGTATTAACAAGAGTTGTGTATATTTAAATAAAGATCAAGAATTGCTTCGCGTATGCCACAATAACGTCTTCAGCGTCAATCATATTTGATTAAAGTCTAAAGTTTAGTAACGGCGGTCAGGGTCAATTTTGGTTTTTGCCATTTATTCCTGAACTGTTATATTTTTACTTGTGATTTTACACTCGGGTTGGGGTGATTAATCTCCATATTTCAATATCAACGAAATCGGTAGAGTAAATTTTAGAAATGACGTATTTTATAACAGTCCCATGAATAAAAGTAGGTACAGCCGTATTATAGAAGTATAAGTTTTTCATTATAATAAATCACGAAGCAGTATTTCTGTCAAGATGGCAATCAAATACATTGGGGGGGGGGGGGGTTACAGGCTATTTCCGATTTTAAGGAAATAGTGATTTAGCAGCTATCTACAAATAATTGAGTTACCAAAAAACAATACCTTCCGAGATAAGGTCAAAATATACCCAAAATCCAAATTTGATATCAATCAGTCCACTCATTTGGGCTTCAACCAAACCAAACCTAACCTAACTTTCTTTACACTATATACATTTGGAAAAGTAACAAGAAACAATTATTGTTGTTTTAAGGAAACGACCATACATTATGTTTTGATTAGGCCTACCACATATTTTGACAAACTAAGTTCCTCCCAGTTTTTCATTTTTATTTTATTTTATTTGTCCCTGAAGAAGAATTTATTAATTGCCGTTTTTTTTCTAAAAACTAAATGAAAATTAAAATTTTAAAAGTATCATATCACCATCTTTTGAATTAATACATTATTTGCTTGTTGCTGTCCAGAACTGTTTACATTCACTATAAATACATAATGACCTTTTTCATATTATTTGCTATTCAATATATTACGAATTACATTTTCATCAAATTTGGAAACTTCGGTTCATAGCAAATATAAATTAAAATGTTTCTTCTTCTCAAAACCATGATAACTGATCATTTTATTACATAATTTTATAGTTTAGAAAAGTTGAGTAATGGATCTAAACAATAATTACATAGAAATGTTCAAATGTAAGGGCTTTTGTATAATAATTCAAATTTGAGTGTACTTGCTAATGACTAAATAGAAAATTTCAATATTTCCAGTAACTATTCAACGTGTTGATTAAATTTGGCTTAAATATATTTATTTTACGGTACCTAGTAAAACTTATTGAACAATGACTTTCAAACATTTTGTAGTTATTTCTTTAAAATGTTTAATGGACCATGGATGCTCTCCGACGACAAAATGTACACCTCGAAATCGACCTAATACTAACTAAGTTTCGTAAAATGAGAAAATTATACCCCTACCCCACGTCTAAATTTTTATAAAAATATAATGATTGTAATTTTAAAATACAAAAATTATTCCAACCAAAAGTTTAATTTAAGATATTCGACCTTTTAAATTGCGCCCATGATGGTTTTCACTTACACCCTAATAAGTCTCAAAGTAGGATTTTAGTGGCGATTTTACTATTTGTTTTGTGTAACCTAAGATTTTTATAATATTTCTCGATCTCAACAAATAACCTTCCTGGCTAATACAGCACATGTCTGTGTGACAGTGGATAGAGGGAGCAATATAATATGTTTACTGAATACTTCCGATAGCAATAAATATAGCAATATAACAACTTAGCGGCACGTGCTACAAGGGTAGGGAATAAAACAGGAAGTGTATTTGGAAGTCGTCCAAACCCTAAAGGTCAATCAATAAATGCGTTACTCTGAAGAGCTTCCCTCGGGACCATCTTTAATTGTCTGCTCTTTTATGGTATAACAGTTATTTACTTGTTTACTGGGCGTACAGGCTTGTGTACGACTTTACCTACTCAGGGTTAGAATAATTAAGTATTTATTTCTAAATATTATTATGGAAATCATCATTGAAAATAAACGGTGCACACTTTTGAACCATTATAAAAATGAACCAAACCTAAACCTCAACTAAAGTGACACTTCGGTAGTTGTCAATAAAAACTAAAAATGAACCTAACCTAACCTAACCTAGCATAAATTTCAACTAAAGTGACACTTCGGTAGTTGTCAATTAAAACTAAAAATGAACCAAACCTAACCTAACCTAGCATAAATTTCAACTAAAGTGACACTTCGGTAGTTGTCAATTAAAACTAAAAATGAACCAAACCTAACCTAACCTAGCATAAATTTCAACTAAAGTGACACTTCGGTAGTTGTCAATTAAAACTAAAAATGAAACAAACCTAACCTAACCTAGCATAAATTTCAACTAAAGTGACACTTCGGTAGTTGTCAATTAAAACTAAAAATGAACCAAACCTAACCTAACCTAGCATAAATTTCAACTAAAGTGACACTTCGGTAGTTGTCAATTAAAAATAAAAATGAACCAAACCTAACCTAACCTAACATAAACTTCAACTAAAGTGACACTCCGGTAGTTGTCAATTAAAACTAAAAATGAACCAAACCTAACCTAACCTAACAATAAACTTCAACTAAAGTGACACTTTGGTAGTTGTCAATTAAAACTAAAAATGAACCAAACCTAACCTAACATAAAGTGCAACTAAAGTTTTTTTTCTCTTCTACGAGGGTAGGTGAAAACCTGCAACTGGCACTAGGACTCCCGTAAGACCAAGAAGTGTGGGGGTCGACCCACTAAAAACACCTCCTTAATATTGCAACTGAGCTTTTGACGCCCATCTATCAACTTTACTTTCATAAATAACGTCTTGGGTGTATGGGTATAGCCCAGTGGCTTATCTCTAAAACTAGTCATTCACTTTCCCTCACATCGACCATGCTGTTATGCGCACTACACTTGCGATAATAAGTCATGCGGTTTTACTCTCTTTAGTCATCTTAGCATAGTTGGTATTTCCTCCAACATGCTAATAATTACCGGGTTTTCGTGACATTGAATTCGTTTGGCATGACCATGAGCATACCTGGTCACCATCTTACTGACCAACTCCACCTTTAAGTCTCTGTGGAGGAAGTCATTTTTAATGTACCATGGGGCATCAACTATTCCCCTCAGTACCCTATTTTGAAAAGTCTGAATGATTTTCACATTTTGTTTTTTTTTGTACAACCCCAGAGTTGAATGCCATACGTCTACAATGGCCTGAGCACTTGCTTGTACAAAAGTAACTTATTTTCAAATGAGAGCTGTGAGCTTCTCCCAAGCAACCAATACATTTATCTATATTTTATATTTAGTTCCTCCTTTTTCTTTTTACCATGTTCCTTCCACCTAAGCTTAGCATCCAATGTTATACCTAAATATTTGGCAGTGTTTGAATGTGGTACTAATTGCCCATTTATTTTTACTCTCACCGTTTCAAACTATTGATTCGTAAAATTTACATGAACTGATTTAGATTCATTGAGCTTGATTCTCCATCTTTGTGTCCAATCTCCAATTATATTAATTGTCCTTTAAAGTTTTGCAGCTGACCTTACAGCATCCACACCAGTTGCCATGACAGCAGTGTCATCGCAAATGTCGCCACGTCAACTTCACTCGAAACCGGCATATAACTCATGTAAAGAACGTACAAAATTGGCCCTAAAACACTACCCTGTGGCACACCCGCTTCAAATGGCTTCAATTTGGAATATGTATTATTATATTTAATACGAAATGGCGGAATAGAGCTCCGAAAGTAGAAACAACAGTAGATTAGAGACCCCTAGCCTTCGGAAACCAAACAGCGTCGGGATCGGAAAAAAGGCCTAGTACCCAATATGAAAGAAGAAAGAGAAGGGATCTCACTCAAGACAAGTTAAAGTGAGATGAGATCCAGCTCGGGAACCCCGGGTTCGCCAAACCCGAACTCACAAGGAGTGAGCCCCTGAGGGTTAACTAAAGTGACACTTCGGTAGTGTCAATAAAAACTAAAAAAAACCATGGATGCAGTTTTTGAAAAAAAAAAAAAAAAAGCAAAAAAAAAAGAAGTCATTTAAGTAACAGTTGAAATTTCCTTCGTTTTTGCTACAAACACGTCCTTAGCGTAAGTAGTATTTTATTAAAATCTAGCTTTTAAATGGAGGCATAAAGGTGCATTTTGTTCTTCGCCAATTATTTTTAACACTAATATTGTTTTACTTGCGATGTTTTTACAGGTTTGGATCATTAATCTCCACATAACAACTCCAGAGCCGATAACTCACAAACGTTTTGGAGAGAGGGCGATAAATAAGTTGTATTAAAATCCTTCGAGGTACACTTGAGTCAAATTTGATTAAAGTAGTTATAGCTGAGTTTGAAAAAATAGCAATTTTGTCCCTTAATACAGTTACTCTCAATTTTTGAGTAATACAAAATAAATCCTGAGATATGATCAAACTATGTCCATATACAAAATATGATTTAAATCTTTCGATGCGATTTGGTTATAGAGCAACCGCTGCATATATGACAGACTGACAGAGGTCATTCTAAAAACCACACTTTTGAACATCAAAGCTCATATATCCCATAAAACTTGACATCAAGTTTTGACCCATCACATAACTTTTATTATGTAGTAAAGTAATAAATAAAAGTCAAGAAATTGGATGTAGAATGTATTATTTTTGTAAGAACTTGTGTTCGAGTTTTATTATATCAAATATTATCTGACAAGTCAAGCTCAATATTTATTTACATAAATGCGTTTATTATAACTTTGTGATCTTTCAATAAAAGTTTAAAATAAGTTAGGAAGTAAAAACCTACCAACAATTCGTTTTCTACGTATAAAACACTTGTACTTTGATATAGAACATTAATATTCGTATTTCGTAAATCATGCATTTTTTTTCTTTTTACTGTCGAGTTAAATACCTCTCTTTCAATCTGTCTTATCAGGTCTATCTTGACCAACTCTTGTTCTTCTCTGACCCGGACGCTTTTAGAGGAATCTACGGCTTGGGATATTATTTTTATGTTTTTTCTTCCTTTTTCAATAATACATTGAAGGCGACAAATATTTCGCCTTTCTTAAAACAACAAGAGAAAAGAAGTTGCTAATGTGTCCACATAAAATTGTAAATAGATGTAAACAATTATTTCAACTCCGATATGTATTGACAGTGTTATTAGGTGTATTTTAAATGTTTTCAAATTTCTGTATTGTGAAAATTCACTTTTTGTGTCGATTTTAGTTTAAATGCTTCACGCCTGAAGAAGCTCCCAGTATCCATCAAAACAGCGCTGAGGTGTTAAGAAGGAAAATAAATAAAACATTATAAAGAGTTTACAACAATAATTAAAATAAAATATTTGTGAACTTATCCTTGTGAAGTTTACAATAACGACAACAGATATACATAACAGTTAAACGTGAACATACACTAATAAAAAAAAAGAAAAGTAAACACAAATCAAAAAATTCGTAAAACTCATATTATATCTGTAAATCTATGAAACTTAACATTTGATTTGTGTATTTTGTAGTTTTAATAAAGTAGAATCTGTGAAATTAAACTAGTCTTTGTTTACTTAATGTAAACGTGCCATGGGACTAGTTTCGACAGTCAGAGTAATCTTCTTTACAGTAAAACTATCTTAGTAGGCTACGTCATAGAAGGTGTGTACATCTAAGTTAAATGTGTATCTATTATACAAGTACAATTATATCTTAAAGCTTTTATTTATATTAACTTATTATTTACTTAATATTAATTATATTCTGTATTTATTTAAAAAGTAAAAAAATCTTTCCAGTATTGCTATTAATTGCTGCTTAATGTAAATGTTATCTTCACTCATTTTGTCCAAAATAAAATAAAAATTGATGATCTACTCCTTAAAAGAGAGCATTTTCTTTGTGGATAGTAGTCCTAAAATCCCCTTTTGATTTAATTAGTAAAATGTATTTAATACAGTGTCAACATGAAACCCAGTGTAGATGTAGGTGGTCAATCAAGTGGACCACCTATATTTGTCATCTTGCTTTCACAACAAACATTAGATAAGGATTGAGATCTGTGTAAAGAAACAATTCAGAAATAAAAACATGCATGGGCACGTCTACAAATTTTATATCAGTTTTACTTTTCGGTTACGAAATACAGTATATATATTAAGGGGTTTAATTTGAGTTCTGTATATAAAACTAAATTTTACAGGCATAGCAAACCCTTAGTTTAACCTTAGTAGTTAAATATTTAAAAATAATTGATTCAATATTTTTGGATTAGGTCTATAGAAGAAAACTAAATTCATAAACCTACTTGTCGCTCAAAGTGTCAAATTTGCTTTAATTTAAAGAAGCAGATAGTTAGATCAAATTTTTTAAACAATCAAATGTATATTATTAATATTTTTATGCGACATTGTCATTATTTGTGTATATGTAAACTAATATACGACGTTTCGAGAGTAAAAATCAACGACCATTATCAAGAGATAAACCTAGAATATGGGAAAAAAAAAGTTAAAACTTAGGGCCATGTTGAAAACTAAAATGTGAGTTTATTTATACTTTTGAAACATTGTGTATTAATTTTTATACACATAAATGCTGGAAAACCTTCTCTAAAACCATATCAATATTAAGAACAATCTATCATTATCAAATAATTTTAAACGAGAAATAAAAATTTGTTTATAATTGTTAAAAATGATTCTAGTGTTAAGTCACGTAGTATAGGTTTAGTTAAACAGTAATCACGTAAATATTTCCTCAATATTAACATTTTGTTGTTCTACATCAAAACATCGTCTTATTATTTCTGTTTGATGTCCATTTATCGGAATTTAAGACTGATCATGAAAAAATATATAGACATAAAATCTGTTACATCACGTTTCACTTTAAAAAAAAATATACCATAGAGGTATGTGACATATATATATAGTGAGCAGTAAAAACTAATCTAACCTAACCTAACCTAACTTAACCTAACATTCTAAAATAATTCCAAAACTTTGCTCCAAAATTTATAATATTGGAGTTTATTTATATAATTCTTGAAATTTTAAGTTTATGTGTTCCTAAACGTTCAAATTTGACGATATCAAAACATATCTAATGAACAGAATCACAGACAATAAGAGCATGATTATCAAAAAAAAACTTCAACGAAATTTAAAAACACCATTTAAAAATTAAGCCGAACCTTTTTGTTCAAAAGAAATCTCAAATTTTGCATCCATTAAAAACGTAATCACGCATTAATCATAACTATAATAGTCACCAATAAAATATAAATAATTTTAATATACGCGACACTTTTATATGGAGCTTCAACAAAATAATTACCTAACCCATTTAGTTTTGATTTATATTAATTTCAGCACTTTCCACACATTGCTTGTAACATGTTTATATCAATGTCGCAGTTACAGAGACGTATGATTTACGAGCAGACTCATTATGAGCCCCAACGCAGCTGCGGGGACATTTATTTTTGTTTGCTGCTTAATCAAAACTCTGGATTGAAACGAGGCAAAGAGATTTGTCAAATTTTCACTTTCAAAAGAACTCCAGTATTACAGTTGTTTGCTAACTTTCCTCGACATGCATGAAGGGTAAAAATTGTATATTTAATGTTCCACGCCTTCGGGTGTTTATGTCTTAGTATGTCTCAATACTTAATGTTTCAATAAACTTGTAGACTCAACTTTGTTGTTAAGAAGAAAGATTTGTTTTGTTTTATGTATATGCATTTTAATTTTATGATACACGATGACTTTTGTTATTTGGCACAACTGGGAAATACTACGTAAACATGTTTTGTAACTACTATGCAAATCCGTTATTGTTGATTTGTATGTTAACTAATTAATTTGTATAACAAGACAATTTATTATAATGTAGTTTTTAGAAGCTTTTTTTTTATTATAATAGTCAACATTTTAATTTTGTTGTAAATAATCTGCTACATGATTCCATTGCAATTCAACTGGATATCATTTGCTCAATAGTCATTTTTTGAAGAAAGAAAAAAAAAAAAAAAAAAAAAAAAAGTCGTCAACTTTTATTTGTTTTAGTCTTCATTTTATCCAAACAAAGACACTCGTAGAACGTCAACAACAAGACCATTTATGAAAACCTCTCGGTTATCATAGCTTTACTAAAAAATATAATAAAGACCCTCTAGCCTTCAAATATTCTAATGGTGTCACTGTCGTAATAGAACAAGAGAGAGTTGAGGGATCTAACCACGACTACATGAAGAAAGATGTAGCTCCAGCTGTTTTCCTCAAGCATACCACATCCGTACTCACTGTAAGCGACACCATGTTGGGAACATAGGTGAGGATAGAACTGTATCAAAAAGCATAAAATAAAATAAAGACAAAGCTTTGCAAAATATTCTGGTTCGTCGCTTCCCTTCATCTACTTAATTATGGTTGTCCATAACTAACTATTATTGTAACAAAGATATAAAAAATATAGTTATCATTAATATTTGCTTTGTGATTTTTTGGCCATTATGTCAAGTCATAACATACTTAGATAAATAAAAAATAAATTTTTAATATATAAATAAATCCCAGTATATTGAAATAATAACAGCCTCTTCAATTAATAATAAACGCAATGCGGAAAAGACTTTTTTTTTTTTTTAATTTTTGAGAACGTTGAGAATTAATAATAATTCTACACTTTTGCAGTCAAAGGATTCCTTTCCAGTCTTAAAATATCCTTAATATGACAACCAATCGATAACAAAGCAATTAAAAAAACATAAAATACAACGTACTGAATAATGGATAGGAATAATAACAAATTAAGAAAACAGTAAACTTCACAAACAGTAAGTACACACTTAATAGACAAAGATATTATATTTATTTTCCCCTATAAGAAAGTCCACAGAGTGGAAGTTTGAAGGGAATTAAGGAATATAATTTTCGGAGAAGAAATTTTGATGATCAACAGTGTTTCTATATCTGTTATTCATAAAATATCGGCTTAGGTTTTGTGAAGCGTTAAAGCTGGTTTGTTTACATTTAACACTTTTATTTATAAATCCTATTACAGTTTCTCTTTTATAACATAGGTTGACTCATTAAATAGAAACCGACAATTCAAAACATACAAATAAACAACATAACAACATAAGGGTGCCTCATTTTATTTTAAATTATTAAGTTTAGTTACATTTAAATAGCTAAGGACTTTCTGCACCAGTCGAGTACTTCTTTACTATAGATTGAGTGTCGTATTAAACAGTGTTACATGCAGATTCGCTCAATATCTTGGAGACACTTATTTTGTGATAAATTTATCTCTAAAAAAATAATTAATAAATCGACATCGATTATAAAAACAGTTATATATTACTTGAAAAATTAACAAAATTTTTAATCTGACCCAATATTAGGGCATTATCAACCAGTTCTGAGCCATGTTCAAAATTTCAAGTCTCTAAACCATCAGGAAGTTAGTTTCAAATCGATTACAAAATTTGTGTATTAACCTGCCAAAGTGAGTTAATAAAAACTTGTTAAAAACATGCATGTCAATTAGTAAATAACATGTTTCACAACAAAAATAATTTAGAACAGCTGTTATAAATACTCAAATACGTATTATTTTGTTGATTTATTTGAGAATTTATAACAGCAGTTTTAAATTATTTTTATGTTATCTTATATAGCTTACATTTCGGAAAACTAAACAATTTATGTGGATTATTGTTAATGTGTGAATATTGTGTAGATGTTCTAAATACTGGCCACAGGAAGACTGTGTGACCGTCGCTCACTCTTGGTCGACGAAAAAATGCCAATGACAGACACAAATGTAGTTATTCTTAACTGGAAACCACTAGTAATAATGACTAATTTAAATTAATTACTTACTTTAATTTAGATTAAGCTATTTTCAAAAAGATTATTATTATTTATGTTTGTGAAAAAAGAAAACTATTTTAAATTGTTTAAAGGAAAACTTGTACGTGTAAATTTATATACATTTTATATAAATAGTATAGTATGTATGAATTTTAACTAATTCAAGACCATTACAAACTTAACAAAGTCAAATTTAAGAAAATAATTACTACATATATGTTTTGACTAAAAGTCTATTCAAAAGAAATATTTACATCTGCATTCCAACAGGAATATTCCAAAATGATGCATTGACTTAAGGAATGCCCACATGCTGAAGCATCGACAGAAACCGTCACACTTAATGCGCACATCTGGAGGAGTCGAGAGTTTTGTCACTTGCTTGGATGCGCTTAGACTAGACCTACTTGTCTCGACTTAGTGACAAATAACAATAGTCTTTCATTGTCGTCCTTGTTTATTAACATACGGTAAAGTTTGATTGACTTGTGTTTTGGTCATTAATTCCATTCTCATTTGAAACATATTCAAATAATCACATACAACAAGCACGGACGGTACGAAGAATATACACAAGAAGAAAGAAAACAAAATTAGACGGACATGAGTTTAAAAAAATTAAGTTATAATTTGACATGATAATCTACTTTTGACACTATTTGAGAAAGGGACGAATTAAATAGTAATAATAATAAAATTTATTAAATATTAGCTGGCAACAAGCTGTTTTTATTGTTTCAGGCACAACGAGTTTGTTGATCATATCATCACAAACCTTATCATTTTGATTTTAAAAGTAAAAAATACTTAATTAGTTGTGTCACTCTAATCAAGTTTGTCAGTTTGTACTGTTGAATAATGATTTTACAACTGTTGCTACATATGATGCAATTCTATTATCATATTATATTACACTGGAATTAGTTACTTTAAATATGCAGAACCATATTAAAAAACTAACAATCTCACTCGAAAACTGGAGACTAAAAATAAATCTTAATAAATCACGCCATATAACTCTTACAGTCCGTAGAAAACTTCTATTTAAATAACATTCCAATTTCTCGAGACACCAAAGTCCTTTAAGAGATATGAAGTAAAATCATAAATACGGAGCAACTAACTTCACTAAGCTAAAATTTGTGTATCGTTTATTAATTAAATATCTTGTATTAAAGTATAACAGAAATTAACAATCGATAAAAATTTATTGAGAACAATATGGACTTAAATTATTCTGCTAAAAAAATAACCTACAAAATATTTAGTCATTTCAAACCAAATGTTTACCTTTACTCATCCAGGCGACGGTTAGTAATATAGTTCTACAGACAGAGCTCAAGATTTTTTTTCCATACACACGACATTGCCAAATCACACTATTCAAAATTTCTCGTAAAAACTAAAAAAATTGCCAACGATAACTTATAGAAATTTCAATAATTTGTAATTCCAAGAAGACTTTACAAGAAGATTTACAAGATTTATTATTATTTTTACAATATGAAGTAAAATTGATATGACAGTGTTAAGAAAGTATCATATCGAGTCAAGTGTACTCTTAGTACCTATACAATAGCTAATTGAAAGAGACTCATCTTCGCTTTGTTGTTATTTATCTCAAATTAAATTCGTAACTGAATTCAGGTGGTTTGATATGGACTGATGAAGGACATATCAATCTTAGTGGGTCAACATTCTTCACAATTGCAGTTATCATTAACGAATAACCAAATTGGTAAGGTTAAGTTATTCAACTAAATTCATAAATGAACTACGTTACTTTTGAACATATACGATATATATTTGAGGTTAGGTGTGATGAGTCGAAAAATCGATATTTAGTGTTTTGCAAATAAATCCGTTTTGAGCTCCATTAAACCCAAAAAGTGGTTTTGGGAATTGTTTCAGTCTGTCGCGTGTTTGATGTCTATCTGTAGTTTATCTTATGTGAAATGCTCTTCAGACAAAACTTGTGAACAGATTTGATATTTGATATGTGGGCCTATTTAGTCTATATTTAGGGTATTTCGTTAATTTTTTGTTTTTGATAGCTCACAATTTGGGAGCAGTTTCCGTAAGAAAGAACACAATATTACGTTTTTATTAAATAACCTCTATCTATTTTGATTAAATTTTGAATAAGTGTAGTTTCTATGAACCCCAAAAAACGTATTGGTCTCCAACACTCCAAATATTTGTCATTTTTGGGTTATCGGTAAAAGAACTAAATCGGGCACTTTTTTTCAAAATCGGCTCTACTAATCAAATTTTATTGAAATGTGTAAATAACCCAAACCCGTGTGGAAATCACAAATAAAAAGTATTACTGTTCAGGAATAATTGTCAAACATAAAAATTAACCTTTGCCGACGTCATTTAAATTTCTATTTATTCAAATACGATTTACATTACGAACACAAGCTAAGCAAGTTAAGGCCGTGTTCAAATATATAAATACTTAGTAGAGATCCGGACAGTTGAGAACAACATGGCGGCTGTTGATGGTGGGGGTACCCCCTCCCCCTTGCCCCCCCTCACCCCTCCCCCCTCTGGGAACCTCCCCCTGCCCCCTTACCCCTCCCCCTCTCCTCTGGGAACCCCTCCCCCTCCCCCCTGCCCGCCATTTTGATACCCCCTTGCCCCTCCCCCTTTGCCCCTCCCCCTTGCCCCTCCCCTTGGCCCCTCCCCTGTAGGCCCCTCCCCTTTGCCCCTCCCCTGTAGGCCCCTCCACCCCTCCCACCCCTTCCCTTTAGGCCCCTTCCCCCATTGGTCCCCCCACCTGTAACGTATTGTTGTCGAGACACACACACATGACGTCATACACACATGACGTCATACACCTAACTTTTTTAATAACAGTGGGATTCGAACCTGTGAAGTTTGGATTTGAAGGCGGACACGCTACCGACTGAGCTATCGTGCATAGTATTACAAGTCGGATATTTAACGCAGTATATAAGCCGCCATGTTGTAACCGAACGCCAGAACATTTCGTAGAAGTTCGGACACGAACCCCTTACCGTAAGACGTACCGAGTTTTTCGCGACCGCGAAAAACTCGCGTAGGCCTACGTCTTACGGTATGGGTTCTGAGTCGTACCTCTAGGTTACTCTGACAACAAATCAAAATAGTAGTGTCCAAATTGTAATGTGCTTGTGTTAACCTAACCTATAAGTTTCCTACTTTTGCCTACCACAGCCTATCAGCTGTTACAATAATGTGTTATATATATATTATGTGTTATATATTTATATAATGTGTTAAGATAGTTAACCTATAAGTGTCCTACTTTTACCCATCCACAGCCTATCAGCTGTTACAATAATGTGTTATATAATTATATAATGTGTTAAGATAGTTAACCTAACCTATAAGTTTCCTACCTTTGCCCATCCACAGCCAATCAGCTGGTACAATTAATGTGTTATATATATATATATAATGTGTTATATATTTATATAATGTGTTATATAATGTGTTAAGATAGTTAACCTAACCTATAAGTTTCCTACTTTTACCCATCCACAGCCAATCAGCTGTTACAATAATGTGTTATATATATATATATATATAATGTGTTATATATTTATATAATGTGTTAAGATAGTTAACCTAACCTATAAGTGTCCTACTTTTGCCCATCCACAGCATATCAGCTGTTACAATAATGTGTTATATAATTATATAATGTGTTAAGATAGTTAACCTAACCTATAAGTTTCCTACTTTTGCCCATCCACAGCCAATCAGCTGGTACAATTAATGTGTTATATATTTTATATAATGTGTTAAGATAGTTAACCTAACCTATAAGTTTCCTACTTTTGCCCATCCACAGCCTATCAGCTGGTACAATTAATGTGTTATATATTTTATATAATGTCTTAAGATATAATGTGTTAAGATAGTTAACCTATGTACGAAAAGTTTTTGCCTATGTTCACCACAGCCTATCAGCTGGTACAATTAATGTGTATTTATATAATGTGTTAAGATAGTTAACCTAACCTATAAGTTTCCTACTTTTGCCCATCCACAGCCTATCAGCTGGTACAATTAATGTGTTATATATAATGTGTTAAGATATAATGTGTTAAGATAGTTAACCTAACCTATAAGTTTCCTACTTTTGCCCATCCACAGCCAATCAGCTGTTACAATAATGTGTTATATATATATATATATAATGTGTTATATATTTATATAATGTGTTATATAATGTGTTAAGATAGTTAACCTAACCTATTAGAGTTTCCTACTTTTGCCCACCACGGCCTAGTTTCATTTAATGTGTATAATGTGTTAAACGTAGTTTCCTCCGTTGTCTACCAGGGTGTAGCACATGTGTTTATGTATCGTGTTAAAATATTGTTAACCTAGACTTAATTCCTACTTTTGCCTAAACCTATGCTTACCACAGTCCAAACGGGTGTTAGTCTGGCCACTATTTAACCGAACCGAAATTACCAACCGATTTACCAACCGAAATATACTTTTACCAACCAAAACCAACCGATTTACCAACCGAAATATACTTTTACCAACCGATTTATAAACCACAATATACTTTTACCAACCGATTTACCAACCAAAACCAACCGATTTAACAAACCAAAACCAACCGATTTACAAATTAAAGACTTTTTATTTTGTAAACAGTCAGACTGTCATGGTGACTTGTGCAGGTGTATGTTTCGGAGATGTAAATATAGGAATGTAATGTTGTAAGTTTGTGTGTGACTCAAAACCCGTAAAATAATAATCTGGGGACCATGGATTGGTTGGATAGTTGACTCAACTCTGTGTTTATTCTCACAATCGTTATTATTATAGTACTCTTTAATGTAACTTTTTTAAACTGAGAGAATACATTATTAAAACATCTACACGTTTTCATATTATTTACCAACCGTGTGAGTCACCTTGTTTTAACTTTGGGTGGTTGACCGGTGGTACACTCTGGTAGTAGATGGAGTAACGTGTGGACACTACAATATTGTTGGGGGGAGTAGAGGGCAGGGATTTGGCCCCGGGCTGAGACCGATATGCTGTCACTTCAACGCACACACACACGCGCTGGGAGGTGGGGGTTCTCCCAGGGCAGTGGGGGAAGCAAAGGCCGGGCATAGGTCGCTAACAGACGTGCTGGGAGGTGGTAGTGGGGGGTTCCCGCAGCCGGTGGGGGGACCAAAGTCCGCGGGTCGCCAACAGGTATATCGGTTGACAAATCGGTTGCTAAAAGTATATTTCGGTTGGAAAATTGGTTGGTAAAAGTATATTTCGGTTGGTAAATCGGTTTCTAAAAGTATATTTCGGTTGGTAAATCGGTTGGTTTTGGTTGGTAAATCGGTTGGTTTTGGTTGGTAAATCGGTTGGTTTCGGTTGGTAAATCGGTTGGTTTTGGTTGGTAAATCGGTTGGTTTTGGTTGGTAAATCGGTTGGTTTTGGTTGGTAAATCGGTTGGTTTTGGTTTGTTAAATCGGTTGGTTTTGGTTGGTAAATCGGTTGGTAAAAGTATATTGTGGTTGGTAAATCGGTTGGTAAAAGTATATTTCGGTTGGTAAATCGGTTGGTAATTTCGGTTCGGTTAAATAGTGGCCAGACTAACACCCGTTTGGACTGTGGTAAGCATAGGTTTAGGCAAAAGTAGGAATTAAGTCTAGGTTAACAATATTTTAACACGATACATAAACACATGTGCTACACCCTGGTAGACAACGGAGGAAACTACGTTTAACACATTATACACATTAAATGTACCTAGGCCGTGGTGGGCAAAAGTAGGAAACTCTAATAGGTTAGGTTAACTATCTTAACACATTATATAACACATTATATAAATATATAACACATTATATATATATAACACATTATTGTAACAGCTGATTGGCTGTGGATGGGCAAAAGTAGGAAACTTATAGGTTAGGTTAACTATCTTAACACATTATATCTTAACACATTATATATAACACATTAATTGTACCAGCTGATAGGCTGTGGATGGGCAAAAGTAGGAAACTTATAGGTTAGGTTAACTATCTTAACACATATAAATACACATTAATTGTACCAGCTGATAGGCTGTGGTGAACATAGGCAAAAACTTTTCGTACATAGGTTAACTATCTTAACACATTATATCTTAACACATTATATAAAATATATAACACATTAATTGTACCAGCTGATAGGCTGTGGATGGGCAAAAGTAGGAAACTTATAGGTTAGGTTAACTATCTTAACACATTATATCTTAACACATTACATAAAATATATAACACATTAATTGTACCAGCTGATAGGCTGTGGTGAACATAGGCAAAAACTTTTCGTACATAGGTTAACTATCTTAACACATTATATCTTAACACATTATATAAAATATATAACACATTAATTGTACCAGCTGATAGGCTGTGGATGGGCAAAAGTAGGAAACTTATAGGTTAGGTTAACTATCTTAACACATTATATCTTAACACATTACATAAAATATATAACACATTAATTGTACCAGCTGATTGGCTGTGGATGGGCAAAAGTAGGAAACTTATAGGTTAGGTTAACTATCTTAACACATTATATAATTATATAACACATTATTGTAACAGCTGATATGCTGTGGATGGGCAAAAGTAGGACACTTATAGGTTAGGTTAACTATCTTAACACATTATATAAATATATAACACATTATATATATATATATAACACATTATTGTAACAGCTGATTGGCTGTGGATGGGTAAAAGTAGGAAACTTATAGGTTAGGTTAACTATCTTAACACATTATATAACACATTATATAAATATATAACACATTATATATATATAACACATTAATTGTACTGTACCAGCTGATTGGCTGTGGATGGGCAAAGGTAGGAAACTTATAGGTTAGGTTAACTATCTTAACACATTATATAATTATATAACACATTATTGTAACAGCTGATAGGCTGTGGATGGGTAAAAGTAGGACACTTATAGGTTAACTATCTTAACACATTATATAAATACATAACACATTATATATATATAACACATTATTGTAACAGCTGATAGGCTGTGGTAGGCAAAAGTAGGAAACTTATAGGTTAGGTTAACACAAGCACATTACAATTTGGACACTACTATTTTGATTTGTTGTCAGAGTAACCTAGAGGTACGACTCAGAACCCATACCGTAAGACGTACGCGAGTTTTTCGCGGTCGCGAAAAACTCGGTACGTCTTACGGTAAGGGGTTCGTGTCCGAACTTCTACGAAATGTTCTGGCGTTCGGTTACAACATGGCGGCTTATATACTGCGTTAAATATCCGACTTGTAATACTATGCACGATAGCTCAGTCGGTAGCGTGTCCGCCTTCAAATCCAAACTTCACAGGTTCGAATCCCACTGGTATTAAAATAGTTAGGTGTATGACGTCATGTGTGTATGACGTCATGTGTGTATGACGTCTTGTGTGTGTGTGTGTGTGTGTGTGTGTGTGTGTGTGTGTGTGTGTGTGTCTCGACAACAATACGTTACAGGTGGGGGGACCAATGGGGGAAGGGGCCTAAAGGGAAGGGGTGGGAGGGGTGGAGGGGCCTACAGGGGAGGGGCCTACAGGGGAGGGGCAAAGGGGAGGGGCAATGGGGGAGGGCAAAGGGGGAGGGGCAAAGGGGGAGGGACAAGGGGGTATCAAAATGGCGTCGGGCAACAAAATGGCGGGCAGGGGGGAGGGGGAGGGGGTTCCCAGAGGGGAGGGGGAGGGAGGGCAAGGGGGCAGGGGGGAGGTTCCCAAAGGGGGGAGGGGTGAGGGGGCAAGGGGGAGGGGGTACCCCCACCATCAACAGCCGCCATGTTGTTCTCAACTGTCCGGATCTCTACTATACTTTTTTTTTATAATCAGCGACCATGGTTCATTTTTAATTTTTTACTAAATACTGGTAGTCATTTGAAACTTTTTCGACTTTTTAAAATTTCAATTGTGTCCTATATGCATTCCTTATAGGCCCTACCAAATTTCAGTCATAAAACGAAGTTAGGAGTTTTTTACATTTGTCAAACTTATCTTATGGTTTGTATACTGGGTAAGTAATAATCACCTCATTATCAGATTTTCCAAGTATGAGTAGGCTTACTTAAATAAAAAGCAAAAGTACAAAACACAATATAATAGAAATTTGTCCATAATTTAAAAAGTTCACAAATTTAAATCCAAGACTCCCATTTCTAATCTGAGACGGGTCAACCTTCTTTTTATAAATAAACTAGTAAACCGTCATCGTCTTTTGCACTCGTTTTAGTAAATTGGTTTGGTTTTTCAACTTTCAAATTTTACTACACTTTGATCGATATCTGTTTAAATCTTTTGGGCGGTGAAGCTGCAGCAGACGACAGAGAGAAATCATTCATAAAATCACATTTATGAACCCAGAAAACACCAAATCTTAACTTCGATATTTGTTTATCTATATTACGTATATGTGAGAATTGAAAGCAAAGGTTTGTATTTGAATATATTGACTTCCCTCACTCTAAGTCCTTTCACAAGTAAGTCAAGATAAAATGTACACCAACAGCATCAACTTGCTAATTCCCTTTTAACTAGAGATATTACGAAATCGCGAATTTTTCATAACAAAATATACATCGTGTCCCATGAAGACTTACACTCCTTTGATTTTCTATTAATTGCTTATTCCTCGACTGATTATTTTGAAACTTTAGTACTTATTAAAAAAAAGTGTTCTGTGAAAATTTCAACACACTAGTGTTTATAGGAACAAAATGGCGGCAACACAAAACAAAACAAATTCTATGCCTCTACACTTTTAAACCTTTTAATCTCTCGGGGTTAATTGTTGAACAGCTGTTTGTATGAAACTAATAACAGCTGTTCGATTCAAATTAAACAACAATTATATTAAAACAAAACCTTATAAACTAATTTTTTTGATTACTTTTTTATTGTCCTTTGTAGTTGCAAAATGGTTTTTACAGTTGAGATATAATGAAGTGTTATGTGTGGGGCCATTCCTTTTAATAACGTTGCAGAATCAATTAGACAATTTCAGGTTGGCTTCCAAATGTATATCTACTAACCAGTCTTTCAATAGTTAAGTAGAAAGGTTTGTTGTTGGAAACGGGAAACGTAGTGAAAAAGTACACTCGATCCTTATACAGGAAGAGAACTAGTATGCGCTTCGTTACTCCGTTCTCTAGGTAAACCAAAATCACTTAGAAGAGTAAAGCTTGAAACTGGACTGCCCAAATTTTCAGTACAGATAATCGTAAAAAAAAAGAAGTAAATATTACAAAACCACCTAGTCCACAACCTACTTGAAGATGATCCGGACAGAAGCGTGGAGTTCTGTTTCCCCATAGCCTAATTGAGTTTCATGAGACTGATCCTGATTGATATACTCGTATTGTTTTCTCAGAAGACTTTCTACCACAATGGAATTGTAAATATACATAACTGTAACTATTACAGCACTCAAAACCTTCAAGTCATTGATCAGAAACTTCTTAAACCAAAAGGAAAAGTCTGTTAGCCTATGACTGTCTTATGACATTTCACCATGATTGAAAATAGGTATGAACAAGTATTACATCAACTAGTACTGTCCCATTTTACAGTAAGAGCCAAGCTATTTTTCAATAAAATGGTACTTTGCGGCACTACTCAAATTCAGGTAAACAATTACAAAATAATAATTTTAAATGGCGTTAGATCGGTCGTGGAAGTAATTTTATAGATTGGCCACATAGGTCTCCTGACTATGTGTGACTTTTTCTTATGGGGATATTTAAAGGAGCAAGTGTATACCCATAGTTTCATCAATGATGATGATTTGAGGAGGAACTTCATCGGATCCCTCATAATTACTTTACAAGGGCGTACGAGTCATTTCTTAGGCGTTCCTACCAGTGAGTTGCTAAGGACCGGTTTCAGTTTGAATAAGTTAATTAATTATTAATCTTATTTTTCGTTAGTTTTTAAAAGTAATGAATTTTACTTCTTCATTTTTTTAAAGAAGTAACAATTCGTTTTTAGTTTGTTTTAAAAGAAAATTGGGTTTTATTAAATTACTTTTTTAGAAATTAAAGTTTTTTTCCAAACGTAAGAAAAGCTATACTTTATTTCAACGGCTATTATATAAACACCAATGTGTTGAAATTTTCAAAAGAATAGGTTGAGGAATAAGCGTGTACCTCTTCTTGGGACACTCTGTATATCAGTTTATCAAAGCTGAATAATGGTTATTGTTCACAAAAACTTGGACTTTTCTACAACAGCCTACCTGCATTTCGCATAAAATAAAAACTTTAAAATTATTGGATAATGAAAATTTTGTTTACGTTACTGGTATAGTTGGTTCATTCGGATATTTGTCATGAAAATGTATATACGACTTTTTTATAGTGTAGGTAAACCCTGATTTTACACTTTTAATTCATTTTATGCAATTTGTATAACAAATTATAATGAAAATTGATCGACACACACTAAAGGTTGTGTTAATTTTTATACACCCAAACTATGGCAAATCTCCCTCCCTATAAAATATACCAATATGCAATACTGTATAAGAAATACATTGAGTGAATTCAGAAATTAAAATATTATTATTATTTTTTTACAATGATATTTGATAAACTCGATATTTCCGTAACATAGTAGAAATATTTGGTAAAAACTCTCTCTACTTTGTTTTATTTCCGAAAGAAAATATACTCATGATAGTAATTATTCTTGAGTAGTATTATTGATTTTAAATGTAACAATTAACGTATCAAAACGCTATCCATTTCCACAGATTGCACAACATTTTAGCTTTTGAAAAAAAAATCGTTTTATACGTATCTAATATCAAATCCACATTAAAACACAACTTCCGTTTGTCACTATACTGGCAATGCTGAATAAATAGAACCACTGTAATCTTGTTAGGGGAGAAACCAATGAGTTTACTAACTTATTGAATATTATATTCGGGTTTCTTGCTTATATACCACTCCAGAGTCACACAGTCCATACAGCTAAGATCCAGTAGGGGTTCGAAATCGGATTTCATATCTACAGCTTCACAGCGGAACCATTTCCTTCTTACAAGTCCATTAATGTGGGTCTAGTTAGTTATACATTGCAAAGCAAGAGTTTTTAATTTTTGTTTTTACCAACACAAAATTAAGAAACGTTTAAACAAAACTTACAACTACAACCTTTCTACAACTACGAGGAAAGTATTTTGTATTCAAAAGTCCAGGTAGCACTGTAGCGATATTCCCAATAATTAAAACAAAGTAGACTATCAGTAATTTACAGCTGTGTGATGATGATGACTGCATATTAATTAGGGTAGTATAATAAACATAGCTGAATTATTAAAATAGTCGGCGATTATTTTCTTATTTTTGTGATTTGAGGAATCTTTGTTTTCTTTATTTTTATATTGATGAAAACCACTAATTTCATGACGATTAACACTGAACAAATACTTGACAGCATTCGTGTTTATTTTATGGAATTCATTTTTTTTTAAATCTAACAGCAAAAATAGTTCTTGAAATACACTCTGACTTGTTTAATTTTCACTAAATTTTATGGTACGTTAAATACCAATTACTATTAAAAGAATTTAATGTGAATTCCTACTATTTTTCACTAAACCAAGTTTTTAAATTGTTACTTGTATTTATATATTGTTTACAGTTATATAATAGGAAATTAGCTTCCTTCAAATTAAAATGTTTAGAGGAACAATACAGTTCAACAAATATATGAAAGCCTGTACACGATTTTCAACTACAGAGTAAATTGTTAATTCATAAACTTCATATTTTAAAAATACAGAGTTATAAGCTCTTGTGTCTAATAACAAAAATAACGTTTAAAATATGTGATAGAGTACATAGAACTATTACAGCTTTAATATTTTCTTTTTTATATCAACTAGAGTACCTTTAAATGAAAACAACAATTTTTTAAAAATATAAACCACATTAATTTGATTTTTTGTAAATATATTGTCTTAAATTTTAAAAACTACCAATTTTTAGGTTACCCTCCAGAGTTTTTGTAGAAATGTAAGAACCGATAGATTAATTATTAGACTCTTTGTTATTCAAAAACATGCGCAAATTATCCAAAAATCAACGTTTGAACCAATAACTATGCCTTTTATTTGCGTTTTTATGTTTGTTTGTTGTCAAATTGGATTAAAATCTGGGAGTGTAATTAACACAAACTGACTGATTGAATCAAAGAAAAAGAAGATATAGTAAGAATTGTCTCCAATGTCAATATTCATAGATCATAGCGACTTCAGCAATAAAAACAATATATATATTTTTTAAGTTCCTGAGTTTTTCTATATTCTTTTATGAGCAAAAAGCAAGAAAAGAAGTCCCCCCCCTTAATAATTGGTTGCAAAGTAGTTTAGAAAAGAACTAAAACCAGACCTATTTATGCACAAATTTACCATCCGAAGAATATGATAATGAAGAGAGTATAAAAATAGATTACGCCGTTTGGGCTGTAGAGACTATAAATTCGGAACATCCTTAGGTTTTTATATGGGTTTGGTTTTGAAATGAGTCTAAAACCATGTTTTAAAAAAAATTGAAATGTCGTTTACATACTTTGAAACGCTGAAGCATAATAAACGCAATGCAAAAGTCTCATTACAAAACAAGTCCTGTAAAGCTGCTGAACGAAAGACACTTTCAAACAGAAGTAAAACCCCTAACATTACGACTACGAAATCTGGCAATGTAAATAGGAGGATGGAAAATTAAAAGTTTTAATCTCTTCTATAAACAAACAAAACAACTTTCAATATTCAATCAACAATTCTGTGCGTAATAAGAAGACCTCGTCCTCCATGTCATGGACCACCCTCGAGATCACAACTAAGTACCAAAACAAATTTATAAACAGAATCAAAGCCCTAACATAACTGATCACCCTTGATTTGATCAAAGTACGATATTGAATGCATCCATGGTTAGGCTTAGCCCCCCACAGCGATGTCGAGTGCTAATCCATCTTCATTTGCTCCCTTCTCGATTTATCGTCAACAATTTAATCACCACAGATACACAGTGACTTATTAGTGATGTGTTTAATCTGCCATTACATTTTATCCTTAGTATTCTATTGAAAATTTAACATGTTTAGATATATATATTGGAGTGTATTAAATGGTTAACATCTTCTGAGCATTGTGACAAAATTCCTAACCCTCCAAAAATACATAATTATCTGAGTTTGCTCAAATGTTACTCATGTGAAATCCAAACCAAGCTTATCAGTCACCATCTCTCCAAAAATGTCAGTTTGCAAGTCATCAGTAAAAAATAATCGGCAATGGTTCTTACTAATAAACAATACTTAATTTCCAAAAATCGCCTTTACTGATTTCGTTTAAGTTTTAGGAATATGTGAAGATTAATTACCTAAACCCGTGTAAAATTACAAAAAACAAATATTTCTGTTCAGGAATAAATTAAAAAACAAAATGTACCTTGACTGCCGTCATTAGAAGCTCAATTTTAAACAAATGTCATAGGCCTACACCGAGGATGTGTTTATAGCGCACGATAAGTACGTCTATTTCCTTATTTAAATATTTGTTCAAAGACACGGTGTACAAGTTTCATTGTTGGATATTTGTCCGTGTTTCATTTTCACTTTTTGATTGACAACTACTGAACTCACATTTTTGGTGATGGTTATTTTGTTTTTGTGATGAGTGTGTGCAATGTTTTCGCACCGTTTATTTAAAAGCTATGCTCATGAAATATTTTGTACCAAAATAAGAAGAAAATCTGACCAAAATGTCTAAAAACTATATGTATTTATAAATTATTAATTTTAATGAACCCGAAAACCTCGTAGTAGGATTCACAATTTCAGTAGTTATTTGATTGTTCAAGAATTTAACTTTACCATTCAACTCTAGTACAGCTATTCGATAAATGATGATACACACACAAAATAAAACAATACTTGTAATAGGGATATTTGCTAAATAATCAAGAACGAAATTTTAAAGTTTTAATTGTCACTGTGAAAAACTTGGAACTCAAATGTCATATTGCGTTATTCTTCTACATTTGAAATATTTATTTAATATATACTATCGATTATAATATAAACAATAGGTTATCTAATTGTAAGTATATCATTTTTACAGTACCGACGAAGTTATTTTTTTCCTTTTTATAGGAAATAACTAATAAATTATTCTGAAGTAAACCAAAAGACTCTGAGAACGCGTATAATTGAATATTTACCGGATTTCCGTAGGTCGTGGAACCCCAACCACATCACAAGTGATCTGACTTTATGGGGTTCAATCAATTGAATTATATAGATGCCAGTTTATGTGTTGATTTCATCTGACGAGGGGTGGAAATGTAGTTATGTAGATGAGCGAAGCAAGCCGCATTCAAGACCACACAATATACTCCCTCTGCGGGGGGTTGAACAATTTTAACCCCATTTTGGTACTGATTAAAAAGGTTGAGATTTATACAAGCGACGTTATGTCTTGTCAATTTGTCTTCACCAGACCCACCCTTTGCACGCTCATACCATTAGCTAGTACTTAGCCGAAATAGGGGATGAAAACGTGAATCTCCTCAAAAGTTTATTTTTTTTATAAACGACATTAAATGGTTTTTATGATATTTTGTGTACACATAAAGCAGAGGACAGAATAAATTAGTCGGGGATGAAGTGTTCCTCGTAGGATATAAAACATGGAGGGCGACGTATTGCAAATGTAAGGGTTGGGACGATTTTTATTTTGTTCTTGTTTTTTGTTCCTTTTACAGAATACAAATGAATAATGCAATGAATGTATCTATGATACACATAACTATATATTTCAGTTGTATGCCGTATCAAAACAATTTTCTGTGGAGAACAATTTTTAAAGCAAATGAGCTCGTATGTGTAACATATATTTGTTATCTGTCAGACTAAAAAAGATTAAGTAATATTTTTATAAACTAAATTTTAGTTTACAAGATGTTTTTTTTTTATTTGTATGTTCGCCATAAATATATAAATTGTTTAAGTAGTTACCATTTCATTAATATATTTATAATGAACTGTGAAAAAAAATTGCACAAACTTTCCCATTAACCCATCCCCAAAACCAAATAAAAAACAAACCTAATCGTCACCATAAATCTCGGTTTAGTAATTGTCAATAAAAAAAATGAAAAATAGACGATATGTATTTGAAAAAAATATTTATATGTTTAAAAAGGATCTAAACTTGCTGAATTTGTGCCTCAACACGTCCCCAGAGTAAGTTGTAATTTATTATAATTGAGCTGTTAAAACAGCGGTCAAGACTCATTTTTGTTTTATTTTCAATTTTCCTAAAGGATCTGTGTCATTAATCTTCAGACTTTAGTAAAATTTTAACCAACTCGATAGATGCAATTTTGAAAAATTAAGTACTTTATAACAACTTCGTGTTTTTTTTACCGATAACACCCAAATCGAAAATTTTGGAGATTTGGGGACCAATATGTTTTGTTGGGACTATGAAACTGCCCCGATATTTTAGGTAAGTTTGAAATGATGAAACTGCCTCTTATTAAAGAGGATCTAGAAGGGTCGCCTCGCAAGTCCAGAATTGCCGAAATTGCCCCGAGCGCAATTTCGGTAGTATGTGTTTAAATTTAACCTGTAAGGTTAGGTTAGGTTTGGGTTAGGTTAGGTTAGATTAAGTTAAGTTAGGTAGGTCCCGTAGCGTAACGTGTAAAATAAAATTTTCAATATTATTTGGGCGCTCGAGGCAATTTCAGCATTTCTAGTCTTGCGAGGCGACCCTTCCTAATCCTCTTTAATGAGCGGGGCAGTTTCATCGTTTCAAAAGTACCCAAAATGTCGGGGCAGTTTCACTACGCCCGTTTTGTTTGGATCTTTAAGAGCTACACTTGAGCATAATTGTAGCTAAATTCAAATATATGAGTTATTAAAAAATGAGAGAATAATGGTCAAAAGAGATAATGGTCAAAATATGTACACACGCCAAATTTGTATAAATCGGTCCAAGAGTTTGGACTGTAGAACTCTGCACATTCTACAAACAAACAACATATACCTAACAGACACACCATTAACAAAATTATTAAAGAAGGAAATATCGACGAAAAGTTCTACAAAGTCTTTTCTTGACCCATCATGCAACTCTCTCTATATTACGTATGTGTGCGAAAGTAAAACCTATTTAACTTAATCAAAGGGTACTTCAATAAGTTGCTCTTTGTGTAACAATGTTAATAAATAATATATAATGTCATCCTGGACACTGAATCTAAACACAACATGAATATCCGTTATAATAACAACAGCTATAAATAACAAAGTTCGTGAACTGGTATCAAGACGATTGTGATCTTATGTATTTTTTGATGCTCAACATGAATCATATGTCAAAAATATCCGTACGAACCTTTCCCCTAGGGCAGGGTGAAAACTACCCTTAATGCAGTCAGAAAGCAATTTTCGTCATAAAAAATATTTATGGTCCTTATCTTGCTTAGTTGTCATCGCTGAATCCGAATATGTCATTGGTTTTACCTTAACTATCCAGAAACTACCATAACAGATCTGACAATACACTTAAACAATCAAAAAACAATTTTTGTGCAAAAACACATTCTTTGACCTTATAACACGTAGTTTTTACGGCTGAATCCGAATCTGTCATTGTTTCTACCTTATATATTCAACCAAAACACTTTTCGTCAAAACAAATTATGAGCCCTATCTTATGTATTTTTAATTGCTGAATCCGAATATGTCATTGTTTGTAGCTTATATAACAAAAGAAACTATCCTAAAAGAGCTGTAAACTTCCCTTAAGCAATTTTTTAAAAACATTCTTTGACCTTTATTACGTAATTTTAACCGCTGAATCTGAATAGGCATTGGCTTAATCCTATATCTTCAGAAACAACCCCCATCGATGCTAAAAACTACCCTTAGAAAGCCAAAAACAATTTTCATCCAAAAAATGATTCATGGACCGTTTCTTATGTAGTTTTTACCGCTGAATCCGAATTTAGCATTGGGTTTACTCTAAATCTCCAGAATCTGCCCCCAGCAAAGCTGAAAACTACCCTTAAGTCAGCCAAAAAACTATAAGATTCAGCAATGAAAACTAGCTAAGATAAGGCTCATAAATATTTTTTATGACGAAAATTGCTTTCTGACTGTCTTAAGGGAGTTTTCACCCCGCCCTAGCGGAAAGGTTTGTACGTATACGGATATTGTACGTCGGATTCATGTTGAGCATCAAAAAATACATAAGATCACAATAGCCATGATATCAGTTCACAAACTTTTGAGGCAGGGGGTCTAAGTAATTTGAAAGTATATTTTTTTAAAAAAATACCTGTTTTAAGTTTGTTACGAGTAACAATTGTTTTATTGATTACATTGCTTAAATGTATTATTAATTTAATATTGCTTCAGACGATGAAATAAGGGTTTTTAACTTTCTTACATATCATGTAGTATAAGAGAACATTAAGTGATACTTCAAAATATCTATGTCAAGTCTTTTGAGGAAAAATCACTTTTGAAGTCTCCGAGACAAAGTAAATTTTTGAGAATGAATGGTGTCTGTCTGTCTGTACACTACTCTACAACCCAGATGAATTGATTTTTTAAAAATTTGCTTTATGAAGATTTTTGATCTTATCTCAAGATTTTCGTCCCTTTTTTTGGAAATTCAAAATTTGGAGATCATTACCACATAAAAACACGTTAAAGGACTGAAATAAAAAAATTGAGATTTATTAAAACGAAGTCTCTACAAAAGGTAATGATCACTATCTGTCAAAAAAATGAGGCTTAGAGTAAAAAAAGTTTTTCAAAAACGGTCATACTGATTTTATTAAAATTTTGGTAAAACCTCTATACCTAGTTAAGGAAAGTTATATGATGGGTTACAAAATGTAGGAATGTCATGGTTTTTACGGATATATCCGTTTTGAGGCCCACCAAATTGGCCTTTGTCAGTGTGACGTTTGTAGACTGCTCTACACCCCAAAACCAGTGAACCGATTTTAAACGAATTTGCTACGTGATCATACTTTGATCATATCCTAGTTCATTTTTTCATTTCTTTGATAACTCAATATTTGGGGATAGCAATCGTAACAAAAATCACTATTTTCTCATAATCAGCTACTAAGGATATTGATCAAATTTTGCTCAAGTGTAGCCTCAAGGGATTTAAACAAAACGTATTGGTTGCCATCTCTTGAGTAACCGGTAAACAACAATCAGACATGGGGCTCTTATAAAATAAGTAAATAAATATTTTTCCAAAAACGGTAAAAAGAAAAGTATAGGTACCTCAGAGGCTAGCCATTTATTCAGATTATTTAAGGCTATTCATTCTAATAAGGGAATCAATATAACATATTTATAATTTAATATAAATATAAATATTTTCTTAAAGTTCTGCCACCGAAAAAAAATCACGGAATTATTACCTTGGTACAATAAGTTTTATTATTTTTTTAACCCGATAATAGGAAGCATAAACAAGATTCTATTTACAATTAAAAATGCTTCAACAAAGGGTACGTTATAAAATTCAATTCAAAAAACTTTCAATTGAAATGGTTAATAAACAAATTTAGGTCAAACCAATTAGCAATTAACAGTTAAATTTAAAAAAAACTGCGACATTAAAAAAGTTGTACTGAAGTATAGTTGCTTAACGTTTGAAAAAACTGCATGAAACACATTTACAACATTTCTAAGTAAATAATGACCGGGAATAGTAAAGAAAAACTTTCTTAATTTAATTACATGATTTCCGAGATTAGAATCTTAAATAATTGCAGTAATTCATTTTAATGTGGTTGAATATGTAGCCTAAGTGTTATTTAGAACAGTGGTCAATCATCTGTTACAAATAATCGATGCTTCTATATATCCTAGTAGAATAGGAAAAAAAACTGTTTCGTGCCAGTTATATGTTCAGGAAACTATAGTTTGTAAACACTGAGAATGATGACTTGGTCATTGAAACATCTTGTTGTTGATATAGTGTTTGTTTTGGTTTCTGTTATGTTTGTTTTAATAAATATCGCAATACCATGCAGACTTTGGTTTTCCTCCTTATCATTTTTTTGGTTTCATTGTTGTATAACTTTTTCTTGTTTTATTTTTACTTTCCATATTAGTAGTTTAAGAGCCGATTTTGATCAAAATTTGATATAACTCGAGACTTTTGTTTCAATAACTCAAAGCTTGGGGTAGCTTTCATACGAAAAATTACAATTTTAATCAAATTTTGGTCATTTATCTCAATTTTACTAAGATCCCAAACCAAAAAACATGGTTTTTTACTATGCGGTAAAAAACAAAATAATCGGCAATGGGGCTGTTATAAAATACCCAGTTTCTCAAAATCGGTTTCACCAACTACGTTGATATTGTATGGAAATGTGAATATCAATAACGAAAACTGTATGAAAAATCGCAAGTAAAAAAAAATGTTACAGTTCTGGCAAAAACCAAAAAAGAACCTCGACCAGCTTTATTAAAAGCTATATTTTAATTAAATATGACTTACCCTGAAAACTTGTTTATGGTGAAGACAAAGCAATTTATAACCTTAATTATTCATTTATTTATTTTTAACAGACTGAGTCCATGATTCATTTCACTTTTTTATTAAAATCTAACGAAAATATATTTTTGATGACTATTATGTTTGGTTACTTTATATTTCGTCTTGCTTATGGTTGAGTAAGTTGTTAAGTTTGTGCAATGTTTTTCCATCGATAATTTTTTTTTTTTTTTTTTTTTTTTTACTAATATTTGAAGTTTACAACCAAAGAGAGAGATTAGTAAAAATAAATAAGTCGTTTTGATATGTAGAGATATACGTACATATTTTAGGAAATTCTCTGATTTCATTGTGGAATTTACCTCAGATGAATGTGAAATTTTAACGTCATTTACAAATTTTTAAAAATGGGACCAGTAAACGCTAGCATTTTGATAACGTGTAAAAAATAGAGAACTAATTTGCTCGTAAAGGCTCAAATATTTAATTAAATCGATCAATTTGTTGATGTGGTAATATAGGGCCTAAGTGTTGTAAATGATAGCAAATAGACAGATTACAAGGAACAGACGTCAAATGGACTTAGGGCATCTCAAAAAACATTTTGTGGCGATAACACATCCATTCCCATTGCCCAGTCAAATAACTTTCTATGTTAATGCACGTGTTGGAGAAGTAAAATTACTGAAAATGCCTAAAAACGACTCTATTTGTAGAAGCATCAAACGAGTAAATAATTATTTCAGGAATCATCGTTTAAATACAACTTATTAAATAACCTATAGACAAAAACTGCACAAATTTATACGTAAAAATATCTTCAACTGTATAAAATTATACTGAAATTGAACCACAGTTATAAAGGAAAATATACTGTGTTTGATGACATCGAGATTTGTATGATTCGGGTTAAGGTTTTTTTAAAAATTATCTATCATTAAGATTTGGCACGTCGTTACAAATATTTACACATTAAATCTGTAGAAATTTATTAGTTTTTTTTTTTTTTTTTTTTTTAGTTTTTTAGTTTTTTTTAAGGCAATATATTCACTTTTTGAGATTCTATAGATTAATCTAAAAGTTTTATCGAGATTTAGTGAGAGGTAATTTAGTAATAATTTCTACTGTTATATAAACAAGGAATAAACCATTTATAAAAAGCTAAAGTATGCTAGATATGAAAGATTGAAATTTTAAAATTTATTATTCAGCATTTAAGATAATGAATCTTCATATTTCATAAATTTCTTAATTTTATAAAGTCAACCTTGTATGACTGCGTCCATTTCTCATTTCCATTTTTAACCGACAACTTCCGAAACTACATTTTTGTGTGTTGGAGATTGTTTTACGAACAACGGAATTTTGTAGTTTAACTAATAGTATGTCATTTGTAATTAGTCACTCTATTTTGGAAAAAAAAAATTATTATTATGGAAAGGTATCTAGTATATGTAGTTTTCCATGATATATCTTATTCTCAAAATTGGCTCTTACGATTTTATCCAAGCATCCCTCAAAAATACCAATTGGGAAGTGAGTACAAATAAAAAATCCAATAAAACATCATTCAACGTCGAGTTTTACAAATAGAGTTGGTAATTCAATATTTGAAAAATAAAATAATGAAATTAAATCACTTGCGCTGCACGGTGAAATTATTATCAATAAAAATTTAATATACCAAAGAAGAAATGAATTTTAAAATGCAATATTTTATTTGCAGCATAATTATGTGTTTCTTATAAGGCGAAAAGATTGTGCACGGTTTAAAAAAAAAAGTAAATGTATACATTTGTAAGAAAATAGTAAATTTTATATTTGAGGTATTAGTATTTCGAAGTTTAATTTTCTTCAAACACACAAGGAATTATACAAAATATCCGCTGTTATCATCATATAGAAGAAATAGAAGAAACACTTCAAAATTATGACCAAATTTATGACTTTTTTTCAAATTATTAATAAAATATTACATGTTTTATGCTATATTCATTTTAATTCAAACTATAATCGCATATCTATATTATTATCAATGTGTATTATATTTTCCCAAGTAAGTGATATAAATAAAACGCAAAGTAATAACATGAATTATTTGATAGTTTATCGGCCAGTAGTTGTATTTTGTGACGGTCTTGCAGTTACTTTCTGTAATTTTATTTACAATCAGGGAAATATTGTAACGGTAAAATTTCAATTTAACGTTTTTGACTTTTCAGCAATCACATATTTCGATTACATTCAGCCATTTTCAGATGTTTGATATTTTTTCACGAATTGTTTCAAGAACAGATGAGATGAGTGACTCAAACGTTTTTAGTTTATTGTGAGATTACTGTTTAACGTAACTGTTAGATTCTAATCAAAATTGTTCAATTGGAAATAAAATTACATTTATGAAAATATTTACAAATAATCAGATTTTTCTGAAACTCATAATAATCAAGCTGCATTGAAGCGCGGAGTTTAACATCGGTTCGAACATACTCCATTCAAAAATTAAAAAAATAAACTTGTTCTGTATGTTAGGAAATTTTGATAATCTTACAACGTTTATTTTTATTATCTATTTCGACTTTAACATCCTTTTTTTGCGTAAATACTTTTTGGAAAAAATGACTATTTCATATGTTTAATAATAACAAATAACATATATTTTAAAATTCTGTATATCTTTTGCAAAGTCGTTGAATTTTATTTTTCTGTTTTAGCAAAATACAAAAACTGGATACCTTATTGTTTCCAACAAGACAAAATGAACAAAAAAATCTGAGGATATCTGTATTTTCCGTCTCGAAAGAACCAGATTTTTAATTTTAGTTTTAAAACTCGAAAAAACCTTTTGGATACAAAAAGAATATTATATTAAAGGAGTTGTTCCGAGTCTCTTCATTAACTACGTCTATTTTAGTATGAAAATACAAGAAAGAAAATAAAATAAATTATTCTTTTTTAAACTTTTCATAAAGCTTACTATTTCTAAAACCTGATCAAACATTTGTCCCTTTATTGAGGCATATTTTACATATGGAATGAATGCATCTCTTGTAAATACACTGAAATTCAAGTTCATAATATATACACATTCAAGTTGTGAATTAAACAAGTCAGAAGCGTAATACAAGGGTAACTGAAGTGTTGCAGATATAGCAGTATAATAAGCGTCAATTATTGTTCAGGTTATTTAAAAAAAAAATTTAATATATAATACAGTTTAAATATATTTTTTAAATAAAAACAGTTAAACAAATATTACTTTTTAGACGAAATATTTGTATAGCATAATTTTAGATAGTTTCTTATATTTTCATTTTTCAAAGTTTGTAGATGACAATAAACTTTAAAAAGCAAATTACATCTTTTCACTTCAAAAATATGTAAAGACCAAAAACAATCGGAGGATGTCAGATGAAGGACGTTCTTACCTGTAATCTCTAGAGCTCAACAGTTGAATCATTAATCTTTCTTCGGAGGTCTATTTGCGTATAGGAAACCCATTTACGCTTTTATTACCCCCATTACATTTTGTCTCTTTTATAACTATGTTTTTTATAAGGAACACAGTCATATTGAAAAACTCATGAACGAAAAAACATTTCACTGTAACGAGCAACACTTGTGGAAACTTCAATTGGTATTTAAAAGAAAACACTATTTTTCACAATATACACTCTACTTGTATAAAACAATTACGAAATATTTCAATGAGTAAGTTTCATCATCCCCATTTGTTACTTGTACTCAAACCTTTGTGTCACTGTATTAATGGAATCATAGTTCATTGTCAGGAAGGTTTGTTCGCTTGTAACAAACTAACGATGTAACTTAGTCAACGAAACATGGAAGGTATTTTGTATTTCACAAATAAAATTATATTACAAAGTATCGTGTTATTTAGAGAAAAAAATTTTGATAAAAAATCTTGCCTTACAAGATAATTGAGATTCTGAAGAAGTATTTGATAGGCTATTTTTTTTTTCACATCTACTAGAATATATATTTAATTAGTAAATTATAGAATTACTATCATTTCTTATTCCCTTTGTATGGTAGCGAAAAAGAGGGTCTGCTGATATCAATTTTTTAAAACTTGTTCTGATTTTGTAGTTGATTTTTGTAATTGATAACAAACATTTTAAGAGTATTCAATTTGATCATGGAACAAAATAATTCATTAGTGAAACCATAGCTATGAAACAGTTTGGACTGTAGAGGCGAAATAAAATTAAGGACCTCTGTATATTCTCCTTTCTTAGTTATTCTTAGATAGTTTTAAAACGAAAAGTTATTTCGATTATCATTTATAAACTATATAAGAGGATGTGAACAATCACACTCAAGAAGAAATGTTTGGGATTATTTAGAGGGTGGAAACAAAGAAAACAATTCTCAGAAACCTTCTAATGTTAAGTAAACTTTATGACTTTTTATTGAAGAATTAAATACAACAAATTGAAAGTTTATCGTGTAAACATGTGTCACTTTAGGAACAGAACTTTTTGGTCATACATTCTGCGCCCTGAAGCACTATTTTAATAACAATTTCTGTAAAAATAATTTTATTACAATATTTTAATTATATAATTGTACATTTCGTGGTGATTTAATATAAATTACAAGATATCTTCTTTTTAATTATAACAATTCAGTTCAAATTTTATTGATTAAATTTAACATATTGAAATTTAATTGCGTGGTAAATATGGAGGCTTATCTAAGATGTGCTTTCGTGATATTGTATTAGAAATATTAACACAATATTAGGTATATGTCAGAATATTTCATAGATAAAAATATTTCTATGTTTATTTGATTCCGTTATCATTTTTATTAAATTTAGAGAGTTTCAAACCATGTTATTAACCTTAGAGTATAACCATTATTAAACATAATTTTGCTTATACAAAGCAAAATATGAATACCAACTAAATCTATTCCAAAATTTGTATAAAATACAGAGAAATCAAAATGATAACTGAATATATTTATTTGTTAACATATTTATTAAAACTTTTAGAAATGAAACACAAATTATGTGCAATTTAAATTAAAGTTTACCTTTTTGCAAATCATTCATTTAAACCGCTAATTTTACGTTACGTTCATGTTACTGCATTCAACCAAAATGATTAAATAAATATTGTGAAATGCATCTTAGATTGCCTTTGAAGTAGAAACGGTTGTGATATGTAAAAAGTCAACATTTGTTATGGACAATTCTATGTGTTAGCTGACAAAACAATATTAAATCTAAATGTATATACACGTGATACCATATTAATCCACAGTTACCAATAATAAAAATACAACAATACAACCAACATCGATTCGATGGAACTTGTATCGCATCATAATGTCTCAGTATCTACATTGATTCGTCTCGAAATATACATAAACATATAAATAACGTATTTAAAATGTTAAAGTTTGTTTGTGGTCATATAATAACATCACACTGATTTAACAAACACTTCATAATGTACACGGAAAATATCATTAGATTAATTAATCCAATGCACAAGATATATCTAAGGGCAAATTTGTTCAATGTACAAGATATACTTAAGGGCAAAACTGTTCAATGTACAAGATATACCTAAGAGCAAAACAGTTCAATGTACAGGTCACTTCGAGGGAAAATATTTATCCCAAGATGGCACAAGGAGAACGATGTAACATAGCATATTTTAACTTATAATACGTAGAAGAAATTTAATAAAATTAAATTGGAATAACTTTAACAAGGAAAAATAATTAGAATATTGTATTTTAAAATTCACTTAATCGTTGCTTCATATGAAGTTCAAATCGTGTTTAAAAATATTAATACTTTTAAATTTATCTGTTACAACAAATTTAAGTTAGGTAACTTAAAGCATGTAAAAAATATATAAAATAAGATTCCTCTACGTTCAATTAATAGTTTTAAGAAAACAATTGTTTTTAATTAATTGAAAGGAACAACCAATTAGTGTACATGTATTAACAAAAACGATGAATGGAATATTAAAACTTTATATAACGTTAAAAAATGTATATAAAAATGGTTCATTATTTTTCTCTAATGAGACAAGATTAATTCTAATTACGTTCAGAATATAACTTAAACTATAAGTATTCGCAAAGATAAAACATTTATAGGTTAAACCATTTGTACGGAGATAAAAAAATTATAATATTTAAATTAAATTACAATTTGCAATATTTACGTGTAGCTTACGGAAGGAATGATTTTGTAGGAGACAAATCCTAAATTTAAATTATTTATCGGGTTTCATATCCTACAGTTGTAAGATAAAATCTATATCTATTTTAAAACTTCTTAAAATTTAGTACAGGCGCACAAAAGTTAAGATGAATGTCTTATCTATTGGTTATTTAAGCATTTGAAAAATTACACTAATCTTATATTTTTGTTTTGTCTAAAAACGTTCATTTAAAACTTTTAATCTAAAATATGTGTTCTTAAAGTAATAACTCAAAACAAATACTCTTATGGGGGGGGGTGTAAAGTTATAAATGTTATGTTATGTTACATCAGATCTCCAGGTATAAGGGTGGGGTCCTAGCGCGCTAATGATGGTACTGGTGGTAAAAGAGCGCTGGACCCCACCGGGCTCAGACTAGACCAGGAGGCTTAACGTCAACATCCATACCAGGAGGAGGTGTGTGGTTGAGAGACCCGGGAGAGTTCACTCCTCCGGGACATTCGGACTGACTATTTTCTTCAGAATCGCTACAAGAATCAGAACTGCCCTTTTTACTACCACCAGTCCCGTTGTGTGTTTTCACGTGCTTCGCTAGGTGATCCGATCTCATGAACCTTTTATTACACACTGGACAAGCGAACCTTTTTTCACCAGTATGAGTTCTTAAATGACGTTGTAATTCATCGGATCTGGTAAACCTTTTCCCACAAAATAACCAATTGCAAACGAAAGGTCTTTCTCCTGTGTGCCATCGTAGATGTGCTTTTAAATGGGACGTTTTACCGTACACTTTACCGCATCCGGGTATGTGACAACTATGAATGTTCTTCTTCCTAAGATGTACTCCTGCAGGACCTAACCTATCCGCTTCTTGACAGTTTGGACAGTCGCAAGTCGCACGTCCTGTGTAGCGTCTCTGGGATCTCGGCGATGGGACTTGTGTTGTGGACGCGGTCGATACCGTCGTAGGCGTACTGACAGCGGTATGATGATGGTGACCTAAACCGAACGATGCTCCGACAGTTTGAGCTCCTGGGAGCATTGATTTGTAAGTATCTTGAAGAAGATGTTGCCCTGATGATAGAAGATGATGTGCCGTATTTGATGCAGCTAAAGTATGACTTAGTGATGAGTAGTCTGACGATGCGGCGTAGTTTGCTGCTGCCATCTGGGCGTGCATACCTGCACCGCTCATGTCTAACCATCCTCCTGCTGTGGCCGAGTGAACGTCCCACCATGTCCCCGCAGTATTGACTGTGTCGCCTGGTTTAATACCTCCGTGATGAGTAGCACTAGGCATAGCGTTGAATGGCCATGATTCATAAGGATGCCTTGAATAAACCGAACCTAAGTGATGCGCCGTTGCCGCTCCTTCTACTTTGCCCAATAGAGCTTGATGATGGTGGTGGGAATTATCTTGTGCCTGAGTTGTTGCACCTGGAAAGTATAGATCTCCAGCGCCGCCGTAGCCTCCGGACACTCCACACGCTGATGTCGTCATGACGGGTCTACTCGAGTATGTGTTGCCCATACTGGTGGAAGACGTCACTGCCGTTCTTTGCGATCCAGGTGTCGGACTTCCAGCACCGCTGATGGAGTTTCCATTGCCACCTTGAGGACTTTTCTTCCATGGATGAAATCCTTTGCCTACTGCAGCATCTGCTAATGGAGGCGGAGACTTGCTAGATAGCTTGTTACACTGAGCTGCGAGCATGGCAAGTGGTGTCCCTCGCAGACCGGGATGCTCCTGAAACAACAGTAGACAAATCATTAATACCAACATATATTTTGTAAGAGCAAGGTTATATACTAAATATTATGGTTTAACTTTACTAAATACACATGGTGAAAAAGTTCGGGAATTGTGTAAAAATAACATAAAATATGAATGTGTTGAATGTTTTTTTGTATACATTCAAAAAATTACACAAAAATTGTATACAGTGAATTACACTGTATACATTTTTAAAACTCTTGAACAAAATAGCAACTGATGATATCAATGTCCATTATCAACTTTCCCAAACCCAATAGAAAACTAAAACAAAGTTTCTACAATTAACAAGGACAGTATTTATCAAAAAATACATTATTACCCTCAACGTGTTTTTGTATAGCCTATTTGGGACAGTAATACAATTTGGAATCAAACATTACTGACATACAACTGTAGCTCCACTTGTAAGTATTTGCAGACACATTGTATTTGAAACCCAAGTTAATAAATACTAGATCTAACAACAATGTCACTTGAACAGACACTTGATTTAGTTTACGTCATTTGAATGCGAGATTTTACAAAGCAATTACTCAATAGTTTTAGAAAAAAATGTTTAACTCCTACAAGTAATTTAACCAAATTATGTGATGAAGCTGTTTTATAAATAGTAAGTATTTAATTGAACATAATCATGAATGTAATCGGTGACGTTGTACAATGATTAATTTTTGCATAACAGATAATAGATATTGTTAACAATCTTCTTTAAATTGACTTCCCACCATCGGATAAAATTAACAATTTGTGCGTTCTGAGAAACAATCAAAAATTATTTCTCCTAAATTGGAAATATAAAATTACTAATAACGAAACTTAATAAACTTATTAATTGATAAAGAGAACTATTTAGAATAATTAAATAAAAGGCAATTTGTACTTCCACAATATTTTTTAATGAGCCGTGCCGACCAACGTTTCGCCAACTACGGCATTGTCAAAAGCAGCTTACAGATTAAAAAATATTGTGGAAGTACAAATTGCCTTTTATTTAATTATTAATACAGTAATGGAATTCCACCAAGTACCTACGGTCGTTAGTATAAAAAGAACTATTTAGTTAATAAGGGAGGGGGGAGGATCTCCAAACTACAAAACATAAAACAATAACTAAAATTGTTTTAATAATCTAATTATGTTTATTACTAGACTACATTAACGAAAATTTCGATGACATATTTATCATCCTCGGAGGGTTACAGATAAACTGATACTCTAGTAACCCATTGAGAACTATGTTATTAGAGTAGCGTAACAAACATGTATTATTAAAAGAGCCGTAATTATTCTCTTATTTCTTTGATTTTCACTTGCAGACTTGAATTAATTATTTATAATAATGAACAGTTCAAAAGCTCCGAATTTTATTAAAATTCTTTGAGTTTGAGGAGCTGAACAGCAAGATTACAATCAAAACTAAAATGAAAGATTCTGGGTCCCTTCTCTTGTATTCTTATAAGGAGATCTATATAATAGTTATAAAGTTTGGTAGTTATAAAGACGAAAACACTTACACAAAACTTTTTTATATTGGAGGCTTGTCAGTAAAGTCGCATTATACGTATACTGTACTCAAGAAAGTGCCTAAAAGTGTCTCTGGATTATATGTACACTGCAGGCACTTTCTTAAAGGGGTCCTTAATTGTTTTATTATTTGTATAATGTTTTCAAGTATGTTTTATTTTTTACTCAATGTATAATAATAAACTAAGAAATATATAATGTGTTTAAAATATATCAAGTTCGGAAAACTTAGAAAGTATCCTTAACCTTTCTATGAAAATCTCTTGAAAGAAATTACATGTAGAATTACATTTACAAACAAATTTCAGCCAAAATCATAAAATTTCATTTGATAGTTTTCTTTAACGTGGAATTATCCACTTTTTTTTTTTTTTTTTTTTTTTTTTTTAAAGAGGCATAAGTTATTAATAAAATGACATTCTTCAAATTAAAATGTCGAATTATTTATTTTCCTTAACACAACTAATCACATGCTCTTAATATCAGTAACATGATTAACATATTAACATATTAACTTTTTTAACTGTTCATATTTTCGCTAATATTATCGTACTCTGTGTAATTATTTAAATAATATTTCATCTACTCCTAACGATATGTTTGTCAATGCTTCGACAACCTTATAACTACAACATGTCCATTTAAAATAAATAACAAACCTAACCTCTTGCAGATAACCAATAAAACAATTAAATTTCAATTTCTGAAAGATATTTAATTTTCTCAAAGATAGAAACAGTCAGGCGGTTAAAATGACTTGGCAAGAACGTTCCCTAATGTGGTTTGGCCCGGGGGTCTAAAGGTCTGGCCGACTCAATCATAGAACAAAAGGTATTAAACATACACGGGCCGCACTGTCGGCAACTGATTCCGATGCAAATTGTTAGCGGAGCCAAGCCAGAAGAGGGGCAAAAGAAATTAAAGTCTGAGAGGTGGCCCCCATGTGTAATTCCAGCAGATCTCCTCCTCCTAGCGGAGATTTACGACAACACAGGCTCCGGACCTTCTTCTAATTGACTATGACATTCGGCATTCTACAAACCTTTTACGACTTGTTTACTTCTGTATTCCTCATGGAGATAGCATCAGCTTTCACGCTGAAACACCTCACTGTGATTCTAACCTTCTCTTACTAAAATAACGTTTACGTGCAGAGTCCCTAATAATGTTTAGATAATGAATTTCTTTTATAAACTAAAGGAAATAATTATACATTGTAAGAATTATTCTTTTCTTGTGAGGTTTCTTATTTATCCTCCTCATTCAGTCATTCTTTACCTAGTTTTATTCTCTCTAACTCTTTCAAAATTGTTTAAACTTAAATATCACACTCTATTTTTAATAATATAACTACATTTTGTGTGTATAAATTACTCCAAGCTAATTAAGTTTCTATTGTTCTGCGCTTTGTATACTGTACACTATGAAAATCCCAAATAGGTTCCGAAAGTATTTTGTAACAAATCAATAGAACTATACAAACACCTTCTAAATAAATAAAGACTTATGGACTTTTTTAATACTCTCATTTCTCATATATATTTGTTCTTATGATACCAACTCACACTCATAATCACAGAAACTCATCATCAAGACAAAAACCATAATCGCCTTATTTAAAAAGAAGAAGTAAAGAGTGTAAAATAAACGCTCCTAACACTCCAATAATAGCATCAAGATCGACAGAGAACAAAAGTTGGGCAAGTGAGACTTGATAGAAAAGATGAAAGAGAGGAATCTAACCCACTGAAGATAAGAAAAGGATTACAAGAAGAAAGTGTTGATCCAGATAAGTTCACACCCCCTCATCATGAACGAACTCATGAAGAAGATTTTTGATTCAGTGATTGGTTTATCAGCCAACAAATTCCATCAATGTTGATTCCTTAAAACCAATTTAAAAAGATGGATTCTCTTTCACAATTTTTCAGAATTCAACTTTTGAATTGATAGCACGTGGGAGTAACCATTGGGGTAATCACAATGGAGTAACACATTTATTACATCTATGAGAGTAATTTCCTAAGTTTTTAATTATTTACATCATTAAAGATAGTTTTGAAATCACGTCTGCCATAATATCGAATTTCTTTAGATATAAACAAGAAAATTTAACGAATATTAGTGTGTTAAATATTCTGATAAATGAGCCTTGAGGGACTTTCATAATAACACCATTCATATAACTTAGTAAGAGATATGAAAATAGTCATTCATTCTATTCTATTCACATTTTGTTGAAGGGAAAAAACAATTATTTGAAATTCAATTTGGTTTTTTAAATTCTTGTTTCTTGATAGTAAGTGTAGTCTTTTTAGAAAAAAAAAGAGGGGTCATTCTTTGCTTGAAACAAAATTTATTATATCTATGTATAACAACTATATTACAACGCCTTTAAGTTCTAACATTCTTTTTAGAAGTTATGATACAAACATCAAACACAAAATCAATGTCAAGCTTCAGAAAACGTTTTAAGAAATACTTCTTCAATACAAAAGAAAGACGGCGGGTTCTTTCCCGAAACAACGAGTTAAGAGCCGAAAAAGTTATGGTCATTTCCAAGAAGTGCTCGGTCAAACTTCCAGGTAGTGGTCCAACACGCTAGTCAAACAGCTTTGGCTATAAAATGCCGTTCTAATGAACTCAAATAGAAAGGTCATTTGGTCTAATTACTAAAAAAAAAAATTGCCAAACATCAACAATCATAGAATAACCTTGCAGAGAATATGTTGTTCAACATAACCTTGATTTTGTGGGTTTTTGTTAATTAGAGTATGTTTGTTTTAATTACAAACTATATCATGGTTTAGAAATTAATTTGGCATAATGGAAATTTTGTCAGCACAGTAACTCATCTCTAAGTGTTTATTCAGATGAAAAATGTTTTCCAATTATTTTTGTTCTCCCTGTTTACACTAATGTACCCACTTTTTAAAAAACATCTACAATAAATAACACAAAACAGGATTGAAGATTTATTTAACTTTTACTATCATATAATGACAATAATAATTATACTATTAAAATATGTATGCTATTTATATTTTGGTGTATACTTGTATATATACAAGTTGTTGTTTTTTATTCATTACTCCCAATAATTTCACTTCTTTTAATTTTCTTTTCCTCGCTGGATGGTTTATTTACTTTAAGAAAAGTCTCAAGTTTAAAACTATGTTTAATAAAAAGTTATGTAAATAGCTTAAGTTGGGTAAAATAATTAACTGTGTAAATCATTGCACTAACTTTTTCACTTACCCATCTATAAAACAAAAAATGAATTTACTACTCCCTCGTAAATGTTTAGAAAGAAAAGTAATGTAAATAGTTTTATTCTTATTTTATGCCTATATATACATTTCTTGTGAGAGATAAGTTGGTATAAAATTGACTACCCCTATACCAACTTTTTTTCAAACATTGCATCAAATCTGGTATAAACTCGTCATAATTTGTATTTTATAAAAACAATTTTATTATCGGCGGTCAGGATTCATTTTCGTTATTTGTCCATTATTGCTGAACTGTTTTATTTTTTCTCTACGATTTGGCAGACTGATTTGTGTCATGGTTTACATTTCACCAGATCGGCTGACTTTTAGAAATTAAATATATAGTGAAAAACCAAGAGTTTTGCTCTTCTGACGTCCCCACCAAATTTCGAGATATTGAAAAAATAAAAACAACAAAATTATTTGACCGATTACATAACTCTATCCATATTACTTTAATGTGAGAAAGTAAACGTTAGTGGAATTTAGATTTAAAATTATTAGTGCTATATTAAAGTAGAGAAGAGATACATTGTAGTTTGTAATATTAACTAAATTTTTAACTATTTCCCCCCCCGATAACGCCTTATTCCGTAAAAATCTTTACATACAAAAAATTATAATAGAAAATGGGAAGAAAAATAATATACGTAATTTTTGTAATAAAACCATAGTTGTATTAATATATTATAAAAAATTTAAATGTTTGGTTGCCGGTTTAATACGAGCTTACATAGATAAGCCAGTAATGAAATTGATTTATTGTTTAATCATAACCAAATACAAAATAAATCTTCATTACTACAAAATATTAAGATTTGTAACTATATACAGGATGTTTGAAAAATGTGGTTCAATAATTCGCCAGTGTGTTTATTGCATTATTTTATTTCATAAAATTCTTATATAGGCCTACATTGGACCTAAAATGTTTAGTCTGCCGTCGATCCTCCATTTCTTTCTTTTTTCTTTTGTTCAGTACAAAACTAAAACTATGTAAATAAATAAGATATTGTGTTTAATTCTTACCAGTATAAAAACGTACAAAACTTTATTAATTAAATGTTCAAAATGGCGGCCGTTTAAATTGTTACATGTTACAATTGCACGAACATTTTAAACGGCCGCCATTTTGAACATCTCAATAATAAAGTTTTGAATGTTATACTTGTAATAATTAGCATAAACAATGTGTGGACTAAATTTAACTAAATATTTATTTCCATAGTTGTAATGTTTTTCTGTAAATTTCTTTTTTTTTAATTGAAGGTTTGAAGAAAAACTAAAATCCTTTAGGACGTATGTTTATATGAACTTTGTAATGTACACGATACAATAAATAAAATGGAAAATGATTAGACCACATTTTTTAAACATCTGGTATTAATATCACTAATACTTAATACAATTTTAATACCAAGTCTACCATCCACAATTATTTTGCTTTATTCCGAATTTGGTTACGAAGGTAAATAATAAAACGGTAGAAAATTTACCGTTAAGCAGTGTTTGGAAAAACATCTTCAAAATGAATGTTGTTAATAAGACTAAAACAGTTATAGTAATTCGTATCTTGGATATTGTGGCCACAACTGAACTGTAGGAAAGTATTTTACAGTATATTACAACCAACTCGGATATTGTCTGTTCATTGGACAATGTCAAACTTTATTGATATACAGTATATTTGTATTCATCTGAGTCTTAACTTGAATGATAAACACATTGTTCCAACTTTGTTGTTTAAACCCGAGCGTATATTAACGTACAGTAAATCGCTAAACCCCTCGTACCACAAGCCAACCACAAGTGGCAACAAATGGAGGCGTTGGTCGGCGTCGCGATGCTCATTGTTTCCTTGTACCAGATCAATAATTGAGACGTCACTTCAACCACCCCTCCCCTCCTTGAGACGACCAATGAAAACCCACGCAAGTCCCCGCCTGCTTCTTAGGGGCAATTGTATTTTATCTTGTTCAGGAAAATACAGTGTTTTAGGCTTTTCTATTAGAGCGGTTTATACTTAAGCTTTTAACGAGGGTTGGTTTCTCAATCTATTCGCGAGACAAGGGTGTACTTCTTGAAACTATAAATTGCAATGTCACGTTAAGCATTAAAAAGCATCTTCATTTTCATTTCTAAAAGTTCATATTTGAGTGTGTGGTTCTTTATCAAAAAATGTATATTATACAATGTCCAGCATAAACCTAACCTTTAGGATATGGATTTTGCTAAAACATTTGTCATAGTATTTACGCCTAATGTTAAACTAATTTAGGCTATATAATTAATTTTACAAAAATCTACTGTAACATTAATATGCACAAAATTATTTCATGCTTTTCACAAAATATACACTTTTATCGATTAATTAATTGCAATTAATATAAACTTGAAACAGAAACAATAAACTATGCAAAACATTGTAAAAATTTTCTCACTCATTTATCTCCAAAACTAACTAAAAATAAACGTCATCAAAAATGCCATCGGTAGTTGTTATAAAAAGGTAAAAATGAACCACTGACCAGTCGTTAAGAAAATATTTATATTTTTAAATAAAAGGTTAAATTTGCTTTGATTTTGACTTAGTATGTCCTCAGAAATCATATTAGATTAAAACGACAGCAGTCATGATTCATTAACTTTTAAAACAAATATTCTAGAACAGTAATATGTTTACTTGCAATTTTGAACACTTGTTTGGACCATGATTATTCACATTTCATTAAAATTTAAACGTACTTGGTGAAATAGATTTTGAAAAATTACGTATTTTACATTATAACTATGGCCAATATTTGGTTATTTACCGATATCTATAAACTGTCATTTTTTGAGAAATGGATTTGTTACGTTTTGTTTGGATCCTTAGAAGCTAAACTTAAGCAAAATTTGATCAAAAACGTTTGAGACGATATTGAGATAATTGTAATTTTGTGTTTTTTCTTATCATCATCAAATTTTGAGTTATGAATAATCAATCAAAAAATTTACGAAATGTGCTCACATAGCGAAATTGATTAAAGTCTGTCCACGCTTTTGGGCTATAAAGGAAAGACAAATATCTTCAAAAAAATCTCTTTTTGGGAATCTGGGACTTCAACGAATATATTTGCAAAATAATCGACATAAATTTCCCTATATTTCTTATACTGTATGTGGGAAAAGAAGTTAAACAGAAATTGTAAGCGCAGTTATAGTTTTGTTATTGTACTTCATGTAACTACATTGTAACGCCATTGTCAACTGACAATGGCAACATTGTGGTTGACACGCGTTTTATTGAATAAACGTATTTTTTGTAAGATCTTGTGTTCGTGTTTTTGTTCTACATAATATTATCTCACAAGTCAAGCTCAATATTTATTTATAAATTGTATATTGTCAATTAATTAATAAAAAATGTAAAAATTACTCGAATAAAAAGCTACTGCCAGTTAACGTTGGGTGACAGCAAAGTTTAGCAGTCATAAAGAACTAAGGACTTTGCTGTAAACACGAGTAACATTTAGTAAATGACAAATGTAACAACAATAAACCCTTCATGTCAGCCTAGGTAAACTCAACAATTTTATTGTAATCTGTAGCAAGTCAAGGGTAAAGGAATGGAGTTACCTTTCACTTTAGCTGTTGCAAATCTATCACGAATTGCAATCGGGTTTCTCTTATATAATGTTTTAAAATTAATTGAACTCAGCGGATTTCCTTTATATAACAACTGGTACATTCTTTCATGCCGAAGGATATGGTTATTTCCACGGTGTCCTTTCATTCTGGAAATCTAGGCTAATTGTTATTGTGGCTCAATTTAATGTGAACATGTACTTTGTATTATCGAGAGATTGAGTGATTGATTGAAACATTGCGGTTGATGGACCTTGATGGCAGGTGTCACAGAGACTGAAGTCTGGTTGAAAGGCGAATTAATAATGGAATGAAGAAAACCGACAGGAAAAAAACCGTAATGTTTTAAATTGTTTATAGTAAAAAGTTTAGAATAACTTGAAATACACGAGTCTACATGCATCCTCCACCTTCCCGTCTCAATCAAACATTACCTATGAGAGAATTTTCTTTCGTTTTAATTATTCAAAAACCACTTCAAAATGAGGGGATGATATTTTAAAATCTTAATGGAAAATCTTAAAGGTAATTAAAATACTTCTAATTACAGTTCAATACTAATTACAGGTCATTAATATAAAGTTATTCTTTGAGTTTTGAAATTTTCAAACAAATAAGGATGAAAACTGAGTTTCAAGAAAATCGTTTTGTTAAAATAAAGTTTGTGTTTCTAGTAAGTGTTTTATTGAGCTACATACTAATTCTGTCTTCACATAAAAAAAAAAGTGTGTTTCTTTTTTATAGATTGACTATTGTAAACAGTTTACTAAGATTCGAAATACATATTTTAATAGTAAACGTAATCAAATTAAACATTTTTGCATAGCCTAAGTTTTAGCTAAACATGAATTTTAAAAATTCAAGATTTTACATAAAAATGTAAGGACGGACCCAGATTAAACCGTTTCATTTCTGTTGTTAACTATCTTTCTTTCCCCACCTTTAGTCCTGAAGGTTTTTAGAGTATATGGTGCTGAAATTCACAATAATCCAATTTTATTCTAAATATTTTTTCTTTGCTGTTCTAAAACAAAATTATCATCGCCTTTTATAAAATAAATAAATAAATAAGAGGGAAGAACATAAAATAGAGACGCAGATCCCTTGAATACTTTAATAGCATCAGGGTCGGAAGAGAACAAGAGTTGGTCAAGAGAGACCGATAGGAAAGATGAAGAAGAGGGATCTATAACTCAAGACTACATGAAAAAGATGTAAATTCAGCTAGGGTACTTTGGGATGACATTTTCCTCGAGTACACTTATAACCAAAGACTGGTCCGAACAAACCTGTCAAAGCACCTTCACAGATTGAACCCAATAATACAAATAAATTAAACGTTAAAAAACAAGAAACTGCTGATCCTGGCTGAGCAAAATGTAGCAGATTATAACGTGTTAACAATAATTAATGTTATGAAGCACTGACTTAGAAGTAATGTGATTTCCTAAGATTTGATCGTCAATATAAACATTCGTAGAAATTAGTGTCAAAACACGAAGAGAAAATGTTTTAAATGATTTTTTGTTTTTGAGGTGCGAATCTTAAATTAAGTTTGAAAATCCTGGTTCGTAGGGATATTGAAATATAGTATAAAGTAAATTTTAAAATGGTGCATATTGAAATTTTTATTTGATAATATTGTTTTAATAAATCAACATAAAAAACTAAATGAAGTCAATGCTTTTCATTTTTCAATTCTACATGTAAAAAATCACAACAACAAAAATAATAAATAGCTTATTTAAAAGTCTAATTTTGGAGTTCCTAAAAATTGACGTATCACAATGAAGACCGGCTACTGTACGCATTGCGTATCAGTAAAATGTTGAGCAGATTGCCTGAGAAGGTTGGCTAAGTACAATGACAGCTTCCATCAACTTATTTATTTTAATGCGCCACAAATCTAGCTGATGATAGACGTGCAGTTAAAAGAGAACTTCACATATTATTTTGTAAAATAAATTGGAACAATAACATTTCCATATTTATCAGGCTTAGAATTAAAACGTAAATTTAAATCCCAAATCCGGTTGGAAAGACAAATCGAAGCTGTAATTCTTAACTGGCTAAGCAAATAACCTAAAATGAGAAATGGCGGCCGCGCCATATGTTGAATCAAGGAATCCTACAACCAATTTGAAGCATGATATAATGTACCCAGTTGATAGGTGTAATTAACGCTCTAGTTGGCTGTATTTGTCAAAACATTGCCTATCTTGGCATGATACATTAAGACTAATAACATTTCTCTTTAGATTTAAATCTAGAGCTGGACTATTTAATATTCAACAAGATGGCTGCAGTAATTAATAAAACAACAGCAGCCCGTTAATTACACTAAGCCTAAACCCATGCGTGCATGCTTGCTATCTATATAGGCCTACTCGTATGCTTTGTGACATTACATATCTGACTCATTTTGGCAAGATAACGAGAAAAATTAGGTCCTGGTTTCAAATTTAAACACTGATTAAAATTTTGTGTTGTTTTATTATTCAAATAAGGGACTTTTTGTGTGTAATTATATGTTAAAATAACAGATTGTTATAATATACGTCATTAATTTACTCAGGTCTTATATTAAATTTTAATATCTTGATTCATTTATTTAACATATTCTGGATTTAATATGAGTAGAATCAAAATTACCAACTTAAAGTGGAGAATGTAATATTCCTCCTCGTAACATATTTTGTTTCACGAATCAAAACAAACTTAGTAACTGCACTGCATATACTTTTTATTAAATTTTATAAAATACTAAAAATAAGTTCACTTCATTTTGGTTTTTCGGGCTTTCAGATGATGAAGTGTAATGTTTAATTGTTAAATGTTAAATTGTTTAATGTTAAAAATATCTGAGATAGGATTTTGATTAAATTTTAAACGATTGTTATTATTTTGAAACTTACTGTCAGTATTTACTAGTTATGAACTTAATTATTTTTCGATAAGGTGGAGGGGATTGAAAAATTGTCACACACACATATATTATAAATATACACTTATAAGAAATAAATAAATTATTTTGAATAATTTTGAATAAATGTTACTTCTGGCGTTCAGAGCCTATAAAAATCAAAATTTAACACCTAGAACGTATTTTCTATGGGGGGGAGGGGGATCGCCATATTTTATTAAAATGTATAATGATTCCACTATTTCAATAACGAATTATTTATGTAGGCTTAAAATAATTGCAGTTACGAATTATGACTATGGATGTTTCCACGAAATTGTCAAGTAGAATTAAACTTTACCCAATATAATATTCAAAAAGAGTGTGCAAAACCAAGACATAGGCCTAAATTGTCCAATCAGCCGTCTGAAATTTCCTTACCAATATGTAAATATAAACTGATCCAAGGATTTGTTCATATTACAAGAACACGAGGAAAACATTACTTTAAACTCAAGTAGTTGAAAACATCCAATGGTTGTAATCATCTTCTACGATTTACAAAATTGAGTTTTCTTCAAAATTTGCAAGTGAAATTTAAATATCATAAGTATGTCTAAGTTATTGGTCGCGATTTGTAGGATATGGATCATCATCCTGCAGTTATCTCGGTGGCAGTTCGCTACCCTTACATAAAAATAAGATGGTTTTTATAATCCTTGGTTTATAAAGTCAACATGTCTCTCGGTCATCATCGCCTTTAAGAAAACAGGAAGACTAGCCCTCGAATACTCTAATAGCGTCAGGGTTTGAAAAGAACAAGAGTTGGTCAAGTCAGATCTGAAAGAGAGAGGGATCTGACACAAGACGTGTAGATCCAGCTAAATTCCTTGGGTTTGCCACAGGTACTCATTAGAAGAGAGACTGTGAGAAACTTTTATTTAAGTTTATATATATATTTCTGTAAATTAGTTTGAAAAAATTTGAGTCTCATTAGTGTAGAAGAAGATAAGTTATCAGTATTTAAAATTAATACTCATATATTACTTTATTAATTTTGATTAACAGGTTAAACCATAGCTTTTATTTAAATATTTACTGTTCATAACAAATGTAGTTTAGAAGTCTATATAAAGATGTATACTAACATTTTTAATTGACAAACAATTAAAACTACTATCTACCTTTAATGATATCTGGCTTTTTTAAGTGATTTTCACTTGAAAATAAAAACTTTTTATCAGTACAAAGAGACCATCAAATAAACGTATTCGTTACTGCTTTAGAATCACATTGGTGATCGGATATCTTCAAATTTGGCAAAAATATTCTTTTTTACAAACGTTAGTCACTTTTGATGGCCAGAAGAATCTGTTAGAAAAATTTTAAAATGGCGACCGGTTATAAAAACCAAAGGTTTCCAATTTTAACCATATGTAATTTCTTCTATGAAAATCAAGAAAGTTTTGCTAAAAGTTTTAATTTTAGCATAACGTCAAAAGTAAAATAAACATGATTAATAATAACTTTTTCGAATTAATAATCACTAATAATCACTTTTTCGAAAGTTTCTTGCTACCTGAAAATCTTACATTAGTGCAGGTTGCCGCCAATGAGCCACAAGTACCAATAAATTAAATTCACATCATGTGACGGAAGCAAACCAGCTGTGTTTGTGTATTAGTGTATTTTTCATACTTACATGAATTATATAATGCTTCTTTATTATATTTTCAGTCGTCAAAGATTAATAATTTCGTTTCGTTCTATTATTCCTGAACCGAAATATTTTGTATGTGATAGCTCACTGGTTTAGATATTTAATCTTCACACTTCTATCAAATTTGAAGGGAATTGCAAGTCAATTTTGAAAAATTACTTATTTTATAACAGCCACCCACCCCCACCATGCTGATTTTTTTTTACCGACAACAAACTAGCCTGCATTTTTTGAGAGATAACGAAAAATATATTGAATTCCACTCGTTAGGGGATACATTTGAGCATAAGTTTATCGAATTTATTAGAACCAGTTTTGAGAATATCTTATTTTTGTTTGTTCTTTCTTTCGGCAACTACCCCCAAATTTTTAGTAATGCACAAAATAGCCCTACATAACCAAATTGATTAAAATCAGACCACTTCTGATGTAGAACAATTATTGTATACACGACACAGAGATTTACATAACTACATTTTTTTTTTAATCAGATTTATCCGCAAAAAAAAATGACAGATTTTTTGACACGTTTTATAACTATCCCTACATTACGAATACGCGAGAAACTAAAAAATGTTTACAATTAATTTATGTAAAACATTTGAAACACTAAAATCAGAAAGTAATTTAATATTTAAATCAATTTCCGCTGCGATAATAAATACAGTATGAGTCATTAGCGTCTGAGAGTAGCAAAAACCATACAAACAAAAAACAGGCCATAAAACAATTCCGTTCTAGATTGGAGAGAGAGGGTGACAAGAATTTATATTTACGAGTGAATGTCTGTTTCAACTCTTGTAGAGCCCTTAACAGGAGTCGATATGTCCAGCTGTCGGGGGATGACAAATCCGTGTTACCCCCCCCCCCCCTCCCCCTCCATATGTTCATACAGCGAGAATGTTGTTTACACGGATGTCATTTCATTTTATATACATCTGCAGATAAGTTATTTCGTAGATCCAGTGCCAAAATGATAATGACTGTTTTTACATTTATAAGCCATATCGTAGTTCTAAACAGTTCTACAAATTAATTTACAATTTCCTGTTACAATTTATCAGGTTTCTTTGGTAAAATGTTAAAATTTATTTGCCACTTTTCCTTATTTCTGCTAAACCTTACTATTATTTTATTTTTACAGAAAATCGTTATACCATACAAAATTACAATTTTCACAAAATCAGCTCCAACTATAGTAATCAAATTTCTGTCAAGTGGAGCCTCTAAGGGTTGCTATCTCCCCAAAAATCCCAGTTCATGAGTTATTGGTAAAATGTTCCTTCGGGACTTTTTAAATACTAAATTTCACAAATAGACTTTATCAATTCAGTTCAATTATATTATTAATTAAATAAAAGGGATTTAATTTATATTATAAATTAAAGTGAAATTTGAATATAATGAATATAATTTTAATCTAAACAAGTGTGCAAAATTCTCAAAAAAAAAGTTTCAGGAAATAAATATATATATTTTTTTAATTTTCACTTTTTGATTGACAACTTATCCAAATAACATAGTTTCTGTTCGTTTATATTTGGATGGGTAATTGGGAAAGTTTGTGCAAATGCTACACAAAACCAATACTGTAGACAACATCCACAAAAAATCAACATAGATTTTGTTGACCTAACCTAACTTTCCTTAAACTACTTAAAATGTAAACAGGCCACAAATAATTAATTCGTAACTATTTAGTTTACTTGCGTGTAATAAAACCTAAAACAAATAGAATGCGAATTCCTCATTCATTCATTAAAGTTACGTAATAAACTTTTGTTTCGGGCATTGTTTCAAAACGTATTCGGACTTGGATGAGCGCCTCTTTGGCTCCAGAATGAAATAAATCACTCCGCAAAACAGAGGTGAAAGCCAAACCGAGGGACGAAGAAAACCGCTGTCAGTGAATAAAGCCGATTCTTTTATTTTTGCGGAAAGCTACCATTAATCTAGACATTCTTTTACGTCATTGGATCTCTAATGTCTAAACATATTTATAATCTCATGTTCCTTAGTCGTACACATTTTATATAGATTTGTTTTTATTCTGATGTAAGATTTCCAAAAGGAAAATAACAATTATTGTTTTATTTATCAAACTACAGGTTTTCATTGATTATACAAACAAAATACGTCTCTGTTTAGTGCCCAAATACTAAACTTGAAAAACGTTTTATTTACCATCCAGGATTTTGAAATTATGTACTAAATACCAATTATAATTTTTGATTGTTTTCGTTGTTTTGGACACATTTCGTCTGTCTATGAGGTTTTATCTCATCACAGCTTAGCACCGATAGCTTATTGACTCTAAACTGATAACATTCTAAACAAAATCGAATGAGGATGCGTCGAAGATACCGTCGCAAGTTTTTTAGGTACGCAGGATACGCCCAAGCTCATAGATATTCTAGAAATAAATTATTTGGTCAGTATGAGTTTTAAATTGTATTTGTACATTTAATTTCTTAACTCTAAACAAATTCTATTAAACCACCACTGGAGCATTGGATATGTTCTGCTGGGGTTCCAGAAACGCTGAACTCACGACCCACATCCACCTTAACTTTTAAACAAGCCAAAATCTTTTACGATTCAGAATAATGTGACTTTGGGAAATTCAGACGAGCCGTTCTATGCTCTAGAGTGAGTTTTATATGATTTTGAAGACATTTTATTGTTCACATGTCGAGACATTAGGCTATAAGAAAGATAAAATAGTTCCCCCCACCACAATTTCATTTTCCCCGATAGTTATAGAACTCACTGAGATGAATAAAACTATGCCTCAGATGATGTGCTACCACATAAAAAAAGTTCTCTAAAAAAAAAAAAAAAAAAATCGATTTTAAAACTTTCCTGTTTTTGTAACATTGACTGGCCCAAGTACGGTTCCAAAATTAGACTTTTATTTTAGACGTACGTCAAAACAAGAGGATCTTGAAATTAATAAAATTTTAAAGAACGATAAATTATTTTCCCAAAATAATTTAATTTAATCGGACATATTTATTAAATATTTTAAAGCTTAATAAGAATATTATAAAATTCTATCATTGGTCATGTTCGTAGAAGACAGTTCTTTTTTGTATGGAAATGTTCGAATAATGAAGGAGGGCAGACTTGCCAAATCGGATATCCGATTGGATGGCAGAAGGAAGAAGGAATAGACTGGTATCATAAGTGGTGGAATTACTGAGACAATGCAACAAAGAGGGATGCAGGAAGGATAGGAGAAGAATTTGAGCACAGTAAAAATATATCTACTTAAACTTTGAATTCTTAGTTCTTATTATTAATAAGAAATAAAAAACTATTACATTTTGGTCAAAATAATCTTGGAAAATTGTAATATGTATATTTCAATTATTTCAAGAACATGTAGAATTTACATGATGGACGGTACTTCACAAAATGTAAATAAAATGGCTTAAAAAGATATTTAGTAAAGATCGGTTTATATGAAAGGAAAAGATGATTGAGGGGGGGGGGGGATAAAACAACATAATTTCATAATAATTTCCGTAATTATTAAGACGTGCTAGCCACAACAATTATTTTTGACTGAATTATGTTTAATTGTTTTCTGCTATAATTATATTTCCTTTCAAGGTCAGTTGGCAGCAGCATCTGTTTCAGATAGCAACAATTCATATTACGACAATTCTTAACAATTTAGTTTTCGGTAGTTGTATCACCTAAGGTCTATAGTTCTATGCAAGGTGTGTACTTAGGTCAGAAGCAGATGTAAGCATTGATTGGTCACGTGATTAGGCTCGGAAACTAATAGTCTTGCGATAAATAACTTGCACCGAATCCTCAGACTCCCTAATGTTGTGTTAAACGCTCTATGTGTTTCATCTAATCATGCCAGACATCTACCACTTAATAATTTACAAAAATTGCTTTTTCGGCGAAATTTATAGTTTATCCCGAGTATTGTCATTTTTAATTATTAATTTTCCCTTAACATTGTTTTAGTATCGAAGCTCTATCTATTAATTAATCGATTCTGGTTAACGAACTTGAGGTTGGGTCGTCACGTATTTGGCAGAACGTAGAAAAATAATTAAGTAAGAACGAAAACATTGTTGGGTCGGGGAGAGAAGAAGCTCAGTGGAGAATAATAATAAGGGAACAAATCGATTATGAACCAAATTAAAATTAGGTAGGTTTGATCGTGTTGGGTTAAATTTAGAATATATAATACTTGTGTCTTATGTAAAGTATAAAAGTTTAATAATAACTTTTTATTTGTATTCAGGACTACTTTACGAACCGACTTGGGTGACATATACATGTGCATAAGTTTAAAAAAATATATTTATATACATTCAAACCAATAAAACATGATGTAAAGAGTCTAACAAGTTAAAAATAAACACTTCAATGCTTTTTAAAAAATCAACAATTATATAGAACCCCCCACACACACACATGTTCAATATCTTAGTTAGCGGAACTAATGATTATCCTAGATTTCAAGAATTACATTTTTAAATGAATTAGTTACCTTCAATACTCTGAAAGAACACACACGCGCGCGCACGCACACACACACACACACACACAATAAAAAAAAGAAATAATTTAAAGAGCTTATCAAGCTAAAATAAAGGATAACCGACTTTTAATATTTACGTTTTTTTTTAAACATATATATGTATACATACACACAACTATATATCTATATACAATTACAGGAATATAAATAACATAAAAGACTTATTAAACTACAATAATGGTTTCACTTTTTTTTTAATGTATAAAAGTAATGAAATCTCTAAAAAACAATTAATTAATTGATGTTATAAACAGGTTTTTAAATAGTTTGTATTGTTATTAAAATATAACAACACTTAAATGTCCAATTAGAAGAACTGAACTCGTGAAGCCAACATTAGAATGTTTCAACAACTCTTACGTTTAATTCTTCTCTTTGCACTTGCCAGAACCCTCCAGGGCTCACTAGGGTGAGTACGGGTGTGGAAATCACATGGAACCTAGCTGGATCTATCATGTAGTACTAGGTTAGATTATTCTCCTTCATCTTTCCTATCAGTTCTCTCTTGACCAACTTTTGTTCTCTTTTGATCCTGGCGCTATTAGAGTATTCGAGGACTTGTGGTTATTATTTTATATTATTTTCTTTCTTTTTCAATAAATCGATGAAGACCGAGAGGTTTTTTTGCTTTTAAATAACAACGAGAAGAATAACAAACAAAAAAACTGCCCAGATCAGAACTTTGACATAGGATTAACTTACTGTTAAGATACACCCAACGAAAAAAATCGCAATCTACTTATGAACAAGGATAGACGTAATTTGTAAACGAAACTTTTATTAATTTTAGTAATCCCAGGTTTTCTTTCCTTACGTTGGCTAGTTAATCTGATCTTAATAAAAAACCATTTACTAAAATAAATGAAAAGTAAAAATGAGTTATTAAATTGAACGCTAACAAACATCTCTAAGCTACGTGGTTTTCATAAGTTTTGCAATAAACATTTTCATTGTATCTTATGTAATGTAGGGTTCACATAAATAAGTTTATTTAAAACTCCACATCAGAGCTAAATTAATGAAACATGAGCTCGATAAACATACATTGCACTTGATAATATGCAGCCAATATGTAATGCACGAATGTAACAGAGACATCAGTTTATTTACCTGTGTTAAATGTCAAACAATATCTAGATATTAACAAACATTACTTCCATTCAATATATCCGGCTTGTACAGGATAAAATGACATTTCCCTGCGGACATAATCGCAAAGTGTTCAGATCCCACCGCAACAAATGGATGGTCCTGGACAACAATGGAATGGAGGAATACAAATTGTTGTCCTCCTTCAGTCCCACGGTCTGACCCTCTCTTACACCTGACACCTTGCCCCCCTGTAGACCCACTTTGACAATGATTTCAGAAAATCGTAAAATAAAACAGAATACAGGTGTCGGTCTCCTAAACTGAAAACATCGATCCATTTTTCTTCCTTCGCTTGTCACTAAGATATATATTTATCTCCCTAAAAATTTATATATATATATATATTTATATTTATTTATTTATGTATCAGTGTATATGGATAAATATGATCATGATGACCTAAATTCTGACAAATTTTTTTAGAGTAAACGTAAACAAGTTTCTACCATATTTTTCGGAGTAAGAGGACAAACATATTTAAAGTACCTGTTGAATAAATTAGTTTTAAAGTTCTAAATAAGAATGGTATTTTGGTTACACCTCATTTTATAAGTCTATCGAAGATATCTTATATAAAAACTAATGACATTTTACAAAATTTAAGACTTTTTAAAGCTTGTTCTATGATTCGACAACAATGAATGTCTAACAACAAACTAATCCGGCTTTTAAATTTGAGAAATGAATAGAAAACTGCCTTTCCTGATTTATATCGAACATTATAAACAAATAAAATTTAATAAATATTAACTTTGATTCTGTAATAGTCTTCTTCAATCCAACTATAGCTACATGTGTCGCTCATGCGCAAGTGGCATCCTCAGCCTATCCATGTTCACAATAACATTTACACACAACATTCAATATTCATATTGGCACTTAAGTACACGATGATATTATAAATATTAAAATTTACAAAAACACACACAACAAGCGAGAATTGTTGCCACAGTCTTTCCCACAACAGTTACTAGTTAACTAATGATAGAGTTGACTAAACCCAAACATTAGTTAGATGACCAAAGCTGATTATTTGGTTCCTCGTTTATTCACTAGTTATAAAAGTTATTTCACTGTCGCCATCAAATCGTATAAACAGTTGGATCCAAATTTTTATTGATCGTTCAATATTTTATCAGGTTGTGTATGCTGTTTATACATTTCAAATTCTTCTGTAACATTCTTTTTCTTAACATTTATAAAATCTTCATTTTTTATCAATGCTGGTGTAAGAATGTCTATTATTTAACAAATGTTCAGCAAAGGTGGAATTTGTTTTATTGATGTTTTTTGTCGTAGGGTGGATATTTTTTAAATCTTATTTTGAATATTCTTCCTGTTCATCCGATGTAATATTTATCACAATCACTTCAATACACTATATAAACGCCACCCTCAGAAAATTTCACTTCTTACTGTAAATTAACATCTTATCAAGGGTATACTGAAACCTGATTCGTGAAAACTGTTGCTAATTTGTTTATCCAGTAATGGAGAGTATACTTCTCTGGGATGTATTTGTTCTTCTTAAGTGTGGTTTGATTCGACGATAGTCTGTGCTTTTTTGTTAATCTTTTTCTTTTGTTTTTTGAATGCTTTGTTCTGCAATAGAAGACTTAATCAGCTGGCTCCATAGGGATAGTCAGGGCTCTATGACAAAACTGCTATAAGCGGCTATTTTACATGATTCCAGATGTGTAGATGATACCTGTATTGTATGACTAGTCTTTGTGGATTGTCTATCTATTTTAAATTGGTGTTTCTTGTTTATTTTGTAAATTGTAAGATCCGAATAATATAACTTTTATTTCATTTAAAATCAACAATGCAAATAAAATCTAGCTTCAATTCAAAATTGTTGGTTAACTTCCATTCGACATTTTCTAATATCAAAATGCTGTTTCCTTCTGGGACAAAAGGATGAATTCATATTTTTTTGTTTAAAGTGACAAATCAAACCCCTAGCCCGCTAATACTCTGATAGCCCTAGTCTCAAGGTTGAAATAGAACAGAAAATAGTCAAGAGAAATCTCACAGGAATGTTGAAATATAGAGATGTAATCCAAGACTACTAAAAAGATGTAAATCCAGGTTAGTTCCTCGGGATTGCTAAGTCTGTATAAGTAAGATCCTGCAGGATTGAGATATTTAAAAAAATGATTTATATACTAGATCGATGTTCAATAGAAACTTTTTGATATAGTTGTTGTGTTTAAATATCATATAATAAAGACATAATATCTCTCTCTCTCTCTCTCTCTCTCTCTCTCTCTCTATATATATATATATATATATATATATATATATATATATAATGTAAAGGCGGCGATTAAAAATATTGGATTCATCAAAACTTAATCGTACAAACATTACATAGAAACCACCAGTAATTTTACAATAACAAAATTTAACTTAAAACCTTTCGGGAACACAATCATTAATCCGTTGCTTAAATTACGGATTAATATTAAATAAAATCTGTATTATACAATTCCTAAATGAAGGGAGTCTTGTGGTTTCTTCCAGGTGACATTGAAAAGTGATATTTTACTCCAACTTCCAACAACGAAAGTAAGGTTAGAACAATATTAAACTTAGCAAAATTCGTAAATCCTGTGTTAGGCTAATGAGGATACTTTTAATCAGCTGTTAGTTGCGTGTAAATATTCAACTACCAATCAATTTTTTTAGAGTTTAATTAGTTAGAATTAATATTTTTATTTAGTGAAAACAATAAAATTTTCAAAAAAAGAAAGGCTACTTATACAACTTAAGTTTCTTAATTTTGTTAAAGAAATAGTTTCGTCTGGCAAACTGGCTTAAATAGTATTATTATAAAAGTATAACAAGATGAAAACCACGTATTATGGGATATAAATTTGTTGAACCAGTTCCTTCTTTTGATGTCCTGAATCCATTCTCAGATTCCTCATCGACACCCTGTATGTTTATATTCTTTTGCACAATTGTAGTTAATCAAAATAATATTGAAATGTTCAGTTAAAAATGTCTTCAAATTAAATTAATAAACAAACACAAAAATCTGCTCGAACTTATATTTTCCCTTAAAACAATCACCCAGCTATTGTTATACTTCATACCTCTGGCAACATACCATACGTATCATGCCACATTTAATCCAGGCGATCAAAACATTCAGTCACTATTTCATAATGTCCTAATCTGTGTCGATACTTTAATAAAAGTGAGATCGATATTATCTGTAAAATAACCTACAAGTTGTGCAATATTTGTCACGTCACGAGTCCAGCTAAATTGTTTTCTTTCTCTAGGCAATATAAAACTGTGCCGGAATCCCAAGGTTGGCAAGGCTGCGGTCCCACATAAATCAGAACAGATAAAACGTTGGGATCTCTTTCATGGTAACGCCGATATAAAATGGTCGCCTCGCCATTTTTGGCTCATTGTAACACTGTACAATTTGTACTCTTATACACAGATAAAATAAATAAATACAAAACCTTCTTTTGTCAAATTTGAATATTTAACTAATGTCTTCAACAGTCAATTACAACAAATATAATTATTTATGTGTTCGGTTTGATTAGGGTGGGTTATGTTAGGTTAAGTTAGGAAAATATCTATAATCACATTTTTTGTCGAATTTTGTTAAAAATTGGCAGAGTATACGAATTGTAGGAATTAGTTACCATTGGAGGCCGATTTTCAAATTTAAAAAAATAAATAATTGGAAAGTGCTTTTGAATTTTTCACAAATTACTCATTTTCATTTAACTTCCAATACTCATCCAATCACTTTCACATACAATTTCTTGTATAAAATATAAGAGATTATTGCTAAAAATTTAATTCTTGGTAACATAACCTCAATAGCTCTAGTAGTTGAACTTTTAATTATGCCAAGTCACATTTAACATTGAAGATGAATTTTATTATGCGTTGATTATAATTTTTTTAAAGGTCACACATTTCAAAATGGCGCCACATATCAATACTAAGGTTAAGGTCACCAAGCGAGAGGATAAACAAGATACCACAAGAAATTCACTCCCTCTCATGGTAGCGTATTAACTGAAGCCTATATCAAGTATTCAAGATAATCTTCAACTAGAAATCCAGTAGCTTCAAACTACTATAAAAATTTCTATAAAGTACATAATTACTAGGTTCAGTAAACCAGTGTAAAAACTGTTTTAAACAAACTTACCCTACTGTGTAAGACTCATCGATCTACCAATACAATAAAACGTTTCCTACAAAACCCTGGAAATTACTTTTTTTACCATAGTCTACATTTAGAGGGTCTGCTTGTATTACATTGTATAATGTGGCTGGGTTAGTACCATAATGACACCCTTCACCTTGTTTCATATAAAACTATGAATGAATCTGCATGTGTACATAACGTCTTGATTTGTTTGCTCTCAAAACTTAGAATAAAGTAACGAAACATATTTAGGAAATTTTTATAAACAAATCAGCGGGTTTCCGCTTGTTGGATTTTTTGGCAAGACCAATGATGAACTAAATTAGAAAAGAGTTTCACTGACCTATTCGTTACATCTAGCTGTGTTGAGAATTTTTGACTTTTATCTTGCTGAGAGCATTAGGTAAAATCAGTAGTCGACCCTACAATCTGAACTAATGAATAAATTTGCGTCTAATTTATAAATCAACTTTCGTAATCTAGGTCAGCACTATGAAGCCCAATTATTAAATTACTATAATTACCAGTGCGACTGAAATTGATCATTGAAAAATATTGACAAAAAATGACATAGATGTAAATAATAGCTTTACTTTCCAATTTGTTTAAATTCTTCGATATTATTGTGGGGAGAATTTGTAATCTCACAACTTTCAGTGATTACAAGTAAAAAATATTTCTCATTTGGAATTCTAATTAAATTTTTTTATTAACTCATTCCAACTAAATTAGTGTATCGTGTTTCCCCCACCCCTTATTAAATCTACTGAAAGTTATCGTTAATTTTATAAATATACAAAACATGCTTCAATGTAAGTTTCTGTTCACGAAATCGATGAATATGTTATTTAAAAAACGTAAAACAATTGATGCGGCATCACTTTTAAACAGTGTTTACAACAATTACAAGATAAAGTACATAATACAAGGTAAAACAAGAAATAATTTAATAATAAAGACATTAAAGCTGTTAGGGAACATTAAATTAGCATTTATATCAGTTATTTATGTATAACTGCTAATACCAACTTTCTTTCTTCTCTGTCCAACATGTCCTTGCCACAGAGGACAGTTGTTATATAAAAAAATATAAAATGCCAGTCGTTTGACCTCATTCTTATCTCGTTTTATTTCAGCAATTATAGCTTTATTTCCGAAACTTGGCTTTTGATGAACAGATTAAACATAGGCTATGCATAAATTTAGTATTTTTATTGGCTTTGTCGATTAATTTTTTTGATAATGTGGAAGTGTCTTTTTAATTAAATTAGTAGCAACGTTTTCTCTCCTTAATAAGAGATAACAAACAATATTTATGTATTTTGTAAACCATTAAATTAAACTACGTGTTCAAATAGTGATAACTATTCTAAATGAGTATGTTGTGTAGAAATTTTATTACTATTTAAAAAATAACTTCAACCAGTAAATTGAAGACAGACTTCAAGAGAACTTTTTAGATCTTAGAATCTCGATAAAAATTAGTTTCTGAACTTAAGTTTTTAGTCAATCAAATACTAAAAATAATTTATAAAACATTTAAACTATGATATTTGTTATTTTTTTTATAGTTCTATTCTTTTTTAACCCCTCCTTCCTCAATCAGTTGTTTTTTTAAAACATTTGAGCATGTTTTTGAATTTTGTTTGTTTATAGTATCTAGGTCTTACAACTCAGTCTAGGCTATTGTTCTAAAACTGATAAACTCCCAGCAAGTATTTAGAATCTTTTCCTTTATACATCATTTACTCTATATATCTTCTAAGCTATCATCTTCTGCTCTACATATATCCTACTTTATTAATCTTCTAATCTGCTCTATAAATCTTCTATTTTATATACCTCTTTATAATAGTATATACATTTGATCTTGTATACTTTATATTTTCCTCCTCTATATATCTAAAGTAATGTCTCCTCCCCATACTCACTCCCCTCCTCACTCCTCACTCCCTTAGTGGAAACAAAATAATTTGTTTTTTGTTATTAAGAAAATTTAAAATTTACACTGTTTTAGCAAATTTTAAGGGTATGGTTATATATTAATCAAATAGTTATATTTTATTTACAATTTTACATAAAAACATTTTTGTATATATAGTTTCAGTTATTATTTTACTTTTAATTTGTGTGAAATATTATTTAAAACGTATATTGTTAGGAATATCTGTCTATATTACAAAGTTATATATTTTCGTATGCATTTTTGTGTATATGCTTTAATTACCTTAACATTACTTTAGATTACATTTAATTTAATGTGCAAAAAGCTTTATATAGAATAAACACAAAATTGTAAAGACGCACAATATACTGCTTATCTTACAATTAAATATTTATAAAGGGATCAGTATTTGTATGAAACTTGAACACAAAATCTCACAAAAATTACGTTTACTTAATCAAACGCGTTTCAAGGACAAAGTCGCCATCCTCAGTGATACATGAGCTACAACTAAACTATAACTAAGTTGTAACGCATTTGATTAACTAAACGTAATTTTTGTGAGATCTTGTGTTCGAGTTTTATTCTATTTATCACACAAGTCTAGCTCAATATTTAGTCTATTTATTAGTGTGAAATTTAAGAAATTCTTGTAATTTTATGAATGTGATGTCGAAGGAGGTATGAGAGAGAGAGAGAGAGAGAGAGAGAGAGAGAGAGAGAGAGAGAGAGAGAGAGAGAGAGAGAGAGAGAGAAGAGAGAGAGAGAGAGAGAGAGAGAGAGAGAGAGAGAGAGAGAGAGAGAGAGAGAGAGAGAGAGAGAGAGAGAGAGAGAGAGAGAGAGAGAGAGAGAGAGAGAGAGAGAGAGAGAGAGAGAGAGAGAGAGAGAGAGAGAGAGAGAGAGAGAGAGAGAGAGAGAGAGAGAGAGAGAGAGAGAGAGAGAGAGAGACTGCGACATATAGGTATACCATTTTATATACGAAAGAACAGTTTAACACTGCTCAAATTTCCATAATAATTTATAATAATTTAACAAGTAGAAATTTAATTTTAGAATTCTAAAAATATATAATTCTTTATTTTGTTGATAGAAACTGACATTTCTTACCATGATCTCTTGTTCGCTGGGCCATGAGTCGTTGCAAGTTTTCCCGCCAAGTGACGCTTGTAGATCGGGAACCTAGACAAATAAACCACATAAATCATTATTAAAAAAACAACACGTCGATCACACACAATATCTACAGGTAAACACCTTCCCTATACCCGCATGTATGATGCTATCTTTTCACAGAACTTGTTAGACTTGGCGCAATAATTCCACAAAGTTATTTTAATGAGGTTTACAGAACAAGGCAGTGATATGTTTATAGATAAGTTTCATTAGTGTTTATACAATCATGCATTATACCTACATATTGTAACCACAGGGGATTAAATACATACAATCGTTATCACCAAACTGGACTAACACTATTAAAGGAAAGAATATTATATATGTGTGTTATTTTATCAAATGTTATCAATTATATAACGTCAGCAGTACAGACGTACAACTACAATTATCATAATTTTTACCCGCATATTTCGTGTTCTGAAACATTCGTATAAGAACCTTTATTTTACCAATAAAGAACCTGTACAAATCTTTAAAAACTCAAATTGTTAACACTATTAATTCCATTCGCCGTTTTTATGGAAAACTTACTATTTCTCTCCCTTGAATGGTGCGGAACACCTGTGCAGGAGAATGCTGGCAACTCGCTATTGGACAGGCGTTCACATTCGCCATAAAGTTGTCCCAATATTCAAGATGTTTAAAAACACTATTTCATGACCGGCATTTTACATCATTCTGTTAGACAAAATTTAAGTTTATAAACCTCCTGTTACATTTTCTTCTTACACACTCTCGTTTTTTTAGGTACTTCTAGAAATTATTTAGCCACAAATCTAAATAGTTCAATATGCCTGTACGAGAGAAGATCTGTTTGCCTACCCATCATCTAAACCCTAAGATAATAAATTTTACGATCTTGAATGATCTAAAGTTAGTATAAAAAATAAATATGTGGTACGAAACGTAGATCAAGTTCTTTACTAAAAGAAAGTTTGTAAATTAAAAAAAGACAGCAATTTTCTTCTTTTTTTTCGAGGACAATTCACTGCCTACCTACGTCTCACAATATCCCAATTTGTTTACTTTTAATATCTGGATACAGTAATGTCTAAACATGTTTCCAGCTATATAAAATAAAACCGTTATTACAACAAAAAAATGTTAATAAGCACATAACCTGTTGAGTGCTTATTCCTAAAGCTAAATTGATAAAATATTATAACAAATGTTCAAAAATTCAAACTATAAAAGCACGAGGGTCTTAGGATAGTGTCTTAGGTCTACATACCAGAACCAGATAATCTATACAACCGCCTCTGGTTCTATGCACTTGGATTTTTGGTGACGCACAAGATAGGCAATGGAAATGGCAACGTCGTCGTCTCGCACAGCCCCTCTACGGTAGCATCACAGCCAAACTGCGCGAGTATTATCTCATCTAAACAACAAAACTGTTACGTATTGTTCAGTTTGTGTTATGCTTCGTTCCATTAGGTGACAGAGTGAACCTTTTAAACTGTAAACGTAGTAATTTCATTTAATCTAAGGAAATAAAAAATCTCTAAAATTTTTGATGAATAAATAAATACTAAACTTTACTGTTAATATATTATGTAATTCAAACGAACGCTTGAAACAATCTGTAGCATACTCTATGGTTTATTTAAGTGTGTATAAAATTATATTATTTATATACAGAAATAATTTTACACAAACGATAACTCGAAAACCGATACTTTATTGTTAGACTACTTCTTGAAACGGAGCCAACGAAGCAACGTTGCCAGATTGTGATATTTGCAGGCGCAAAGAACGAACATGCAGCAGAGAATCTTTAAATAAGATCAGTAAACTGACAAGAAAATGGAGAATTAGACTCAATGCACAACGACAATATACAATAACTTTAAACACAGGAGAAAAAATAAGGTGATAGATATAAGTTAAAGGAATACTATTGTAAATGGGGGGGGGGGATATTTAAGCATAATCTTGGTCTCAGAAATCGAAATGGAAAACTCTTATAAAGAAAAAAATTAGAAAAGAAACTATTAATCTACAAACAGATATTAAAACCGGTTTGGCTATAAGGGGCTGCTAGCAATATTGAAATTATTCAAAGGTTTAAAAACAAAGTTACTAAGCAACATCGTTGTTGCTCCTTAGTAATTTCAGAATATACACCTTGAGAGATAAATAAAGTTAAATAACGTAGCTGAGGAAATAGGAAATATAGCTAAAAAACATGAGGGACGATCGCAGAGAAGCAGTTAGAAGAAAAGAAAAAGAACTTCCTTTGAAGGCAAAAAACCTTTCAGTCATCATGGTCTTTAAAAAAGAAGAAGATTAAATAACACAACCCCCCCCCCAGTCCTTGAATATTCTAATAGCGTTAGGGTTAGTCCAAGAGACACCTAATAGGAAAGATGAAAGAGAGCTATCTAACCCAAGACTACATGAAAACACGTGTAAAACCTGCTAGGTCCCTCGGGATTCCCCTGCCCGTACTCACTGAGGGTTCTAAAATATACCACTACTAAGATTGAGGACATACAAGCGGGTTCACAAAACCACCAAAACTTTTACTGAATACCAGCTGTTATAGTGAATAATTGACTCCTATAAAATATAAATTACCCAAATATGATATTACATTACAATCAAAGTACTGTATTATAGTTATACTTTGTTAAAACTTTACTTGGTAGTGTAAGTTTACGATTGCCGCAGGTGAAGTCCGAGCCAAAGTTGGAAGCCATCTAATTGAATCTGTCTTCGCCTAACTTTACGACAGACTCGCCCAAACTTAATGTCCTTCTACCAGTAGCCACCTAACCTACGCCTTTCTTGTAATTATACCTAATCTAAATATCAATAATTTTAGTCAAATTGCTCAACATTATTTTACTTTGTCTACTTTAAATTTATATTGAAAACTTTCAAGACTACTTTATAGGTCTAGATCGTTGTCTTTGGTCTTGGATATGATATATGATACAAAATCGTACCTGGTGAATGCTTGTATTCTGACAAACGAGTATGGACTTTTCAGAAGTAATATTTTATAATGTTAATTTGTTTTGTCGTTGCATTACTTTAAACAACAGTTTTTTTAAAGATACTTTTTTTAAAAGAAACCCAACCAGTGGCTATCTTAAATTATATTACATTAAAAAAGTGGAACAAAGTTTTTTATTTGACCTATTTATTTTTCATTTGTTTTTTTTCTTCGTGAAAAAATAGTAGCCTATATTTCATCGCTAGGATTAAAAGTGGAGCATTTTGATACAAGCTCAAGTTTAACTAAATGAGCGAGTTTCGAAAAGCTTCTTTTGAACCAAGTGATGAACTATATATTTCGTTATACTGCAAACAATAAAAGAAAAAATTCAAAAAAAAAATGTATAACCTATTTACCTTCAAATCGATGGTAACAGCTGTTTTATCGGTTATTTACAATCGAGAGTATCGGTTGTTTTTATAGTTGCCTTACAATCGTTAATTAATTCGTATAAACGAAGTAACGCCTGATGACCTCGACCTCAGGTGATGTTTTTAGGTCGTAGGACTAAGAAGAACAACTTTAGCACCTCAATGCATGTATTGAAAACAGCTGTTTTTGAAGCAGTATGACGAAAATTCATTTTCTTGTTTAATTATTATAACCATGATGTAGGTGGCAGATTATTTTTCTTGGTATTCCTATCATTATCTAGTAAATGTTTTTACTTTTATACGTAAACATAGTATGGAGAAAATTTTGAAATAAATCATAAAACTCAAAGATAAACCTATTTTGTTTTAAGTTTATTTGAGGTCATGAAGTTATTTATTTAGAATCATGACCCGTTCAATGCGCTACAGCCCAGACTAAAAACTTTTTTATAATATTTTGAAAGATATTCTATTACGACGGGACACATTTACTTTTTTAATTCGAAATTGTAGGGAATCTGTCAATAGACCAAAACACAAAAAATCGATTTTATCTATAAAATTTTCTGATATGAAAATAAACATGAAATATATCTTATTGATTTAATTATGGCACCAAAATAATCGGAGCTATAATTTAACTTCACGTGCTCTCGGACACATTGCTTTAAACCTTCCACCTAAAGTAACTAGTACAGTTTTTAAGACATTCAATCTTTCAAGATGGCATGAATTTCTATTTATATTTATCGATTGATAATTTGTTGACGTGGATTGTTTATGAAGTTTTAACAAACACTTGTTGTCCGGTTACTATTTAGTTATGCGTACAGGTAAGGAATAAAGTTCACACAACTTTCTGCACTGATTATCGTTTTAATAAGCTGTTAGTAGGTAAGTAAAAAATGAGTTTTAGCATAAATCTTCAAATTAGACCAAACAATTAATTGAAATCAGTATTAACTTATTAACGCATACGCCCTGTGTTTTGGGGATAATACGTTTTCTTACTATTTGGTTTTGTTTGTATCTGTTTAAGAAAATAAGTGCAATAATGTTTTTAAGTAAAACTGAATAGATAAATGTACATTGTGAGTTGAACATTTAACCTGGTCTTTTCACGAACTGATCTGATTCAATTCACGTGTTCATTAAATTATTGTAACTTATTCTAATATTAAATAAAGCAATAAAGCTAAAGTTTCAAAATTATTTTAATAATGCTACAATTGTTTCGCCTTGCGGCATAATCGGGCAACTGATAAATAACAAGTATTGACAACTATTTGTACATAATATTGTAATAGTTATCAATACTTGTTAATTATCAGTTAACCCGATGATGCCTCAAGGCGAAACTATTGTAGCATTATTAAAATAATTTTTAAACTTTAGCTCTATTGCTTTATTTAACCCTTGAATATGAAGTTTCAACAAGAAATATCTGCTATTACATTAACTATTGTAACTTGTGTTGACATGTATATTTTTTTCCTGGTGGTTTAATCGCTTTATAAAAAAATAAAACATAAATTTAAGACCCTAATCTCTACAGGGTCAGTGTCAGAAGTAGACAACAGTTGGTCAAAATAGATAGGATAGGAAAGATGAAATAGAGGAATCTAACCCAAGACTACATGAAGAAAGGTAGGAGTCCTCAATGTTTGTCACACTCTTACTATAAATAGACCCCATAGGTGGACGATTACATATCAATAATCCCATCCAGTTTTAAAAGACACAATGAAAACTATTGAATTTACTCGTAATTCTTCTAAACACAATAATTTTAACCTTTACTTAAATACATATTGTTAATTTAAATAACTCCAATAACTCTTATCCGGGGAAAGTTCCAACAAAAGGCACGCCTGGTTAAGTTGCATAGAGCCAAGAAATCGTCGCAGAGACATATTTCAGAACTGCACAGGTCGTTGACGCGCGGCGACATCTTTGCGATCAAAATCGTGAAATATACTTTGAAAAGAAAAATCCACTGCGATGAATTCATTAACTGGGACATTAATCAATTTGTTCTAACGTCCTCGCGCTTTGATGAGGTCCCCTCCCCCTAGGGACAGGAATAAATGCCACAACTCGTGGGTGCGTTCTATGTGCCACGGTACATATGTTTCTGTTATTATGTATGTCATATTTTAGTTGTAACTACGTGTTATATAAATAGTTTGCCATCGAGTGTTAAGTTACCCTTGACACGTCGTTCTTGTAAGTGTAATTTAGTGACTGTGGACACTAAGAGTGAGATATGACGATGAACCTCTTATCTTTGTGACCGTAGTTTTCGTATTATCGGACATAATTTTGTACTGTAGGTACTCAAGAGCAGTGCTAAATTAAATTTAATACAAAATATCCAGAACAAACAGTTTATTCGAAACAAGATGACTATCCCGTTACTATGTCGTTATCTTTAACACAACACACACACAAAGTATTACATGTTCAAAGACATAAATTTGACGTTTACAAATTGAAAATTACGACTTAGTTTGTGAAACGTTCTCTTGTTTCAAATAAAGTATTTGTTGCGGAAATGTGTGTGTTTTCTGTCGTTCGGTTATTGAGGTTTCCACAATATTTTAACAAAGTCCACAAAGTCTAGAACATGTTTATGAATGGATATATCTAGAACTGCAGAGATGTTCCGGGTTTTATTGGACTACAGACAAGAAACGTTTACGTTTTCACCCGTGAGTCTATCTGACAAAATGTCTGGTAAAAATTGTAGAAAAACCATAACCATTTAGTAGTAGGTATGTGTGACTCGTATACAAGAAAAGTATAAATGATTACAAAACTACACGAAAACGTTCAAATTTATTTAATGTTAGACTGAAAACAGTCAAAAATTTACAAATTAAAAATCAAATTTGTATTGCATAATATTAATTTTTGGACAAAGTTCATGGTAGCGAAGTTTTATTTTATGTTTTAAAATTATTCCGGAAAACCCCACTTCTATTACTTGCTGTATGGACTGTTTTTCACATTTCACTAAAATCTGATCGAAAATATTATAATCAATTTTTTTAAATCGGTTTTTTTATAACAGTGACCTAATTTTTATATTTTTGTCCATAATTTTCTAACCAGCAGTTTTGACAAATAAGATTTGTGAGACTTTTAGAGATTACATTTGCGTCAGTTATATTATGACCTACATAAGTCTGAGCTTAATAAATCTCTATGTAATACTTTTGAACATATTAGTTTAAGACGTTTCTGAAAATTCAGTGCTGATGAACTTTAGATTACAAACTGACTGTAGTAATACAGACATTTTGCAACAATATTTTGTTAGTACAGGGAGGCTGAAATCGAATAGAGCCACGAAAGTTGTAACATATCCCACCCCTCTAATTATATTATTTTTTATAGAGAGTGATAATCTAATAGCTAGCCAACCCTATAGGCTGTATCTGATATCAATCCCCCCCTATCCCATAGAGCACAAATGTCTTATTGTCGGCATGTCAATCCCGAAAGACCTACCTGGATTTACACCTTTACATTATTGGGTTAGATCCCTCTCTTTCACCTCTCCTATCAAGTTTCCCTAGACCAAATCTTGATCTTTTCCAACCGTAACCCTATTTATTTTATCATAAAGCGAAAGCGATGATGACTGAAAGGTCTTTAGAGAAGAAAAAAAATACCAAAACACTTTTAAACTAGAAAATGATAAGTTCATCATAAAACACAACTTAACCTATTTGAAATGTAATTATCAATAGGCCTATATAAATACACCAATAATATTGAATAAACACATTTTGTCCTATAAATAGTTGTTTTTGCACGGTGGACGAACAAAAAACATTTATCAAATAGATATTTTATGTTTATATTTTTTAACTCATAACTTCAAAATATGTATATCGAAAAATTAAAGGCAATTAATGACAGATAATTTCTTTTTTTGACGTTAATAGGGAATCTGAAATGGATACAATGTCTTTAAACAATTCCTTGCATCCATTTAGTGATACAAGCTGGCTTATTTTACCAAGACTGTTATTACATCATATAATAATAAATAATGTAGGATATTTCAAAAAGGTACAAACATTAGGGTACGTAGCGAGTCTGTGAATACAAAAATATTAAAAAAAAGTTTAATATGAATTTGAAAGTAATACTTGTACTTAAACTGTTATTATATAATAATACAATAAATATAGTGTACTGTATTTCAAAAAGATACACCATTAAAGTGCATAACAGAGTCTGTGAATAAAAAATATTTTTAAAACTTCGAAGGTGAAAATGAATTTGAAAGTGATAGTTGGCACAATTTGTTATCCTGAAATGATAGACTGCATTCTTAATCAGTGACCACGGTTTGTCTGCTGAAGGAGAAACCAAAAGTTGTCTAATATATCAAAAGTAATTCGGCTCCGGAAGTGTACAAGTCTTGTCTGGACTTCTTGATCTAGGTTATAGGGGTAATTTGCAGCGAGGGTAATTGGAAGTCAATGATAACTTAATGGCAGATGTTCAAAGAGAATTGGCAACTCTGAGATGTTGATCTGCCTGAGTTCACAACGAAACACTGACTTTCAAGAAGTGTAGATGTATCTTGTCTGTTCACAGTGGTGCATTACGTTAGGAAGTACAACCTAGTAGTGAAATTATGATGAGAGAAACTGTGCAAACACATTGCACAAATTTTGAGTTTAAAAAATTGGAAAACATTTCTCGAGATATAGGTGAAATATACCCACATACCATATTTGATTAAAATCTGTCTGCACGTTTGGGTAGACACCGGACAGAGATCATTCCACAATCCACTTTTTGAGTGTCAGGAGACTTCAAACTGATATATCCGTTTAAACTGGACATCAATATTTTGACTCATGTAACTTTCTCTCTACTATTTATATTTAAGAATCATGTTGCTAGTATCCAAGTCACTATTGTTTTAACTAACAATTGAATTACCTTATTTGGTTTCCGCCAGGTGACTTCTTTTTTAACACTAACGCGTTTCAAAGCATCTGCTCCATCTTCAGAGTTCTATTCATTCACTTAGTTGAGATTGTTAACAACATTAAAATAAAACATAAAAACACACAGGAATTTACATAAATATATATATATATATATATATATATATATATATATATATAAATTTATACATCACTTATCGTATCGCGACACTTGGGATGCGCATCATATCGTTGTCCTAGGACAACTATTTAAATGTAGGAAAGTAAAATGTGAAGAAAACTTGATATGGGCTAAAAATTGAGATATTTATCGTGTTATAAATGATAATCGCCTTCGAAATTTGTACATGACTTGTAAAGTTTCAAAAAATGGATTAACTTTATGTTTCAGAAACATTAAAACCAAAACCATAATAGTATATTTCATCACTAGGACCAAAAGTGAATCTTTTCAATACAAGCTCAAATTTAACGGAAAATGAGCGGGGATCGAAAAGCTTCTTTTGGTAGAAGTAATGAACTATATTTTTCCTTATACTGCAAATAATATAAGAAAAAATTTTACAAATACTAAAATATTATAACGTATTTAATTTCAAATCGATGGTAACAGCTGTTTTAACGGTTATTTACAATCGAGAGTATCGGTTGTTTTTATAGATGCTTTACAATCGTTAATTAATTCGTATAAATGAAGTAACAGCTGATGAACTCGACCTCAGCTGATCTTTTAGGTCGTAGGACTAAAAAGAACAACTTTATCATCTCAATGCATGTATTGAAAACAGCTGTTTTTGAAGCAGTATGACGAAAAAAAAAATGATTAGGATTCGTAGGTAAAACTAAAGACCCTTATAGTTTTACGCTCTTGTGTGTGTCTGTGTAAGTCTACACAAACAAGACGATAAATCCTATATATTTCAAACTTTGCATTAAGTTTAATTGTATTGTCCCTCATATAGGGAAAATATACCGGTAACAAAAATGACCTTGGGATAGAAGGGGCAAAAACATTCTAGTTGAAAAATTGTATTTTTGAAATGTTATCTGTGAGCTATCAAATAAAACTAATTAAACTATTCAGATGACTAATATGTATGTTTATTTCACCAAAAAATTAAGTTGAAGCTAGCCCTGTTAAAAGACTTTGATTCTATAATAATAACGTCCCTCTACGCCTACTCGCCATAAGTCGTGTTGTTTTAGCACAAGTTTGACACATTTATTATTATCACCCTTGATTAACACTATGAATAAATATTTGCCATGACTTATTTATTTGTAATCGAAAATAAATCCATAGCATGAATTCATGAACTAAGCTCTTGTTTAGGTGAGTCTACATGTGGGCTGTCATTCCCTCCACGAAAACATCTGGTTTTTCACCACAACTAGGACTGAATATTGATATAATAAACCAGCATTTTGTCACCATTCACAGATTCTTAATTAGTTTTTATGTTTTTTTATTTTTATTTATTTTCAGCTGAGGTTGTAATTTTGTTTTACGTTCGGTAATAATAATTTTTTTTAGTTATGTTTGATTTCATCACAGTAATCATTTTCAAAGAAGAAATGTAAAACATTCAGAAACTCATAACAAATGTGAGAGAAATTTAAATATAATTTCTTTAATCCTTTGCTTGATTCTTCTTGCTCTTCCATAGGCTTTCTTGTGTTATTTACAACTCTCTCTCTCTCTCTCTCTCTCTCTCTCTCTCTCTCTCTCTCTCTCTCTCTCTCTCTCTCTCTCTCTCTCTCTCTCTCTCTCTCTCTCTCTCTCTCTCTCTCTCTCTCTCTCTCTCTCTCTCTCTCTCTCTCTCTCTCTCTCTCTCTCTCTCTCTCTCTCTCTCTCTCTCTCTCTCTCTCTCTCTCTCTCTCTCTCTCTCTCTCTCTCTCTATCTATCTATCTATCTATCTATCTATCTATCTATCTATCTATCTATCTAGTTCCTATTTCATCATTTTAGAGCAAAAAATATGAAAAGACATAACAACTTTATTAAGCCTAATAATATTTTCTTAGTCAAAAAAAGGAAGAAATTGTCTTGAGATATAGCCAAAACATGCCATCATACTAAATTTTATTAAAATTGCTCCACAAGTTTGAATTGTAGATCACTGCCGACGACAAACAGACATCATCCAAAACCACTTTTTGAAAGGACTGATAAAAAAATCTCTCTAAACGGATACATCCGCCAAAAAATCGACGTCCATTTTTACCCACTAAGTAACTTTCCTTATATATATTAGTCTACGTAAGTTGCGTGTGTGAAAGTAAAATGGTGTACACAATTTACTTCACTTTAAATAAAATAGTATCATTCCGGCTAAATAACAAAACATAACATATTTCAACATTGAATTCTTCATCATCTTAACATCCTATGTGAACTGTTCTCTTTGCTGTCAAACGATGAAATATGCGGTGTTCGAAAAAATATTACAGCTCATTAATTGTAGAGGCTGGAATATAAACAAAAAGCGAATCCACACAATTCTAATTAGCCTAGAGTAGATGATATATGTGCCGGGTAGTGCTACTGGTCTTCTGGTTATTAACATTCATATGCAAATAGGGAGAGGAATGGAAATGATGTAAAAACACGCTTTCAGTTGACTCCCTGTCATTCACCAGCTGCGGGCTCTTCGGTAATTATAACCTCTAAACACATTTTACCATCACATGTACACAACTTCTCAAACCCTAAGTCAAAACATGTAACAGACATGATAATTTCCTTCAACTATTTCTATGTGTTTTTTTATTGTAGATTTGTAATTCTCTGAAATAGGCGTGGCTTCCGCATTCTTTCAAGTAACATGTAACCAAATTATCGCCAGATTCATTTTTCTGTTTATAATGTTTTTGACAATAATATCTGGACAGTCTGTAAAAAAGTTAACGTTTACTGATCAATATTTAGCAACTACAGACTGTACACGATATGGAAACTTTTTAACCTACGTTTATTGAGTTCAGGCGCTACAATTTAAACTCCAACGTGTATGATTCTATTTTAAATATTTAAAGGTACTAAATACATAATGCGTCATTAAATTGCAAAATAACGGTTATTTTACCGTGAATACTTTCCTTTAAAAGAAAATATCCTGTTATTCAGTACGTTACTGCATTACACATCCTGTGATATTTTGTCATCTTACTCAAATTAGGTTTTTACAGAATTATAATAATTCTTCAAAAAAATGGGTTTATTAAAGAAAAAATAACTTTAAAACATTGCGGGCTATCGGACAATATCTCAAAAAGGATAAATAACAAAATAGTTCATGGAATTACAAATAAGAAGTGGTAATATATTTGGAACATTTGCTACTTAATTCACATGTGGTGCCAAGCTACCAGTTCAAAAATTTACCATGTTGACCCAACATGTACGAACCTACTGTGCTCATTGTCTCTACAGCATAAACGATTAAACAGAATAGGCTATATTAAATTTTCACTAAACTCTTCTTAAAGTGATCTAATTTATGATGTATCTGTTAATGGTGTCAAAAACTATAAGAATAATTCGTAAGGAACACTTCCATATCTAATTTTTGGTAATGCATGGACAGGAACTTTGCCGGGTGATGTAAAGTATCTTGTACATTGTTGGTATCTCGCAAACTATTGATTCTTTGAAAAACTTTTAATGAAGGATCTTCATTACTATTTCACGGAATTTTAAACCCGTTTTGTAAAGTTTGAAAATGACCGCCTTTTTCTAATATGGCAGCTGACTTTAAACATTTTTATAGAAACTAACCAGAGAAAATAAAAAATCAAATTTATTTTAAAAATTCTTTTAGTGTTTGAAATTGTTTGTTTTAGCTGTTGATTATATTTGTAATTATTTTAACTGAAATCTTAAATAAAGTAGGCCTACTTTTTATTTTACTCATAATTATTGGCTTCCTAAACTGTTAAATTGTATTTTGAGTTAGATTTATTATTTTGTCTAGCTATTTAACTCCTGACTTGATTTTATTTGTTCCACAAATGAGATGGTTTAATATTAGTCCTGCAGTGATATTTAGACTTCCCAGACGATGACTAATTGAATTTTTAACTTGATGCAACAATTGGAAGCACGGATAATCCATTCCAAAAAAATCACCAATTTTTAAATTTTCTAAAATTCAAACGCCTCTAACACAAAAAACGAACAGGATTATCATAAAATATCCCAATATAAAGAAGTACTTAAAATTTGATGTGAAATCTGAAAAAAAAATAAGGGTTTACATAAAACATTTTTAAGTTAGCTGTCATATTGTAAAAAGGCTGAAATTTGTTTAAAGTGTGCAAAACTTGTTTTTAAATTCCATAACATATAAGTTAAACGAAACTCCCCCATTTTATATTTATCAGAAATTCAATAGTTTACGAAAAACCAATAAGTACTGTACAATGATAAAATGAATAACCCTGTAGGGCTTATATATCGTTATTTTGTTTTTAACATGACAATTGTTACTTTGGATAAAAATATGACACTAAATTTATTAATGACTCAGTACTACTTGAAAATACTCAGTAGGCCCTACTACTTGAAATAATTCTAGAATAGGATTTATATCTGGCTTTCTCCTTTTGTTTGAGAGAGAGAGAGAGAGAGAGAGAGAGAGAGAGAGAGAGAGAGAGAGAGAGAGAGAGAGAGAGAGAGAGAGAGAGAGAGAGAGAGAGAGAGTGGAATTGAACTTTTAGTGACTGCGGTTTAGTTTTTCATTCTATTTTTCTTCTAAAACATGTAAAATGCTACTTTGGCTTGAGAGCTCACCCTCACAATTCAACCTATAACATACAATACAACTACCTATTCTTTTTTTTTTTTTATATATATATAACATAAATTGTAAAACATATTTCACTGTCATTACTAATAAATTTCATATAAATGATTCAATACTAAGTGAGTAAATACTTAAGAAATAACAATTTTAAATAAATGTTCCAGTTAATATTTTTTTCTTTGGGTTGGGGAACGGCGAGGGGGATTAAACTAAATGAAAAGACTAAAGTTGACGCTTCATTATCCCCAAAACTGGAAGAAATAAGAACCTGTCAGTTACAATAACACCTGATGTCAAAGAAAAGAAAGGAAAAGTGTTAAAACGTTTAAGTGACACTTTACAAAATGTCATCATGGTGAAGTTTTGACAGATGGTGGCGCACCTCCGGAGAGTTGATGAGGTTGGGACTACTGTGCATGGCTACCAGTCACGTGACCAGTCAGTTAGCTCTGATTGACACATAATAAATTACAACTTTCATATGAAATTATTTTCTATAATTCAGAATGATTCCTTAAGCTGGACGTGTTATTAGGTTCCACGATGTTATTTTGCGTCAACGCCTCTGGCTATTGATCTCGTGTTAGCTAATACAAATTAAACCAGATAAATTTCTTATTTAAATTCAAATAACTTCTATTTCCAGTTAACAGTTATTATTATTTCGGCTTCAATTATTTATTTTTCATGATTGGATTTTCATGTTTGAAAGTGTGATTTTTGCATGTTTTAGAACTTACATTTTTAAAATACATTGATCAAGACAGGGTTGCGAGTTAAATAAAAAATCTAGGCTTATGAATCATTAAACTTACTTAAAATTTAATAGTAGTAATTAAAAAGTATTAAAATGGTTTATATTAGCACTGCACAAAGAATTTTAAGTAGGATTTAATTTTATCTTTAAAAGGTAAAACTTACTTATTATTTCATTTTACTTTATTTATATTACAAATTTATTCTTAGTTTCTCAATTGGTAATTTATTTATCTTATGTAATCGACTGCTCTTGAGTATTTTCTTGTTTATTATATTTGAACATTGTTTTCTTTAACCTTTACGTTTCATTAAAACTAAATACAATTGCCGAACTATTTAATTCTAAATGGGGTAGCAGTATACTCAATTTTTAAACACATCTATAGAAGGAAACCAAAACGTTATATAGGGGGCCTATACCTTTAATTAGTAACTCTTGCTGTTTTCATACCTCCGCTATCTCAATAGTGGGTATATTTTTTTCTTTAGGTTGGCTGCACTGTATAGTTTTCAGTACCTTCATTTGACCTTGTGTACTGTTTGTTTTCAGTAGAACCAGGCTATTGATTGAGTTCGTTCTAATTATCTAAATTTGCTGGTGAGCTTAATACCTGCACGTTAATAGGCTATCTGCGCATTACTTTTGGTGGAATTCTTGTTTTGTTTATTTTTTAAAGTGCAAATTCTGTAAATGTAGAAGTAATTATTTAAGATACATTAATGTAATATTCGAAAATGTTAAACATCTTAAATTAATGTAATGTAAATAAAAGAAGTCACGTATTTTACATTTTCGTGAATGTTTTCGATGAAATGTTTTACTGGCATAAATAACTATTTGTCTTTTTTTTTTAATGAGTTTTTAATTCTTCAGTTATATCTGGTAAGTTGTACAGTAATTGATTTTTTGATTTAGAATGGATCCTCATGATATTGCATATAATCGAAAAAGACTATAGCTTCAGATAGGAAAATCTCATAGAAGATGTTTTTCCAAACACAGATGAATATTCTGATCTTGATCAAGTTCAATTTACAGACCGTGATTCGGAATCTTAACAGTATGAAGAAGAAATACCCCAGATTAAAATTTCGACAATGTTCCAACATATAGGCCTACTAGTATGGACAACATTAGGTACTAAATGGAGGAAACATATATTGCCAAGGATTGTCAGGACTCGGACACCAAAATATTTACCAGATGTGCGAGCCTCAGATAATATTAAAGCTCCAATGGAATGCTCTTTATTATTGGAAAAATAATTTCTTCATTGATCGAAATACTTATCTCACTAATGTTGTTGAAATGAAAGCATTCATGGGTCTTCTTATTCTTGGCTCTCTAGTAAAATTGGGCCATCAAAATCTTGATGATCTATTGGAACATTGAAAATATGGGAATCGAAATATTTCCAGTTACTCATGAAAAGATTTAGATTCCTCTTGAGTTATGTACTCTACATTATTATAACATGTTTCTGACAGAAACAATACATGGATCAAGTAAGAATTTAAATACGGACAATTGGTTTCATAGTTTTCTTTTAGCAGACAAACTACTGGAATCAAATCTGACAATGGTAGCAACTTTAAGAAAAAAGAAAAGGTAATTGCCAAATGAATTTATTCCTAAGGGAAGGCCAGTTAAGTCTTTTATGTTTGCATATCAAAGAAACAAAACTATTGTGTCTTAACTTCCAAAACTAAATAAGCACCTATTATTTGGAAGATTTATCGATCTATGAAAGTACGGGTGAAGAGAAAAAAACCTAGTATTATTACTTTTTACAAATCTCACAAAATGGGAGTCGATATTGTAGATAAATTATGTTCAACGTACTCTACAGCAAGGAAATGTAATACTGGCCTTCAGCTCTCTTATTGAGGATTCTAGATATTGCAGGTATTAACAGTTTTGTTTTTAAAATCAATTTGTCACTAAACAACCACAGTCGTAAAACGTTCTTACTAAAGTTAGAATTTGCATTAGTTGAAGAACAATTAAAATCAAGAGCTACAGTAAAATGTCTGCCAGACAATTTGTGAGCAAAACGTTTTAAAATTGATCATGAAGCTACTGCTACTGCTCCATTCCTTTCTGCCCAAAGATCTAGGTGCACTTTGTATGCCCCAGGAGTAGAGATATGAAAGCCAAAACATCATGTTACAAATGTAATAAATATAAGTGCAACAGTGACATGAAAACCATCTGTGAAAGTTGTTTGCTGCCTGATTCATCGGAGGAATCTAACTATGTATTTTTTTCTTTCATTTTCCTTTATTTTCTATGAAATGTATTAGTTGTTTTACTATACAAAACACTTTAACATAAAATTATAACCAATATATCGAAAAAATTATGAAAATTAATATATGTTCTTTAATATATATATATATATATATATATATATATATATATATATATATATATATATAGCCTATATATATTTTAATGTAGCCTATGTATTTCAGCAATTTAATCATTTTATAAATTTTTAATCATGAATAAAATATTGTAAATATGTATAAAATCTTTTATTTTATTTTCCTAATTGTATTTGTAAAGTAACAGAAAAGTTGGTTAGTAATGCTAAAAATATATATTTTTCTTGAAATGGGAGTCTGTAGACACCCCGCGTTACTAAGTGAGTGTTAAAATGACAATTCACAGCAACCAAACTACTGATAACGGTGAATCACTGAACGAACTACTAAAAAATGAAAACTTTAAATCGAAACAATTTAAGTTATCTAATTCCCAAAACACATTATGAAGTAAATCGATTACTTTTTGTTAAACGTCCCATTGAACAATTGTGTTTATTTCAAGAAAGTTTAACACTGATAAAACATCCCTAAGAGAAGACTTGTCATGTTCCATTCCTAAAATAGAAAGTATTTCTTGTTTTTCTACATCGTTAAGACAAATTTGGTCTGGTAAAGCATGTGGCGAGACTGGCAATGACCCTTGAGGAATACCTTGGCATAAGTCTCATGGAGTGTATGAGTTGTTGGACCGTGCCATTCCCGACATACTGGCAGTCGTACCACTTGAATACCACAAACTTGAATACCTCAATCCAAACAGTCCAATTGACGGCTATTAGCTCCAATTTGTTTTCTTGATGCATTGGGTTTTTGGAATTGTAAGTTAATAGTCCTGATACTTGTTATCTCATTACAAGTTAGAACAATGATGAGATATTTTTTCATAATCATTAAACAACTTGAATTGTTAAAGATTGTATTCAAAAAGTAGTTTGGTTTTCCAGCAATTTCATCTTGAAACGTATTTTTACTTAGTCTAGACTATACGAAGTATAGGGCGAAGTATAATATGGTAATTGAAACAAATTTTGATCTCCGTATTTTGGCTGACCTTCATATTTCACGACCAAAGAAAATTTAAAAGGTTATTTTCAACTTGTGTCTGCCACCGTTGGCGTCTGTACGTAAACACGCTAGCTGCTATAAAACTTTAAAATTAAGGACATGAAATTTGGTATAGGCTAAAGGGCGATAGCGTGCTCATTTAAAACCTTAATGAAATCCAGAAAAATCTAATTGAATTTTCAAAATGTTGTCCATTTAACAGGTTTTCTTAATAGCCTACCTCATGTGTTAGTCTAATCAACTTATAAACTCTAAATTAGATACAAATTTGTAGATTTCAATTCTGAATGTAATGTAGGCTACTAACCCCTCCTCTACGACTACCCTATTATAGAGATGGGGTTAGTACATTACATTTAGAATTGGCTACGCCAGTTGTAGCCTATATTATAGAGGCCTATACATCGAGCCGAAGCCAAAATTATAGTAATAGCCTATACACAATAATTACGAGGTTTAGAGATATTGTATAAATTTTTTTAAACAAACTTACCTTATAATAAGTGTAGCCCTACTAGATAAGACCCCTTGATCTACCAATACAATTTACCCTTTGCTTCAAGCCCCAAGAGACCAACTTTAGGTATTATTTTTACAGTAGGCCTATCTGCTTGTGTCACATTGCTTCTTTAAATTTTACTTTTGCTTGAACCGAGTTTAGGACTGAGTTGACATTTTCCATTTCTATGTTAAAATAAACATTCAATTTTTGAAAACTACTTTATTTCCTAAACTCTCTCGCTAGAAATATTTGACGAAAGAGTGACCAATATGTTTTGTTCATAACTTTGAAAGCCAGAGATTATTTGAGGTAATCATCTACAAATTTTGTTGGTCCACTGACGACTCGTGTAAAGAATGCGAAGGAATTTTCACTAATGTATTGTTCTAACAAATAATGTACTTCCAGATTACAATTATAATGTGAACTCAACTTGAAAATCTCGGAAATTAAGTAATGTAGTGTTTAGGTCTTTAGGTAAACTTTTCTGGGTACTTACGTATTAACGCCACCGCAGCAGAAGTTGCTAATGCGCATGCGCCAATATTTGCTTACTTTGCGATATAATTATATCACGGCAGGTTTGGCCAGGTAGCTATATATATAATCACCTGGCCAAACCTTTCGTAAGTTTATTGAAGTTAATAATTTGAAATTAGATCATGGATAAAGATGAGCTTTAAAAGTGAAGTGCCGCCAATCTACGCCTAAAATTTTTGCGACAAATCATAAAATGAAACTATATGAATCTCAAAGCTGTAAAAAATGGAATTCTGCTTCCCTTAAACCAGTTTGCTCTTTATTGGCGCATGCGCATTAGCGCAACTTCTGCTGCGGTGGCGTTAATACGTAAGTACCCTTTTCTGATTGCCTTTCTTGATGTAAAAAATGCTTTTAATCTTCATAATAATGTACAAATTTTGTTAATTAAACTATTGTTCAATATGTGTCGTTTGTATGCCACATAACATAAAAACTACAACTTATGGCTTTATCTGAATTTTTATTATTTGTAGCTCTTTGAATTATTTGGAAAATAAAATCACAAAATTATAACAAATATTGGCCTAATAATATAGTATTTACTATTAATTTTAATGTCAAGTAACCTGTCTTGCAACATCTACAGTATCTTCAAATCAAGTGCACACAGTAGGGGCTAATAGATTTTGACTGGAATAAATACGAATCAAAATCGTAGTGACCTCTATCTACAGAATCATTATCGCTACTCCTATTAAGGTAGGATAATTTAATATTGTTATTAACCCTTTGTATGTAGTTCCAGTCCAGCTGGCATACAATAAGATGAGTTATTTTGATTTACCGAGAACTAAGCTGCAGAGAGGTGTGGAATGGAGTTGCAGTTTAGGTGCGGCTAATAGCTTGTCATAATATCCTATGAGTATTTTATGATCCTGTTTTGTGGTGTGCAATGGGAATTTTTAAATAAAACTAATTTTTTTTTCTTTTCACGTCTTTTGGAAAGATTGTAGAAATTTGTTTCTACAGTCTAAACAACAGAATGGATTTTAATTAACATGGTTTAGTTTTATGCATTTTGAAAGCCGTATTTTTTATTTGAGCTCTAAAAAGTATTTTTGAACTGTTGTGTTCACTTAGGAATCTAGTTATTCTCCACAGCTTAGATAAAGCGATTGTCAATTGCTTTTTCAGTCAGTAATTGTATTGTGCACTTCGACCTCATATTTTTTATGTTATTTTTAAAGGAAGATTAAATGTAACAACTGTACTTATTCTCTGCACAATGACACAAAATATTGAAATTTGCATCACTTACAACTTAAAAAGAAGGACTTCTAACTTTCAAATTTTACTTAGGAATGAACCGATTTTTGTGAAATTTAACTAGCCTACCTCTTGTTTTTCGTAAGCACATGTCGATTGTAGGCCTACTTACTTCGAAAATGAAATAGTTTTTATTTAATAGCCTAATTAAAATTTAACATTTTTTACTGTTGTAAATAGGCCTATATATTTATACAATAGTAAAAATATTGGAATTAAAATATATTAACTAATCGGTTTAACATAACTTTCCAACAAACGTGAAGTTTAACCTGTTCAAAACATATTGTTTAATGTTGTTTATAAGCCTAAATGAATCTTAAGGCATTTTTATAAACCACTTGATATCATTTACAGAACAGCTAAATGCGATCAACGCGACGTGGCATTGCACTTGATGTAGGCATTGAAAGGTTTAATCTCAATCAAGATACTAGTGTCAAGTCTGGACGATACAATTGGTAGGGCCTGTGAGCCTGCGTGAAGAGCGACGCCCAATCGCAAAGTAGCTGCGTAACGCATGCCTACAAGATTACAATGCCATCTTGTCATACAAAACCGTTATCAAGTTCTCAGGATGTTGTTATATGTATGTAATTCGTCATGTTGAATAAACTGTCCTGTTTAAACGTTTGCAACAATGACAACTACTAACCTAACTATAATTTGGGTGTTTGGAGAAATTATTATAAAGATAGCTACTTCGACATTAAAACAACATGTATTGTAGGGCCTATAAAATAATTGTCTACAGACGTGTGTTATTTAAATGTTTTTTTTATAAAATTTTAATTATTTTTATCGATGTTACAAATGATTAGTTAAATATCGCGTATAGCGTCAAGTAAGAACTATTCTGGCATAGTTTCAAAGTTTTCCACTGCCATTAACAGTTTATTCGACGTTTCATGTCTATCACTGATCTCATCAGTTAGTTCACCAAACCTGCCAATTTGCTTCGTTACGTAATAGATTCACAGCCAGAGTAAACCGTAATACTTTTTATTTCTTTTAAACATCTACCACACTATATTAACGATTTATTTTGTAGAAGAGTTGGCAACACTGCAATGTGTTGCAGACCTGATAATCAACTCTCTCCTTTCTCTGAAAGTAACGCCATTTTATAATGTAAAATTACTGCAATAAAAATTCCTCAAGATTATTTAAGGAAAAATATTTAAAAAATATTCTTTGTTTTTGTACGTGCAACAAATACAAGTAAAATAGAACAACCCTACATTGCACAAAGTTTTTACACAAAAAAAAAACCAATGACGCTCACAGTTTAAGGGGGTGTTACTGTGAATCCAAACCATAAACCACAGATTTTCTCAAAATCGGATCTAAGAATTTCGGACAAATGTTTGTGAAATGTGCAGATTTATAAACTAAAACAGCGGTTTATGAATAATTTGGAGGGGGTAAAAACCAAAGTGAACCTGAATATGGTCAGGGAGTCATATTTCATATCAGTATTTTGCAAATTATTAACCGTAGACTATTTTATGTTACCACTCTTACCGTTTACCATATTGGTTTACGTTATTAATTTACACATTTCCCAAAAATTTGATGAAATATCCTTTCGATGTTTTTGAGATTCAATCTTTGCGACGAGGAGCATGGTTCATTTTCCTTCTTTAAGCTTGAACCAGTAGGATTTATGTGGTGATCAATACATTTTGTTTAGGTTTTTAGGAACGACATTTTAAACAAATTTGATCAAAATCGTTAATGCCGGTTTTGAGAAAGTGATATTTTAAGTTTTGTTTTTAGGGCAACTACCCTTATGTTTTGTGTTACTCAAATCAACGACATAAAATGAAGCCCAATTCACGGAACACAGAAACATTTCCAGAACTCTCATTAAAACCAAATTCTTTTCAGGATTCGTTAACATATTTGGATACGGAAATGTAAGCCAAAGACATCTTATACATTGTTTTATTGTACCGGAAACGTTTTTCTCAAATGTTGGTGTATTTTTACACGATTTCTTTAAGTTAATATATCTTGTTGAACATGTTCGGTGACGTAGGGTGGGGCGGGAACCGCATAAATTATGCCTCCTGAGTCACGTGATCAACCAGACTAAACCTTAATGTCATGTCTGTTTAGGGTTAACCTAACCTAATCATTTCATTTGCTTTGATGAGAACACGAATATCAGGGAACGTTAGTTAAAATTACATTACGGACCTTCATTTCAAATCAAATGCTGAAAAGTCCATCAAGAAAATAAGTTTCGCGGACTAGGCTACTGTTTACCTTTTTTAAATGTGACATATGTTTGGAGCAAATGTGTTTATTTGTAGGCTTATCTTTATGTCAACTTCTTCGTGTCATAATTTATATATGTTATTTACGAAGAGTAGGCCTAACTCTTTTAATATCCAGGGTCTTTCACGAAACGTGTCACCTTATAAATTTGGTGTAAACAAAATGTTAAAAATAAAATTTGATTGAATTTCATGATCCTTGTATTTAGTAAATATGAGATCAAAATTTAAAACTACAGTTTGTCCCAGAGGAGAACATAATATGGGGAGTTTTGTTTTCTAAACGGGAACAATGTAGCCTACAGGTGTCTTAATATAAGCTCAGGTGTATAAAATTTAAGCACACTTATAGCGAATACCGATGTGGGTAACCTAGCAGGTTACACCTATCTTCTTTTAGTCTTAAATTAGTTACCTCTTTTTCATTTTTCTTAACATCTAACTCTTGTTCTCTTTAGTTTTTAAGGCTGATGTATTTAGAGTAGGCTATTCCATGGGTAGGGGTCTCTATTTTATGCTCTTTTATTCTTTTTTAAGACAATGATAACAGAAACGTTTCTCCCCCCACACAAAAATTAGTCAAAGTCACCCTCCTTCACTAAATTCTAACAATTTTATGTTTAATTCATATTTTATCTTAATTTCAGTTGCCATTTTTCTATCAATAAATAGGCCTATATTTTTAAATTATATTCTTATCTCATACGCCTAAATCTTAACAGTTTTAAGCTTTATTCATAATTTACCTCAAACCCTATGTTTGTTATAAATGTAACTGATATTTCACCTCATAAACCAGTAGAGTTTGAAATGTAATTATTTTTTTATCAAAAATAAGTAGTCTTATTTAGTTATTTGAGTTACCTTATAAACTTGAAAAATGCCAGTTAAAAGTCTCATTCATATTTTACCTCATAACCTCGTGTAGCCTATATTTAAAATGCACTTTAAATTTAATTACTCTTTTACCTCGTGAATCTTTTAAAGTTAAAGCTGAACAGATATCTCATAAACCTGCAAATGTTACAAATAAGTTGATAATTTACAATTTAAAGATTTCACAATCATAAATAAAGCGACATCGGAAAAATATGAATAGGCTACCTCCACTTCCACTTCCACTTCTCTTTTCTGAACACAAAATTGCTGTTTAAATCTTGCGTATTACAATTTAGGAAAATAAACCTTGGCCTGTTTGAAATAACAAACTACAATAAGCGGACAGGTTTACGAAGAGAATATTTTGGTTTATCATGTAGTAGGCCTACGATCAAATTTCCTTGACCTTCGTATGAACCACGGAACTACGCATTTTGAATACTGAAAGCAAGTTCAATACAATCCACGTTTTCAATTAATGCCTGTTACAAACATCATTATTATCCATTAACATGACTTATACATTGCTTTAGTTATATATTTAACTTTAAACACGTGTGCTTTCGTTTTTTGAATATATCTTTTTTCTTACCTATATAGGGTAGGCCTACTTGTAGGTAATAACGTTATTGTTTATTTTAACCTAAATTTAAAAAAAATAATAATAGGCTAATAAATAAATAAAAACACGTGCTTACAATATACATCACAAAGGAAATATTTTCTTATGGATCTGTAGTAAGGTAAGTTATATAAACTGTAAGTTATATATAGATCATTAATGACACGTATTTATAAATTGGTCAGACGATCTTTTCACAGATCTTATACATTTTGAGACATTTAGAAAATATAAATATATATATCCATTTTTAAGTGGTAAATATTGTTTTGTGTGTTCTTTTCCTATATTGGCGTAGGGGTTTTCCGATTCGACTATCAATCGCAAACAGCCTATCCCAGCTCTCTACTTCTTCTTGATCTAGAAGGCTTTCTTTCTATAGTCTGCATAACTCCTCTACATGCTGTCTCCTTGTTTCTACTCTATCCTGTTGAAAATCTTTCTTGTCTTCTTCTTGTTTGATTCTTATGTTTCTACCGAACCCTAATGATGTCCTCCAAATAGTGGAGGGGGTAAAAGACAGAAGAAGAGGAAATCGGAGTCGAGAATCGTTTCTGGTTCTGAGGCAAGGATGGGTGTGGTCAAACTTTGTAAAAGTGCAGAAGCCGAGGGACCCTGAAAAAGGGTAGGGTTGAGACTCAAGTCTATGATACAAATCCTCAATGTTCGAAGCCTTCTGGAAAGAAAGTAACTACTTATAGGGACATTTATGATGCCAAACTCACAAATAAACAAGGTAAAGACATCGAGGATGCACTGATGGATAAATTTCAATCTTTAGAGAATGGGAGATTTCTATAATTTTCTGGGAAATCATAGAGAAAGGAGCTCTAATACTTTCGTACCCCTCAACGAAGTAATAATATAGCGTTGGCTGAAGAAAATCATACTTGCAAAAATACCATTTTGGGTTCCAGAGCTTATGTTGGCATAACAAAATCTTTTGCCTACAATGCTATTTTCCAAAGACAGGCATTGTAAAGGCTGACAGTATTACTCTGGACAAAAGCTAGGTAAAAAGCTTATCATAGGCACTGTTCAACAACTAACCAACTGTTATAGAGGCCGCGTAAAACAAACTTAGGCGTTACTTACACAGCCACTTCAGGAAATATTTGGTAACACTCAGAATCTCCAATAGTGATTCAACTTGTAGGCTATGTAAACGCTCTGGGGAGGCTTCTAGGAATATCGTCCTGGAATGCTAGACCCTTGAGGCTAAAAGAAGATCAATATTTGGGTCTCTACAGCCGGGTGATGACTTCGAATCTCCTGAGCCTCGTTGAGGGCACCCTTGGGGTGTACAATAAACTTAGGTTGGCGTACAAGGCTCTTGAGTCCTCATGCCCCAATAGTCTAATCTTCCTATATATACGGATAGTTATGTCATAGGACAAAAATCTTTGTTAAGTTTTTAATGTCCTCCGAGTCCAAACAATTGTTGTTTAGAATGATGTCTGTTCGTGTGACATCTGTCTATCGATATGTCTTCAGCCAAAACGTGTGGAGCGATTTGAATAAAAAATTACGGAATAATTTAAAAAAAAACGAAATAATTATTTTCTTAAAACCTGCTTTAACGATTTATTCAAATTTCGATCAAATGTAACTTCTTTGAACTCTGACACAACGTGTTAGTCGCTTGTTTGTGAGTTATCGACAAAAACCAAAAAATCTACCACGTAGCTGTAGGCTGTAGATTTTATATTTTACAAAATCAGATCAACAAGTTTTCAACATATTTTAGTGAAGTGTGTAGATTAAATGCGCAAATCACAAATAAAAATATATTACTGTTCATTAATAACTTGAAAAACAAGAACAAAACACGAATATTGACCATCATCGTTAAAGCTTGACTTTAATTAAATACAACTTAAGCTGAGGGCGTGTTTACGTCCATTGTTCAGTATTTGATGGACAACTAACTAACCAACTCACATTTTTGGTGACGGTCGGTTTTGATCGATATCGGGGATGATTGTTTGGGACAGTTTTTGCAATGTTTTAGCACTGTTTATTTTGTTCTATGCCTTTCTATACATATGTGTACATGAATTTTAAGTAAAATCAACACTTTTTTTTTATTTATTTTAACACTTTTCATCATTTTAAAGGTGTTACAATCGATCAATAAACATTTTATTACGCAATACCTCGAGTATAAATCATGGATCGTTGTTCTATTATTAAAATTAGTTATATTTCAGTTGGTTAAACAATTTGCAGTCAACTTAAAAATAAAATGCAATCCCCCTACCGTAACCCTTCCAACACATATAACAATACATCATAACACAGAAAGAACTAATAAGTCCTAATCGATTTAACAACGGCTCAAAGGGTTTGGATTGCGGTGCGGGGGGAAAGCGAATAAAGTTGACGGCCTGGCTACTACTGATCCCTGCTGTTCGGCTTTTGTTCCACCGCGCGCATACAATACAACATTCTGTGTTTAATAGCTTCGCTACACAACTGACATTTCAGATTTATTGCTTGCAAATAATTCTACAAGTATATTGAAACTGTTAAGTGCTTTGCAACGAAGTAAGGGTGAACATAGCTTGAGCCAGCTCGTTAAATTACTGGATACGAGACTGAATTTCATTTTGTCAATAATTAGACCTACGTGACTTATTTAAGGAAGTGCATATCTTAACATCAAAAAATATCAATTTCGCGTAATGTCATACCTAGCTCCAGTAAAGAAAACTACTTAAAGGGTAAAAATTTATGTCGGGTGTCCGTTTTGAGGTCCCAGAATCCAAAAAAGTGTGGACTGATTTTAATAAATTTTATTAAAGGAAAAAACAATTTTCTTAAGATCTACTATCATAATAACCCTAGATTAATATCTCACACCAGTGATTTTCAAGGTAATATTAACTGAACAATAATTATGCAACCAAATAAAACCTGTTATTACTGATATTGATACATCTAAATTTTAAGTTTGTTTTTGAACAGTTTATATAAATATATTAATTTCTTATTGGCAATACAAAATCATCCTATTGTTAACTTAGAATGAAATAACTTTAGCAGTTTAGTCTGTAGGAGCAAGCACAACTATTGGTGATCATTAAAAACAGTTCTTTCTATGTAAATGTAGAAATTTAACTAATCGTGATTTAAAATAAATTATTAGAAACAGGTAAATATGTTATAAATTTAAACTAATCGATAAAAGTAAATGGGATCATTTGTGTTGCGATTAGCTTCATTATGTTCTCCATAGATATGACCAAAGTTTCCCCACAAACTAAATTTGATTTAAATTGATCCACTCGTTTCGACTGTACAACAGATATCATTACGAAAGCTACTTTTTTGGACTCAAAATGGATATATCCGCAAAAACTAAACATAGATTTTTTTTATCAATTACATAACTTTACTTATTGGTGGGAAAGTAAAATTGCTATCAATTACTGTCGTCCCTTAGCTTATTACAATAATTAGCTTTAAAACCAACTTCGTTAATGACGCATTAAAATTAGCTACATTTATTTTACAGAGTTAAGCAATTAACAATTAAAATAAATTATGCAAAAAAACTATACGCCAACTGTTTCATACACCTATCCCACAAAATCACATTCACCAGAACATTTTGGGGAGATAAGCTTAGTTTTGGTCTTTAGCGACCACATTTAAAAAGTAAAACTTTGTAAATATCCTTGAAAATTATTTTGAGTGTTGTTCTTACGCAATAATCTTAAGATAAGGATAAATATATCCATACATAAAATTTCATAAACATCAGTCCACCTATTTGAACACTGTAAAGATGCTACTGACAGACAGATATAACATTTAGAACACCTCAAAAAATATAAATGACACTCAGACATACGCTTAGAGCACTGAAGATACTTCACTGACACTCAGTATATTCGTTTAGAACACTGCCGAGACGGCAATGACACTCAGGCATAACTTAGAACACTGCAAGGAAAGCAATGACACTCAGACATAAGGTAGAACAGTGCAAAGAAGGCAATGACACTCAGACATAAGTTAGAACAGTGCAAATAAAGCAATGACACTCAGACATAAGTTAGAACACTGCAAAGAAGGCAATGACACTCAGACATAAGTTAGAACAGTGCAAATAAGAAGGCAATGACACTCAGACATAAGTTAGAACACTGCAAAGAAGGCAATGACACTCAGACATAAGTTAGAACAGTGCAAATAAGAAAGCAATGACACTCAGACATAAGTTAAACAGTGCAAATAAGGCAATGACACTCAGACATAACTTAGAACAATGCAAAGAAGGCATGACACTCAGACATAAGTTAGAACACTACAAACAAGGCAATGACACTCAGACATAAGTTAGAACAGTGCAAATAAAGCAATGACACTCAGACATAAGTTAGAACACTGCAAAGAAGGCAATGACACTTAGACATAAGTTAGAACAGTGCAAATAAGAAGGCAATGACACTCAGACATAAGTTAAACAGTGCAAATAAGGCAATGACACTCAGACATAAGTTAGAACACTGCAAAGAAGGCAATGATACTCAGACATAAGTTAGAACAGTGCAAATAAGAAAGCAATGACACTCAGACATAAGTTAAACAGTGCAAATAAGGCAATGACACTCAGACATAAGTTAAACAGTGCAAATAAGGCAATGACACTCAGACATAACTTAGAACAATGCAAAGAAGGCATGACACTCAGACATAAGTTAGAACACTACAAACAAGGCAATGACACTCAGACATAAGTTAAACAGTGCAAATAAGGCAATGACACTCAGACATAACTTAGAACACTGCAAAGAAGGCAATGACACTTAGACATAGGCCCTAAGTTAGAACAGTGCAAATAAGAAGGCAATGACACTCAGACATAAATTAGAACACTGAAAAGAAGGCAATGACACTCAGACATAAGTTAGAACACTGCAAAGAAGGCAATGACACTCAGACATAAGTTAGAACATTGCAAAGAAGGCAATGACACTCAGACATAAGTTAGAACACTGAAAAGAAGGCAATGACACTCAGACATAAGTTAGAACACTGCAAAGAAGGCAATGACACTCAGACATAAGTTAGAACACTGAAAAGAAGGCAATGACACTCAGACATAAGTTAGAACACTGCAAAGAAGGCATGACACTCAGACATAAGTTAGAACACTGCAAAGAAGGCAATGACACTCGGACATAAAGATTTTGGCCTCGGGTTATAAACACAAAATTGTTTTCATTTATCACTTAAACTATGCTAGGCCTACGTAAGTTTGATTAATCAAATAATAAACCAGAACGTCGCCATTAGTAGCTCTATTTAAAACTAAATTATTATTATTTTCATTACATCCCCTTATTTACTCTAAATGTGTGCGTGAGAGAATATGAAAGAATGTTGTACTATTTATGTCTTGAGTCAAGATATGACGGAAGTGGGTTTTTAGGTTTCACATGGCATTGTGAGAGTTTTTCTAAATTAATAATTACTTTGCTTTTATAAAACGTGAATATTGAATGTGACACAAATCCCCTACATCTCTTACAATACACGTTTCACGTTTTTTAATTCTGTGATGAAGTTGCAATAATGTTTCACAACAATTGGAAACCATTTCAAGCTTATTAAATCTAAATGAAGTGCTCTGTGAAAGCTACAGAGTTTGGAAGATTTAGAGGCTGAAATTCTTGGAAAGGTGCCCCGAAATCAGATCCGGCGCTTCACGGCAGGTAGGCTGCTTTTGTCAATAGAATCGTTTAGAAAAATCTTGCTTTTGTACTTTCGGGGAAACGTGTTAGCCTAATTTGTTAAGGGGATGGATATTTATTCTAGACGAAGCACCCGAAGATAAAAATCACGGTTTAAAGGTGTCATTGATAGGTTACAATTGTAACAAGTGATACAAATCACCTTATCAGGAAAACCTGTTTAGCAATATTCTATTCAGAAACTGTTACATTTTCTCGGAATATTCTGTAACTCACTTGTGTAGTTTTAAAATTCACCTACTGAATATTATTATAATATAGCAGCCAATAAACCTTACACTTAGTATCGCCTTATAAAAGCGAGAAGTGAAAAGAGCATAACATAAAGACCCTTAGACCTCAAATACTCTAATAGCATCTTGGCCGGAAGAGACCAAGAGTTCGTGAAGGGAGATTTGGTACGAAATATGAAAGAGAGGGATTCAACCCAAGACTACATCTGAAAATATGTAGATCCAGCTAGGTCCCTCGGGATTGACACACCCGAGGCTGTATGTAGGACAACTGGATGATAGGCTACAGTTAAAACTTCATTATTTCGTTCCAAGGTGATATAAATTCATTAGGCCTTAAATTTAACAAACTCAAACCTAAGCTATACAAAATTCAAATTTAGGCTATATTTAAAAAATTTTACACTCCACTATTTGTCCGGTTTTGGTGAAACTTAAATTGTACCCTTATTTTTACGAGTCGTTGGACAAATTTCTTAGTCATCAAATTCAGTAAATTTCAAAATGAAGGCAGATATTCAAATTTTCAAAACTGCGTTCTAAGACTAACTTTTTATCCGAGCTGTGCATGAAGTTAAAAACCAACTATATGAAGTTAGGCCTTACTATTCGCTGAATATGATAAGGAACAAATGTATGAAATTTGAAATTTTCAAAATGATAACTATATGTATATATATATTTTGGTAGTACCATCTTATCCAGGTTTTGCAAAAGCGCATTGCTTTATAGTTGGTTTTTCACTCACTGTGTTCATCTAGGACTGTCTAAAGGTTTAAAAAATAGGCAAATACTAATCATATCTGATAGTGAAGCAGATCTCAAAGCATTGTTCAAACTTGTATGGAAATGCTTCTCTTCGTTAACCACTCTCTCCACCATAAACAAGGTACTACTGAAAAGCGTGCCAGGACATCTTGGGGAATGTGATGGCAGATTCCCTTGCCAAGAAAGGACCATCAACACCCTTCATAAAACCGTAACCAATAAGCTGCATCAGTCCCTCTAAGGCGGTAAACACGTAAAAGAACTGAACCAGAGATAAGCAACATCAAAAATGGCTGATGGCGGGCAACACCTGACCACGTTCCAAACAAACGCCTAATCAAGACCGAATTAACAGCTAACAAGGTCGTTGATCATGCTAAATCGAGAACAAGTCATGGCAGAAGAGCTGTCGCATTTAGGGGTAACTGGATACGATCACTTCAGGAAACTCCTATCAACAATTCTTTCAAGAAAACCCCAAACTGACGACCTTGTAGTCTGCAAAACACGTGTTTTTTATTGCGAGATGGTAGAATAGCGACGTATTAGACTCTTTGGAATCCAGGAGTCAGGTGACAAAGAGATAGACGGGAAAAGCCTAGACCTCAACAAGAGGTACGAGGTTCTGACCGACAAAGGCAGGCAAACAAGAGGTAAAATAAACCTCAGGTTGATGGGCATGATATTTCTAAATCTAAATCTACCATAAGCAAAACTAAATTTAAGTAAATTTCATTACGTCAGCAAGAAGGCTTCAGATAACAATAGATTCTTCTACTATAAAAACATATTTTTTCGCCACTTTATTCGAATAATTGTTAGATCTGATATTATTTTAAAGATATCTAAATTGTGAGTGTAGTGGTCTTTTTATCTTCAATATTAAAAAATTTAGAATAAATGATAATTTTAACCAATCAAAAAAATCTGGGTGTGTGGTTATATGTCCACATGATACAAGAGAAAACTTCTAATTTTCCAATTTTAATATAGTAAATAGTAAAATGCAGAAAAAATTGTAAACACTTTAAATATTACACTGATCATGTACAATAACATTGGAACGATGCACTTCTTGTCGGACAGTAAACATGGCTGATGACGACTGGAGCCGAGTATAGACGATTCAGTGCGTCACCGACCCGAGCGCGCTTGATGTCGAGTGGAGACGAGTAAACCCGATTCAGCGTAACTGACCCGAGCGTGACGGTTCACTTACGTTCACTCCACAGCAAAACCGCGCCAAAGGAAGTTTTCACTTCAAAAGATAACCAAAATCTTATTAATCTTTCCTTTAAATGCCATATCGATTATTATTCCAATAATATGGTCGCCCATTTAACATTGTCCTTCAGTAAAACATTATCAAGGCCATACGTAAACCATTTTTACGATTGTTTCAATTAACTTTTGAATACGGTGTTTCTTATAGGGCCCTACACCTGGAAATTACAATTTACTTAAGCCTACTGTAGGCTACGGACTCCATCTAACATTCAATAAAGAGGTACGTCATTGTTTATGCTCTGGAAAATATCAAAGGCTGTGGTTGTAAAATAAATATAAACCGCCTGTATCTAGGCCTACACATCATTAAGTTTATATTGGTGTCAATACGGTGGTGGTATTTAAAGTTAATTGCTATTTATAGGTTAGGCCTATGTTTTAAATATCTTTCCAGTGCATCCTCATTATTAATGAAAGAGGAAGCTTCATGACAAAATACAGCTAGCAACAAAAGTAACTTGTCCTTCCTTATTCTGAAACAATCTTTTACACTTTGAACACTAAGTGTTTGCTCGTTCGCCAGGTATAAAAAAATTAAAGAAAATGTAAGTTCAGAGTTATTTGAAGTAAGACTCATTAAAATACAAATTTCTGTCGCCATTTAAATTTTTTAGTGCAGTCTTCAAATCACTATGCTCTTTAATTAATCGGCAATATCACTTCTATTTATCATTATTAAACTTTATAAGGCGTTTCAAGTGGTCGCTAATTTTGAAATGGATAAACTTTGTTTTTTCTCTAATCGTCCGATTCATTCACCACCAGAAAACTAAAGTATGTATTTTTTGTTGTTTTTTTTTCTCCTAGAGGGTAACAAAAATTCAACAAACTGTGAGGTTAATTTTTTTAAATTCAAATAATCTTTATTTATTAGGCCTAATACAGAAACAAAATCATAATATCGGATTTTGAGGAAAAAGTGTATCAGATTTTCATCATATGATCTTGGTAAATGCATTAAAATGTACACACTTAGCGTTCTTCCATTCGGCTATGGTTAATTTTTCTCTGAGGCTATTGAAACTATTTCAATGAAACTTATATCAATTGATTTATAAATAATTCAACTCGTTTTAAAACCCCACCATTGAAATTAGTTTTTCTTTAGATAACTTTATGTAAAGTCATAAATGTGTTGTTTTATGCAGATGGATATTTTGAATACAACAATAGGCTACCTGTAGTTATTACTTACTAAAATAAATATGGGAGTTATCAACAAGAAACGAAATTATAACCATATGGACGTTCATATAAAAATTATACCAAAATACAAGTTTAAAAAAGTACATTGTTTACTGCATTAAAATGGCCACGTATGAAGAAAGACTCCGTTTCATTTTTACTCAATAGAAACTGAATAGTAGTCTATTTAGGAACTTCAGATAGTCGTTTTTGTTTGTCATAGGTATCCAAGAGAATCTTTGAAAGTTAAATTCCAGCTGACGTCATGCTAGTTGGATGTTTACTGAGTTAGCAATAATTAATTTCATTGTTAAAATTTGACTGGCACAACAAAACATGAAGCATGTCCCGCGCTGTTATTACATGTGTATTCCATCAGTGGTATCAGTTACGCAGAGTGGGCTACACAGACACGCAGTACATGTATATTTGACAAAAAGATGACGGAATTTAATTAATTTTGCTCTGTTAATAGGTTTAATAACAGTGACAGTCGATGAAAGTTCTAAGAGCCACCTCAAACCGTTATTTTCCATAATGAATTCCTAACCCCACATCTTTCAGATTCGACTGATAAACACGTCATGTTTTAGCGACCACGACAAAATCTACATTTATTTTAATTGTAGGGCATTATTTTCATGCATTACAAATATTATAACACGAAACAACAAACAAAAGTTTTTTACGCGTGAAAGATCTCATAAAAGTAGACTAACGTCAGCTTTGTAAAGTAGCTGTGTTGTCAAAATGTCTGAACACAATTTTGTATTGAGGATTTCGAGAATTGAGTCACATAATTTGGCAAAAAGAGAGATAATTAGATAGACTATAAACCAAAATTATTTTATGATTGGTAGTGTAGGCCTATACTTATCTTTGTGTAGGACCTAGAAGGAAATATCTAAGAAGAACACTTTTATCCAAATACATTCTAATTCTGAATAAATACATTATGATAAAACCTACCCTCATTCAAACTAATATCATCTACTTAATTTACAATAAATATCTATTAAATTAAAAATTTTGTAAGAATACGTATTACTTTAAACAATTCAGAGGTTTTTTTTCTTTCGGATATTGTCATCAATTGTAATAGAAAAACATTCATTTCGGAATGGATAATTAATTTAAAATAGCTAATAATCAATAACCTAAAACATGTAGCCTATTGTTTAAAATTCCATACGAATTATAATTTTTTGTCCATTACTAATAGAGTAATTTTATTTAAATTCATGTTTAAGATTATAATTATAAGAATAAAATCCAAGAAACCAGAATATGAAGATTAAAGTTCGGATTAAGAAAGTCACAAAAGAGACACCAAGTGCAAAACTTTATGATCTTCTAAATATAAAATTTGTAGGTCTTTTGTTATGCAAAGAAAAAGGAAGAGTCAGGCTGATATGGATATTTATTTTTTTCATGAAATATTATAGGGTAACATACTTTTAATGAATAAAAAAACTGTGAGAACGTACAAACATGTAGGCTTTTATACCATACACAAATGGTAATACAGTGTCTATAAATATAAATTATTGTTATCTTACAGCAGGTTTAAATATGAGTGTAGAATCTGCGATAGTGATTGTAATAATACATAACCTCAAAAAAAGCATTACCACTTTAAAACAAATTATCGCCATGCCATGTTGTCTTTCACTCTTAACAGGTCGAACTAGAAGATGGTGTCCGATTGATTTTAGTTTAAAAAATTTAATTAACTAATATAATTTGATACAATATTAGTTTAACTAATAGTTGATCTTAAATAGATGAGTAAATGCTGAACTCAAATACAAATGTTTTCTGTACAAACAAAGCCATAAGTTTAAACCAAATAGGCTACGAAACACCCAATAGCCTAATGATTCTCATTTTTTAAATAATTAATTGTACTAACCATCTATTAACTCATTCCGCCTCCACGTTCTCAGATAAGTTTAAACAAATCTTTATATAACAGGCGTGAAGGGATGAAACAACTAAGCAGGGGTTGTTTTTGACCTAATCGAAATGAAGGAAACACTGACACGGGACACGGGCTCTCAAGTGTTGACAAGGTCGTACAATAGCAGGCCTAATCCGAGACCCAGCGGGAGTCCTAAGTAGCACAGAACAAAGGCCTCGAGGACCATTAGTTCAAACATTCATTGGCTGATTATTGTTTGAACAACATTATCCGGTAAATTGATTATGTTTGCCTAGTCCATTGTATCATTAGTTAGAGATTATGACGGGTTATCACCAGCATTAAATGTTTATCATTAGCATTTTTAGGAAGGTCAATTCATATTAGCAAATATATATAAATATTTACATTGTTATTTAACAAACATACATTGGATTTACTTAGGCCTACTTTTTTTTACAGGTTGATAATAGGCCGTCAGGAAATTGAAACCTTTGCTCCCAAAATTAATATTTTTACTTTACTCTAACAAAATGGATCATTGGACTTAAATAGTTTCTTTGACTTGTTTATAATATTCTGTGTGAAAATCTTCAAAAAACTACAACATTAATAGTATTTATAGCATTTATAGACTATGATTTAAAAAATATATATTTGAAGGAATAGCATCAGATAAGACATTCCAATGTGCTTGTTCTTTTAGGTTTAGATTAGCTGTTACATACCCGACTTTGCACGGTTTGATAATAGGTATTTAAATGGGTTAACTTATGTAAGCAAAAAATAGGGGCCATCGGGAGATATTGATGAATCTGTAAAACCAAGTAACTTATCCTATTACCCTTTTTAACCTTCTTATGAGTAGAATTTTTAAAAAAAATGCATTTTTTGTGGGTATTGTAGTACCTTTTTAGCTTACTACATTGTAGTAGGAATATTCTACATGCATTTCATGTTTCTAGGTCCAAAGGTTTAGATTGAATGTCAATAAATTGTTAAGACTATAACTTCTGTATATTTAGATAGGCTATGTAGGAATTAGAAATTACATTCTTAGTCACTTTAATAATTAATATAAATAAGGAAAAATCAAATTGTTATCTCATGGAGCCTAAGTCATATCCTACGTAAGCCGTGAAAATACAGTTTTACCTTTTTCAAACCTCTTAGGAGTCCAATTTTTAAAACAAGATCTATAGGCCTAACCTAAAAAAGGGATCTCGAGCTAGTTCTGTGCAGACAAAATAGAAACGTTATTAGAAATAAAATCACAAGATGCAGGATTACATTACACAAAGAACATCAAACAACAATAGGCTTAAAATGTTTTAGATTTATAATTTCATAAAGACAGTTGATTTAAACAATATTTATGTCTAAATAATTATGTTGAAAAGAATTTAAAACATTTAGGGTGTAAACACCAATTATGTTTAAAGAGGAATTTGAGAGTCCCACAATATGAAGGGGATAAAATCGGTCCAGCCATTTGAAATGTAGGGACAATAGGCCTACATACGGACGTTTTCTATGTTTTTGAAGATCTACAAAGATTATATTTTCTAAAATTTAGAACGTCTACTATAAACTTTTTAAACGGAAACACAAGATGCTTCGTTTGTTTAATGAAATCCTGTATCTAAATTACTTTAAACTGTTAGTAATGCTTAACGAATGCCCCTCCCAATAGGCCTAAGTGAACACAATTTTTTTTCTGTAACCTCTTTACACGAGTTAATCCTATTTATAGTTTTGCTTTGATTTCAAGCTCAAGTAGTCTTGAAGTAGACTAGGTCTATTTTATAGTTATTTCCGGATTGTTTATACACTCAGTAGGTCTACAGTTTAAATAAACATTATTTTAGACTAAAGTTGTTCAAATTAATCAATTAATGAAATTGAATTTGTACAAAAATGGTCATCCAAAGATGAAAAGACGATAGCCTATTTTGGATGGTGTTCTTTACAGAATAATATTGATTATTATTATCAGAATTATCACAGAGGGTTAGGTTAGGTTAATCAACCCTCAGGGCCGTCGCAATCCCGAGTAATCCAAGCTATATTTACACCTTTTTATGTCGTTCTGTCTTAGATCCCTCTCTCATATCTTTTTAACCAAATTTTGTTCTCTTCCAACCATGACACTATTAAAGTACTCCAAGATTAGGACTCTTTATTTTATGTTCTTTTTTTACCAAGCTGGTGGTAACCGACATGTTTTTTTCTATAAACAACAAGGACAATATATATATATATATATATATTTAGTTTATTCACAACAGCCTCTAGAGGATTCAAGTATCTCATGAAGATAAGATCTTGGAGTAATATTTTTACTACAAATTATTCCTTCTTTTCAAAAATAAAAATACACTTTATTTAATAGAAACTTCCATTTTTACCCTTTCGAACTATAGCGTTAATATATTGTTAATATATGTGTTTTGCACCTGATGATGTCTCTAGTGAAGGCGAAACAGTTGTAACGATCAACATACTACTTTTGTCGTCAAATAAAGTTATGTTTATGTAAGCCTAAGTATAACGTGATCCAAGTGTAGAATGTGTAAATGTTGTAACCAAACTAATAATATTATCGCTTCATTTAGATCTGTTGGATATTACAAACACATATAAAGCACGTCCATTCCTGTCATTTGTGATAGCAATAATAATGACAAAAGTCTTAATTATTCACTATAGAGTTATGTGAAGGGTAAACAAAAATCGATGTGTAGGCCTAGTATTTTCAGATAGGCCCTATATACGTCTTCAAATCCCCCGAGTTTGTCTGTCCAGCGCCTGCCGTATGCGCGGCATAAACGCATAGGCCGATTTTAATCAAATTTGATATGTGGGATTTTCACCACATGTCGTAATTAGACTATTCCCCCCACCCTATAAATAAAAATTTCAACTAAACTATAAGAAAAAACAAAACAAAATTACGATTTTCTAAAAATGAGCTATAACAATCAAACTTTTGTCAAGTGTATCCAAGGACCCAAGGGGATTTTTGTTTTAGAGACTCAAACAAAACTTATTGGTTGTCATCTCTCCAAAAATGACGGTGCGGGGTAAATTAATGATCCAAACACGTCTGAAAAATCTCAACTAAAAAAATATTACAACTCAGGTTTCATTGTAAAAAATAAAACAAAAGTGAACTTTGATTGCCTTCTTTAAAAACTAGATTTTACCAAATAGACTACAAATTAAGCTGAGAAAATGTTTACAGCAAAAGGGAAGCAAGTTTAGTCCCTATTTAAATTTTTTGTCATTACCTCCGGCCTATATACAGATAGCTTTTATTAGAAGAAAATTAAATCAATAAGACAATTACTATTTATTATTTTACAGTAAAATATCTATTTAAGAGCAGGAATACAGGATTATGTAAAATGATTACAAATAAGTATTTAATATTTACAATAAGTAAGACCACTAGAATAACATTTGATTTGTATTTTATACACGCTTATAATATAGGCTACAACTTATTTTATAAGAAGATGAACTTCAGAGCAAGCAATAGTTAATTTCCGATGGCGTATAATTAAATGAAAAATAACCATTAAAGTCAATATTGACGAACCATAATCACCATGGAAAATAAATGCTTGACCCATTACTATGAGTAGGAATAGTGTTTTAGTGTACAACAGTAGCAAAATATTCCAAAATTAGGTGTTAATGTTTTTATAAGACGGGTAAAATCTTTACTGTATTTAATATTGAAAGATTACACTATAGGCCCTACAGTCAGTTGTGAGTAATCAGGTTATGTTATTATTTTTTTTTACATTGGGGAAAAATGTAGTAGACAAATATTTCTGTGGACCATGTTAGGAATTTGAATTATCTAATCCAACATTATTTCAATGGCTGGTAAAGTTTGTCTTGCACAACTGTCCCATATTATTTCATAAGTAAAAATAATAAACTAAATTTCCAGAAAAGAAAAGAATATAAATGTAACAGATTATGACTTATAGGTTACAGTTATTTGGGGCACTTAATGATGACGATAAGAGAGCGCAATATTATATGAGTGAGAAAGTGTTCGTTTTGCTTTGAAAAGAATAACCTAAATTATACCTTAAAACTGAAAAGATGTCTTCGTTTTTGTTTATATTTAGCCTGCACATCAATTAAATCCTTGAGATTTCTACATTAGACCTATATAAAAACAGATTTACTCGATAAATTATAATAATGATTCGAAATTTACCCCTAACCACAATCACTGGAAACTTTAAAATAAAACACAATTATTCGATTAATTATTGAAAAAATAAATAAAGAACAATTAATCAATTAATTGTGTTTTATTTTAAAGTTTCCAGTGATTGTGGTTAGGGGTAAATTTCGAATCATTATTGTGAATTTCACCACAGTGCTCAACAACATTGTATCGATAAATTATGGAAGAAACTTATGAAAACCAAGAGAAATGAACTTAGAAATATTAGCAATGACCTTGACCTTAAGAATAGAAAATAAAAACTAAATATCATGATAAACAAAATCTAAGTAAAGGGCTTGTGAATATTTTGGTGCTCACACTAGAAATCAAAAATTCGTACCTATTTTTAAAGTTATTTAACTATTAAAAAATAGATAAAATAACAGAAATTTTAAAATAAGTTCTTAATCAGAACAAGGTGTAAATTAATTGTTAAATTTAATTTTTCCACCATGGCGAGCTAACAATAACATGTATAATTTGGAAGTGCAAGAGATTGTGTTTCATATTTTGGGTGAATTATATTTAGGATTTTTTAGACAATTATATTTTAAACAAGGTTCTATTGATAACGACACGTGCTTCGAAATACTTAATGGACAAAATATTCTTTATATTTATATATAAAACATCCAATTATATACAGATATGGCTTGATCAAAACATGAATAATGTTTAATTTTGTAGTTTATACCCCTCCTTATACCATACTCTGTTTATTTATCCACATTTAATCTATTTCGGTTGTTTAAATTTGATCTTAAGTTATTTTTCTTATATTATGGAGGGGGAAATAATTGTAATAAATTACTCAAATGTATTGTGTATGTATTACGTTATCTTCCATTCCAATTTCTATATGATGTAAATATGTACCATGTGGAGTATTAATAAACATCATTTGTTTTATCTAATGACCATAAAATAATTGACTAAGTTATATTACCAGCTCTATAGGCTGAATATAAAAATTCACTAACCTGTAATATAAAAACCAATTTAAATCCACAGATAAATTTTCTTAATTAGTTGTAAAATGTCAAATATAATCTAGTATGAAGCAATTTCATGTTTTCATATAGGTCTACCTACAGACTATTAAATCATAGGCTATTTAATATACAATTCATTATAATTATAAACTAAATGTTTAAAATATAATACTTAAAGAAACAAGAGCTCAAGTTATTACAATTAACTCCTATTGAATAGGCTACGCAATTAACACTCTTTGTACATTTTGTAATGGTCATTTAATAAGCTACATTAAAAAAAAAATCATCTCAATCTAAGCTATTTTTATTTTTAAGTGCTTTTATATTTTTTTGCAATTTTTAATTAATAGTCTAATAGTTACTTTATTGTTCTTGTTAAACGTTTGTTTGTAAAATAAAACCTTCCGGTAATTCATGAATTGTTTGTCTCTGTTATTATTTTTCTTCCCCCCTCCTTTATTGTAACTGTAATTATTACCGTAAATTGCTGTTTATTAAGGTTTTAAACTTTTTTAGCATAGATGGATAATGGACTTTTTTGTTCTTTGCTTGGAATTATATCCTAATAGCTATAAAATATTTCTAAAATCCACCTCTTAAACATAATGTCAACCAACGTTATAAATATTCTCATTTTAAAAATTGTGTAGGCCTATAGTTAGTATCTAATTCAAATTTAAACCTATAAATTATGATTTAATAAATTATATCGTTTTACTGTACATAGGCCTATAACTTAGGTTAAGTTATTTTTTAAAAAGAAATTTTGTTTTCATTAGGGCCTGCATAAAAAAACTATCAACATAATTTATAAATGTTAAACAAATGTATTAAAATATATTAGCCTAACAACCGTTTAAACTGCTATAGGCTACACTAAATCAAAAATACCGGCAAAATAATAATAATAATAATAATAATAATAAGGAGTAGGCCCCAATTTTCTCAATTATTTAATTAAATATAATTTTAATTAAGCCTACTGTATTAAATTTATACATTGATGCTGTTATAAAAATTACAAATTTTTAATTAAAATAATAATTATGTATTTACTTATGAACTGAGTAGGCTATAGGCTACTAAAAAATAATTAATGAACTTTTAAATATATTGTAAGATATTACCTTCATTAATATAAATTAAGTTTTTAAACAAAACTTACAACAAAGATTGACATAAATATATTTTGAATGACAAAATAAATCTTCAAACTTAGGCTAATCCAAAATTTAAGCAAATTAACTTACTTTATTCATTGGCAAATGATGGGCACTGTACAACGGTCCGGCTACCCGCGTCACAGGATTTACGTCCGTTAACATTTTTACAAATACAAAAAATCGTTCCTAAAAAAATCTAACCTAAAATTCACCACTAACAGAACTTAACATCTCGTAAACACTTCGCATAGGCTTCACCTGACCTACTGGTTCCAGAGGTTAGTAGACACTGAAGATTCCATGTCTTCCAGCTTGCCCCACCAGTAAGTCAACCAATGGGAGGAGTCCGTTTCGCCTAACAACCAATCACAACGCGTACATTTAATATTCTGTCCTGCCCACTATTTTTAACCTAACACTTAAACGTTATTTACCCCACCATTGTAAGCTTAATCGATACTAACGCTCCTTGCGATTGTTTCATGTAGCTGGATCTTTCAACACCATTCAATAATAGAAAAGCCATATTACTCGTGTAACAGATAAAGGTAGAAGAAGATAGTTTGAGACAAATGGATAATTATTTACTATGTGATCAAATTAATAAAGTACAGTCATTTAAATAAACTATTTGATGGACTGTTTTATAGCTTTTAACCAATGTGGATAATGTTGTAGGCCTATTTAACAGAGTGTAACGCTTTTTGCTACAGGCCTAGCGCGCAAATGGTTTTGCTTGACTTGATGATATTGTAAATGGTCAAACAATTAATAGGCCTATAAAAAAGTATGCAACAATTTTTCACTGTATTATTGGAATATCAATGTTTTTCCCTGATAGCCTTAATGTCTTATCACATTACAAGTTATTTATTCATCTCACTATTATTTTTTATACATGACACTAATGTTTTTTCATTCACGCACCAATGTTTCATTCCATAATAGGTAGGCTACTAATATTTTTTTTCACTCACGGCACTAATGTTTTATCCCATAGCCTAACACTAGTTGTTTATCTAGTGGTAGCCTACTAGACTAATGTTTATCACTCATAGTTGTCCTCCAGGCTTTGCACAAGTTGTAACAATTTATTGAAATTATCCTTCAAAACTTGCAAAAATTTCCCAAAACAATAGGCTGCACCAAACTCCATTTTGAACGCCATATTCTCCCTTAACCAACGAGGCACAGGCCTACAATTATATACATAACCTATCATATGACCTTTCTTTGCAACTTCTCACGTCTCACATACAGTAGGTCTATAGGCTACGTAGTATAAAGAAAGATAGGAAGCCTTAGGTTAAAACATCGACCTAATTTTGAGGTCCCTTGAGTCCCAAAAAAAAGATTTAAACCAAAAATGGTGTATGGTCATATTTTGGGGATATTCTATGTAAAATAAACTACATAAATTTATGAATTTCTCAAATAAGATTTAACGGTTTTTATCATAGTTTGCTCAAGTGTAGCCACTAAGAATCCAAGCAAATCGTAGGCTACTGGACGCCATCTTTACAAAAATGTCGGTTCGTGAGTGTTCGGTAAAAAGTAGGCTTAACTACATAGACTGGGTCTCTTATAAAATTTTTATTTTTTTCAAATTCGTCATTACCGATTTAGATAAAATTTTAGTAAAATATGAAGATTAATGACCTAAACTAGTTTGTAAAATTTAAATTTAAAATCATTTGTCAACTGTTCTGGCATAGGCTAATTATTGAGGAAAAACAAATAGTAACTTAACCTAAACCGCCGTCATTAAAAATCGATTTTTCTGAGGGCGAGTTTGTAGCACAACCAAAGCAAGTTTAGACTCTATTTATTAATTTCAAACAGAATCCGTGGTTCATTTTCACTTTTTGGTTGAGAACTATCGAAAAACGTTTTTGTTACAATTAGTTTTGGTTAATTGGTATTTGGTTTTAAGGATGTGCAACTAAATAAAACACAAATATATGTATAAAACTAAACATATACCTAGTAGATTAGACGAGTTATTATGGAACTTACCTTTTTTCAAATGTGTCTTAGGCTAGTGGGGATTGAAACAAACAGACAAAACTCATTGGGAGTCAATTTTATTTAGGATGAAAACAGTAGAAAAATAGTCAGAAATTAGAATAATAATTTACACAATTCTATGATGAGCAATAGAAATCTAAAGATGTATAAAAGTTTAGATAATTATAAAGAATTATGGTTGTTACACTTTATTACATTAATGGGTTTAGTTTATACATAGGGCCTAGGCCTACTTAAATAAACGTTTTGTAATTATGTAACGATTGGAAGTATATAGACTAATAATGTGTTTTAGTTCATTCTTGTGACAGTATAATATACAGAGTGAATGGTAAACAATGTGTTTGACAATCTTAAAGAATTACAAACTGTGTTAATGTTAAGTCTAGGTTGTTTTCCACAAACGATATGAGTAGGCCCTACTGGAATAGGCCTATTGGTAGACCTGTGTTAGGTTGGGCAATATAATGTTAATTTTTGTTAATATGCTATTATTTATTTATTTTTTTAACTAGTAGTTGTTGACGGTAGGATAACTATAACATCATATAAGCTATCATGTGTTATTGTTGTTTATTAAGTTTTTTAAAGTGTTAATCAGTGAACGAAACGGAGAGAAAGTGCTATTTTTGGAAGACTTTGACTATAATTTTTTATGGTTGTATTTTGATTATTTTGGTAAATATTTCTAAGTCATAAAAATATGTAGGCCTATTTAAAGGTTGGGAATAATTATTAGACATTTAAATTTTTTACCGATAACTACCGAAATAACATTGTTTGAGAGATGACAAGAAATACGATTTAATTGGGACGTTTGATAAACGTTAAAACTCTGTTGGAAGTAATTGTAGGCTAATTAAAGTATCGAGATAAGGCGAAAATATGCCCACACACCAAATTTTAAAAATCCGTCTACTCGCATGAGTTGACTGACTAATACAGGTAAAAAACAAGTTGATGCTCTCCAACCACATCATACAACCTAGTTTGTCTCTGTCATTATTGGAAATGTTAAATTGTAGGCTACTGCAAACATCAAGATTGTCCAGCAAGGTATGATTGTTTTCAGTTGTTACACAGATTTTCTGAACCTCGTAATTGTGTATATCAGCCCTACTTTCATGACGTAGGCTAGCCCTTAACAAGCTTCATAGAAATGGATATAAGTATTAAAAGTTTCCACTCGCTTCCCTATAGGCCTATAGCCTAGCAGGCTCGAAACTATAATGTGTAAGAGGCTACTCTTCCAACGTTCGTATTGGTGGCTTGGGCCTACTACATTTTCTTGAGAGGTCAGATTTTCAAAAATACATTTTTATAATAACTTCGCCATTTGTATTGTACATGGTGTTTCAAAAAGCACGCAACCCTATTTTTGATGACGTGAATTTATTACTTAAATTGGTTCACTTAAAAAATAATAGACTATAACATTATATAATTATACGATATTCAAGTTCCCTTTAATCTTTTATAAAAATGTTCAAAATGACTTTCTCCGTTTGCAATACAGGTTCTAACACGTTTCATAACATTTTTTCCCTCAGTAATGTTTGAAATCTCACTTTCAATATTATTCTTCAATTCGTCAAGTGTATGAGGATTTTTTTAAAACCCCTACTTTTTAAATACCCCAAAGGAAAAAGTCTGCATGAGTAAGATCTGGCAATCTTGGTGGCCACAATCTTTTTGATATCACAGAATGGCCAAAAAAATTCAGCAACATATCCAGCGTTACATTAGACGTATGACACGTTGCGTTATCCTGCTGGAACCAACAATAGTCTATCGTTCGTGAAATTCTAACAAGGCTATAAATTGGTCAATTAAGTTGCTATAAACCACACCACCCACAGATTTGTCAATAAATAAAGGCCCTATAACAGCAATTTTAGTGCATTACAATAACACGTCATGACGAGCCAACAATGATAACAGTTTTGCCAACTGATATTTGGGAAAGAAAAATTTACCTGTGCGTAACTTATACCTTCTTTATCTTCGGGTTGCGTCCTTTTTGAAACACCCTTTATATTTTATATGTTATTGGTAAAATTAGGCTACATGCAGTATTAAAATATGCTATGAATTTTTTTAATTTAATTTAGTGTGTTAGGTGTTGAATAATATGAGATATGAACAAAAACAGTTTCAATAAGGTTTTTATAAGAGTACAATATAGGCTACCAAATTTCACGTTCCTATATTCATTTTTGTACTCTCTATCATGCTTAGGCCTACATACAGCGACAGACGGACAACACGACGAAAATCACTTTTACAGTTCCTTGTGGTCATGAAAAGTAAAGATCAGTCAAAAAACAGAGGTCAAACCTTTGGAGGATTACCTACCAAACTGACCCTATACTTTATATGAGTTAAGTTATTATGTAGGCCTATAAACAAACGGAAAATTCCGACCTATAAAAACAAATTAATTAGGCCTATTGAATTTTTTTTTTAGTTTGGAAAGTTTTTGTAGTTTAAACCACCTTTTATTTAGATGTCATTATTTCCTATCTTGATTACGATTGTTTCTTCCTATTTTTAATGTCAAACTGTCTGAAATACAAATTTATGAAGCTCTTTATAAAACACCAACTAAACTAGTCAGTAGTCCCTTTGTTCCATTACAATATACTTTTGATCAGTTGTCATATTATAATTATGTATCCCACATTTTATTTAGTTTATAACTTATTCACATTTAAGTCCAGTAAGTTCTAACCTATAGTCTATCTAAAACATGAGCAAGAAAGCTGTGCAGTAAAGCCAGACGTAGATTAGTCCTACCTCAATGCAATCGTTCCATTTCCTTTCCACATGGTTTGCCTCAAGCCCAAACATAACCTACTTTTGTTTTTTGTTTCACCTGTCAACAAAGATGATCATTGAAGATCTTCATTGCCGAATTTCTGAAATAGAAATTCTATTTTTTTTTTGTGTGTGTGGGGGGACTTCAAGAAAAGTACGATAGCCGAGATGACGAAATATCCAACAATAGTAGGCCTAGCCTAGTTAATATTTTTAATTACTCACATATTAACCAGTAGCCTATAGAGAGAGTTATATGACGGATCAAAAAATTTAGAAGTAGTTTTTAGGGATATATTTGTTTTGACGTCCCGTAAGTAAAAAAAAAGTCTTTAGAATGATGTTTCTTGTCATAGGCCTACTGCACATACGTGCACAAGTTTTTGACATATCTCGGGGAATTATTTTTGCTTTTTTTATAGCCTAACTTAAAATTTAAGGATAACTGCAGTAAGGAAAAAAATACGATTTTATAAAAATCTACTTTAACGATTTTGATCAAATTTTGATCAAATTTTGATTAAGTGTAGCCTTTAAAGACCGAAACTAAACTAAAACATCAGCTTTGAAGTAGGCTAAATACTTAATTCCTTTTTATAGATTTCGTTCAAGTCTTAGGGAACTGTAGAGATTAATGGACCACAACCGTCTGCGATTGCAAGTAAAAATAGTTTAAGTTTCAGGCATAATTAGCAAAAATATCAAAATGAAGCTTAACCGTCGTCATTAAAGCTCGACTTGTTTATGGCTCGTACAAAGCAAGTTTATTTAAATATATTTTCAAAGATGACGTCTATGATTCATTTTCACAATTTGATTGACAACTAGGCCTACATCTACCGAACTAACATTTTAGGTGACTATTTAGTTTTGGCAATGACTACATAAATACTATAAGACACGACATAGGATAGGGAAATAGTCTACGCTTTACGGGTGCTGTTCGTCACAAGTTTGACACACAGCTATCAGAAAGCGCTAGCAGCAGGTGCTTGACTGTACGCATCCCACTTGGTTGAGACTGTACAACTGTTGACCTCTCTCTCACAAACCTTCTCACTTACTTCCGTCAGCATAGTCAGTGTTGTCAGTTCGTGCGCTGAGATAAGCGATTCTCGACCTTCCCTCGCATCTCTGGTCCCATATGTGGCATCAGTGCGTTTTCTCTTACCCGCCATTGTTTGACCGTAGAGCCACCTAGCGCCAGTCACATCAACTTCAGATTCTCTAGCAGAGCGACAGCTCCACACCCTAACGGGTATTGGTCAACTCAAGAATAAGCGTAGAATATTTAACATGGCCATGTCGTGTCTTATAGTATTTATGTAGTCATTGGTTTTGGTTGGTTTTTATTTGGATTGGAAGATGAGTGGAAAGGTTTGTGCAATGTTTTTGTACCATTTAATACATACACTGTGTATTCGCGTGTACAATTTTTAGTCAACCATAAGTTAACTTTCTGTTACGATTTCAGGTTTTTTATTAAAATTCGATAAAAATAGTTAGAAATAAATTGACAACGTCTATGGTCTAGTTTTTGTTTTTGACAGATAATTTCGGAACCGGAATTTAGGGAGGGGGGATGGAGACCTATATATTTTGTTTGGTTTACTTTGGAAAAAATGATTTAAACCAATAGAGGTGAATTTGAGAAAAATAAAACATATTTATTTTGACTTTATAAACACGTAGCCTATTTCTTAAATACACTAAATCATACTGAACTTGGTAGGCCTATTCAGTTTAATTTCCTATTCCTAAAAAATGAAGAAATGAATCTGTAGCCTATGTCAGGTTATTTTATGGTTTTTAGAAAGAGAAAGAACGTTACTATTTAGCTTATATGGTTATACAAACTAAAACTAACTTAACACAATTTTCAAAAATATAAACTCTTAACGTCGTCATCTTGCCCCGGTCTCCCCTACCACTAAATAGTAGTTATAGTTTAGTGATTGTAGCTCATGTATCACTGAGGATGACGACTTTGTCGTTGAAACGCGTTTGATTAAGTAAACGTATTTTTTGTGAGATCTTGTGTTCGAGTTTCTGTTTCTCTAAAACGAACCACTAAGTTTTGAGTTAATGAAAAAATAATCTAAACAATCCTGGGGATTAGGCCTGTGCCGAAAATATACCCACGACCAATTTAGGCTAAATTTGATTAAAATCTGTCTAAACTCGGTTTGGAGTATAGTATACACATAGGCCTACTACAGACAGACATTGGGGGCCTAGGCCTACTAAAAACAAACCAAAAACACTTTTCAGTGATAAACTCAACAAAAATGTTTTCATCTATTACGAAACTTTCCCTATACACAGTTTTATTTTACTATTTAGGCACTTCAAATTAGGCCTACTACTTTATGATCCTAAATCACACCTGTAATCTAATTGAAAATTTTTATTAAGCATATAACGTCAAATTGTAGTTAAAATATTAGTACATAACTTTTACATCAGTCAATACGAATGGTAGAGTGTCCTTTCAATCTTATACACGGCAACGTAATAGATCAGTATTTCAGATTTGTCCATAGATCTACCAAGCCTGCAGAAGTCTCAACACTCGGTACTAAGCACCAGCATTGTGAGGTTATCCGGACATCTGTCCCCTATCTTAGCTGTTACTAATTACATATCTAATTGCGTGTGTTTCTGTCAGTTACTATAGGATATGACGTCATTCCTAATTAGACAACATGAAAGAGCACGCCGCTCTATATTGTAATCAATGACAGTATAATCTAATATTTTGTATTACTTTAACGAATATATCACAACTAATTAAATTTACATAAATATTCTCAGTTTTTATCTACTAAACCCACATTGTGTAAAGTATCTACGAGTCACAAACTGTAATGTAAACCTACACAGTGTAGATCTACTTCTTTTGCAACTATCTTGAGTCTTATTTTGGGGGAAAAAAACGATAAGATTTATCAAACAGCTGATAGCTGACATGATAGGACTTGGATTGTTTATATAACCTATTTGTAAATAACTGGCGAGAGTTAATAAAATATTCTGATTGTCAAACTGTAAAAATGAACTATTTTTAAACTGCCGGCATTTTTATAGTTTGAAGATATGTATTTTCTTAGTAAAAAACATTTAACTGAATATTAAAATCAACCTTATGTGAAAATTTTGACTTAAATCTGACTAAAAATAACCTATATTAAAATATTAATGTTGGTTTTAGCTTTATTTATTTATAGGTTAGGCTTTTTGTTTGTTTCCTTTGCAATAACTTTCTTCATTTTTATAGTAGAAAAGACGTACGAAACTCAGTGGATGCATAAACTGCAAACAACCTATTCTGTGACATCGTAGGGTAGCCTATAGGCTACGATGTTATTAAAAAAAAACATGTAATTTAAAAGAAACTAGCAATTGAAATTTAAAATAGTAGTTTTGTGTAATGACACAACATGCACACATTTTGTTGACACAGTTAATTGCTTTACCAATAGCCTAAATGGATCTCCAAACAACAAGGGTGATTATGCGTGGTTTTGTATAACTTATTTAAGCGAGACTGAAGAAAAAAGAGAAAACTGTGACATTCGAGGGAAATAAATTGGCTTAAAAAACTAAATACATTTAATCACCTGCTACGAGCCACACAATATTAATATTATACCTATACAATACGTATACCTATGAATGTATACGAATCATTTCTTGAAGATAAATAAACTTATATTTTTCATCTAGAAGCGCTGTGATTAGATTCACCACATAGTTACTCATCAGAGCTATCCTCTTGAAATATTTCCTAATTTCTCTTTCCTTGGGAAGAAACCTCATTCCTTTTACTTTCCAGGTCTGTTGTGACCATAACAGGTCGAAATACCATATATTTTTATCGTAGGAGCATCCTGTTTTATTTTTGAGGAAAGCGGTTTGAACTCCTTCTGAAAGGAAGTTCTTAATTATTCTGCATTTCGCTTCACACATTTTTCATCAGCGTCATTTTTAGCATTTTATATAGGCTTAAATAACTACCTTCACCAAAGTGCAGGCCGAATATGTTCGACTGTCTAGGAGACCTTAGGGAGACGTCTTTCAATGTTATCCTTTAATTCGCCAAGTGTATGAGCATTTTTTTAAACCCTTACTTTTTAAATACCCCAAAGTAAAAAGTCTTCAGGAGTAAGATCTGAGGATCTTGGAGGCCACAATGATCTTGATATCACAGAAAGGCCAAAAAATTCCCGTAACATGTCCAGCGTTTCATTAGAAGTATGACAAGTTGCGTTATCCTTCTGGAACCAGCAATATCGTTCGTGTAAATCTAACAAGGTTATAAATAGTTCAATGAAGTTACAATAAACCACACCATCTACAGATTTTTCAAATAATAAAGGTCCTATAACACGACGATGGGAGATCGCACACCAAACACTAATTTTACGTGCGTCTAGTGGTCGTTCGTGAAACGAGTGAGGATTTTCAGCGCTCCATATTTGGCAGTTTTGGTTGTTAATGTATCCATACAAGTGAAACCATGCCTCGTCACTATAAAAAACACGATACACATTTCAATACCCTTGTCACATTAACAAGAGAACGCACCCAACGACAATACTGTAGACGTATACCGTGGTTAACTTCTTTCAGTTCATGAACGACACCAATGCAGTAAGCACGCAGTTTTAAGTTTTTAGTAGCCCTAAAAGCGGTAGATGTGAAAATCCAGCCTGTGAAGATAACTGTCTAAGTGATTTGCTGGGTGAGAGATTCAAACGTTCTTTCATATCGTCCAAAACTCCCACTGTTAACAGTGATGGTCGACCTGTGCTTTTCCGATCATACACACTGCCAGACGAAATATTGTTGACTTATTAGGTACTGAAGAATTGGGAATTTGTAACTAGAACTCACCTTTTAATTGTTTGTAAGATTTATAGCGCAATAAGTCTCTATAATAAATACACGTTCATCCTTGGAAAAAGACATAGTTGAAAATATACACACACTTACAAAGACAAATGCATACTGGAATAACACTATTACATTACAATAATACATGACGAGTCAACAATGATAACAGTTTTGCCAACTGATAGTTGTTGAAGAAAAAATTGACCTATGCGTAGCTTATACCTTCTTAAACTTCGGGTTGCGTACTTTTTGAAACACCCGTTAGTATGTGAGTAGAATTCCAGATACAATATATAAATTTTCACTTTAAAAATTATATTTTATTCTCCAAGAAAAGAAATTATAGTTAAAATCATGAACTGAATCCAAGTAGGCGTACTGTAATTTATTGTATTAATCTTGTGTTAATATACATACAACATAGGCCTACTTTAAAATAAAAAAACTTAACGCAAACAAAATTTTGATAGTTTATAGAAAAAATACTCTTAATAGAATCAAACTAAACATTTCAGAGCTATACAGAATTATAACTTTTCTAATCAGTTACCCTGTTCATCTATATGTAGTGGGAAATCAATAATAAGCTATCGGATGGGCAACTTCGAATAAATAATCGAAACAAATTTATCATTAAATATATTATAAGACTTACCGTCACAATAGTCTAATTTATCTGTAGTTATCTCACTACGGCCGTTTCGGCTATTCAGCCATTTTCAAGTTCTATGCGGGTATTACCGTTGTCTTAGTTTAAAATAGAAACCACGAACACACGACACATCACAAACACACAAGTTCTTTATACATTTAAAACATTTAAAACATGATGTAGTAGGCCCACTGTCACAACGCGTAACAAATTTATCCCCAAAATTGCTTTTTATGGTGGAAATTAAAAAAATGAAATGTAATCTGTCCTTGTCGTTTAATATTATTCTTTACAATTAAAACCCTCTACCACCATGTTCAAGACTTCCGCACATTTTTGTTTTGTTTTTCACATTAGAAAGACGAAAGAAACAATGAGAAGGTCGTTTTAAAATGGTCATGTTGTTTCAACTAAACCGTTTAAGGGAGGTGTGTTTTTTTTTTTAAATCATCTAAATTCATTAAACCCAGTTTAGGAGAAAAACTACTTTTGTTTTAAGATTGCATAAAACATTTTGGAAGATGAGGTTGAAACATAACCTCAATTTGACCAATAGGCTAGTCTATTAGTCCAACAAGTGTGATTTTAACATATATTTTTTAAATATAATGTGCTATACATTAGTTGGTCAGTCACAGCTGATTTGCTGAGTTATCATCTTCCATTGCATGATTCGGTTATCATTTACTTATTTAACAATGGCCTATTTGTTAATATTGACCTTGTGTGAGACGGTCATAAAGCTAATACAAGGTTAAGATTAGCCATTACAATAGATAGTCCTTACATACGTGTTGGTTATTTTTAACTAGCCTACATCCCAGTTAGTAAATCGCTTACGTTTGTTAGCTAAGGTCGTATTAACATTATAGAATTGGTACTTCTAATAATTAAATTCCCGCTTATACGGTTATTAATTACCCATTTTTTGTTAATAATACAATATTCTTCAACTCTCAAAAGGTTAAGTTCAAATATTTTAAAGAAATAATGTTATTTTAGCTGTAAATAAGGGGTTAAATGGCTAAGACTTCTTAGTTCCAGGATAATCATAAAGATTTTAGTAAATAGAATATGGCTCAATTTGGGCTATAGGTTTATGTGGATAATTTTTTGACGTTTTCACAAATAACGTACTAGGCTTCAAAAAGTTTTGTAATAGGTCAAAAAGGTCTATGTTTTTTGTAGAAATATTTCTTTTGAGATGCCCTGAATTCCAAAAACACAGTTTGAAACAATATTTGTGTGTTGTATTTCTCCCAATGGTCTGTCCAGTAGCCTACTCTACAGCATAAATGAGTGGAGATATATTTTTTAATTGTGTGAGTATTGTGACATATTTTTCATCATGTTTTTGATAATTCAAATTTTGGGAGTAGCTACATAGAAAAATCTAAAACTTCTAAACTGCCTCATAGCCTACATTTTGGTAAGTAAGTTACTTCCTAAAAATGTCATCTGAAGAAAACAATAGAATCGTTTATAGCCCATGTTATAAAGACATAATTTCTCAAACTGGGTTCTACATATTGATTTAAATTCTTATCGACTTCAAAAAAGAAGGAGGTTCTGTATTCGACCTGATTTTTTTTTTATATGCATGTCCGCATATATTTCCGGAACGGCTTAACCGATTTAATTGGGGGTGGTCTCATTTGAAAGAGTATGATCCCGAGATGGTCCCGTTTCATTACTGACTTGATTGAGCCATTAAAAAAAATTAATGAAATCTCAATAGCAGTAACCCAAAGTACAAGGCTATACCAAATTGCAAGTAAAACATATGTAGGCTACGGTTTATTAGATGTACCTTTAGAGTAAGTTTATAGCAGAAGAGAAGGAACTTTAGATTCTATTTAAAAATATTTCACATAATGTGACTCTTCAATATCCTACCAATAATCTCACATCAGAAATACATGGGGAAACTCAGGTTATTAAGTCACATTGCTTTGGGATATAAATATTCATTTTCACTAAAATAATCGAAATCGTTTGCGCCTGTTTTGAAATATTCAAACATTTACGATTAACGGATTCATAACCTGTTTTTATAACATTTGAATTCGTAACTTTATGGAAGTTTGTGCCTTTTAGAACCTACATTTTATCAAAAATTTTAAACAATCGATACAACGTAAACCAACAAAATCAAAACTTGGCAGTTTACCCTTAAATTGTGAGCTTGATATATATATATATATATATATATATATATATATATATATTGCGTATGAGGATGGGGAAAACGTTTGTACGCAATTAACTTAATTTGAAATATCTAAACTGTAAAGTGAACATGTAGTTGAAGAGGTTATATAAATCAATAATCAAAACAACTTAATAATAATTTCAGAAAATGTCATAAAAGAATGGTAGCCTATATCCACGATTTATCAACAAAGAAATTAAATATCGATTTCCAACTCATTATAACCAATCAATGGATATAGGTATAGACCTATGACATTAACATTTCTAAATGCCAGCGTCTGGCAGCTTCACGAAGCCAGTTTGTTGGAGAAATTGGATTAATAATTGCAACAGGGAAGAAGTAGGAAAATAATAAATATTGATTAAAACTGCCCCAATACAAGTACTGTGTATATTATACACACATTTAAATTTATGTTACCAACGTTGCAAAGTTTCATAATAATAGTATAAGTTAGAGACAGTAATATGATTGTGAACATATTAGTTAAAACAAAATAATCCGAATATTTATCTAACATACTCTTATGTCTAAATTTCAACCCACATTTGGAAGTTCGAGATGTATAAATTTGGCTATAAATTCTTTATTTTTACTGTTGTAGAGACTTGGAGTTCAAATCACCAAGAGCTCCACATTTTGTCGTAATTTGAGGTGTGTTTAGTTTGAATTATTGCAATACAATACTGGGAAAATTGTTTTAAATGGGCGCCATTTTGGAACTGTCATAACAGTTTTGGTGGTTAACAAACTTGGACAAGAGAAACCTAAAAAGGATCTCTGTAGCACAATTGAACAATACGGAACAAAAATAGTAACTCAACATTACATAAAATGTAGCCTACATAATTCCATCTAATAGACTGTAGAGCATTGCACAAACGGCAGACTACTCCAAAAACTAAGGAACCTTATATATAAACTTATTATATATATATATATATATATATATATATATATATATATATGAGAGAGAGAGAGAGAGAGAGAGAGAGAGAGAGAGAGAGAGAGAGAGAGAGAGAGAGAGAGAGAGAGAGAGAGAGAGAGAGAGAGAGAGAGAGAGAGAGAGAGAGAGAGAGAGGGGAGGAAGGGGGGAGAGAAGTAAAAAAAATTGTTACAAACGTAAACTCAAAATTGAAAAACGATAGCTATTAGCTCTATCTAGTAGCCAGAACTTTAGTTTAATTTTGGTCAAATTTGGAATGTAAGCTATATTTTATTAATTTTCCAGTTCGTTAAAGAGATTCTGATTGAAAAACTAATTGCAATATTTTAAATAACGTCATATATATATACAGGGATCAAGGGCGGGTAACACTTGGATCTTAATACAAAACTAAAAACAAAATGGCGTCTTATTACGTCAGCTTATCATACAAACTGACTATAATAATATAAGTTATTTCATCACTAGAAACAAAAGTGATCGTTTCGTTGCACAATCGTGTTTTACGAGCGAAGCGAAGCCGAACTCGGAGATACGATTAGGCGCCGAAAATACACTTTTGTTTTGGTATGTGTTTTTTCATACGGAAAAACAACGTTTTTTCATACGGAAAATAAAATAAAAGTAAACAAACATAACAACAAATTTTTAGGTTAGTTTTTATTTATTTTAATAACAACATAGTCACAACATAATAACATTCAAGTAAATCTCCCATTACTTCTTTTGCTTCTTTTAAAACACTGTCAGGAATTTCCATCTCACTATCTTGCACATTGTAAATATTTAATTTCATCAGTGCTTACCCTAAAGTTGGTATACCAAATTACAGTTAATCCTTTCTTCTATATAATAGGGTAAGGCTGCTTTAAAAAAATTAATGAAGACATAATTTTGCAAGTTGCACAGCAGAAGAGGTTCCAAGTTTGACATTTAAACGTAGAATTGAATAAATTTTGTTCGAAATGTCTTATTTCGATGGGAAAATATGCTTTAAATTTTGAGGAATCTTGGAAAATAGATTTAGGTCTTCTTTGGAAATATCAAGAATCTTGGAAGCAGATTTAAGGATTATTCAAACTATGCAATCCTGCTGTAGGCCCTATATTTAGTTTTTAATTTAGCATCATCCTTAAAACTTGTATTTGAATAATGGTTTTCACTTATGTGAATGCGGTTTCTAATTGTGTTCATTTCGATTTTTAGGTTAGACTCGTCTCTTTTCTTTGTGAATAATAAACGAAATATAAGCTCAGAAATTCTGTACCTACTCTGTTGTAACTTTTCTATAATTTATTTTAAACCATCAAGAGATATGTCGTTTATATTAACATAATCTAAAAAAAAAAAAAAAAAAAAATTTAATTTAAAATTAATTCTACGAAAATATATTTCTTTATATTCATACACGACTGCTAATGTCGTTAATCAATTCGTTTCACATAGTTAGCGAAATAAAATATTCTGTGACTTAATTATAGGTTATGTTCACCCTGGATCATCATCAGTATGCAGGCGCACGCGCAGATACGCGGACATTACAAAATCTTGCTTTGTGCATATTAATTACAACGGAGAAAGTCGTTCCGAGAAGTTGAACAGCCTGGTTTGTCATTTCTATTATAATTGTTACATTTTATTTTGCTTCAAATTGTTGTTTCTGGAGCAGAACAGTTATGTATTGTGTGAATACAGTTTAGTGGAGAGACAATACAGAATAAAGTAATAATGTGGTTTTAAATAATTTATTTGTTATTGCTGAAGTAGGGGGGGGGGAGGTATAAATATAAATAAACAATGCAATAACTTTTTACATACTTTCTCAACACCTATTCCTGAAACCAATACAGTCTCAGCGTAAATCGAATTTGATTAAAATCGAGCTTTTAAAATCAAGGTTCGTTTTTTACTTTGCCAATTATTCCTGATCTGAAATTTTTTTGCGATTTTTTACAAGTCTTGTGTCATTAGTCTTCAAGTTTTGCTAAAAAATAATACGAAATTGAGAGACCAGATTTTGAGAAATTAAATATTTTAAAACAACCAAACGGTCGATTTTTGTTTTTTACCGCTATTTCAAGAACCGTGTTTATTACTTATGACAGACACCCGCATATTTTGAATTAAGAAAAAATTAATTTTCACAGAATGCCCAAACTACACAACAAATTTGATCAAAATCTGTGCACGCGTTTGTGCTGAACTGCACTGATCATACGACAAAAAACAAACATCAATCCAAAAAACAATTTTCGTCATACTGCTTCAAAAACAGCTGTTTTCAATACATGCATCGAGTTGCTAAAGTTGTTCTTTTTAGTCCTACGACCTAAAAACATCAGCTGAGGTTGAGGTCATCAGCTGTTACTTCGTTTGCACGAATTAATTAACGATTGTAAAGCATCTATAAAAACAACCGATACTTTCGATTGTAAATAACCGTTAAAACAGCTGTTACCATCGATTTGAAGATAAATAGGTTATAACATCATCGATAGCCTATAAACTTTCTCTATAGGCCTACTACTTAGCCTATAATATGTGAATGAGAATAGAAAATTTGATGTTTAATATTATTGTTAGGATTCAAAACCCAATATTTTGAAGGTTAGAGCCTTAGTAAAAAGAAAACTATCATAAATTGAATCAGAAACATAACAATACAAGATGGTCGTTCAACTTAATATGATTTTAAGAAATTGTAGATCACAAAAGGTCTTGAACAATTGTAGATAAAACGGAAGTAACATCCAGACAGTAGCCAATCCTTACAAGGTCTTTACCACGGCCAAATAACAGAATGTATATTCCACGGGAAGTAAGTATATTTACATAGTCCTAGTTTATGCGGCACAATGCCCGCGCATGCGGCGTGACGTGGAATGTCTTCTTTAAACAATATATAAATGTTTTACCGATATAATACATGCTAAATATGTCATTATTATGAGACTAGTGAACACTATTTACTGAGCATGTTTTGTTTATGAACCTTTAAACAATGGACATATTATTTCTGTTGATGTGTCCTGTTAGAAGGAATGGTGTAGGTGGTGTTGGCGAACTCCACGCTGAGTGTGAAAGTTGTATCTTTGTTGGTGTCATTTTGTTGATTAAAACAATGCATGAACTTTCCCACTCACCCACGCCCAAAACCAAATAAAAACTAAATTTCACTAAAATTGTAATTTCGGTAGTTGTCAATAAAGACGTGCAATTGAACCATGGACGCTTTCTTTGACTAAAATTATTTAAATAAGAGCCTAAAATATCATATTTTTTGTCTTTAGCGTAGTCTATTATATTTCATAAAAAACGAGCTGTTAATGATGAAGGTCAAGGTTCAACGGTTCAAAAGTTAACTATTGTAACATTTTAGGTGGGAATCAATTATTTGTAGGCCTATTAAACTATTAATTTTCTGAACTTTATGTGCCTGTAATTCTAAACGGATAAAGATTTTGAAAAATACCCAAGAATAAAACATTCTTAAAATATTATTTTACATCTGAAAAAATATATAAAATACAGGGTTTATCCATAAAATATTTCAAATTTGACCGCCATATTGGAAAATGGCGGCAATTTTCAACCCTTTACAAAATGGATTTTTAAACTTCATTAAAAAGAAAGGATCGTTCTCCATTTAAAGTACTCTATTATATTTTTAATTCAAAAGTTAGCTATTGTAACATTTTAGGTGGGACACCCAGTATATAATAGGCCTATATAAGTTTAATACCACGGGTAGGATCATAACATAGTCAGCATTTCTATATTTCTAAGAGAGAATACAAAAATTAGAATTTCTATACCAAAACTTCGTTATAAAGAAATGAACGACTTTTGGTAACCTTGACTAAGTGTAACTATGGAAATGGTTAGATTAGTTTTGGAGGAATAAAAGAAAACTAACACGAAAGTGAGTGAAAAGGAGCTATTTATAACAATCCAATTTCCAAAAAAATCAAAATGGTGGGTCTCAGGTGCTAAATAGAATTTTTAAATTTTATGACTAAAAGTTTTCATTTATTGTTTTTAGTTAATACATGTTGGTCTAATGAAGACGGGGGAGTAGGTAACACCGAAAAAAACCATCAGCCGGACTAATCGGTTGGAACTGCGACGAAACACGCTCGCGTTTTGTCAACTGGGGTACGGGACCCCCCCCCCCCAACACTAAGTTATCAGTTAGATTTCATTTAACTTATTTCCTCTTGCTCTTATAAAAACAGTCATGTAACAGCGTTATAGTAAAATATATATGTTTAATTATTTTTCATTTAAGAACAACACAATAAAATCAAACTACAATGATGAAAATACATTGTCAAAATAATCATAAGTTAGGCCTATAACAATTAGCAGTAACCATTATAACAATAAACTGTGGAGAATTGATTTTTACAATAAATAACAATTACAATATGGCTTCGAAAAACTCCTCCAGAGTATAAAATGATTTGGAGCTCAGCAACTGCTTCAATTTAGTTTTGAAAGTTTTGACTCCTTAGGGTGTTAGTTTGGAAAACGGGTTCTAGCTTCAAAGCTGGTCAAAGCGGCGAACATGTGACTTTGTCCAACCAATTCACAAATATTATGTGTATATATTAAGGTTATATAACACAATACGGAAAGTTAGAAGCTCAGTTTGTAGCTTTACAAGAATCACGACTCATTATTGAAATTACTTACTTTAGAAACAAAAAAAGCCTTTTAGTCATTTGTTTATCAGTGTTACTCTACAAAATAAACCCATAATTAAGATGGGACGAGAACAGACCAAAATATTTTAAAATTGGGCAGGACAGAAGTGAACCAATGTCCTTCAGACTACTGACCTAAGTTTTGGCAAAGCTCATTTTTATTATCATCCGTGTTAATTTATTATCAATAGTAAGCTTTAAGAATTTAATGAATGGTTGTACTTTTAGTATTTTTCTCCTTTCACTATATGAGGTTTTTAATTAATGAGCATACATTTAGTCTTCATAGAATATACTCTAATATATATGAAACTTGCCACTTTGGCAAGTTTCAATTAAAATATTGTGGTTTATACTAAAAAATTGATGTTTTAATTTCTTTAAAATGGAATACCACCAAGTACCTACGGTCTTTAGCATAAATAGTTCTAATATATATTTTTAATATTGACAAGCAATGTTAATTTGTACAAATGAATTCAATTCCAAATCACTTAATTGGTAGTCCTTTAAGTTAAGGGTAGTGTTATCAAAATATTGAACAGTATTCCTAACTTTAACGTGACCAGTCAAATCATTCATAAAAGAATAAACGACACTGGGCTTAAAATAAATCCCTGTGAGACTCCATAATTTATTGGGTTTGATAGTATATCAGAAACCCAAACCATATGAGAGATGATGGCTCTTAATAGAAAATATTGATTTTTAAGACCTATAATGAAATATAAATTTGAAGTCATAACATAATATGTGTCGAATCAATTCGAATAGAAATTTGTAAAATATTAAAATGTTATTTTAAATTCGCCAAATAAAATTAAAATAATTATTTGTAAATGATGATTTTAGAAGAAAATTTTCTTTGTTTATATTTTTTGTGATTAGATACTAATTTTTTCTTCTTTTATTATTGTTTTTTTTTTCAACAGCCAAAAATTGACATTTTCTACTACTTTTGAAAGGAAGTGTCACTAAAAGGGTTGAACATAAAAAAAAATTGTCATGGGCTCATCTGGAGAGTATGGTTTTGGCTAACTGGATGTCACCTTTCTTTAAATGTAGTCTTAGATGAAATCCCTGTCTTTCAGCTTTCTCATCAGGTCTGTTTTGACCGACTCATGTTCTTTCCCGATCTTGTCGTTGTTACAATATTCGAGGGCTAATAGGGAAACTTATTTTATGTTCAAGAAACAGAAATAAATATAAATAAAAAGAAGAACACACACATCTTGTTTGTTCATGAAATTAAAATAATTTTATAGGTTTACGTTTAAAACTATTGACTTATTTCTTCTGTAGGCCCGCTTTTAAAATGGAGGGGGGGGGGAGTTGTGTTGTAAGCTAAATGATAAGTTGATCATATGTAACCCAATTCTTGTTTTATTCAAAAAAAAATCCAAATATTTCTATACTTCTAAACACTTGATGTAATTTGTTGTGATTATTACATTTCCTCTATTATATATAGGATATAACTATTTATAATGTTTAAAAAAAAAACATGATATAATATGTAATTGTGCACAACAAAATCTGCAAAAAAGATTATGATGACTACTTGCATCACAAACGTCTGATATAATTTTATTTTAATTGCAACACTTAATAAATCTAAATCTAGATCGGTCACACGGACAGACAGGTGGGAACATAATTTAAATACACGAGTATGATAACAGTGTTTCACATAACAAAAAAATACTATTAAGTGCAACTCGGCAATTATGAAAATGTTATGCAGTTAGAAGTGCATTTTAATTTCTAATAACCTAAAAGACCTTTACGTGTAATAAATTCGCTTGAATATATAATTGGCTTTGCAATTTATTCGCAAGGTTAGGTTAAGTGAACTATTAGTTGCAGAAATCTATAGGGAAACTACCGGAAACGGAACGTTTATAATGGTGTGAATCAATCCGCTGTAATAGCATCGCGCGGTGCCTCTATTATTGTAATCTACGGTGTAATAACATCGAAACTATTCAAATTTTAATGGAAAACATCAGTGCCTTCTACATTTATCACGGAAAGCAATTATATCTGAAGGAGAAGAAATAGACTAGCTTTTGTACCGTACAAATATAGACATGTTGGGAGAAATTGATAAAGTTTATATGCTAGTGTTATTTTGTATTAAATAGTTGGCACTGCGCAGAAGTTTTGCGTTTTCGTTTCGGGTAATGATGTTAACATAACCTCAAAACGAGGTAATACATTTCTTATCACTTATAATATTTGTTAGATTTCTTTAAGTGTACAATGCTAGGAAACTTAGATGTAAAAATGCGACGCTGTTTATAGTTTCTATGGCCTGTTGACATTGCTCTTATGGTGGAATTACAATTAACTAAATACAATTCCTATATAGCGTATAACACCAACTGTTTTTATGAAGTCTATAAAAAAAATACACTATGACTATTGTTGGCAACATTGGTTTTTTACTAAAGAAGTATAGGGTGAGGTTGGTAATCGTCAAAATTTTTGACCTCCGTTTATTTAATGATCCGTTTCATGGCCTTACGAAACCGAAAAAGTGATTATCAAAATGTCGTAACGTCCCTCATTATTGTCGTCTGTACGTAAGTACAATAACGACAACAAAACTTAAAATAGGAACATGTAATTTGGTACAGGGATTAACCCTCATAATTAAACCCTATTAAAATTCAGAAAAGTGGAATTGAAAATATTAATAAGGCGTTTTTAAATAGTTTTTTGTTCCTATCTCGTGGGTTATTCTTATAATAATATAAATTAGATAGTCGCGTCACCAATATGGGTGTAGTGTATTCCACTACATATGTAGGCCTAGTAACCATCTTAGGGTCTACCCGACGTCAATAAAGTAATGATGTACACAATTACGAGGAAAACCTGTGCAACAACGGTTACAAACATACCCTACCTTTTGATCTTACAATTTAACATTGCCTGCAAGCTCCAAGAAATCAACTTAAGCGCATTACATTTATAAGATCTGCTTGTACTGGTATTACAATGCTTGATGGTGCCCATCAACTTATTTATTCTTCTTGTCAATTTATTCCCTAGGTCAATACTGTTTTTATATTTACTTAGACTATAACGAAGTTTTAGAGAAATCAAACAGTACGGAAACACACGTTTTCAATAATAATATTCAGTTCAGAAGTTATCAGTCAAAAAGTGAAAATAACACTTTATGGTAGGCTACCTACGTACTATACGAAGCAGTGAAATGGATTAGGTTAGGTTAGGTTATGTTATGTTATGTTAGGTTAGGTTATGTTAGGTCATGTTAGGTTAGGTTAGGTTATGTTAGGTCAGGTTAGGTCATGTTAGGTTAGGTTAGGTTATGTCAGGTTTGGAAGGTTAGGTTAGGTTAGGTTAGGTCAGGTTAGGTCATGTTAGGTTAGGTTAGGTCATGTTAGGTTAGGTTAGGTTAGGTTATGTTAGGTTAGGTTAGGTTAGGTTATGTTAGGTTAGGTTAGGTTAGGTTAGGTCATGTTAGGTTAGGTTAGGTTAGGATAGGTTTGGTTAGGTTAGGTTAGGTTAGGTTATGTTATGTTAGGTTAGGTTAGATTAGATTAGGTTAGGTTAGGTTAGGTTAGGTTAGGTTAGGTTAGGTTAGGTTAGGTCAGGTTAGGTTAGGTTAGGTTAGGTTAAGTTATGTTAGGTTAGGTCATGTTAGTTTGTTATAGTTAAATAGCTAATTTAACAAGTAAGTACCAATTTTCGTATAAAAGATTAGACAAACTTCGAGGTCCAACATTTTATTTATAAAAAGGATGGTGGTTTTGACAACGACATGAATTCAAACAAATAGGCTACGTAGTTTTATTTGATGTCGAACAATTCCACAATATTTTTTTTCTCCATTTTACAATAACCCCACATTATTTCTCAAGTTGCGTATTAGCGCCGGTATCAGAATCTATAAAGTTAATGTGCAAAGCCGATCCTGTTAAGTTTTTCTTTTTTATAACCTTTCCAATAGTCTGATATTGTTGTAGAACCAGACTCAGTATTAAGCAAAAGGTAAACAACAGTACTGCCCTAAATTAACTATTTAACTAACCTGCCCTAATTTAATCTATTTCACTGGTCCGTATTATAGGTAAGTAACTAAACTAATAGATGACATTGTTTAATGTGAATATCTCAAAACCAATCCATGCTATTTTGATAACATTTTTGTAAACCGTGAAGATTTATGTTTCAAACCAATTTACAAAGTGTAAAGATAATATCGGCGGCTAGGATATATTTATATTTTATTAAATATACTCACACAAAGTACGGTTTGGCACATTATTAGTCAAATGATAGACGTAAACCTTCACATATTAACATATTATTACTTTATATACACATATTTCCAAAATTTAATGAAATGGCCAGGTATATTATTCGAGATTTTAAAATGGCGGCAATTTGACTTTCTAACCTACATGTTTTATGAGATGGTAGCTAACACATTTTGTTTAAGTTCTTACATTTAAGCAAAATTTAATTTATTGTTTGGAGCCGTTTTTTAGAATATTACAATTATGTGATTCATTTAAAATTTGTCAAAACTTTTATAACTGTTTCTGAGAAATTGAAATAATTTGTTTTGGACATGTGCCAAGAACTTTCAAATTTTAGGTTATCATTGCAATAAAATTCAAAACGTCTAGATGTAGGCTACATGACCAAAGTATGTTCACATATTAAATTTAGTTAAGAATAGACCACCCGTTTGATTTACAGTACTAACGAAAAACTACATCATTCTCTAAATCACTTTTTTGGCTCAAGAGTTTTCAAAACATACTTTTTCATAAATTCCATTTTGCCTTATGAATGCTTTACAATAAGTTTATTACTAAATTACTTACGTCTTAGCAATCTTGTGTTTAGTATTTATTAATATTTCATAACAGCTGTTTCGGTATAACATATACCATCATCAGATGAAACAACACGTTTACACAACACAGTGACTATATGATACGCTTGCTACATTAGATAAAAATGTCAAGGATTATGAGTTTTAGACTGTCAACAAGATATATTATATAATCCCTCAGTGAACAGTTGACCACTACATTAGCAAGATGTGGCTATATTATCTCAACTTTATTTTATATTATTTTCGACCTGTACTGCAGTACCAAATATTTTATGTTTATTTATTTTTGTGAAATGTGTATCAGTGTGTTGTGTAAACGTGTTGTTTCATCTGATGATGGTATATGTTATAATATGTTATACCGAAACAGCTGTTATGAAATATTAATAAATACTAAACACAAGATTGCTAAGACGTAAGTAATTTAGTAATAAACACTTTTTCTTTAATAAAAAAAACTTATCGAATAATTGTCTCAACAATAAACTTTCACTATGTATGTGAGATAGAATACAATAAATAAATATAAATATACAGATTTGTAAAACATGGGAAGAAAACCAACCTTCCAGCAATATGTTCGTAGTTACTTTCCTTTAATTCATAAATACCACGAACTTACAATATTTTCTACAAACTTCCAATTAACGAGTTCACTTCGCCCCACCCGTACTTTCTACAAACTAACCTGTTGAAATAAAATTGCTCATAACTAACAAAATGAACCGCAATAATGAAAGCCTAAGATCTGTCTCGTTGACTGACAGACAGTTCATAAGGCCCCAATTACCAGGAAATATCCCTAGACAGCCCCACGAAACCTCTCACCTGTTTGTAGGTTGAATGTTGCCTTTTTGTAAAACCCTGTAAATATAATTAGGTAACTAAGCGATGTGGCGCCGCAACATTCTATCTTAGTCATACAACAGGAAACTAGATCAAAAAGGGTCTATTAATTAAAGGTGGAATAAATATTTAATTATTTATATCCTAATGGCAGTGTTGTATATTAGTGTGTCGGTAACACTAAAAGAAAACATGCTAATTTATTAAAAATGATCGAAAGCAGTTTTATTAACGACTATTCCAAAATGTAAATTCTATTTGTAAAAGTATAAATAAACTAAAATTGAATATGTTTAGAGAAAAAATATTGAATAGTTTAATTAAATTATATTTATATTCATAAAATATAATGCATCCTATAACATTTCCTTATGATATTCATACATTCATCGATTCGAATTAAAAAATAAAAGTTACCGTCGCGGGACGGTAGACAGAAGTGAAAAATTTAACTATCATTTTTAAAAATGAATAAATTTTTAACTTACAATAAATGTAATAAAAGTATTAATTATATGTAATGGTTGAGGTTTTAGTTTGACTATGTATGGGAGTCTGAGAGAGTTAGTGTAATATTTAAGTTGATTTTTGTTTTAATATGTATGGGTATGTGAGAAAGTTTGTGCAATATTTCTACATTGATTATTAGTTTGACTATGTATGGGAGTCAGAGAAAGTTAGTACTGTAAATTTTTTTTTTGTTTAATATGTATGGTTATGTGAGAAAATGTGTGCAATATTTTTGCATTGATTATTGGTTTGACTATGTATGGGAGTCTGAGAAAGTTAGACCAATATTTTTCATAGATTTGTAGTTTTAATATGTATGGTTATGTGAGAAAATGTGTGCAATATTTTTGGATTGATTATTGGTTTGACTATGTATGGGAGTCTGAGAAAGTTAGACCAATATTTTTCATAGATTTGTAGTTTTAATATGTATGGTTATGTGAGAAAATGTGTGCAATATTTTTGCATTGATTATTGGTTTGACTATGTATGGGAGTCTGAGAAAGTTAGAGCAATATTTTTCATAGATTTGTAGTTTTAATATGTATGGTTATGTGAGAAAATGTGTGCAATATTTTTGCATTGATTATTGGTTTGACTATGTATGGGAGTCTGAGAAAGTTAGACCAATATTTTTCATAGATTTGTAGTTTTAATATGTATGGTTATGTGAGAAAATGTGTGCAATATTTTTGGATTGATTATTGGTTTGACTATGTATGGGAGTCTGAGAAAGTTAGACCAATATTTTTCATAGATTTGTAGTTTTAATATGTATGGTTATGTGAGAAAATGTGTGCAATATTTTTGCATTGATTATTGGTTTGACTATGTATGGGAGTCTGAGAAAGTTAGAGCAATATTTTTCATAGATTTGTAGTTTTAATATGTATGGTTATGTGAGAACAGGTGTGCAATATTTTTGGATTGATTATTGGTTTGACTATGTATGGGAGTCTGAGAAAGTTAGACCAATATTTTTCATAGATTTGTAGTTTTAATATGTATGGTTATGTGAGAAAATGTGTGCAATATTTTTGGATTGATTATTGGTTTGACTATGTATGGGAGTCTGAGAAAGTTAGACCAATATTTTTCATAGATTTGTAGTTTTAATATGTATGGTTATGTGAGAAAATGTGTGCAATATTTTTGCATTGATTATTGGTTTGACTATGTATGGGAGTCTGAGAAAGTTAGAGCAATATTTTTCATAGATTTGTAGTTTTAATATGTATGGTTATGTGAGAAAATGTGTGCAATATTTTTGCATTGATTATTGGTTTGACTATGTATGGGAGTCTGAGAAAGTTAGAGCAATATTTTTCATAGATTTGTAGTTTTAATATGTATGGTTATGTGAGAAAATGTGTGCAATATTTTTGCATTGATTATTGGTTTGACTATGTATGGGAGTCTGAGAAAGTTAGAGCAATATTTTTCATAGATTTGTAGTTTTAATATGTATGGTTATGTGAGAAAATGTGTGCAATATTTTTGGATTGATTATTGGTTTGACTATGTATGGGAGTCTGAGAAAGTTAGACCAATATTTTTCATAGATTTGTAGTTTTAATATGTATGGTTATGTGAGAAAATGTGTGCAATATTTTTGGATTGATTATTGGTTTGACTATGTATGGGAGTCTGAGAAAGTTAGAGCAATATTTTTCATAGATTTGTAGTTTTAATATGTATGGTTATGTGAGAAAATGTGTGCAATATTTTTGGATTGATTATTGGTTTGACTATGTATGGGAGTCTGAGAAAGTTAGAGCAATATTTTTCATAGATTTGTAGTTTTAATATGTATGGTTATGTGAGAAAATGTGTGCAATATTTTTGGATTGATTATTGGTTTGACTATGTATGGGAGTCTGAGAAAGTTAGAGCAATATTTTTCATAGATTTGTAGTTTTAATATGTATGGTTATGTGAGAAAATGTGTGCAATATTTTTGGATTGATTATTGGTTTGACTATGTATGGGAGTCTGAGAAAGTTAGACCAATATTTTTCATAGATTTGTAGTTTTAATATGTATGGTTATGTGAGAAAATGTGTGCAATATTTTTGGATTGATTATTGGTTTGACTATGTATGGGAGTCTGAGAAAGTTAGAGCAATATTTTTCATAGATTTGTAGTTTTAATATGTATGGTTATGTGAGAAAATGTGTGCAATATTTTTGGATTGATTATTGGTTTGACTATGTATGGGAGTCTGAGAAAGTTAGACCAATATTTTTCATAGATTTGTAGTTTTAATATGTATGGTTATGTGAGAAAATGTGTGCAATATTTTTGGATTGATTATTGGTTTGACTATGTATGGGAGTCTGAGAAAGTTAGAGCAATATTTTTCATAGATTTGTAGTTTTAATATGTATGGTTATGTGAGAAAATGTGTGCAATATTTTTGGATTGATTATTGGTTTGACTATGTATGGGAGTCTGAGAAAGTTAGAGCAATATTTTTCATAGATTTGTAGTTTTAATATGTATGGTTATGTGAGAAAATGTGTGCACTATTTTTGGATTGATTATTGGTTTGACTATGTATGGGAGTCTGAGAAAGTTAGAGCAATATTTTTCATAGATTTGTAGTTTTAATATGTATGGTTATGTGAGAAAATGTGTGCAATATTTTTGCATTGATTATTGGTTTGACTATGTATGGGAGTCTGAGAAAGTTAGACCAATATTTTTCATAGATTTGTAGTTTTAATATGTATGGTTATGTGAGAAAATGTGTGCAATATTTTTGCATTGATTATTGGTTTGACTATGTATGGGAGTCTGAGAAAGTTAGAGCAATATTTTTCATAGATTTGTAGTTTTAATATGTATGGTTATGTGAGAACAGGTGTGCAATATTTTTGGATTGATTATTGGTTTGACTATGTATGGGAGTCTGAGAAAGTTAGACCAATATTTTTCATAGATTTGTAGTTTTAATATGTATGGTTATGTGAGAAAATGTGTGCAATATTTTTGGATTGATTATTGGTTTGACTATGTATGGGAGTCTGAGAAAGTTAGACCAATATTTTTCATAGATTTGTAGTTTTAATATGTATGGTTATGTGAGAAAATGTGTGCAATATTTTTGCATTGATTATTGGTTTGACTATGTATGGGAGTCTGAGAAAGTTAGAGCAATATTTTTCATAGATTTGTAGTTTTAATATGTATGGTTATGTGAGAAAATGTGTGCAATATTTTTGCATTGATTATTGGTTTGACTATGTATGGGAGTCTGAGAAAGTTAGAGCAATATTTTTCATAGATTTGTAGTTTTAATATGTATGGTTATGTGAGAAAATGTGTGCAATATTTTTGGATTGATTATTGGTTTGACTATGTATGGGAGTCTGAGAAAGTTAGACCAATATTTTTCATAGATTTGTAGTTTTAATATGTATGGTTATGTGAGAAAATGTGTGCAATATTTTTGGATTGATTATTGGTTTGACTATGTATGGGAGTCTGAGAAAGTTAGAGCAATATTTTTCATAGATTTGTAGTTTTAATATGTATGGTTATGTGAGAAAATGTGTGCAATATTTTTGGATTGATTATTGGTTTGACTATGTATGGGAGTCTGAGAAAGTTAGAGCAATATTTTTCATAGATTTGTAGTTTTAATATGTATGGTTATGTGAGAAAATGTGTGCAATATTTTTGGATTGATTATTGGTTTGACTATGTATGGGAGTCTGAGAAAGTTAGACCAATATTTTTCATAGATTTGTAGTTTTAATATGTATGGTTATGTGAGAAAATGTGTGCAATATTTTTGCATTGATTATTGGTTTGACTATGTATGGGAGTCTGAGAAAGTTAGAGCAATATTTTTCATAGATTTGTAGTTTTAATATGTATGGTTATGTGAGAAAATGTGTGCAATATTTTTGCATTGATTATTGGTTTGACTATGTATGGGAGTCTGAGAAAGTTAGAGCAATATTTTTCATAGATTTGTAGTTTTAATATGTATGGTTATGTGAGAAAATGTGTGCAATATTTTTGGATTGATTATTGGTTTGACTATGTATGGGAGTCTGAGAAAGTTAGAGCAATATTTTTCATAGATTTGTAGTTTTAATATGTATGGTTATGTGAGAAAATGTGTGCAATATTTTTGCATTGATTATTGGTTTGACTATGTATGGGAGTCTGAGAAAGTTAGAGCAATATTTTTCATAGATTTGTAGTTTTAATATGTATGGTTATGTGAGAAAATGTGTGCAATATTTTTGGATTGATTATTGGTTTGACTATGTATGGGAGTCTGAGAAAGTTAGAGCAATATTTTTCATAGATTTGTAGTTTTAATATGTATGGTTATGTGAGAAAATGTGTGCAATATTTTTGGATTGATTATTGGTTTGACTATGTATGGGAGTCTGAGAAAGTTAGAGCAATATTTTTCATAGATTTGTAGTTTTAATATGTATGGTTATGTGAGAAAATGTGTGCAATATTTTTGCATTGATTATTGGTTTGACTATGTATGGGAGTCTGAGAAAGTTAGAGCAATATTTTTCATAGATTTGTAGTTTTAATATGTATGGTTATGTGAGAAAATGTGTGCAATATTTTTGGATTGATTATTGGTTTGACTATGTATGGGAGTCTGAGAAAGTTAGACCAATATTTTTCATAGATTTGTAGTTTTAATATGTATGGTTATGTGAGAAAATGTGTGCAATATTTTTGGATTGATTATTGGTTTGACTATGTATGGGAGTCTGAGAAAGTTAGAGCAATATTTTTCATAGATTTGTAGTTTTAATATGTATGGTTATGTGAGAAAATGTGTGCAATATTTTTGGATTGATTATTGGTTTGACTATGTATGGGAGTCTGAGAAAGTTAGAGCAATATTTTTCATAGATTTGTAGTTTTAATATGTATGGTTATGTGAGAAAATGTGTGCAATATTTTTGGATTGATTATTGGTTTGACTATGTATGGGAGTCTGAGAAAGTTAGAGCAATATTTTTCATAGATTTGTAGTTTTAATATGTATGGTTATGTGAGAAAATGTGTGCAATATTTTTGGATTGATTATTGGTTTGACTATGTATGGGAGTCTGAGAAAGTTAGACCAATATTTTTCATAGATTTGTAGTTTTAATATGTATGGTTATGTGAGAAAATGTGTGCAATATTTTTGGATTGATTATTGGTTTGACTATGTATGGGAGTCTGAGAAAGTTAGAGCAATATTTTTCATAGATTTGTAGTTTTAATATGTATGGTTATGTGAGAAAATGTGTGCAATATTTTTGGATTGATTATTGGTTTGACTATGTATGGGAGTCTGAGAAAGTTAGACCAATATTTTTCATAGATTTGTAGTTTTAATATGTATGGTTATGTGAGAAAATGTGTGCAATATTTTTGGATTGATTATTGGTTTGACTATGTATGGGAGTCTGAGAAAGTTAGAGCAATATTTTTCATAGATTTGTAGTTTTAATATGTATGGTTATGTGAGAAAATGTGTGCAATATTTTTGGATTGATTATTGGTTTGACTATGTATGGGAGTCTGAGAAAGTTAGAGCAATATTTTTCATAGATTTGTAGTTTTAATATGTATGGTTATGTGAGAAAATGTGTGCACTATTTTTGGATTGATTATTGGTTTGACTATGTATGGGAGTCTGAGAAAGTTAGAGCAATATTTTTCATAGATTTGTAGTTTTAATATGTATGGTTATGTGAGAAAATGTGTGCAATATTTTTGCATTGATTATTGGTTTGACTATGTATGGGAGTCTGAGAAAGTTAGAGCAATATTTTTCATAGATTTGTAGTTTTAATATGTATGGTTATGTGAGAAAATGTGTGCAATATTTTTGGATTGATTATTGGTTTGACTATGTATGGGAGTCTGAGAAAGTTAGAGCAATATTTTTCATAGATTTGTAGTTTTAATATGTATGGTTATGTGAGAAAATGTGTGCAATATTTTTGGATTGATTATTGGTTTGACTATGTATGGGAGTCTGAGAAAGTTAGACCAATATTTTTCATAGATTTGTAGTTTTAATATGTATGGTTATGTGAGAAAATGTGTGCAATATTTTTGGATTGATTATTGGTTTGACTATGTATGGGAGTCTGAGAAAGTTAGAGCAATATTTTTCATAGATTTGTAGTTTTAATATGTATGGTTATGTGAGAAAATGTGTGCAATATTTTTGGATTGATTATTGGTTTGACTATGTATGGGAGTCTGAGAAAGTTAGAGCAATATTTTTCATAGATTTGTAGTTTTAATATGTATGGTTATGTGAGAAAATGTGTGCAATATTTTTGGATTGATTATTGGCTTGACTATGTATGGGAGTCTGAGAAAGTTAGAGCAATATTTTTCATAGATTTGTAGTTTTAATATGTATGGTTATGTGAGAAAATGTGTGCAATATTTTTGCATTGATTATTGGTTTGACTATGTATGGGAGTCTGAGAAAGTTAGAGCAATATTTTTCATAGATTTGTAGTTTTAATATGTATGGTTATGTGAGAAAATGTGTGCAATATTTTTGGATTGATTATTGGTTTGACTATGTATGGGAGTCTGAGAAAGTTAGACCAATATTTTTCATAGATTTGTAGTTTTAATATGTATGGTTATGTGAGAAAATGTGTGCAATATTTTTGGATTGATTATTGGTTTGACTATGTATGGGAGTCTGAGAAAGTTAGAGCAATATTTTTCATAGATTTGTAGTTTTAATATGTATGGTTATGTGAGAAAATGTGTGCAATATTTTTGGATTGATTATTGGTTTGACTATGTATGGGAGTCTGAGAAAGTTAGAGCAATATTTTTCATAGATTTGTAGTTTTAATATGTATGGTTATGTGAGAAAATGTGTGCAATATTTTTGGATTGATTATTGGTTTGACTATGTATGGGAGTCTGAGAAAGTTAGAGCAATATTTTTCATAGATTTGTAGTTTTAATATGTATGGTTATGTGAGAAAATGTGTGCAATATTTTTGGATTGATTATTGGTTTGACTATGTATGGGAGTCTGAGAAAGTTAGACCAATATTTTTCATAGATTTGTAGTTTTAATATGTATGGTTATGTGAGAAAATGTGTGCAATATTTTTGGATTGATTATTGGTTTGACTATGTATGGGAGTCTGAGAAAGTTAGAGCAATATTTTTCATAGATTTGTAGTTTTAATATGTATGGTTATGTGAGAAAATGTGTGCAATATTTTTGGATTGATTATTGGTTTGACTATGTATGGGAGTCTGAGAAAGTTAGACCAATATTTTTCATAGATTTGTAGTTTTAATATGTATGGTTATGTGAGAAAATGTGTGCAATATTTTTGGATTGATTATTGGTTTGACTATGTATGGGAGTCTGAGAAAGTTAGAGCAATATTTTTCATAGATTTGTAGTTTTAATATGTATGGTTATGTGAGAAAATGTGTGCAATATTTTTGGATTGATTATTGGTTTGACTATGTATGGGAGTCTGAGAAAGTTAGAGCAATATTTTTCATAGATTTGTAGTTTTAATATGTATGGTTATGTGAGAAAATGTGTGCAATATTTTTGGATTGATTATTGGTTTGACTATGTATGGGAGTCTGAGAAAGTTAGAGCAATATTTTTCATAGATTTGTAGTTTTAATATGTATGGTTATGTGAGAAAATGTGTGCAATATTTTTGGCATTGATTATTGGTTTGACTATGTATGGGAGTCTGAGAAAGTTAGAGCAATATTTTTCATAGATTTGTAGTTTTAATATGTATGGTTATGTGAGAAAATGTGTGCAATATTTTTGGATTGATTATTGGTTTGACTATGTATGGGAGTCTGAGAAAGTTAGAGCAATATTTTTCATAGATTTGTAGTTTTAATATGTATGGTTATGTGAGAAAATGTGTGCAATATTTTTGGATTGATTATTGGTTTGACTATGTATGGGAGTCTGAGAAAGTTAGAGCAATATTTTTCATAGATTTGTAGTTTTAATATGTATGGTTATGTGAGAAAATGTGTGCAATATTTTTGGATTGATTATTGGTTTGACTATGTATGGGAGTCTGAGAAAGTTAGAGCAATATTTTTCATAGATTTGTAGTTTTAATATGTATGGTTATGTGAGAAAATGTGTGCAATATTTTTGGATTGATTATTGGTTTGACTATGTATGGGAGTCTGAGAAAGTTAGACCAATATTTTTCATAGATTTGTAGTTTTAATATGTATGGTTATGTGAGAAAATGTGTGCAATATTTTTGGATTGATTATTGGTTTGACTATGTATGGGAGTCTGAGAAAGTTAGAGCAATATTTTTCATAGATTTGTAGTTTTAATATGTATGGTTATGTGAGAAAATGTGTGCAATATTTTTGCATTGATTATTGGTTTGACTATGTATGGGAGTCTGAGAAAGTTAGAGCAATATTTTTCATAGATTTGTAGTTTTAATATGTATGGTTATGTGAGAAAATGTGTGCAATATTTTTGGATTGATTATTGGTTTGACTATGTATGGGAGTCTGAGAAAGTTAGACCAATATTTTTCATAGATTTGTAGTTTTAATATGTATGGTTATGTGAGAAAATGTGTGCAATATTTTTGGATTGATTATTGGTTTGACTATGTATGGGAGTCTGAGAAAGTTAGAGCAATATTTTTCATAGATTTGTAGTTTTAATATGTATGGTTATGTGAGAAAATGTGTGCAATATTTTTGGATTGATTATTGGTTTGACTATGTATGGGAGTCTGAGAAAGTTAGAGCAATATTTTTCATAGATTTGTAGTTTTAATATGTATGGTTATGTGAGAAAATGTGTGCAATATTTTTGCATTGATTATTGGTTTGACTATGTATGGGAGTCTGAGAAAGTTAGAGCAATATTTTTCATAGATTTGTAGTTTTAATATGTATGGTTATGTGAGAAAATGTGTGCAATATTTTTGGATTGATTATTGGTTTGACTATGTATGGGAGTCTGAGAAAGTTAGAGCAATATTTTTCATAGATTTGTAGTTTTAATATGTATGGTTATGTGAGAAAATGTGTGCAATATTTTTGGATTGATTATTGGTTTGACTATGTATGGGAGTCTGAGAAAGTTAGAGCAATATTTTTCATAGATTTGTAGTTTTAATATGTATGGTTATGTGAGAAAATGTGTGCAATATTTTTGGATTGATTATTGGTTTGACTATGTATGGGAGTCTGAGAAAGTTAGACCAATATTTTTCATAGATTTGTAGTTTTAATATGTATGGTTATGTGAGAAAATGTGTGCAATATTTTTGGATTGATTATTGGTTTGACTATGTATGGGAGTCTGAGAAAGTTAGAGCAATATTTTTCATAGATTTGTAGTTTTAATATGTATGGTTAATGTCAGAAAATGTGTGCAATATTTTTGCATTGATTATTGGTTTGACTATGTATGGGAGTCTGAGAAAGTTAGACCAATATTTTTCATAGATTTGTAGTTTTAATATGTATGGTTATGTGAGAAAATGTGTGCAATATTTTTGCATTGATTATTGGTTTGACTATGTATGGGAGTCTGAGAAAGTTAGAGCAATATTTTTCATAGATTTGTAGTTTTAATATGTATGGTTATGTGAGAAAATGTGTGCAATATTTTTGGATTGATTATTGGTTTGACTATGTATGGGAGTCTGAGAAAGTTAGAGCAATATTTTTTCATAGATTTGTAGTTTTAATATGTATAGTTATGTGAGAAAATGTGTGCAATATTTTTGCATTGATTATTGGTTTGACTATGTATGGGAGTCTGAGAAAGTTAGAGCAATATTTTTCATAGATTTGTAGTTTTAATATGTATGGTTATGTGAGAAAATGTGTGCAATATTTTTGCATTGATTATTGGTTTGACTATGTATGGGAGTCTGAGAAAGTTAGAGCAATATTTTTCATAGATTTGTAGTTTTAATATGTATGGTTATGTGAGAAAATGTGTGCAATATTTTTGCATTGATTATTGGTTTGACTATGTATGGGAGTCTGAGAAAGTTAGAGCAATATTTTTCATAGATTTGTAGTTTTAATATGTATGGTTATGTGAGAAAATGTGTGCAATATTTTTGGATTGATTATTGGTTTGACTATGTATGGGAGTCTGAGAAAGTTAGAGCAATATTTTTCATAGATTTGTAGTTTTAATATGTATGGTTATGTGAGAAAATGTGTGCAATATTTTTGCATTGATTATTGGTTTGACTATGTATGGGAGTCTGAGAAAGTTAGACCAATATTTTTCATAGATTTGTAGTTTTAATATGTATGGTTATGTGAGAAAATGTGTGCAATATTTTTGCATTGATTATTGGTTTGACTATGTATGGGAGTCTGAGAAAGTTAGACCAATATTTTTCATAGATTTGTAGTTTTAATATGTATGGTTATGTGAGAAAATGTGTGCAATATTTTTGCATTGATTATTGGTTTGACTATGTATGGGAGTCTGAGAAAGTTAGAGCAATATTTTTCATAGATTTGTAGTTTTAATATGTATGGTTATGTGAGAAAATGTGTGCAATATTTTTGGATTGATTATTGGTTTGACTATGTATGGGAGTCTGAGAAAGTTAGACCAATATTTTTCATAGATTTGTAGTTTTAATATGTATGGTTATGTGAGAAAATGTGTGCAATATTTTTGCATTGATTATTGGTTTGACTATGTATGGGAGTCTGAGAAAGTTAGACCAATATTTTTCATAGATTTGTAGTTTTAATATGTATGGTTATGTGAGAAAATGTGTGCAATATTTTTGGATTGATTATTGGTTTGACTATGTATGGGAGTCTGAGAAAGTTAGAGCAATATTTTTCATAGATTTGTAGTTTTAATATGTATGGTTATGTGAGAAAATGTGTGCAATATTTTTGCATTGATTATTGGTTTGACTATGTATGGGAGTCTGAGAAAGTTAGAGCAATATTTTTCATAGATTTGTAGTTTTAATATGTATGGTTATGTGAGAAAATGTGTGCAATATTTTTGCATTGATTATTGGTTTGACTATGTATGGGAGTCTGAGAAAGTTAGAGCAATATTTTTCATAGATTTGTAGTTTTAATATGTATGGTTATGTGAGAAAATGTGTGCAATATTTTTGGATTGATTATTGGTTTGACTATGTATGGGAGTCTGAGAAAGTTAGAGCACAATATTTTTCATAGATTTGTAGTTTTAATATGTATGGTTATGTGAGAAAATGTGTGCAATATTTTTGGATTGATTATTGGTTTGACTATGTATGGGAGTCTGAGAAAGTTAGAGCAATATTTTTCATAGATTTGTAGTTTTAATATGTATGGTTATGTGAGAAAATGTGTGCAATATTTTTGGCATTGATTATTGGTTTGACTATGTATGGGAGTCTGAGAAAGTTAGAGCAATATTTTTCATAGATTTGTAGTTTTAATATGTATGGTTATGTGAGAAAATGTGTGCAATATTTTTGCATTGATTATTGGTTTGACTATGTATGGGAGTCTGAGAAAGTTAGAGCAATATTTTTTCATAGATTTGTAGTTTTAATATGTATGGTTATGTGAGAAAATGTGTGCAATATTTTTGCATTGATTATTGGTTTGACTATGTATGGGAGTCTGAGAAAGTTAGAGCAATATTTTTCATAGATTTGTAGTTTTAATATGTATGGTTATGTGAGAAAATGTGTGCAATATTTTTGGATTGATTATTGGTTTGACTATGTATGGGAGTCTGAGAAAGTTAGAGCAATATTTTTCATAGATTTGTAGTTTTAATATGTATGGTTATGTGAGAAAATGTGTGCAATATTTTTGGATTGATTATTGGTTTGACTATGTATGGGAGTCTGAGAAAGTTAGACCAATATTTTTCATAGATTTGTAGTTTTAATATGTATGGTTATGTGAGAAAATGTGTGCAATATTTTTGGATTGATTATTGGTTTGACTATGTATGGGAGTCTGAGAAAGTTAGAGCAATATTTTTCATAGATTTGTAGTTTTAATATGTATGGTTATGTGAGAAAATGTGTGCAATATTTTTGGATTGATTATTGGTTTGACTATGTATGGGAGTCTGAGAAAGTTAGAGCAATATTTTTCATAGATTTGTAGTTTTAATATGTATGGTTATGTGAGAAAATGTGTGCAATATTTTTGGATTGATTATTGGTTTGACTATGTATGGGAGTCTGAGAAAGTTAGAGCAATATTTTTCATAGATTTGTAGTTTTAATATGTATGGTTATGTGAGAAAATGTGTGCAATATTTTTGGATTGATTATTGGTTTGACTATGTATGGGAGTCTGAGAAAGTTAGAGCAATATTTTTCATAGATTTGTAGTTTTAATATGTATGGTTATGTGAGAAAATGTGTGCAATATTTTTGGATTGATTATTGGTTTGACTATGTATGGGAGTCTGAGAAAGTTAGAGCAATATTTTTCATAGATTTGTAGTTTTAATATGTATGGTTATGTGAGAAAATGTGTGCAATATTTTTGCATTGATTATTGGTTTGACTATGTATGGGAGTCTGAGAAAGTTAGAGCAATATTTTTCATAGATTTGTAGTTTTAATATGTATGGTTATGTGAGAAAAGTGTTGCAATTGCAATATTTTTTGGATTGATTATTGGTTTGACTATGTATGGGAGTCTGAGAAAGTTAGAGCAATATTTTTCATAGATTTGTAGTTTTAATATGTATGTTATGTGAGAAAATGTGTGCAATATTTTTGCATTGATTAGTGGTTTGACTATGTATGGGAGTCTGAGAAAGTTAGAGCAATATTTTTCATAGATTTGTAGTTTTAATATGTATGGTTATGTGAGAAAATGTGTGCAATATTTTTGGATTGATATTGGTTTGACTATGTATGGAGTCTGAGAAAGTTAGAGCAATATTTTTCCATAGATTTGTAGTTTTAATATGTATGGTTATGTGAGAAAATGTGTGCAATATTTTTGGATTGATTATTGGTTTGACTATGTATGGGAGTCTGAGAAAGTTAGAGCAATATTTTTCATAGATTTGTAGTTTTAATATGTATGGTTATGTGAGAAAATGTGTGCAATTATTTTTGGATTGATTATTGGTTTGACTATGTATGGGAGTCTGAGAAAGTTAGACCAATATTTTTCATAGATTTGTAGTTTTAATATGTATGGTTATGTGAGAAAATGTGTGCAATATTTTGGATTGATTATTGGTTTGACTATGTATGGAGTCTGAGAAAGTTAGAGCAATATTTTTCATAGATTTGTAGTTTTAATATGTATGGTTATGTGAGAAAATGTGTGCAATATTTTTGGATGATTATTGGTTTGACTATGTATGGGAGTCTGAGAAAGTTAGAGCAATATTTTTCATAGATTTGTAGTTTTAATATGTATGGTTATGTGAGAAAATGTGTGCAATATTTTTGGATTGATTATTGGTTTGACTATGTATGGAGTCTGAGAAAGTTAGAGCAATATTTTTCATAGATTTGTAGTTTTAATATGTATGTTATGTGAGAAAATGTGTGTGGATTGATTATTGGTTTGACTATGTAGGGAGTCTGAGAAAGTTAGAGCAATATTTTTCATGTTGTAGTTTTAATATGTATATACTCGTGAGCAGTTGGATTGATTTATTGGTTTGGACTATGTATGGGATGTCTGAGAATGATAGAGCAATATTTTTTCATAGATTTGTAGTTTTATGGTATATACTACGGG